>CM023825.1:26047095-26740220 GCA_013266295.2 Branchiostoma floridae x Branchiostoma japonicum
AACGTTCAGGGAGAACAAAAACCTGAGAACAGGAAAAAACATCACGTTATCAAACAGAGCAGAGGCAATCTTAGCTACAGAGAGCAAGTCTCTTTTTTTTACAACATGCAAAGAAAAGTACAATACGTAGTGGTGACGCACTCAAGCAATATGCTTATATTCACGTCACCACTGGACATGAAATAAAAATTGCATCACAAGACAAAGCAAAGTCACATGGGCATCGTCCAGATAACAAGTAATTACAGAGTTAAGCTATTGAAATATTATAAAATGATACAGAACTATAAATCTAATATTAAATCGCTTAGTTTCAGAGAGGTATAACTGGGTAAACAGGTCTCTATTTGGAATAAAAGGCGTTAGAGTGTCAGAAAAATAGGGGATATACTTCTTTCTTTTTTTTTTTTTTTTTTTTTTTTTTTTTTTTTTAATTTTTCTTATTATTATTATTTTTTATTTATTCATATATCATACAGTGAACCATCCCTTACACAATTCAAATAATAACAGATCATTGATCATAACAATAATCGTAACAATTAATTAAATCACAACAAATCATTTATAATAATCAAAATAATAATGATCTAAATCATATCAAATCAATTGATAAATAATCATAACAATCATTTAAATCATAATCAATCGTTGATCATAATAATCATGATAATTCAGATCATAGTAAATCCTCGCTCATTTCACTAATCATAATTCATAATTCAAGTCAAAGACAAACCATTGATCATAACAATAATCATATTATTATTCTTTTTCTTTCTTTATGAAATGCACGGAAGTAGTGACTGTCTTGTAATCTCAGGAAAATCCCTTCGGGGCACTTTTTTTTCTGTCAGAATTTCTTGAGTGTTCATTTTATCACTGCACGAAACGTTGTATTCACCAATGGTACATGTAGTAAATGCCGGTAAAGTCGGGCAATGTTTACTTTGTAAACAGTACCGGACTTAACAATTATGGCAGCAAATAAAAGTCACGTCCGGTAATTTCATTTACAACCATTGTTAGGTCCGAAATTACCGGACTTGACTTTTATCTACCACCATTGTCAAGGCTTGACTTTTTTCAGAAAACAATACTTAACACATCCTCTTATGGCATTATCTTATATTGTGGATAAAACATACCTGTTATAAAAGTCGATGATTTTGGGACTGTCGAAGTCCTTGACATCAAGATATAGATTTGTGTGCGGATTCATCTCAAGAGCCTGGAGAGAGAGAGGCAAGCAAGTCGGTACATGTAAATCGGCGGCAAATCCACCCCACAAAATGAGTTCTACAGAATAGCCGTCGATTATATACTATGTAGTGTATACTATATGACGATCACCCCCCCCCCCCCAAAAAAAAGAAGGAATTGAATACCGAAAATATTAGCCTCCACCAGACTTTCCTTCGGGGGTAAGAATCGTAGAATTCGGCATAAAAGGGAAATAATTGGCCAGGAGAGTCAGTCCGCGGGAGGGTTAATTTCCTAACTGCGCGGGCAAATGAACTCTACGGTGGCTAAACTTCCCTGGCCAAATTATTCTCCTTATTTGGCTAAATTTTACTGTTTTTGAACGCGTTGTTAGTCTGGTGGAGACTACGATAATAGCACATTCTTGGCGCTCGACGTCATTGTACCTATAAATCTAACAACATTGATGCAAGTAGATGCAAACTAAGTTAACTTTCACGGCAAAAGATGTCACTATTAGATGAAAATTAGAAGGCAACTTCTCTAGGTTTAGACATAGCAGACAGTGCAACCAAGGAGGTCCCTATTTTAACCTCCTTGGTGCAACGATGAGACTTCAATTGCTGAGGTGAAATATTTATAACGTTAACGTTAAGTCGATACCAGAAAATCACGTTAAAGCTTGCGAAAGTCAGAGAAAACAAACAAACACTCAAGGCAATCAAAGCAAAGACATTTGTCTGACACTGAAAATCACATCACACGGTTCAAATGATTTGGCAGGATTAGTGGTAAGTCATCTGGCGTCTCTTCACACGCCCTTAAGCCCCTGTCACACATAGCCGAATATGGCTCCTGAACACTGCCGAACTCCGGATCCCCCCAACCATGGTTAGGAGTAGGTCGGGAGCAAGGTCGGCTGTGGATGGCTGGTGTTCTGCGAGGTCGGCTACTGTTCGGCTGCGCCAGCCGAATGTTTCAAAATGTTTAAAACATTCGGATGAGGACGAGAGGTTCAGCCATGGTTGGCTGGTGGTTGGCTGGTGTTCGGGGCGTGGTTGCTTGGTAATCAAATTTGACTCAAATTCAACTCAAATTCGATTCGATTCGTATAGAAAGGTAAGCGCGGCCGAAATCTGATCAGACTGCTCCCGAACTTCAGCCAACCTTGGTCGGCAGGTGTTCGGGGAAAGGTTATGAACGTGTGTGACAGGGGCTTTACGACACTGATTATTGCAATGATTATTAAAGCGAACACGACATCACGGAGCACCTCAATCTCCACAATACACATACTTTCACATGATCCTTGTTGATAACCGTTTGGCTGACCTCTGGAACGTCTATTATCTAGATGACCAGGGATGGGATGGGATGGGATGGGATGGGATGGGAAGGGATGGGATGGGAAGGGATGGGATGGGAAGGGATGAGATGGGATGGGATGGGTGGGAAGGGATGGGATGGGATGGGATGGGATGGGATGGGTGGGAAGGGATGGGATGGGATGGGATGGGTGGGAAGGAATGGGATGGGATGGGAAGGGATGGGATGGGATGGGAAGGGATGGGATGGGATGGGAAGAGATGGGATGGGATGGGAAGGGATGGGATGGAATGGGAAGGGATGGGATGGGATGGGAAGGGAAGGGAAGGGAAGGAATGGGATGGGATGGGATGGAATGGGAAGGGAAGGGATGGGATGGGATGGGATGAGATGGGATGGGATGGGAAGGGATGGGATGGGAAGGGATGGGATGGGATGGGATGGAAGGGATGGGATGGGAAGGGAAGGGATGGGATGGGATGGGAAGGGAAGGGAAGGGATGGGATGGGATGGGAAGGGAAGGGTAGGGAAGGGAAGGGAAGGGGCGAAGAGACAATGGTATGAAAGTAGGTAAGCGATGAAAGAAATGAAGTTAAGTACTGACACAAAAAGCGAAAATACAAGGCTACAAATGTATAACAATGGACTTGAGCAGAACCTGTAGAATGGGTGCCAAAACGGTTTATTGCGAAATTGGGATTGTGTTAAGTGACTACAGATCTTCAAGGTAAAAGCAATGAAATGTGCACAGAATACCTGAAATAGCTTGTCAAAATGTAACAGTTTCTTTCTGAATGTCGTCACTTTGTATTGTATCATGTAAACATTAAGGCTGTGCAGATTTGCTATTCTGGGAAGAACATTCATACTTTATTAACGTTGCTAATTGATTTATTGTACTTATATTGAGTGTCCCTACCATTGGTCGGTCTATCGTACCCCTCAGGATCAATGCGCATGCGTGCCGAGGGTTTCTTTTGAGCGCCGTGCTCAAATCCTGTATTGCCTGTACAACAAATGGAAACAGCAACATTTGTCCAAAACACCGTTCGGAACAGTCCAGGGTTTAAACAATTCTCATAACGCAGTTCTTTGTCACAATTGATATTAGTCTTCAGGGAATCTCACTCTTTATTTTCTGATAGAAGTTCCTTAAAGGCATCCAGTGCAATTTCAGTTGCAAAACAAAAACAAACAAACAAATATTCTGGATGAGAAAATCTGGATGAGAAAATCTGTCTGATATTGATGTTTACTTCCCTTTCCTGGCACTTTTTCGTCACTTTTTTTATACTTGAAGCATTTGAAGTAGCCCCAAAACAAGCTGAGGAGTCCCTTTTATTTTAGTACCACCAATATAGTTAGAACCAGCCTACGATACGAAACAAGCAACCGTTTTCTGTCATAGACATTGCAGATACATGTATCAGTATACTATGGGATGGGGTTGATTCAACTTACTACATTAAAAAATGACCAGCAAAATGACTTTGAAAATCATCCAGCTTTAATTAATTTACTGCCCTGAAATCGCTTTGGGTGCCTTTAAGCTTGTGATTGATATGAAGATAGCTAACACTTCAGAAGCGCTTACCATTTTCTCCTCATTAAACGTCATCCACGTTAGAGCCCTAATGCAGTACACATCCTGTATAATAAATTAAGAATGGTACGTCGATAAAGGTTAGACATCCAAGTAATAAGATACACCAGAAAACAGTTACTGAAGCAACTGGATAGATTTTGAAAACTGTCAGACGTTTCAAGTAGCATCCACTACTTTTCGTCAGTGACTAACGGAGTCTTTAGTTGAACAGATATTTATCCATGGTAAGAATGGTACAAATTAAGATGTCACGAAGAATACGATCACCAGAAAAAGACAAGATTGCAAAAATACATCAGCGACGATCTTCGTGGTTCTACGAGGTTGTTTATTTAGAGATAAGAAACCAGAAACCTACACGGTTTATTGGGGGTTTACAATTAGATAATTACTTGTGTGCAGTGACTTATAATGTTAACACATAATTATACATTGTAAATAAGATGAAACAACAGTAAAAAAAAGCAAATCATTATAGATATACAAGAAAATAGGGAAAAACGAAGGACGAACTAACTAACTAACTAACCAATGAAATAATACAATATAATGACATCAAATTTAACAGAAATGAAAGAAAAATCAAATTGCTTAACTCAATTGATAAGTTATTAAGCATAAGGACAAATATAAATATAAATATCAAATGTTAGAATAAACAAGTAAACATAACCTACCGGGTTTACATTGTCTAGCACCACTGCCTTTTCAGCATCCCTGAGTGCATTTTTACTGTCCCCTGTATATGAATGAATGTCTTTATTTCAGGTATTTCACCCATAGATAACAACGGTACAAACATAGAAACACAAACTATACATACATCATCTTATATACATTTTTTAAAAAGAGTTTCTGTACTGACACTGTGACCTCAGCAGACATTGTATTATGCTATTGTTGGTGTTGTTTAGCCTATTAATAAAGGAGTAGCATAACTTTCTGCGTCTGGCATCAAAAGTGTCAGTAGTTTGGAGAACAAACATAGTACTTGCACTGCACCATCTTGGAAACTTGATAAGTATCCGAAAGCAATTATTATATGCCACCCGACATTTGTTGGCAAGCACACTCGAATTAACACGGTTTCATAGCTGGACGCCAAACAGTTGGGAGCAGTAAGTTCTAAATAAAGTTTTCTTCACAGTGAAAGAACAGTGGTAAAATTAATGCAAAGTCACCATCATACATGAACAAGAACAGAAATTTAGGATTTTCGAAATTTCAAATAATAGAAATCTAATACAGAGAGAATGTGCTTGGCCATATTGCCGTATATTTTACTTACCACATTTTGCATGAGCGAAGGCCCTCTTGGCAAAAAGAGGCGTCATCAGACAAGAGTTGGAATGACAACCCGCCAAGCAGCCATTCTGTTGGAAAAGGCAAAAACACGTGTTGCCTAAACTTGTAGTTTCTTCACACAAGAAAAAAAAAGAAGGAAATGCAACAAGGAAGTATCTCAAAATACTCGATGCTACAGACAGATTTGAATATATCTTCAGGTGCAACAACGCCCACAATGCAAAAATAGGCAAATATATAAAAGACTTTTGTTATTAGAAAAGTACAGAAACTCATTATTATTAGCCCCACTCGATTGTAATTATAACACTTTGTCAAAGATACGAGACCTTATTGTTTTAGTAATTAGGATGTTACGTTTTATTCTATACCTCTATTTTGTATGTTCAATATTTGTTCCCATACATTGTACTATGTACGATTGTCGTGCAATAAAGTTCTTCTATTTACATATTACTATTATTATTTTTTTATTTATTCACATATATTTAATGAGTATTAGGCAGGAAGTACAGTTCCTTATATGACGCCTTCTACTCAAAAACACAAATATAAAACAAGAGTAAAACACAATCATGACAAAATACATACATAATTACAAAGTGGGTAAAAGAAAACTGAGTACAAACAAGACAAGTTAGTGATCTATCAATTACGAGAATCTACCTGTACAGTAAATTAATAAAGGTTTGAACTATGTCGAAGATTTTGTGAATGTGAGAGTGACGTGGACCCTCGTATCAGTAAAGAACATAAGGTGCTGTCATTGAGATGCTGTAGCTCTACTATATTGGAAAGAGATATTACATATTATTTTCGTCCTTTTAAACGATGTCCATGCTAGCAATGTTGTAATACACTCAAATCATCTCCTTGCATACTGCGTTATTATATATTTTTTATTATATTGTTTCATGTAATTACTGATTGATTGATTTATTAATTTGTTATATTTTCATTTGTTAGTAGCCATACCCATTGATTTTGTTTGGTTCACGTATTGTTTCTTTACTTATGTTAAACCTGATCATTTTGTTTATATGACTGTTTTTGCTTATTTCTTTGTTTTATTTTGTTTCATGTACGATGTAAGAATATCATGTTAGTTTACATAGGAGAGATCTCAAACAAGCCTTTATGGCTTTTTCTGTACCCCTGCATGTTTATTTGTTTCTGGTATATTATGTTTTGCAAATTTTGTTTTTAATATGTATGTGCGAATGAATAAATAAATAAATAAAAATATCTGGGTATTTAGTGGGGTCGTGTGGCGCAGAGGTAGCGCTTTCGGCTCGGGGCCAAGAGGTCCCGGGTTCGATCCCCACCCATGTCACCGATCTTGTGCCCTTGGGAAAGGCACTTAACACGACTTTCCTCACTCAGGTGTAAATGAGTACCTAGCTTCGGTTAGGGACGTCCCTCGGATAGGACGTAAAATGGAGGTCCCGTGTTTGGGGAGAGCCACACCCCACGCACGTTAAAGAACCCACCACACCTTTCGAAAAAGAGTAGGGGCATGCCCCGGTGTGCGATGGTCCAGATATTACTAGCTGCAAGGAGATTCTCCGTATAACCTCCTTGCTAGCTGGAAGTTGGTGATTCACTACAAATCACCCGGATGGAGGCCTGGCGAACCTCCGTCTCGTATTAGCCACATGGTGATTTACATCATCCCCCTGACGGAGACCTGGCGACCCCGTCTTGTATCAGCCAACGAAAGGGTATGTCACCCCGTAAGGGGCGGTATAACCCCGTCTGAGCGGTATAATTCCGTTAGTCGACCTACTACTACTACTAAAAATACCTTCGGTATGCTGACGACTTTAATCGCCTTGGTGTACTGTTTGATGGCCTCACGGTGACGACCTAAGTTCTGTAGGGCCAATCCGAGATGGTAGTACAACTCGTACAGCTGTGGAGAAACGACAGGGATATCACGGTATTGGTACAAATAACAAGAACAACAAGACTGGCAATGAAAACATACATTGCCATGGCGACGGTGGTTGCTGTTAGGGTTAATGTTTGCATGGCACTGCGGCCCTGCCATCATTTCATGATTTTGAGGAAGACTTGGTACCTATACAGATACAGTGCATACCTCCCCTAAGTGTATAGTGAACGAGCCCCGGGGTCACAGAAAGTAGGGCATTCCCGGCAGGGAGCTGAGGTCTTCCCAAAGGTTTAATCTCGAGGAATGTGGACATAGATGTGGGTCACATGCCTGTGGACATTCCATTCCTGTGGACAAAATGCCTGTACAATTCCTAGAATTCTTGCAAATCACACACAATACTGTACCATTTGGCTCGCCCATGAGGCGTCGCCAAAAACAACAAACAAGTACAGTTGTGGGGACTGTTAAAAGATTGGGCATAATCTTTGTTAGATATACGTAATGCTGCTTTAGACTTTAGTTCAAAACTGTGACGGTTCACCTCAATGAGAGAGGCGTCAAATCATGGGTAACAAACAGCGTTGTTGTCTTTTGTACACAAGGAATTTTTTCCCCTGCCGACGCTTCGGTGACCATCTGACGACTTTATCAAACAAACAAACAAACAAACAAACAAACAAACAAACAAACAAGCAAACAAACAAACAATATTTATTGACACAACAAAAGTACGGCGACTTTCGTAACGGAAAGGTCTACTACAATTAAACATACAAACAAGTGGATGCAAATGAATTAACCTACGTACAAGTATATGAATAAATCAACATGTTGAATTTAACGTGTCACTTATACTACTAGTTCCAAGGTCTTAAAACATTCTTTAATATATTTACCTATTTGTACACAGTAAGGGTTATCTCCTTCTAAATATAATTTATCTATTGGATGGAGTGTACAAAATTCTGATGAGAAAGTGGAAAGAAAGTTAAACAGTTTTGTGCATTTGTCATCACATCGTGAATGATAAAGCCCATGATAAAGTAATGTTCATCTTCAATCTCATTTGGATAGAGTGGACAAAAATACTGGTCACTGTCATCAAGGCCCTACTGAGGGGTTCTATATCGCACTACATTGGGAACGATACATCCCCAAAACGGGACTGACCTTAGAATTAGTCAGTATTGTTCTAAAGGAAGGTACCAGACTGTCCACCGAAACGTCGGCAAGTGTAACAAAAACTTTGTTATCCATATACAGCGATTTCCCAACCTCCCGTTCATGTATCTTAGTAGTGGCTAGCATACGACAATCACCAGCGAAATAATGCATGGGAGGTTTGAAAACCCAGAAAAAAAACACATGTATGAACAGCTGATCACAAAGCAAGCGACACCCGTACTTAGCCAGACAGAATCGATAATGTTCCAGCTCACTCAGATGGACCTAGAATTTGCTGCGACAGTATGGGATCCATATACAAAGAAAGACAAACTGGAAAGGCTAAAGAACCAAGCTGCAAGATTCTGCACGAACAACTATGAAAGGGGTGCCAGTGTCACGGAAATGAAAAGAGACCTACAGTGGGCGTCACTGGAAGACAGGCGAAAAATGTCCAGACTATGCATGATGTACAAAATGACCAATAAACTGGTGGATGTACCAAGTACCAAGTACCTAATACCAGCTCAGAAAAGAACAAGAAATAGTCATGCCTTCAAGTACCAGAGTTATCAACCAAGGATTGAGGTGTTCAAAAACTCATTTTTTCCTAGAACTATCGTAGAGTGGAACTCGCTGCCACCAAGTACAGTAGGGGTATCGTCACTAGAGAGTTTTAAACATTGTTTAGAGTTAGACGTTCAAAGGTTAGGTGTAATATAACATGTCGTTCGGTGTAATGTAGCCAGCTGCCGCGTGCTTGCAAAGCTGGTGTGTTACCCTAAAGGGCGGTTATACCGACTGTACAGATACAGATACAGAAGCTGGTGGGTTACACCAAAGGGCGGTTATACCGGCTGTACAGATACAGATACAGAAGCTGGTGTGTTACACCAAAGGGCGGTTATACCGGCTATACAGATACAGATACAGAAGCTGGTGGGTTACACCAAAGGGCGGTTATACCGGCTGTACAGATACAGGTACAGAAGCTGGTGGGTTACACCAAAGGGCGGTTATACCGGCTGTACAGATACAGATACAGAAGCTGGTGGGTTACACCAAAGGGCGGTTATACCGGCTATACAGATACAGATACAGATACGTACCAACATGATGTGTTTACTGGCGGGTGGTTCGTATCCTTCCGGTAAGTTCCGACGTGACACGAGTTTTAACAGGTGGCTGTAGTTTTCTACTACCTGTGGAAACAAAGGAGAACATATAGTTACATCTTCTACAAACTGTACGAAAGTCAATTCACAACCAGTTACCTAAACATCTTCAACAGAACCTTAGAAACCCATACTTACTCCACCCGACACAGTCTGAATCAGTCCTTGTGACTCCCCAAAGCCAGATTAGAATGCGGTAAAAGAACGTTTCCTTATAGAGGTGCAGTGGGTTGGAATAAACTCCCACCCGTTGTTTAGAACTGCATCGTCTGTACAGTCCTTCATATCACTGTGTGCACAGTTACGTGACCTCTGACTCTTTACCCTTACGACCCGGCATGGCCTCGACTACGAATTTGGATTGCGATTGTGATTTGATGTTTTGATCCCGTCTTTGTCTTGTACATAATTGTTAGTTAATACATGTGTTTGTCTATGTGTACCCAGGGCCACTCGGAAGAGCAGTGCTAAGTCACTGAGAGGTGCTACCCTGGTAAAAGAATACAGAAATGAATGAATGAATAAATAAATAGATAAATAAATAAATAAATAAATAAACAAATAAATAAATAAATAAATAAATAAATAAATAAATAAACTCATCTCCAAGCAGATATTTCGGTGGCTGCAAAAAGTATACACTACGGAATTTTTGTCATACAGTATTATCTGTTTCCTGCATATTTTATTAATAAGTTTATCATATTCCGTCATATGTAAGTTTATCATAATTCGTTTGTATTCTCATCCTTATTTCATTCGTTTGTCTTGTATGTGTGTATTTGTTCGGTGGTGGCGCTATATAAAATAAGTTTGTCAACTTGTGTGCGCCACCACTGCGTCTGTATTGTCTTCTCACCCCCCCCCCCCCCAAATTGGCAAGACAGTATCAGATTGGCCATGCAGTATCCAATACGCCACCCAACCACCCAAGTTTGGCTGGCGTAAAAAAAAATACCAGTACAAAAAAGAAAGCCCGATAAAAACGCCTAAAAACACGTCAAATAAAAGCCGACGCCTAAACCTCTGCTTTGAGAGTATTGAAAAACCATGAGTGACCACATGGCTGCTCTTTGCTTTCAGGCTTTTTTGCCCCCAAACCATTACCCTCTCTAATATTTGCCAACAGCAAGGCCATAAATAGAGGTAACACTTACAACTCGTTTGTTTATTCGTCTCTTGTTTGCTGAGTTCAGTTTGCCAGCATTAGCTACGTTGGTCACCCTAATTGTCATAGCGTGGACAAAAAGCCGCTATTCTTTGTAGGTAGGCCTGCTGTAGGTAGAACAAACTGTCTAGCTGTCTGTTACTGTGGTTTCCGGTCGCCTACGTAACCCTAATCTTTGTGGGTCAGCCCTTAACAGCATAATAAATACCTAATTATGTCAAGCGTCACTTAAGCTACACATAAATCATACCATAAATTACGATTAAACATTGAACGGTTCTTGAGTTAAGTCCAAACTTACATGTATGTCACATGTACCCGAGCACAAGAGTAGTCTATCACCCAAAAATCGTGACTACAGGATGTCCAGAACATATCAAATTCGGACGGTACGCAGTACCATAATAAGCCACCAGGGGGGCCCCCAAATTCTAACTATTTTGAGGTTGTATCAAGACCCAACCACCTATTTAAATGTCAAGACAATCCGTCTAAGCCTTCTTTGAGTTATCGTGTTTATACACAGACAGACAGACAGACAGACAGACAGACAGACAGACAGACAGACAGACAGACAGACACACGAGCGCTACCGAAATCATAACCTTTTTGGCGATGGTAACAATACCTCCATTTTTCAGGGAGATAACAAACACGCTACGGCGGTATCTTTTGGATCGCCGTGCCTACATTTTGTACCTAGTACCTCCCTCCATAGGTGAACAACAGGACACTTTGCCTGCCAGTCCCGTTCTTAGCCTGTGAAAACACTTTCAAAGTGTTGTATTGTGTGGCGTTTCAGTGATGGAACAAAACAAAACAAAACAAAGTGAAACTGACGTTAGATGACAACTTCATGATGACGGATCTTACAGATAGATTACCACTCATAACCTTGTTCAAGTACGTGTTCTGGTACTTAGTACTTGTATATAAATTCGTAATACATGTACTTGTACATTGGCTCTTAGGTCATATTTTCGTCGAACATTAAACTACATTTCGGCGAGAAAATGTGCGCGAATATCGTTATTAGTATCTTTACGCCCAGTGCGAAACAAAGACTGTTACAGTGTATATGCTTGGACCACGGTATGTTGTTCTGTATTTACTTGCCCTACTGACATACTTGACCCTTAACATGTTCCGACACAGGCTGGGCCTGTCACTACGTCGTCATAGCAACCCACGTCAGACGTGACAAGACAGGCGGGTTGATAAGTGATGCACCTTGTTTCATAATTTGACTAGAATCATCCTACTACATGTGCAATCAGTACCAAAACACAGGCTTGTGTTGTCTGGCTCCCTGACATTTATATGATAAACAGGTCCGAAAGTCATGCATTCCAGGGTTGGCTGAAGATCGGGAGCAGTCTGACCAGACTTAGGCCACACCTACCTTTCTATACGACTCGAATTGAATTTGAGTTAAATTTGAGTCAAAATTGCCCCCAAACATACTCCCGACCACCAGCCAACCATGGCCGAACCTCCTGTCCACACTCCAAACGCCTAGTTTTAAACATTTTAAAACATTTGGCTGGTGCAGCCGAGCAGTAGCCGACCTCGCCGAACACCAGCCAACCACAGCCGACCTTGCTCCCGACCTACTCCTAACCATGGTTGGGGGGAGTTCGTCAGTGTTCGGGAGGCCATATTCGGCTATGTGTGACCGGGGCTTTACGGAACTCACATTTGCGTTGACGCCCGGCAATTGTCGTGGATTGACATACATACAGAAGTATTTGTTGTTGTTGTTGTTGTTGCGCGTGGCAGGATACCCAACCTTCTAGTTTTGAAAACCTGGGAACTTCCGAATTGACTATTTTCGGTATTCGTTGGCACATGGAACGTACATATATATATGATGAGATCAATGTAATGCATGTAACGTTATGTGCCAAACTGTGCTAGTGTATATCACTGCTGTACCGTTATGTGTAAAATTCAAGCAGGGCTAGTGCACATGGCGGTCCTCACTTGCATATGGAGAGGACTAAAAAGCCAGGAGAAAGATAGAACGTCTAGTATATAACTAATTTCAAATGTAGTAAGTAAAAAAACGTCTATTTCTATGTCGTTTTCTAGCGTCTAAACTGAGATGTTTGGTGTCACGAAAAGTAGAAACTGATTCATGTTACCGAGTGAAAAATAAGTATCTTTCTCTTACTCCAGTTTGGAGTGTTGATACCATAACATGCACCACAAATGTGCCGGCAGGCCTCGAACTATAGCCACAACATTCTCCGGTTGCGGGCACACAACGAGGTTAACAAACACAAAACATAATGTCCGACCTACCCGCTTCCATCGCTTCGACCTTTCGTTCCTCATGGCTTCCTTCAGAGTGATCTGTGCCTCTTCCTGGATCCGAATTAGTTTCTCTTGGGTGGTAGGCATGTCTGCGGGCCCTTTCCTCGTGTCCCTGCGTTGGTAGAAACGTTCATGTTAACCCCACAGTCCTGTGTTCTACAGAGGTAGACTTATTCATCATTCCTCACGTCACCAGTGACCATGGTAGTGCATATACAAAGTCCTACCCCTCCACAATGGGCCTGAGCTACCCGATCCGACACGTTAGGTCGGGTTGCCGGTACGTTTCTCACGCTCCACTTGAAGTAAATGGCTCGTCGGACACCAAAAACCTGTTCACTCCGGAAGGTAATGTGGTTAACGGGCTTCACTGCGACCCTCGGCGGTTACGAGATTTAAAATTCCGTTAGTGTTCGGTGGCTAGCAACCTGTTTGATATACCCGTCTTGCCACCTGAGAGTCGTGTTTAACCAGCAAACAAGTGTAATCATAGAGCCGATAGCCTTTTCTGTTCTGTTTCTTTGTTAGTCGTGACAATGTTTGGTTGTTATTTGAACTGTAATCAAGCCTTTCAATGGTGATTCAAAAGCACCTATGGAAAGCAGCAAAGCCACCATGCGGGACCAGGAGGAAATGCAGTTTCGAACTGCAAGTATCATACATGTAAATACTAGTAGTCGCTTGTTCTTGGCACATTCGTCCGCTTCATTTTTGGCGACGCTCAGAGGCGGAGCTTATATCTATGGTTTTCACAACTCAAATTACATATATTTCCTACGTGAAAGTCCTATCTCCAAACTCACACCACTTGTTCCTGTCATGAAAAGCTATCAGCCACCAAAAGCTATCAACACCATAGCATGTCCAGGACAAAAGATACAAAAACTGGAAGTTTTGCTGCAGTACCAAGGTCAGCCACCAGGAGGCCCAAATTTGACCTTGACCTTTGTCTTCCTAAGACCTACCTACATACCAAATATCATCACAATCCATGAAGGCCTTCTTAAATTATGCTGACCACAAGTATGCAGAAACACAGACACACACACACACACAAGAACAAAAACAATACCTACATTTTCATGTAGGTAATAACATGTGCAAGCCCTGGCTAATGCCATAATAAGCCCAATATACATGCATGGAAGACAAAAAACATAAAGGAATAAAAAATGGAACCTTTAGAATTTGTTACACAAGTGTGTACAACATGTATTGCACTTTTATATTTGAATTACTGTGAAACACTATTTGTAAAGCAATATAAAGTAGAGTGGATTCATTCCTCAAGCTAACTGACATCTATCGCACCACAGTCGTCCCTCAGTAAGACATCTGGAGCCGCATAGTTCCCGTTTAGAACTTTTATTCAGCCTGTCACTATTTGTAAAGCAAATAATATATCTGCACATATCATATATACAAATGTATACGCATCACCTGATTAATTTGGCCCTGCGTTCATGATTCCCTCTTGAAGTACATGATTGTATGCTACTCCCTTGGAGAAAGCAAATTTTTGTCACATCTCTGAGAGCTACGTGGGCATTTCACAGCACGTTGGCAGAACGTACTGCACCTGTGCGAAACCCGTAATGTATTGTGCATAGCACTTTGGCAGAACGTCTCATAAAAGGTTGTATTAGAGCATATAAGGTTGACAGCCTGTCTGCAGTTTTCAGATGTTGTATAGGAAAAGATATCGTCTGCAACAGGCAAAATTTTGATGCAACGTTGACCAAACATCCAACGAAAAACGTGAAAAATCCAGGTTTTGCGCAGGCGCAGTACGTTCTGCCGACGTGCTTATATGACTAACATAGACTGGAATTAGTACTTGCAAAAAGATGCAGAAATAAACATTCAATTTTTGCCATGATATAATTGAAAACACTTTTTTTAAGTAACATAATATAATATATAATAATAAAAGCCAAGTGTTTCACACGAGACAAACATGTTAAATGTAGCACGTCGGCAGAACGTACTGCACCTGTGCGAAACCCGTAATGTATTATGCATAGCACTTTGGCAGAACGTCTCATATAAGGTCGAATTCGTGTATATAAGGGTGACATCCCGTCTGTAGTTTTCAAATGTTGTGTAGAAAAAGATATGGTCTGCAACAGGCAAAATTCTGATGCAACGTTGACCAAACATCCAGCGAAAATCCAGGTTTTGCGCAGGCTCAGTACGTTCTGCCGATGTGCTGTTAAATGTAACTGTTCACATTGAACCTTTGAAAGCCCGCCATTTCAATATTCCAAAACTTCCCATACTCGTAAGGCATCATATTTTGGCACCTCCACTTCCTGAATAGCACTTATTTGCAATGGAGTAGGGCTGATTCAACTTACTTTGTAAAGAAATGATCAGAAAATTGACTTTTTGTATCATTATAATGTTACATAATGCAGCTTATGTTTCCAGTGTCTACTGTGCAATATCATGCTAGCATTTAGGGGTTCCACCACCACAGTGAATGTATTGATTTATTTTGTTTTTTGCCAGCCAACTTCTTGCAAAGAATTATATCGGTATGGCCTAAAGTCTGAAGTGTCGGGCATCATGTGTGTAACCTCTTCTTAGGCCTAGTAAAAAAAATGTTGTGTTTCCTGTTTCCCGTCCGACCCTAGAAATAACTGCTGACCCTAGCCTTTTATTGGGGGGTGGACCCCTGCAAGCAACAGAAATTTTTCGAGCTGAGCGACCTTTTCATAGCAGTAGTGGTGTCCCCTTGCAAGCGCTTGCATTAACCCTATATTACTTCCCTACTGAAACCTTGTCGTCGCACGTCGTGGTGACCCAGCAGTTCTTCCAGGTCTCCCGCCATCCCGCTCGCGTACACGTCACCAGGGACTTCAGCAGATAGGCAGCTGCTATGGCACAGAAGTAGCCTCCGTACACAGTGTACTGCAGGGGTAGAGAAGGTTCCTCATTGGGCTTAACAGCGTACGAAATACTAGGTTGCCCAGCTGATTCAAGATTCAAGATTCAAGATGTATTTATTGAACTTTCGCAGTAAAAATGTCACTGAATTGCAGTCAATTTACACATTTTTAAAAACAATCGTACAATATTGCACATTTTAAGTACAACACTTAAGATAGTTACATGGAAATATGGTATTGCACATATAGTAAAATTCCTTACAATAATTAAAAATTGCCATATAACATACATTAGTACATTAACAGAGCTTAGCGGTGGTACAGTTATTGCCACTCTTAAGTAAACGCTTAAGTTTCGCTGTGCAACCATATTTTGCTTGGTGCAACCTATTTCTACACCCAGGTAGCCCAGTGCACTACCTAAATTTTGTGGTAAGGATGCCCATTTCTTCCGTTGGGAACTGTTTATTGAGAAGTTCCCATGGAAGAGCTCATCACTTCAGGTAAGGGGAAACAACTCTGTGTCAGAAATGTATAAATGCACATTGCATTCTAACAAAGTCAATCATAATGTAGAAGAGTTAAGATTCGGGGCAACCTGGAATTTTGATGGGCAACCTAGCTTTCATCCTAGGTTGTCACTGGGCAACCTGGCTCAAAAAAGTATTTCATACACTGCTTTAAAAAATTGTATGGGTTTTTATTTTGGATGTAACATCTACTCAAACCTGCGATATTGCCATTAACCATATTGCTGTCAAATTAAAAAAAAAACGCTAAATTTAAAGAGATCTACAACTGTAGAACCAGTAATTTTCAAGGTACATGTATGTACACTTTAGGAGCCCATGTCTTCAAAAACATTATTACTGCCAAATTTAATCTCATCTTACCTGTGGCTGCACAAGTGTATCAGTTCTCATCTTACCTGTGCTGGTACAGGTGTGTTAGTTCTCATCTTACCTGTGCTGGTACAGGTGTGTCAGTTCTCATCTTACCTGTGCTGGTACAGGTGTGTCAGTTCTCATCTTACCTGTGCTTGTACAGGTGTGTCAGTTCTCATCTTACCTGTGCTTGTACAGGTGTGTCAGTTCTCATCTTACCTGTGCTTGTACAGGTGTGTCAGTTCTCATCTTACCTGTGCTTGTACAGGTGTGTCAGTTCTCATCTTACCTGTGCTTGTACAGGTGTGTCAGTTCTCATCTTACCTGTGGTTGTACAGGTGTGTCAGTTCTCATCTTACCTGTGGTTGTACAGGTGTGTCAGTTCTCATCTTACCTGTGGTTGTACAGGTGTGTCAGTCTCATCTTACCTGTGGTTGTACAGGTGTGTCAGTTCTCATCTCACCTGTGGTTGTACAGGTGTGTCAGTCTCATCTTACCTGTGCTTGTACAGGTGTGTCAGTCTCATCTTACCTGTGCTTGTACAGGTGTGTCAGTCTCATCTTACCTGTGCTGGTACAGGTGTGTCCGTTCTCATCTTACCTGTGCTTGTAAAGGTGTGTCAGTTCTCATCTTACCTGTGGTTGCACAGGTGTGTCAGTTCTCATCTTACCTGTGCTTGTACAGGTGTGTCAGTTCTCATCTTACCTGTGGTTGTACAGGTGTGTCAGTTCTCATCTTACCTGTGCTGGTACAGGTGTGTCAGTTCTCATCTTACCTGTGGTTGCACAGGTGTGTCAGTTCTCATCTTACCTGTGGTTGTACAGGTGTGTCAGTTCTCATCTTACCTGTGCTTGTACAGGTGTGTCAGTTCTCATCTTACCTGTGCTTGTACAGGTGTGTCAGTTCTCATCTTACCTGTGCTGGTACATACAGGTGTGTCAGTTCTCATCTTACCTGTGGTTGTACAGGTGTGTCAGTTCTCATCTTACCTGTGCTTGTACAGGTGTGTCAGTTCTCATCTTACCTGTGGTTGTACAGGTGTGTCAGTTCTCATCTTACCTGTGCTTATACAGGTGTGTCAGTTCTCATCTTACCTGTGCTTTTACAGGTGTGTCAGTTCTCCTCTTACCTGTGCTGGTACAGGTGTGTCATGATCAGTTCTCATCTTACATGTGCTTGTACAGGTGTGTCATGATCAGTTCTCATCTTACCTGTGCTGGTACAGGTGTGCCAGTTCTCATCTTATCTGTGCTTGTACAGGTGTGTCAGTTCTCATCTTACCTGTGCTTGTACAGGTGTGTCAGTTCTCATCTTACCTGTGCTTGTACAGGTGTGTCAGTTCTCATCTTACCTGTGCTGGTACAGGTATGTCAGTTCTCATCTTACCTGTGCTTGCACAGGTGTAGCAAGAACTCTCCTGTCCACCACCACAGCTGTCAGCAGCGTCTGTAGTGCCAGGGCCACAAATGTGTTCATCCCAAACAGCAGTGCATACAGGGCTTTGTCCAGGCTCTTTGCAACTTCAAATCTGAGGGTTAAAAACACAGAAAGGATTGTAAGTAGGGCTGCGTACCTAAACGTAACATCAGGTACAGGTACAGGTACCGGTACAGAGGTTTAGGTACAGGTCCAGACCTGTACCTATACCTGAACAATTTGGCAAATTAACTTGTTCTACTGAAATTCTTTAATAATGACAGAAACATTAATAAAGTATTGACAAACTTCTCCTTCTTGATTCCTAGATGTCTGTCGGTAACGAAAATATGGAAAAATATTGTTGCGAAGACAGAAACTAAGGTAAATCTCTTTATTTTAATGCTGGATGTTCATTTTCTTGGCAGGCCTCGTGTGTAGTGATCATCAGTAGTAACAAGTATGGATTTTTGTTCCGGTCCAATAAACGGTCCACCAACGTTTCGGTTCTTTTGGACCGGACCGATACTATTTTTTCCGGTCCGTACCGGTCCACCTGGACCAGTACGCACCCCTAATTTTTAATTGTAAGGTACTGAGAAAACTGAAAGAAAAGAGGTAAATGAAAATTGACTGGAAAACCTGGGAAGTTTACATATGAAATACAGTACAGACCTTGATTAACTTCCCTTCCCACTCGTTTTACCCACGGTTTTACCTTGTTTATTTATTTGCAAAAGTCGTGTAAAAGCCATGTATCACGCAGTTGAAACTCCTTCAAAAACAGTGTAAACTGTGTGTACTTATTAGCTGCAACCAGGACGGAAAAAAGGGTGTTGGCTTAGAGCCATGGAGTAAACTCAATCATAAATTCAGATCATCTTGTTCATTCACACTCAAGAGTCATTCAAGTACTATCCTTGTTTATTATCCTTGTATTGAGGGAAACTTCACAAGCTGCCCAGCAACTTCAAGTGAGAGGAAATATGGCAGATATAGGTACTAGTAGGTACTGCCCTACATGTACATTCAGACCAAGGACATTATATAATGTCCTTGTTCAGACTAATGTTTCGAAGTGCTTCCGTGTCATATGACAACATTATACAGTAATTTTTTTGTTATTGTTTATGTTACAATGAACATTAATCACTGACCATATGTACTGCTATTTGCTATGTGTTAATGATTAAAAGTAGATCATACCAACACTCACAGCAAAAGGAGTTGTTTGTACAGGTATAGTTAAACACTTAAAAATATTCAATTAACATAAACCAGTCCAGCTTTAGCCTATAATTGTCTCCAAATTTGTATGTATATTTTAGGCAATGGTCGAAAGTTTTGATAATAATTTCTTGATACAAACAAACATGCCAAAAGCCGCTTAGCAGTTTTTGAACCCTTGATCTGTTGAGGTTCACTAGAACAAACATCACTAGGCTTTACATTGGAATGTGACTGCCACATCAGCAGAAGCAAAATCATGGGCTCTGCACCATCAAGTTTGAAGAGAGATGTTCAAGCAGGAAACACAATCAAGGCAGCTGCACCGCCAAGTTTGGGGACACAAATCCATGAAGAACTGACCTGTAGCATCTGCCTGGAGCTGTTCACCAGGCCCAAGGTGCTGCCCTGTCAGCACACCTTCTGTCAGGACTGCCTGCGGGACCATGCAGAGGTTCGGACACCCTTCCAGTGCCCAAACTGTCGTCGGCAGGTCAGGCTGCCACCCCAGGGGGTCACAGGTTTGCCCGACAATCTCATGGCAGCCAACATGTGTGAGAAAGTCTGAAAGCAAGAATCACTGTTAGAGGAAACATCGAAGCAGCCCCAGTCTGGGAACAGGTGCAGTTTTCACCCCTCAGAGGAAGTCAAACTCTACTGTAAACAGTGTAACTTTCCAGTCTGTAGTGAGTGTTGTGAAGAAAGCCATGATGGACATTCTACCACAGGCCTGAAAAAAGCTGCACAGGAAAGGCGATCTACGGTCCAGGCCTTGATCAATGAGGGGAGGAACATTCTGGAAACTTACTGTGGCTTCGTCAGAGATTTGGGGAGAAAAGAGAAAACCCTGAATGAACAGAAACAGCAGAGAGACAACAGCATCATTCAGGCCTACAACCAAATGGTTCAAAAACTCACTGAGAGAAAAGACGACCTTTTGTCTAAATCAGAAGAAAATCACAGCAAGAACTTGGAGAAAATACAGACTGAAAGGGACCGAGTGTTGACAGATGTCAATGAACTGTCTGCTGCCTGTAATCGAGCAGAACAAGAACTGCAGCAGGGATGGGTCGAGTTTCTCAGTCAGCAAACCGCTTTGACAGAGGTGGTAGGAAAGTACAGAGGAAAAGCAGCACCAACTCCTGTACAAACCCAGCCTGCTGTCTTTCTGTGTGAGCCCACAGACACCCCCGTGCCAGTATTAGGACATGTGACGGTCCAGTCTCTCCCATCTGCACCAATCCTAGCAGCACCTGCAGCAAGGGGTAAAGGTCATCACCATGGTAACCAAAGGCAAGGGGAGCATCAGCCAGAGAAGGTGACATTTGGTGGACAGGGATCAGGAACAGGACAGTTCAGGGAACCATGTGGTGTTACAGTGTCAGAGGAAGGGGAGATCTTTGTAGCAGACAGGGGAACCTACACAAACCAGAGAATCCAAGTCTTCACCCTGCAGGGAACATTTGTCCGACAGTTCCCAACAGTTGTGTCAGGTGAACAAAAGATGAGCCCGCATGATGTGGCCCTGGATGGGGAGGGGAATCTGTGGGTGGTGGGCAAGTCTGTGGGGACAGACACTGCTAACTTTGTTGTGCAGTACAACAAACAGGGCAGGGTGCTGAGGAAGATTGACCTACAGGACACAGGGTGGAACAGAGGAGTTGTCGTGGACACCAGGAGGAACCACATCCTCATCACACAAACCGCAGGAGACATGGGCAACCGACATGGTGAAGTTTTGGTGTTCAGGCCAGATGGGACACTTGTGAGAACTGTGGGTCAGCAGCAGGGGATGAAGGAACCATGGCACATCACTGTGGACGGGGAAGGGAACATTCTTGTGTCAGACTGTAAGAACCACTGTGTCTTTGCTTACAACGAGGACGGACAGTTTCTGTTCCAGTTTGGAGGCAGGGGAAGTGGTGAGGGTCAGCTGGACACTCCCCGTGGCATCTGTACAGACAGGGCAGGGAACATCATCGTGGCAGACAGCTGGAACCGCCGTGTGGAGATGTTTACAAGACAGGAAAAGTCTTCAAACACATCGCTACAGACATGGAGAGGCCATGTGCTGTTGCCACGGCAACACAGGGGCAGCTAATGGTGACTGATAGAATGAAACACATTGTCTCCATACTTCGCAACTAAACTGTTAATACCAGGGCACAACATTGTAACTGTCTTGTGTAGAGTGAACAGGGTGCATGTATAATTTGACAATCCTAGAAGACTTACATGTAATATATAAGTATGCACAAACCAACACAACTTGAACAAGTGTCCATAGGCGAAAATCCTCCGTGAATTTTTATATGTTGCAGATTGGGAACAGTATAGTACACTATATAATAATTGTATTTGATAGGGTATCGTAGTACTGGTGCAGACCATAAGTCACAATCCCAACAGATACTCACAAACGAATATACACAACAACCACCTAATATCTGCTTATAGAACCTCGCCTACCACATAACTACTTAACCTACGGCCTATTCCACAGGATTATAAAAATAGGGGTGAGTCTGAAATATTGCATTTACCTTACTATAAAAACCGCTACAGTAAAAAGAAAGACACGTGCATCATCATGGACATAACGGCACACCACATGCCCAATTACATAGAACTTCAAATACAACGTACAGAACCATGACTTTTAGGTGAGAACACATTTGACAATTCCGGCCCATACATAAACCATTACGATCCGCATCTGGTTCGCATTAACGACCATACCGCACATTTGTCCCCCCCCCCCCCCCCCGCTATTCAAAACAACGGGTTTTTCGCGGCCAGTCTCATATGCCACTAAATGTAGGGGTGCTTCTGAAATATTACATTGACCGCGAAAACACCTACAGTAAATATTGAAATACATGCATCATCACAGGCATGCCTGCAGACGACGTATAAAATTACATGCCGATTGAACAAAGGGAACCGTGAGTTTTAGCTGCAAACACGAAAAACCGGCTAACCACCATACTCCTGCAGGAGGTATGCCTTTGTTATTTTTCATTATTGTGTGATATTTTTCTTTTCCTATTTATTAAATGTATTTTATTTCCCAGAGATACCTGAAAAACAGGTCAAAACGACCTGAGTGTAATCATCTGGTAAAATTTATAAAATGAAATGAAATGAAAAGTTTTACATGAGAAATGAATGCGGATTTAACAAGAAGTGCAAGCTAGCTTTTGCACGGCTTTTAATTGCATTTTAATTGAGAAATGTACAGCTCTTAAGCAAATTTTGAACGACTTTTGATCACAATTTGCACGCGTGTATAGAGCTGTGTACCGGTTCTGTACCAGAAAAACTGATTAGGTACAGGTCCAAAATACCTAATCCCTAAGTACTGGTACTGTACCGAAATAATTTCACACTAATTATATGCTTATTTATGGCCTAAAATGCATAAATACCTGGTCCCCCATGGGCCCCAAAGTAAGGACACTGTGTTTGTGTTACAGACTGACTTGAAAAATCTGTTGCATATCAGTTACGCTGCCTCTAGATGTCACTTTGGTCAAGTTTGTGTTGCAGGGTAGGAGATGAAAAGTAGAATATCTTAGTTTGGCCCATGTTTTGCATAAGAATTCTCCATAAACAAAAACTTACCCTTATCTGTCAAGTTTATTAATGATTCTATCATTATGGAAGGAGTTCAGGAGAACATATTAATTTGTTGAACTGTTCAGGTACGGGTTCAGGTCCGGACTTGTACCTAAACCCGTGTACCTGTACCTAAAATTAATGTTTACATGTAGGTACACAGCTCTACGCGTGTAAATGGGAAGTTATTAGAAATCTGTACTGTAGATGAAATCTAGCCACACCCACGTTGCTATGGTGATGAGTGCCTGGTAGGATGTTCTGTAGAACACGTAGCAGACGTAGCAGACCCAGATGTTAGCCGTGGTCGCCATGACGAACAGCAGCACCGCCATCCCCAGTGAGACAATCCCCAGCACCGCTTCTCCTACTACTGACCAGTTCAAGTTCACATGGCCCATCAGTAGGGACACAAGCGCACCTAGCAGAAAAAGCTACAGCTGCAGGTGATCGGAATACATGTTAAATATGCATGCTTTCCTCACATCAGTGTTGACTAATGCTGAGCTTAGTTTCTAACTTCCTAGTGCCGTTCCATTAATATTACTATTCAATGTATAAGTTGACCAGTACTTTAATTTTTGTTTAATAAGGTGCGGTCACATAAGATATATTATATCATACCCGGGCGGCGATACAGTGTTCCCTGGGCTTCCATAGAAAGATTCCAACCATGTGCGCCGCTTTCGAAAATTCGAATACAGGATTCGGACATTGGAATCGATGTTGTTGCAGTTTTTTGTTTAGGGACACCAAATTTTCGCTCATTTCGCATTGAAAGACGTGTTTTCTAGGGTGGGTATGATATAAATAGAATACAACACGGTGTACTCCGCATCGCCCTCGGTCCCGGCCGAGTCGGATCGCGGTCGGGCCGATACCTCAGGCAATACGGAATACACCGTGTTGTATTCTATATTTATCTTTTTTTTAGCACTAGACTACAACATCATTTGTCACAAGCTGAATTTGAAACAACACAAGTCATTCTTTACTGCACCAAGAATGCCCTAAATATTTACAGTATCCTGAACCTATAATTGTACAACAAATACATTGTATGTCACCCCTATCACATATACATGTACTGTCGAATATGGCCTCCTAAACACTGATGAACTCCCCCCATGGCCAACCATGTTTAGGAGAGCACGTTGGCAGAACGTACTGCACCTGCGCGAAACCCATAATGTATTGTGCATAGCACTTTGGCAGAACGTCTCATATAAGGTTGTTAATTAGGACATATAAGGTTGACAGCCTGTCTGTAGTTTTCAGATGTTGTATAGGAAAAGATATCGTCAGCAACAGGCAAAATTTTGATGCAACGTTGACCAAACATCCAACGAAAAACGTGAAAAATCAGGGTTTTGCGCAGGCGCAGTATGTTCTGCCAACGTGCTGTTTAGGAGTTGGTCAGGAGCAAGGTCGGCTGGGTCGCCTGGTGTTCAGCCATGTAGGCTACTGTTCAGCTGCGCCAGCCGAATGTTTCAAAATGTTAAAAATATTCGGGTGTGGACGGGATGTTCGGCCGTGATTGGCTCAGGTGGTTTCCTGGTGTTTGGGAGTGGGTGGCGGCGTGGTTGGCAGCCAAATTTAACTCAAATTTGATTCATTTTGAAAAGTCCCAAACTTCAGCCAACCTTGGTTAACATTAGTTGGGGGAACGTCCTGAATGCGTGACAGGGGCAGTTGACAGTCTGTGGAGGTGTAAGTTCTAGTGATGTACAAAATGACTGATAAACTGGTGGATGTACCAACTACCAAGTACCTAATACCAGCTCAGAAAAGAACAAGAAATAGTCATGCCTTCAAGTACCAGACTTATCAACCAAGGATTGGGGTGTTCAAAAACTCATTTTTTCCTAGAAGTTAGAACTATCATGGAGTGGAACTCGCTGCCAGTACATGTAAGTACAATAGGGTCATCACCACTATAGATAGTTTTAAACAATTTCTTAAGAGTTAGACGATAAAAGGTTAAGTGTAACAGGTCGTTCGGTGTAATGTAGCCAGCTGCCGCCATGCCACGTGCCTGTGAAGCTGGTGTGTTACGTCGAAGGGCAGTTATACCAGCTATACAGATACAGATACATGTAGTAGTTAGACGATCGTTCGGTGTAATGTACGTACATGTAGCCAGCTGCCGCCGCGCCGCGTGCCTGTGAAGCTGGTGTGTTATGCCGAAGGGCAGTTATACCGGCTATACAGATACAGATACAGAAGCTGGTGTGTTACACCGAAGGGCGGTTATACCAGCTATACAGATACATATACAGATAAATGTAGTAGTTAGACGATCGTTTGGTGTAATGTAGCCAGCTGCCGCCGTGCCGCGTGCCTGTGAAGCTGGTGTGTTACGCCGAAGGGCGGTTATACCGGCTATACAGATACAGAAGCTGGTGTGTTACGCCGAAGGGCGGTTATACCAGCTAGACAGATACAGAAGTTTGTACCTGCCAACATTGTCACAGCCTCCACAGCCCCGTTATACACACTGTGCTGACTGGCAGGGCTGATGATGTCCCACAGATTCTGTACATAGTTCCCCACCTGCACAGGAACACAAGGTCATGCCTGTCAACACGTCGGCAGAACGTACTGCACCTGCGCGAAACCCGTAATGTATTGTGCATAGCACTTTGGCAGAACGTCTCATATAAGGTTGTATTAGAGCATATAAGGTTGACAGCCTGTCTGTAGTTTTCAGATGTTGTATAGGAAAAGATATCGTCTGCAACAGGCAAAATTTTGATGCAACGTTGACCAAACATCTAACGAAAAACCTGAAAAATCGGGGTTTTGCACAGGCGCAGTACGTTCTGTCGACGTGCTATGCCTGTGTAGGAACTTCTTATTCAAGTTAAGTACATGTACATTGCTATTAATTTGAGATCTATAATTACAGTATATATGCAAATAGTGGATCTTGTTCATGACAGTTCTAGCCATGTTTGTTTACATTCTGGTATTTTGTGGTGGTGCCACAAAATGCATGTGCCTTATGTGGGCTGTTTTAGCACCAACCATAAATGTCAGAAATGTGAAATAATTGCACAAATATGTTGAAAAGTGGAAGTAAATGACAATCACATGAAGTTTTTTTCAATTAAAATATTTCAATTTTTGCTGCAAAAATGTTACATAATGCCTGATTAAGGCAATGTGTACTATTACCTGTGAATTACCACACTTGGCAAATGCCCACCAGAGTGACCATGCCAGTAGGACCTCTGACCGGTAGGCCTCCCGCAAGCTCAGGCCGAGCTGCTGTAGCGTGGTCAAGCATACCAACTGACCCTTGCACCGTGGACTTGTTTTGAAATCCGTTGGAAGGGCCTTTGGTTGACAATCGTCCCCAGTCACATTGCTGTCAGCTGTATTATCACCTTGTTGTACAGAGAGACTGATACTAGTGTCTTCACTCATTGGTTTGTCTGGAGTTAACAACTCTCCTGCGCTTCCACCTAGCTGTAACGTGCCATGACAGCCTTCTATGATACCACGCTCATCTTGTCCATCGCGCGTCAGTCTTGAATCTTCCAAACCGCACTTTTCAGTGTTAAGCAGTTGTCCGGGTTTATTTGCATCCCTGTGAAAGAACAAACTCTTCCTAGCCGTGGGAAGGGTGAAACCTAAGACGAACGCTATGCAGACGCTTCCCAGAGAAAAACAGTTCAATGCAAAATAACCCGCCAGGTTCGCCGAGATCAGCACTTGGGCAGTTACAGCTGCCGCGAACCTACCCGCCAAGACGACGCTCCGGTTATAACCGGTGACTCTGCGATATCTGTCCCGGGGTACGACGGAGTAAATATAGGAGTAATAACCGATTTCCGCGGCGGTGGACAGACCGTAGGTGACCTGCATGACCTGCATCATCGCGACCCCGTGACCCCACAACAGTAGAACCCACGTCAGTATGAGTGCGAACCCCTCAAACACGATAACAGGCTTGTATCGTAAATAGTCCGTCAGAAGAAATATGACCAGCAAGGCGGGGAAATACGTGTACGTCCACACCGGGTAGATTTCATTGGTCACCTGCTCCTCCGTTAAGTTCTTATCCGGCCCCTTAAGGTAAGGGGTCAAGAATGGCTCCGATGGCCGCAGCTCTTTGAAGAAGCCAAACAGGCAAATAAGGATCGTTGCTCTCTCCATTAGGGCCTTTTCACAGCTGCACACTTGAGGATTTTATAATTCTGCAAGACAAGAAATAATTTGCTGTCATCATATAGTATACTATATTACAACGTACAGTACTTTGGGTTTATAATCATGATACTCGTTGATCCCAAATGTTGTGTAACAGCCCAGACCTTAGTATGACGTATAGACCATGATGACGTAGTGCTCATTTAGACAGTCTCTTAGCTCATCTACATGCTCATTAGCTTAGCCAATAGCTGGTGAGAGCGGCTATTGGCATAATTAGTTCCCGCTAGTTTGAAATCACTCGAGACCTTGGATCCAGGTTAGTGCACACGTATTGTAGTTAGCTCCGTACATGTAGTAGACTTAGCCACATTGTATCTTGCATCTGTGACCGGTATAGAACTTGTTGTATAGCTAGACCATATTGTATAGTACTAGACCATTGATACGTATTCCCCGTACCTTGTCTTTGTCAGCCTCAAGTGCACGAATACACAACAAACCGTACAAGAGAAATCACCCGCCTCTGGTCTTCTATCTCTCCTTGTCTATTAGTATAAACTTAACCGTAAACCGTAATAGAGATAGTTGCACCAACTCCAAAAGTTACAGTTGCAGTGACCCACACCGGAAACCACTCACCTGTTCCACTGCATACGGTACGACAGGAGAGACAGCAAATGATGCTGGAAGTCGACTGCACATTCGAAACACATGGAATATGCAAGGATGCCAGGGACATTGATATTGTAACTCTGGCGGGTATGAGGCAAGATCTCTCAGAAGAAGCCAACGCACAAATGTATAACACCCTGTCTCAGTTGAAACAACAAGAACAAGAGGCGAGTAGGAACAGATAGAAACCGCTGGCCCCGGGCCGGGATCGAACCCACGACCCAACCCGAGCACCAGTCTACAACCCAACGCTCTAACCGACTGAGCTAAAAGGTCTAGACCCATCGGCCGAGTCAGTTGGTAGCGCCTATAAACCCCCCACTGTTACACTGTACGTAGAGAAGACAGGCAGACTGACACAGTACATCTAGAAACATCAGCTTCTTCCCGAATGCGCATGAGACCGAGAGTATAACAACCAAGCGGAAAGAACTGCAAGTATTTCTACCCTGTGCAACCCAGTAGACGCAGGGGGCGCCCAAGAAGACGCAGGGGGCGCCCCAGAATGAACTACAAACAAACAATTGAGAGAGACCTGCAAACAATAAATCTGAGTTGGAAGGATGTAGACAGACTGGCCGCTGACCGAACTTGCTGGACCGCTCTGATTGCCTCATGTGTCGGACGACACGGGAGCCCCTAAGTCTAAGTAAGTAAGTCAACCCAGTACCCAGTGTCCACGACTAGCGATATAATAGACGGAAAACGAGGACGACAACAACAACAACATATGACGCAATCATATGCAAGAATGGTTCACTTTCATTCATGTCCTTTGCACAAGATTACATCATGATATTATTAACTTGTAAATGCATTTTAAACACTTTAACGTTATAGCAATAAATTTCACGTTTTGCACTTTATACCTGCTTAATCCAGCTTGCTCAGCGGAAGAAACAAGGACAATATTCAGAGAAAACTGGAGAAAAACAAAACCAAAACACCGTCTCGCCGCCATCTTGAATAACTTTGACCTGAGGTAACCCCTACACCGCATCAAATTCAAAGATATCTGATTAAAGTCAAATAGTACACAAAACAAACCCAGATAAAAAATATAGTCATGGAAAATTGAAAAACAATAAAGCCATTCACGATGATCCTGCAGATATCTTTGTCCTTGCCAAAGAGTACCACTGAAATGTATTTTGATGCGGTGTCGATTGGTAACTTAAACTAAAGTTTGGTAACTCTACTAGATCTGCATTTGGTGTAGTCGTTACGTGATGTGGGTAACACGTTAGAGGCTGTTCGTGTTATAACTTATTTGCCGGAAAAAAGGTCGCGGCCTCAAAGCTGGCCCTTTTATAAGACTATGCCTATTAATCTCCAAGTAGATATCTGGCGGCAAAAGCAATCTAGAGAGGGGTAGAGAGTCCTTAGGCGCCCATACTGGTATGCCTATTAGCGATCGATTTTGAATCTGACCAATTTTTCAAGGGCAGCTGATCGGGAATATCACAGTACTTTAGCATCTGAGTTCGGAGGTGTTGAGTCTACGGTGTCTCTCTCGCGGTTGCGTTATAACGTTCGCATTTCTTTGCCAACTTGCACAATAACGGCAGTCAGTAACGCATGCTGGCTCTCGGCACTCGGTTCGCAGTGCGGAAATTTTTGTCGTCACTGTTCTTCCAGTGTGGAATATCGTCACTCGGTTTTCAGTGCTGATTGGGAGTTTTCCCGTGCTGAACGCCAGGTGCTGACACAGCTAGCTGCCACGCTGGGGAGATCTAGTACGGAAGGTGCCTTCAGCACCGTGGACAGAGAGGGCTTAGAAAAAGCTGAACAGAAGTTGACCCAGACGCCAGTACTGTTACTCTCCAAGCAGAGGTTTGGGTTTTGGGCTTATTTTTGGCGTGTTTATAGGCTTTTTTATCGGGCTTTCTTTTCTCACTGGAATCTTTTTTTATCCCAACCCATATAAAAAGAAAGCCCAATAAAAAAAGCCTAAAAACAAGCCAAAAATCAGCCCCAAACCCAAACCTCTGCTTGGAGAGTAAGTATTGTTCCATTCGAACAAAAAGCTCAGGCAGCCGTAGATAGAAAAAATAGCTAAATATATAGATAATATAAATACATGTATAAGAAATGCTGAACATCTTAAAGAAGTGCATAATCGCTATAGTGCTACAGTGGTTACTAGAGAAGTGGGTAGTACTGGGGTTGGATTAACAGTGACAATGTTAGAAAACTCAAATCAGTATGCCCAGTCCAGACTAGGACACTGTGCTCTCTGCATATCTTACGCAATATGTTGCGCAAGGAAAACCCCTGTGTGGGAATCCCCGTTTGGGCTGATAACTTACACATTTAAGTGCAATAGTAAGCTACAGAAACAATATGCAATAGAAGTCTACATGTATATAAGTGAATATTGATGGCTGATGCACAGCACTTTTTTTATTTCTTTTAACCTTGCGCCCTAGGTTTATGTTCTGGGCCGACCGAAGTGTTTTTTAACCCTTCATCTTGTTCTTGTTTTTTTAAAAGGCACCCAATGCAGTTTCAGGGTGGCAAAACACAAAATATTCTGGATTAGTACATCTGTCTAATATTGACATTTACTACCATTTCTTAGCACCTTTATGTCATCATTTTATATTTGAAGCGTTTAACATAGCCCCTAAACAAGCTACGTAAGGGGTCAATTTATTTTTTGGTACCACCAATAAATAGCAAGAACAAGCCTACGACATGAAACAAGCAACCGTTTTCCGTCAGCAAAATCGTATTTTAAAATATCAGTATGCTATTTGATATGGTTGACGCAACTTACTACATTAAAAGAATGACCAGAAAATTGACTTTAAAAAATCCAGTTTTGCCGCCATGAAATTGCGTTGGGTGCCTTTAAATGCATCGTTTTCCATGTTGCCTTTGTGCTGAGATGATGTTGAAGACACGTTACTAAACTCGGTACTCATTGATTATGCAGATGTACTGTTTTTGCATGTTTTTATCTGTACGACTGTTACTGCTGCATGATTTTGAGAGATCTGGGGATTGTTAGCTAGTCCGTTGTAACACACACACGGCGGCACGACTGTCACCTGCGCTGTAAGCATGTCCATAAAAGGTCAATCGTCTATTGTCCAGTTCCGGGAAATGCACGAGCGGGCGGTATACATGGGAAGTGCGCCATGACAACAGGACCGACGAGAGGTAAGTCGCTTCTTGAAGGTCAGAATCAAATCCAGATACTGAGATAGATCACTGCAGTTGGTTTGAGAGGAACAGCTTTCATGTACTAACATCACTGCTCGAATGTATCCATAAACATGGCCACCTGTTCTGATACAAAAACAAATTGTGTGAATGCCTCTGACTGTCGGTCGCCGTCAATGGCGTCACATGTCACAACCGAACTTTCAAGTTACAAACAGACCGATTGATTTGTACTCGTAGCCATTCACAAAACAGAGATCAAAGTTTCCTGTAATAAGACCAAAATGTCGAGGAAAGGTGTGGTGGTCACAGTGATTGTAAACATTGTGGGGGTGGGGTGGGGGGTGTCTGATTTCCCAAGTCTATGAAGTGCAACATCACAGGTGTAACTTTAACAACCATAGAAACTTGTACACTTGGTCTGCCGTGTGTAGAAGCAAGGTAATTATGGCCAGGAGTCAATACAATAGATAAGATAATACATGTAGTTCGCCTATAATGTATAATAACCTGTGTCCTTGCTGCTTTGTAAAGCCTGCTATTGATACCACGTTTCGCTAACCCTAAGTAAATAGACTCCAAGTGACCTTTGTGCAGAAGCAAGGTACAAGGAACAGACTTTGGTGGGGGGAGGGGGGTAGCAAATGATTTTTTTTTCTTTCTGTTGGCCAAAGGTTGTTGCAAATTATTTTCTGTCAACTTTCTCCATTTTGGGTCAGCTCTTTTTGTGCCTAGTTGTTATGATGCCCCCTATCACGCTTCAGCATTTAAAGTTTTGCCTTCCCCGCTATTCTAAAAATGGTTCGCCCCAAGTTACAGCGGGTCTATGCGCGGGCGATTAGTACACTGGTACGTGTTAACGCTAGAACGAAACCAGTGAGAACATGCCCTTACAGCTACTTTTACCTCATATCTCGATGACTTGAAATCGACTCTTGTTTCCTTGCTCAACCAGGACAGGAAGAAGACCACCGTACTGCCCTTCATGTGAGTCCAAGGAGGTTTCGTATTACCTGTCCCGTCTCCACAAAACAACCTGTTACTGTCAGGGGGGCGGCCCGTTTGAAGACGCAGGAAATGGCGGAACATGGCGCAAACACTGCACACCTGCGCACTGGAGGGGTGGAAGCACCTCAGAGGAGACAGTCATACAACTTTAGTGACAACTTCAACGTGTTAAGTTATGGCGCCTACCGGAAAATTGCCATGAGGCTCAGTGACGAGAGAACAGTGACAGAAAACTGGACCGGGCTCGCGGACAGACTTGGCTATGGCAGTATGGAGGACATCGAGGACTTCCGGGTTCAAGCCCAAGCATTGAATGAACTCCCCGCCATGTTGCTACTTAAAGAATGGAGTAGAAAACCAGGGGCTACCATCCAAGTCATCGTGGACGCCTTGACAGGCATGGAGAGACTAGACGTCTTGAAGATTGTAGAAGAAGCGATGGAAGGTACGTCCCGTTCAGCAAGTATTTGGCAAGGTTTCTCATGAAGTCAAGTATTTCTTGTCCTCGGTACTTGAGGAAGTAATTAATTTGATTTGATTTGATATGATTTATTAGGCTGTATAAAATGATATGCAGCCAGGACTGCCCAACTAGCAGGAGGCTATTATATTGAAAGGGCTAGCCCTGTTAAACTGGACAACGTACAATCAATAAGAACAGCTACAATGCTCATTCAAATGCGTAAAATAACAGATGTAGCTTTTGCAATGCACGAGGAAGTAATATTAGAAGAAAAGACAGAAGGCAGTCGTCACTAGAGCTTTTTGGCTTGTACATAAGTATCTATCCACTTGCTGGGTTGACCTCTTATACGTATACGTAAAAAAAATATATAATTCGAGTAAACTTCCACTGCAGTATTATCATTGAACCGTTTTGGGTCATTTTTATTATTTCAAAAAATAAATAAAAACTGGAGCTCATCCGTGAATAGTTTCATCAGGTTGGTAAGTCACTGAATAAAGAGACTCTTTTTACACAACCAAGTCAGAATTGCCCTGAGGAAGGTGACAGGCGGTCACTGAAATGACGGCTGAAGAAAACACTTGGTTGTGTAAAAAGAGTCTCTTTATTCCATGTTTTTCGTCTGTGTGTTTGTGTGTGTGTGTGTGTATGTGTGTGCGTGTGCGTGTCTGTGTGTGTGTCAGTGTTTCCGCATATTTGTGGTAATCATAAGGTAAGAAGGCCTTTATGGATTGTGATATTTGGTATGTGGGTAGGAAGACAAAGGCTAAGGTCACATGTAGGCCTCCTGGTGGCTGACCTTGGTACTGCAGCGCGCTAGCGGAACTTCCAGTTTTTGTATCTTTCGTCGCATGTCATGGACAACAAGGCAAATCTGTCGTATTACCGCCGCACTTACTTGAACAACATCACTCTGGAACCAACTACCTCAGTCAGTCAGAGACGCTCATAGTCTCGTTGCTTTTAAGAGGGCGTGCAAAAAGCAACTGTTGACCATTTAGGCAGTCGCCTGTCAAATTGCCATTGTTTTTAATTGCACAGCTACTTTGTATATGATATTATGTAATTTTTGACTGTTAATTGTTGTATGTAATGTTTGTAATGTGTGGAGCACAGTATCAGCTCAATCTGCTGTCTATGTCCTCCACGTGTCTTGCTGTTGCAAGTTTAATAAAGAAAGAAAGAAAGAACTCTGGTCAGATTTAAACTCTGACACGGAACAGTATCATATATAATCTATGCGCAGGTCGAACATCAACAGGTACTAGTTATGCAAATAAGAACCTAATTTGCATAATCACTGCAAAATTTCTATGATGACTTAGTGGTAAATGATGAGAATTTCATACTTGTGACATGTGTACGTCATTATGCATAAATTATGTTAATATTGAAATTATGTTAATATTGAAATCATTGTTTGTTTGTTTGTTTATTTATTTGCACAACAAAAAAAGTATACATAATACAATAATAATAAATAAAACAAGGTGCAGGAGGAGGGATAAAGCTTATTTAGCTTATTCTAAGCCCTCCTCCTCTATACTAACCAAAACTAATTATAAATCAAAATTGAAATGAAATTATACATACATACATAAGGAATTGTTAGCAAAATAATTCAAGACATAGGCAAAATGATACAATAACAATAATGAAGCAATAGTATACATAAATTGAGATGAAAAGAAATTTAAATGAAATACTGCATACATACATAAGGAATTATTGGCAAAATAATTCAAACATAGGCAAACTGATACAATAACAATAATGAAACAATTAATAGTATACATAAAAGACAATAAAGTAATAACTGGAGATAAGAATCTAATACAGGGGGCTGGGGTGAAGTTATTAGATGGGCTTTCAGGGTATTTTTAATTGTAAGAAAAGATGAAATTGTTCGTATGTTTGTCTGAAGGCTGTTCCATATTGAGACACATTTGTATTTTACGGTGGACTGTGCTAAAGACGTGCGGAAGAGAGGGATATGCAGTAGATTTCTTTGCCTAGTATTGTGGTTGTGTACAAGTGAATTCGGGTTTAGGAAATTATCAAATATATTGGGGAGATTGTTGGTAAGGAAATTGAAAGCGAAAATGCTAATGCATAATTAATGATGACATGTTGAAATGAAACATTGCCACCAAAGGATAGGGTTTTTACATATAAAGTATATGTAATTTGACTTGAGAAAACCATAAACTGAAATAGATTAGGCTAATCACAACCGTATTTCCATACTCAATGAGACAATAATAATAACTTTATTGCACAACAATTGTACAGGGTACAAAGTATGGCACCTACTACTACATAACTACCATTTCATAATACTAACCTAACTAATACATGAGTAGGTGGCTAGTATAGGAGTGAACTTTTACAATGAATTTCTAATGTTTTTACAGTCTTTTATATATATCCCTATGTATACCATGTATGGATTGTCGCATGTCAATATGTATTGAAATTTGCTTTTTAAATCCATGGAGGTAAAACTGAGACAAATCTCTGTCTCCTCCAGACCAGTTCACTCTGCATTACGTCGTGGTGACGTCGGGAGGAGATCGGCTCCCTGTCGAGAGAGTTCAAGTTCTCGGTAGCGACTCCCTAGAGACCAGTCTACAGACGTCCCTAGAGAGGACTGGACTGCACACAGACGATCTGGTCATACAGGAGCCGGACATAGAGGCGGACACACCTGTAAGGTGGACGTCATCCTCGCGACTGGTCAAGGTGAAACTCATGCCCCCCCCCCTTTCCCTACAGAATAACCGCTCATGATTTGTTCAGTAAGACTGCAGCTGATGGTCATAACTGTAATGTCGATTTAGTGTTTAGTTCATGGTTCATATGTGTATTATTACCTTCGCCAAGAAGGTTATGTTTTCCATAGCGTTTGTGTGTATGTATGTATGTATGTATGTATGTGTGTGTGTGTGTGTGTGTGTGTGTGTGTGTGTGTGTGTGTGTGTGTGTGTGTGTGTGTGTGTTTGTGTGTGTGTGTGTGTGTGTGTGTGTGTATGTGTTTGTGTGTGGTTTAGCACGATCTTTTAATGGATTCTCATGAAACTTGGTAGGTGAGTAGGTCTTGATGAGACCTAGAAATGATTAGATTTTGGGCCCCCTGGCAGCTTGTTATGGTACTGCAGCAGAACTTTCGGTTTTGATAGAGAGAACTTTATAGACACAACAAAAGTACAGCGACTTTCGTAAGGTCTAATTTTGATATCTCGCGATCTGGACATGCTAGGGTCTTGAATTTTGGATGGTACATGTAGGTAGCTCTTGTGCTCGGGAAGAAGTGACACGAGTATGTGCCCCCTAGCAGCTTGTTCCGGAACTGCAGGACGGTTTGTTTAAATATCCTCGAGAGAGAGGATAACTCAAGAACCGGTTGACGGATCGTCTTCATTTTTATTATGTAGGTAGCTTATGTGATGCTTGAAATACTATGAAAACTATGTTTTAAAACGAAAATTTTGAAAGGTGGAGAACGCCAACTCGTGGCTCAGGAAGTATTGGGTTTAAGCGGGTTCAATAGTATTAATTAAGGGTTAATGACCCGTCCCGCGGTATATATGGTGTGATAAAGCCTTGTCAGTTGCTATACTATACATGTACGTGACCCCCGAATATTGTGCCAAAAACAACATCTCGTAAAAATTTACTCTTATTACCCTCATCAAGGTTATATTTTTTACGGTTTGTGGATGTATATTCGTTGGGTGTGGTTTGCTTGTTCTGAAACGGTAGGGGCGTTTGCTTAAAAAATCTTTGAACTGTGGGATAACTCAAGAACTGGTTGACGAATTCATGTGATTGTTTTTGTAAGTAGGGCCATGTTGATTTGATTATATGGATGACATCCGCGCGCGCATCAATTTTCGTTCGTTTCCAAAAAAAAAAAGTTTTCGACCATACTGGAAATCGTACAAAACAGCTGCAAAATGAGCAAATATATGCCGTAAATAAAAAAAAAATATTGGAAAACTATACTAATATCGTAGAATACTAAAATCAATTCCAAAGGAAGAAGAAAATGTAAAGAAATGAAAATGAAGAGTCTATTATTCGCCATACCATAATCTGTGTGTTTAGCCATTTGTTCAACCTTCATGACCACGTAGATTTCATAATGAAGGCAACTTTTTTTTTTTTGCCAAACTTTTTTTTTATTCGCACGCTCGCATCAGTTTTGGGGTACCCAGAGGATGTCATCCATATAATCAAATCAACATGGCCTAGCTAAGATACGTGATGATAATTATGTAAATAAAGATCTAATTTGCATAATCAATGAGGAAATTTGGTGTGGCTGTCCTCAAACATTCGAGAAGACATCTTCAGGGGCAGAGGCATTACTAGCTGTTGTATATTGAATATGGGACCACGGGAGGTCACTTCGTCCCAACCTATTATAGAAGAAGAAGGACTTTATGGCACGACAGTTGTACACGGTACAATGTATGGCAAAGACATAGTTCAGAAATAAAGAAAATTAAATTAATATCTTAATTACTGAATAACAAGGACTAATACAGTATTCAATAGGGCTAATAAAGAAAAGGAAATTAATATCTTAATTACTAAATAACAAGGGCTAATGCAGTATTCAATAGGGCTAATCATGAGTTTCGGCATTTTTCCTAATAACAAAACAGTCTTTTATGTATTTACCTATTTTTGCATTGTAAGAGTTGTTGCATTTGAATATATATATACAAATCTGTCCATAACATCGAGTCTGTTGAAATTCCTTGTACTAGATTCGATAAAGTTTTAGTCTCTCTCTTACTTATCTGTTTCTATCCTTATATTTGTTTACACCGTCTGTGATTTCTTTCTCCATGCAGGGCAGACAGTTAGTTCTCCGACACAAGGATTGCCCCCTTCCCCCTGCTGGCCAACAGGAAGATGTGCTCCCACCACCAGGTTTGTCAAGTGTCTCGCTAATGTAATGTAATCTAATGTAACTATAAAATTATTACTATATTCAGTTGACCTCCGGCCTCCCAGCTATGTTAGTTACATATTAATGTATAGCTATAATTAGTATTTTTACAATTATTGTTCTTACCTGTTGTGTACATGTATATTTGTTGTGGAACCCGATATCAGCTATAGTTGCCAGGGCATCCACGGTATTGCGTTAACGTTGTATGCAATTTGTAATAAATAAATAAAAATAAGTCTCTCGCTACTCCCCCCCAGACTACCATGAGCATTTGGAGGAACTGAGGACATGTTTGGACAACGTAAGTGTTATCAGCGAGGATGTGGAGTGGGAAGGACCAGACGAGTTGTCGAGAAGCTCCCTCCCAGGCTGGCACCCTCATCTTCCCGACCGTACAAAATATGTGAGTACAGCAGTATTTATTTATAAGGACCTATAATTTATTCTAAAGCATTTTAATTCGATTCATAGACCAGGAGATTCTAGTTTTTACATTGTCTCATAAAGTGTCATAAATGAAGGTATGCTTATAGCCTTTATGGTTGTATATTGAAAACGTAACAAATTATGCTTTCACTTTTCACAAATGCAAAAACAATATCCAGCTTGCTGTCACCTGCAAAATCTCTACCACACTTTTACTTTGTTTTCTTAAGATATGTCATTAAAGACAAAACTGAAATTGAAATAATCTACCCTACATCTCCCTAGCCTACTCATGTCTAGTATAGGGTGGCATATGCACAGCGTTATCTCGAAGTAAATGCAGAGTGATATATCTATAGTAATCTCCAAGCAGATGTAGGGGGGCATATATGTATTTTCAAAAGCATTTCTTGTTTAAAATCAGATTCACGAAGCAATGGCTCCGTACATAGCTGCAGACGGTTGGTTCCTCGTTCGGCCGCTGGACGACAATAGATTAGCTGCCAGTGTCACGTGAGTACCTTTTTTTTGTATATTTATTTATTCACATATTTTAATGAGTATTGGGCAGGAAGCACAGTTGCTTATATGACTCCTTCTACTCAAAAACACAAATATAGAAACAAGAGTAAAATTAGTGTCGTTGTGTTATGCAGCTAATTATACAAAACCAGATACAATACTACTGGGTAGAGTAAGTTTAGGTATCATTTTGGAGGGGGCTTTTGGGAGCTAGTTCTGAAACGTTATAAAAAGTTTCTTGAAGCACTTTCTGCAGAACACAAATGATGAAGATGGTAATCATGCATGATGATGAAGTCCTTGCAAGATACTGTAGCTTCAGAACTAGCATAATTGCTGAATTTTTCTGAGAGATTATAAAGCTCTGCCTCTGTGTAACTTGCAAACATCTCTCTACAACTCGATTCCAATTACCTCGTCCTTTGATTACAGGTTTTTTATTTAATTTTTTTCATTGTTCATTTTACAAAATAACAAATAAACACAACAATAATACAAAAGATAACACATATACCACGGATCCAAAAATAAAAGTACAACAGAATACACAAACGAAAGAAAGAAACGAAATAATACCAGCCAACTAAAGCAACACTAACACAGGAAGAAACTAAAAAATAACATATGATTTTAGCAACTACTAGTATTAAATTAACTTAATACAGATGAAATAATGATAATCAACATAATGCATATTTAACACAATAATTGAAACTAAAAGGGCTTAAAACAAACAGGTAGGTAATCAATAATGATATTTATGTTTAGTTACTTTATACAAGAGAAAGTAAACCCCATTTATTTCTTCTCTCAGCTATGATGTGTTCTGTTTTGTAGTCCATTTTGACAAATGAAATAAAGTGATTTAAAAAGAGTAGTTTACCTCTCTGATTAAAGATGAAACGTTTTTGATTACAGGTTTAACGGCGACATCCGCCACTTCAAGATTCACCGTACACAGGACGACCGTTACTACTTCCATAGAAAGCATTGGAGAGCAGACTCTATCAACGAACTTATCAACTACTACTCCATGGAGGGACTGCCAACTTCCGAGTCCCGAAAGGTGGAAAGGCCGACTAGGACGCCTCACCCAACCGATGAACCCCCGCCACTGCCACCCCGCCCAGGACGGGGACCACCCGAGGTACCGAGAAGGGATAGTATGGTCTACTTAAAACACCCGATCCCTGTCAACAGGGAACTGGAAGAACGGATAAAGAGGAAACAAGAGAAACACCTTTACAAGAACTAGACGGACATTTGCATACCCACCGTCATGCGAAAGCTATGATACCGAATTTCATGCCATTTGGGCTTCTGCGACACCATAGCCAGGATGCCAGACCCATAGCAAACTAGTTGTCCTAGGATAACTAGTGTGCTATGGACGAGGTATAATTTTGGAGGTGGCTTTTATTATCATTTGGGAGCTACTAGTAGTTCTGAAATTTTATAAAAAGTTCCTTGAAGCACTTTCTGCAGAACACAGATGGTGAAGATGGTAATCATGAAGATGAAGTCCTTGCAAGATACTTAAGCTCCAGAACTAGCTCTGCTATCCTAGGATAACTAGTGTGCTATGGGTCTGGCATCCAGGCTAGCGACACCATTTCCTGTGTCTGGTATTTAGTGGTCTGTAGTGAGGTCCCCCACACACTTTGTGTCATTCAAATACTTGTGTCACACACAAACATGAGGAGGTATTTGCCTACACTATATCGTCATGCCAAATGATACGTCATTTGGTCCAAAAATAACTAATGAATCACTGTAATTTGCATGAAACAGTAGGACTCCAGCACGTCGGCAGAACGTACTGCGCCTGCACAAAACCCTGATTTTTCACGTTTTTCCGGCGTTGGATGCTTGGTCAACGTTGCATCAAAATTTTGCCTGTTGCAGACGATATCTTTTCCTATACAACATCTGAAAACTACAGACAGGCTGTCAACCTTATATGCTCTAATACAACCTTATATGAGACGTTCTGCCAAAGTGCTATACACAATACATTACGGGTTTTGCGCAGGTGCATAGGACTCCTGGGAAGAAACAAAAAAACTTTCCTACGGCTCGTACACCTCGTAACAAATTGAAAACCTCCACTACAGTAACATGGTACCTAATAATAGGTACATTTTGCTGCTATTACTGCACTACTAGATTGATGTATATTAGAATTTATATTCAATCAAACAACCATGCCAGAAATTCAATAGTAACAAATTGAAAACCTCCACAACAGTAACGTTGTACCCAATAACAGGTACATTTTGCTGCTATTACTGCACTACTAAATTGATGTATATTAGAATTTATATTCAATCAAACAACGATGCCAGAACTTCGCCAGCTAATAATTTTCTTCAGTACAGATTGAGAACTTGGAGGTTTGGTTTGTGACAAGGACAAATCTTATCACTGTAAACCTCATGAATATAATCGTAACTACAATGATAACTAACGGTTATATGTATATCGTAAAGGATAGGGTATATGCATTTCTATTGATAAATCTAGCAAATCATAAAATACCATTTTTGTGACGTTATAGAATTACTTAATCTGTGAAAGTATGTTTGGTTACACAGCGTGCGAAATACTAGGTTGCCCAGTTGCGCTGTGCAACCATATTTTGCTGGGTGCAACCTATTTCTACACCCAGGTAGCCCAGTACACTACCTAAATTTTGTGGTAAGGATGCCCCTTTCTTCCATTGGGAACTGTTTATTGAGAAGTTCCCATGGAAGAACTCAAGTAAGGTGAAACAACTCTTTGTCAGTAATTATAATGTGTAAATTCACATTGCATTCTAACGAAGTCAATCATAATGTAGAAGAGTTGAAATTCGGGGCAACCTGGAATTTGGATGGGCAACCTAGCTTTCATCCTAGGTTGCCACTGGGCAACCTGGCTCAAAAAAGTATTTCGTACACTGTTACAGATCCGGGTTTATGCCCAGAAAATGTTAAAAACATGTCTTTAACCCTCATACGACCGAAGCATGTTTGGAATCAATCTGACCATATGGGGTCCAAACGGACAATAACCACGGCCAAGTAGTTGAGAAATTGCACCTGTCCATATGTCACACCACGGAACTTCTGAAAATTTAGAATGTCCGCTGCAGTACCATAAGAAGCCACTAGAGGGCCCATAAACGATCTTCACCTTTATTTTTGCCGACACCTACCAACAGACCAAATATCAAGACAATCCATACACACATTTTTTTAGTTATCGTGTCCACACGAACAAATTGAATGACACACACACAAACACACAAATAGGCACACACACTAACGCGACCAAATACAATACCTACTGGCGGAGACAATAAGTCCTCAGTTTGCTAGGTCCGTTCTTTCCAGCATACCCTTTACAACAATGAGCCAATCCCGGTTAAAACAAAATCATGAAAAGTTGTAAGACATATACAAACAAACTCGGTGGTATTTTTCTAGGATTTTCAGTTTTGTCAGATAAAAAATGTCGAAATGACACATATTGATATGTGCCTGAGGTCCAAACGGACTCCATACGGTCGTGTGAGGGTTTATGTTACCGTTAGGATATTAGTAAGTAAAACTTACATAGTGTGTCTATGACGAAAGCCAAGATTCAACTAGCCACATATTGGTTGTTCATTAAAACGCATTATCAGAGAGTTGTCCGATTTCTGGTTTTTTTTTTATTAATCATACACACAAACAGAATACAGGACCTAGTGGTGGCACACTCAAGTTGAGAACTTATTTTGATACCACCACTGAATAAATAACATACAAAAAGAAAATAGACATACACTTGACAATATGTACAAATTAAAGGTATTCGAAAGCGCAAGTCCGGTTTCCCACCCAATGATTGAATGATAACAAAGATAGGACACTAATACAATTCTCGAAGGGAAAAACGACCTTTAGAAACGTTCTGATGAAGTAATAAAGTTCTGGGTAAGTGATAATATGTTGGAGTTGACAACTGATGAGTACACAGGACTACCACGGAGAAGAAGGAATGTATTAGCATTGTCTGCGAGAGTTGTAAAGTCTAGGGTGTGTCATAGAAGCCTGGATAGTTAAAAATACCAAGGAGGGTTGAGCGTTGGGTATTGTACACGGGGCAGTGGAGTACGACATGTGACACGGTTTCACATCGGCACCCGCAGGTACAAGCCGGGCTGTCCGATTGCTGTTGATGTCTGTTGTAATCATGTCACATTTGATTTTTTGAGTGGATGGTGTTCAGCACCAAGGACAGGTCTGATTGCCTATGTGTGGATAAAGTTGAGCACATTGAACACATGTGTTTACTTGTGTATGGATGTATGGATGGTGTTTCGCAACGGGAACAGGTTTATTATTGAGTGGATGGCGTTCAGCACCAAGGACAGGTCTGATTACATGTTTGTTGATAGTGTTGAGCACACAGAACACGTGTGTTTACTTGTGCATGGATGGTGTTTGGAGGCGGGGACGGGTTTATTATTGCGTGGATGGTGTTCAGCACCAAAGACAGGTCTGATTGCTTGTGTGTGGATAGTGTTGAGCACATTGAACACATGTGTTTACTTGAGTATGGATGGTATTTCGCAACGGGGACAGATTTGTTATTGAGTGGATGGCGTTCAGCACCAAGGACAGGTCTGATTACATGTGTGTTGATAGTGTTGAGCACATAGAACACATGTGTTTACTTGTGTATGGATGTATGGATGGTGTTTCGCAACGGGAACAGGTTTATTATTGAGTGGATGGCGTTCAGCACCAAGGACAGGTCTGATTACATGTGTGTTGATAGTGGTGAGCACATAGAACACATGTGTTTACTTGTGTATGGATGTATGGATGGTGTTTCGCAACGGGAACAGGTTTATTATTGAGTGGATGGCGTTCAGCACCAAGGGCAGGTCTGATTACATGTGTGTTGATAGTGTTGAGCACATTGAACACATGTGTTTACTTGTGTATGGATGGTGTTTCGCAACGGGGACAGGTTTATTATTGAGTGGATGGCGTTCAGCACCAAGGACAGGTCTGATTACATGTGTGTTGATAGTGTTGAGCACATAGAACACATGTGTTTACTTGTGTATGGATGTATGGATGGTGTTTCGCAACGGGAACAGGTTTATTATTGAGTGGATGGCGTTCAGCACCAAGGGCAGGTCTGATTACATGTGTGTTGATAGTGTTGAGCGCATTGAACACATGTGTTTACTTGTGTATGGATGGTGTTTCGCAACGGGGACTGGTTTATCATTGAGTGGATGGCGTTCAGCACCAAGGACAGGTCTGATTGTCTGTGTAAGGGGGGCGTAAAGGGCTCCTTCCAAATCACCACATTATGCATGCGAACGTTGTTACAAATGACTGAATAATGGTGAACTCGTGATTTTAGTGGTACGTGCATGATTCTGAGATCTGGGAGGAAAGAAATTCAGTTTTCAGAATTTTCTGTTCTCATTTTAATCATCTACAGTTATTTGATGCTGACCTAATTCATGCCCTACCGGGCTAAGTACAGGTGAACAGATGAAAATGTATATACATGTTTGCAGTACAAACAGGACTACTGATACAAATCTAACTGCAATAGCACTAAAACAACACTAATACAGAGGTTCGGCTTCTTCTCGTTTCTTTGTGATGTTAAGAATATAATCTGAAATGTATTAATGAGAAAATACTATAATTTCATAGTGGTAACTGCCGGAAATTTGATACTTGCAGCAATTGAAACTTAAGTGAAGGTGAACATTATTAAACATAATTTATTCAAATCAGGACCTCATTCGCATTATTTATGAGGAAATGCAAGAATAGCTTTCTTTCGCAAGATAAGACTGTCATTGGGTGGAGAATATGATCATGATCAACTAGTATGATTCATGAAATTGAGTATCTAATCTGCATAATCAAAGAGAAAAATTTACAATTTGTCAGTCGTAAATATTAAAATCATCTGGCGAAGGCCGTAGAACTCTTTTTTTTTAACTGTTGTTGACAAAATATGAGCATTTGTGGATTGATTCAGAACCTGAATGGGACATGTAGACAAAATAATCCTTTTTTGTAAATCAGAAAGAAATAAGACTGAAGCGGATTTCTTTGCAAGAGGAGTGAAGGAGGCGGTCTACATAAGAGCTCACAGACCTACCCTGAACAGAGACGGGGGGAGACACAAGTTATCTGGCACGTATGACCCGCTACTACGGTCACGTGTCTCTGACGTCACGTTACAAGAGTAGACGGGTCCATTCCGTGAACAAGGTTGATGGAGTCAACCGAAAATTTGGGGTAAGTCCCAATTCTTTGTAGATAGTGTTGGCAGTTAAAGTTTAGTTTCCATTTCATAATGACTTGTATCAACACAGGTGAACTTTCATGCTAAACAGAAAGAATTCGAAATAAAGTGGGCAAATACCAACCATGAAGCATGCTGTGAACTTTAATACACAACAACTGTACACTTACAACTGTACACAACATATGGAAACAACGACTCTACACAAGAACAGCGTTTTATAATCCTCTGCAAGCAGTTGTCTTCAAACGATCACAAGTCATCAAATGTAATTACACAAAAGCTTTACACAAAAAGTTGCTTTATGATTAGCATTCTGTTTTATCATTACATATACAAAGCTCTTTTATTTCCCCCTAACATACTGTCTAATGTATAATGATCCAGCACGTAGGCAGAACGCACTGCGCCTGCGCAAACCCCCGATTTTTTAAAACGTTTTTCGTTGGATGTTTGGTCAACGTTGCATCAAAATTTTGCCTGTTGCAGACGATATGTTTTCCTATACAACATCTGAAAACTACAGACAGGCTGTCAACCTTATATGCTCTAATACAACCGAGCACGTAAAAGAACCCACCACACCTTTCGAAAAAGAGTAGGGGCATGCCCCGGTGTGCGATGGTACAAATTCTCTGTCTGGGAGGTGGTGATTCACTACAAATCACCCAGACGGAGGCCTGGCGAACCCCGTCTGTATCAGCCAAAAAATCTTGGAGAGGAGATAGGCGCCTAGGCGCCGCCAAGATTATAAGCCTGATGAGTCATCGTGGCAAGTCCAGACATGCTGCTGGCTGTCATGATGCCCCTACGACCTTCAAGGCTATGGGACCTACTACTACTACTACAACCTTATATGAGGCGTTCTGCCAAAGTGCTATGCACAATACATTACGGGTTTCGCACAGGTGCAGTACGTTCTGCCGACGTGCTAATTTACACAGGCTTTAGAAGCCGGACGCCTCTTTCTCTGACCGGAACTGGCGGGCTGGAAGCCGGATTCTGAGCTAAGCCGTTACGGTCACACTTGGCGGGAAGATCGTTCCATTTGTAAGTCCCGATCAGCTCGTGCAGACTGCTGGCTTGGAATTCGTTTTTCCGGAAGTAGAACCTTCCGTCTGCATGGCCGATCCGGTAGTGACGGATCCCTCCCAGGTACCTGGAATACAATGAATGAACTTTATTGCTCGACAGTTGCACAGGGTACAATGTATGGCAACAATGACAATGTGATCATTACTAACAATAATACTAGTCTACTCCTAGAAACTATTAACTACTTGAGTATTAGTGTAGATGGCGTATTGACATGATGGCGTTGAACGTTTCCGTCTATCACAATTCTTTCTCTCTTTTCTACGGTGCTACATACATATTGGCCTAGGTACGTAGATATGGAGTCGGGGCATGACATAATAAAAATAGGTTGAAAATGTCTCTATCTACAGTATAGACTGGATAAGTCATAAGAAAATGGTATTCATCTTCAACACTTTCTGGACATGAGGGACATCGTCTACACAGTAGACGTTTTAGCAGATTAAAGCTGCATTATGTAACATTAGGACGATATACACAAAGTAAATTTTCTGGTCATTTCTTTACAAAGTAAGTTGAATCAACCCAAATAAGTGCCATGCCAAATGTGACAAGAGCCTTCTTTGTTAAGATAAGACTTTCAAACTTTGGACAACTTGTGATATATCGATACATGTATTTGGGTAGAGAAGAGCAACTGATATAATTTATGCAAATGACACCTTATTTGCATAATCAATGAGAAACCTGCATAATACACCCAACTTGTACTCGACCTCCATGAAAAGCGGCCTGAGCAGCCGGTTGGAGTATTTTTGAGATTAAATAAAGGCACAAACAAACAAACACATACAAAAAATGATCACGGTTTGTCTCTAATGAAGCAACCCTTGAAAATGTGCATTATACATGTAATATAACAATGCACTAGTTTCACCGTTATATTTAGAATAGATCGCAAATTAAAATATATTTTACTCACGTCACGCTGACAGCCAGCTTGTTGTTTTCACACTTTCTGATGACGTACCAGCCTTCATCACGGAGATAGTTGAACATAAATGTGTGGATCTGGAGGACGGTAACGTTTATTGAGTTAAACTCTCCTTTAGCTGCCCACCCGAGGGTGACAGCTATTCTTCCAGGAGAGAGTATACACATAAAACGTAAGAATACATCAACATGTACATATATACATCAACATACACAATATATACATACATGTATATACAATCTTCAATTTACTACCAATTCTATACAGTTTGTTTTAGTCTGTCTTTGGTAAGAGTTTTAAATCTAGAAGGTACTGACATTCTGATATGATGTGGAAGTGTATTGTACAATTTTGAGCATCTGTGAAGGAAAGATTTAGTAGCTGCTGATGTTCTTGGCTTTGGCAGCTTAAAATTATAACGTTTCAAACGGTAATATGAAAACAATCACACCAAGGTGCTCGCTCTTTGTAAGTCTTTATATAGAGTGAACAAAATCTCATGTAGGAGGTTTGAAAAAGTTCAAATGATACATCGGAGAGGCAGGAGAAAGTTTGTTGCCAGATTTAAAAAAAAACACAAGAAAGACTGAGAGGGGACCAATGTAAAAGACAGAGAGAAATACAAACGTAAACGTTGGATAAAGGATGTCATATGGTAGCCCCTACCAGGCTTCAGAGGTGTCTGGAAAGAGTAGAAATTGGCCAAACAGACAGATAACATGCCAGGGGAGTTGATCCGCTAAAGGAGTACACTTTGCCGCTGTGAAACTGTATCCTTTAGCGGACCAACTCCCCTGACGTGTTTATTTGTTTGTTTGTTTGTTTGTTTGTTTGTTTGTTTGTTTGTTTGTTTATTTGCACAAACTTTGAAATAAAAAGGAAGAAATTTACACAAGAAATACTCCGTGCAGGAGGGGGCGGGAAGACCTCATGGCTTATACAGGGCCCTCCTCCTTTCCATTTGTAACTTAATTAACACACTTTACTATAAATATGAGAGTAATATGATAAATGAAAAGGAAATGTTATCTGTCTGTTTGGCCAATTTCTACTCTTTACAGCCGCTTCTGAAGCCTGGTAGAGGCTAGTCATCTGGATCAAATAGTCCACACCAGTCATGTTTGAAACCGCATCTTTGGCACAGCACGTCGGCAGAACGTACTGCGCCTGCGCAAAACCCTGATTTTTCACGTTTTTCGTTGGATGTTTGGTCAACGTTGCATCAAAATTTTGCCTGTTGCAGACGATATCTTTTCCTATACAACATCTGAAAACTACAGACAGGCTGTCAACCTTATGTGCTCTAATACAACCTTATATGAGACGTTCTGCCATAGTGCTATGCACAATACATTACGGGTTTCGCGCAGGTGCAGTACATTCTGCCGACGTGCTCTTTGGCACTATGTAAATAGCACATGACGTACCGCTACATTATCGTCAGGTAAGTTGGGATGGAAGCCGGGGACCTTAGTCACCTCTTCCCAGAAGACGTCATCCGAGACAGAACCCATCCTATCATGGCAACTACCGCAAGGCCTGCTGGGACAAAACAAACAGCAGAACTATAGCATAGATATGTATATAATGAAATACAAATTATGCAAATGAAGACTTAATTTGCATAATTCAGGAGGAAATTCGGTAATTCCAGTGTTTTACATAATAGGACTTTCATACATGTAATGTGTATAACCTATGGCAGGTGGAAAATCAACAGATACCAATTTTGCAAATAAGGGCCTAATTTGCATAATTGATGTAAACATTCTATGATTCCTTAGTGGTAAATGATGGGAATTTCATAGTTGTGACATGGGTAAGTTAGTTAAAGGTTAACATCACTATGCATATATTATGTTAATGTAGAGGCCTTTTGCATAATAAATGGTGACATATTGAAATGAAACATTGACAAAAGATTGGACTTTAACATATCAAATATATGTAATTTGTGTTGAGGAAACCATATTTCATGGAGATATGAGGTCTCCGAATTCCTGTTTATGGTTGGTGTTACGCGAACCATAAACTAACAAACCCACAAACGGCATCGAGAACGTAACTCTCTTGACAAAAGTAACAACATTATGTACAGACTTACATTTCAGACATGACAGGAACAGATGTGGGCGGTGCAGGAGCACGCTGCTGCGGTGCTTCTAGCGGGCTAGGGTACACTCCTCCCTGACAGTGCAGAGTGTGTTCTAAGCAACCTTCCTCTTGCTTTGGGACCGGCTGCGGCACGGTGATAGTAGATTTGGTTTTCTTTGGTGGTAACTTAGGTTTCCTGGGCGCTACACTGTCTCCACTGGCTTTAAGACCGTTCTGGTCTTGGTCATAGGGTTCCGCGGATGTACCCGCCTTATCATCTGCGGACAGAAGTGGATTTTGCTCCGTAGTGTCCATAACTGGCGCTCCCACACAAAACTCCTTTCTGATTGTTCCCGAAGACAGCCCGCTTCTTTCTGTGCTGTTTTCTGATTGCTGTGTTGGAAGGACATTTTCCTTTGAATTTTGCGCCGATGACACTCTAGGGGTGGTTGCCTTGGCTTCTTTGAGTTGTCTGTTGACACTCTTCCCATCCACCAATGACGTAGCATCCGCCAGGGCAATGTTGATGTTAGCGCCTGTGCTAGCAAAAATGTTGATAGTCGGAGGAACGCTGGAGGTTGGTGGGTACTTCGGGTTGAGTGCAGACCTCTCGGACTGGCTTCTCTGCACGCCAGGCAATGCCGGGCGAGCTCTAGCGTTTGTGGGGACTGGACCCGACACCGTACTTGCTTTCTTGCTGGAGCGATTGTTTCGGCCGGGCTTTTCAGCATTCTCTTCAACACTCGGCAGTTTAGGGAGATGATAAGTAGGGGGCGCTTCCATCACATTGGTGACATCGAACTTTGGCTGTGGAAGTGCTTTCTTCACCAGACGAAGGTGTATACCCTAACGATTGAAGAAATCTTAGATAAGTTATCGACAAAGAGTCAACAAGTTTTATGAAACAACAAGATGACCACACACCCACAAAATGTAAAGCATTGTGGGGTCGTGTGGCGTAACGACAGAGCGTTCGGCTCGGAACCAAGAGATCCCGAGTTCGAATCCTGCAATGCCACCGATCTTGTGCCCTTGGGAAAGGCAAATAAGTTACAAATAAGTTGAAAAAAACTTGAGTGTGCCGTCACCATGTCTTGTGATAAATTGTGGAATAAAAAAAATGTAAAGCACAACAATTCCTTAACAGGTGGTACACTTGTCCTTCATGATATAGTTTGACGTATTTCTTTTCGTTTTTGGAACATTTACGGACTAGATAATAAGTTACAAGATAGCGAATTTGTTTGTTAATTCAAAGGGTTTGACACTGTCATTATGGGAAGTCTGGCAATCCTTAGCAATGCAGGTGAGTTAACTTTTCCCGACTTTCTACATTTTAGTAGTCCTAGAACACAAGCCAAGAAAGCCATATGGCCAAAGCACAACTCAACCCAACTCAGGGGACATGCTTTCGCGTTTCAGAAGCAATATAGAAAATTTTCCACCAAATTAGAAAATAAAAGGGTAAACTAGATAAGCAGTCATACTCTCCTTCTGATCCGTATAAAAGTTGACCGACAGGGTGCAATCATACTACAGATGTATACATGGCAAACGTATATATTAGTCCCAATTGGTCAACCATCCACACCGATAGAACTTCAAATATCTTTTTTATGTTCTCAAGGATGAAATCTCACATTATAGCAATCTTGGTGAAATATCTGAATGCAGCACGTCGGCAGAATGTACTGCGCCTGCGCAAAACCCTGATTTTTCAGGTTTTTCGTTGGATGTTTGGTCAACGTTGCATCAAAAAATTTTCCCTGTTGCAGACGATATCTTTTCCTATACAACATCTGAAAACTACAGACAGGCTGTCAACCTTATATGCTCTAATACAACCTTATATGACACGTTCTGCCAGAGTGCTATGGACAATACATTACGGGTGTCGCGCAGGTGCAGTACGTTCTGCCGACGTGGTTCTGAATGCACAGGTAGGAACTCTGCCTGATCACATCATAAACGACAACCCTATAGATTCTTAAACCATCCCCATAAATTACGACTTTGACCATCCTCTTCCTAGGACCAATGTGGACGAAGGGCCGGCAAATATTTTTTTGCTAAAAATAGCGAGGGAAAAGAATGTTTGATTTTTCTAAATGCCAGATAGGTCATGGGGGGCATTCGAGGGTAGCTCAGTTTTCAACATCCCCCCCCCGGCTTTCCTTTATATATTTATATTTATATTATATTCATATTCATTAGAAATGAAACAACTCTTTACACTGGGTCAGCCAAGGCAGCTCTCGCTGGTAACGACTGACCCACAAGAATACAGACAAATACGTACAAACATACAACATGTAGCTTATAACAATACATTAACTGTGTTAAAAACATACAATATGGGTAAGAGAATATACATAATAATACAAGGTAAAAGATCATAAGAATCAATCATAACCATACAAAATTTATCAATAAGTCTTTATAAACAAATCGAGATAGATAATCTACAATTTAGTACGAGTTTTGGCAAGTATGGGGGTGAAATAGATGGAAGGTTGGTCGAGGGCAATACTAGTAAGTAAAATAATAAGTACCTTACACTCCCTTGCCTGTGTAGTCCACGGTATGTCCCGACTCTCACTTCCTTGTATTTCAAAGTCGTCAGTTGCGAGTCCGTTTTCTTCAAGAGCGCCCCCTAGAGCTTGTCGAAGGGTTGACATGCCCCAGACCCCAGGTACGGTCACCGACCTCTCCTTTCCATCCGTGTAGAAGGTAACCGACAGTGTGCACTCATCTGTAGAAAACACAAGTAGCTGTATCTGTATCTGTATCTGTATAGCCGGTATAACCGCCCTTTGGCGTAACACACCAGCTTCGCAGGCACGCGGCGCGGCGGCAGCTGGCTACATTACACCGAACGACATGTTACACCTAACCTTTGAACGTCTAACTCTAAACAATGTTTAAAACTATCTAATGACGATACCTCTACGTACTGTACTTGGTGGCAGCGAGTTCCACTCTACGATACTAGTAGTTCTAGGAAAAAATGAGTTTTTGAACCCGTCAATCCCTGATGGAAGTCATGGGAAGGAGAAACTTGTCTTTCTTGTGCAACAAGTGTCAAGTCCCTGTCACACTTTCAGAACCTTTCCCCGAACACCAGCCAACCAAGGTTGGTTGAAGTTCGGGAGCAGTCTTACTACCTTTCGATACGAATCGAATCAAATTTGAGGTAAATTTGAGTCAAATTTTACAGCCCACCACGCCCCGACATACTCTCGAACACCAGCTAACTACCAGCCAATCACCGAAACTCCCGTCCACACCCGAATGTGCCGACCTCGCCGAACACCAGACAACCACAGCAGACACATAGTGGGGTCGTGTGGCGCAACGACAGAGTACTCGACTCGGAACCAAGAGGTCCCGGGTTCGAGTTCTGACATGCCACCGACCTTGTGCCCTTGGGAAAGGCACTTTACACGACTTTCCTCACTTGACTCAGGTGTAAATGAGTATCATGTGTTAGGTGTGCACGCTACCAGCATACTTGCTGCCTAGTGCACACTTTGTATTGTCATGTTACAATTCTGAACCACAACCACAACCTTGCTCCCGACCTACTCCTAACCATAGTTGGGGGGGTCGGCAGTGTTCGGGAGGCAATATTTGACTATTTGTGACAGAGGCTTTAGACAACGTTAGAAAAGACGTGTGCGAACAATGATACGTTAAACTTAACATATTGATTTATTTGTATGTGTGTTCATTTGTATCCACTACGGTAAGTTCAGGTATATCCACGTTTGTTTGTAGGTATATGTTGTAGAAGATCTTACGAAAGTCACAGTGACTGTACATTGGTTGTGTGTGTGTCTATGGTGTGTGTGTGTGTGTGTGTGTGTGTGTGAGAGAGAGAGAGAGAGAGAGAGAGAGAGAGAGAGAGTGTGTGTGTGATTGTGAGTGTGCGTGTGTGTGTATGTGTGTGTGTGTGTGTGTGTTTGTGTGAGTCACGGTGTGTGTCTGAGTGTGTGTGTATCAGTGCGTGCGTGATTGTGTGCGTGTGTTTGTGTGTCTCACACACTCTCTCACACACACAAACACACATACACACACACACACATACGTATACACGCACACTCACAATCACACACACACACTCTCTCTCTCTCACACACACACACACACACACACACACACACTCACACACGCACACTCACAATCACACACTCTCTCTCACACACACACACACACATACACACACACACACACACTCACACACACACACACACACATACACACACACACACACACACTCACACACACGCACACTCACAATCACACACACACACTCTCTCTCACACACACACACACACATACACACACACACACACACACTCACACACACACACACATACACACACAAATACACACTAAGTCCCTCCTGTAGCCAACAAAATAGCACTGAGAGCTCCATGGTCCCCAACATATTTTTTAAAGCAACCCGGAAGTACAAATGCCTAGTGATCTTCCTGTCATTACGTGTTTGACACAAACTCGCTGAGATATATATCTATGATTATTTGGCGAGACAAAGCAGCGACTGCCTCTACACAGGACACAGTAGCTTCGCCTGGAGAAATGGTTTGCCTGGCTCTTACGAGGCTGATGTAAAATGACGTTCTGAAAATGATACAAGCCTCTACGGGCCTCTATGGGATACATTCTCTATGGGCCGGCTTTGGAGTGTTTCCGCCCGGTCTGTTGGCACAGGCCTTTCCTCTGGCAGTCGATCTTTCTAGCCGGCTTTTCTAATAACTTACGTTCGTGGCAAGCTAATAGAGACCCCTAGCGTGCGCTGGGCGGGCTTGCACGCTCTTAGTGCCGTAGAAATAACAGGGATCGGAACCGGGCTGACGCAAAACTTAAGGAAGTAAAAAAAAAAAAGGAAGCGGTGTCAAGTGTCATTTCTAACTTGTCTCAAACAACAACTCTCACCTTTAGCAGCTTTCTGAAGTTCTTCTAGAACGTCCAGTCTGTCCAGGTGTAACAGAGCCTGCTCCAGTACCTGTAGAGTACTGCCAGCCCCTCGGCCTCCCCACCCTTCCAACAACAATACACCAGACGTCTTCTGGTACAACTTGTTTCCCTCATGTCGGAGGCTTTCTACCTCCACGCGACTGTACCCTAACGTCTCTGCCAGGGCTTCCCAACCTTTAGTTACCGGGTTGGAAACGTTCAACAACGTTCCGACAGTAGACAGAGAACTGGTGCCGACGATTTCAAGGAGTGGTTTAGATTTCAAGTCGTCCCAAAGTTGCCCGAAGTCCGAGTTTACCTGTCCCTTGCTACGCGCCATGTCGGTGGTGGATCATGACAGATCATGTGACACAGTTAACAAAGGTTCTATTCTTACCTGTGGGCGGGGGTTTCCATGTCTATTTATAGCGAGGTAACGTATCATAGCTATCAGCCCTAGGATGACGATACTCTCCAAGCAGAGGTTTGGGTTTGGGGCTTAATTTTTGGCGTGTTTTTAGGCTTTTTTATGGGGCTTTCTTTTTTCATTGAAATTTTGTTTCTACCCAACCAAAATTTCAATGAAAAAGAGAAAGCCCGATAAAAAAGCCTAAAAACACGCCAAAAATAAGCCCCAAACCCAAACCTCTGCTTGGAGAGTAGGATGACGAGGGGTTTTCATTCGGGTTACGAGAAATGACAAGTCAGGGCAAATGTAGATGTTAAATCTAAATTTACAAATCTAAAACACAACATTTGAAAAGTTAACTACGGTTATTCAAACCCATTATGCTCATTCATTTATTTATTTATTCATCTTTTCAATGTTATATATCATTAAAAAGCTTGTTTATTACCCTTCACAGTGGTTCTCTGCTTGCTACACATTTCCGCATAAAGCACAATTCATCAGGAGTTCATTGACCTCTCACAGATCAAAGCCACTGTCTATGCAGACATAAAGGACTACACACTGAACAATAGAGGTACCCTTCCGGCCCACTCAAAACAGCACGTCGGCAGAACGTACTGCACCTGCGCGAAACCCGTAATGTATTGTGCATAGCACTTTGGCAGAACGTCTCATATCAGGTTGTATAAGAGCATATAAGGTTGACAGTCTGTCTGTTGTTTTCAGATGTTGTATAGAAAAAGATATCGTCTGCAACAGGCAAAATTTTGATGCAACCTTGACCAAACATCCAACGAAAAACGTGAAAAAAGGGTTTTGCGCCGGCGCAGTACGTTCTGCCGACGTGCTACACTAACCTGTTTTGAGGTCAGATGCAGACGACACATCACACCAGACTACAACAACAGACTTATTGGGACATTGTTTATTAAAGATAGAGAGACATTTACCACATAGCTTTCGCTTTGAGAAGGCATCTGTAACTATGCACTTACTTTATTTCAAACTCATGAAAATTATGAAAGAATGCAAAGAATGACAACCTCCAAGTCTATTTTATGATGATTTTATATAATATAATTATAACATAATTACGATTATAATTATGATGTACTTGAAATACAACCTTGTGACATATTGTGTGACATATTTGTAAATGTTCCCCTCCATGTTCAGCCAACTATGACCAATGTGCCCTGGGATCTACATCAATTTCTTATTTTTAATAAGGCCACAACAAGTAATTTTTATGGATGACATCAGCACGCACATTAATGTTCGCCTGATTTCCGAAAAAACGTAAGTCAACATGGAGAAAATAGGCAAATATGTCATAAATGTCTTTTGGTTCAAAGACCATGAGGGATCCAGCAAACTTGAGGCCCAATTTCTCGCGTTTGATAGCAAGTGTTGACAGTCTTCCATCGCATATGAATACCCGGTATGGTAACTGCCCATGATGGTACGACAAGCTCTTTAGTTAATTGAGATGTATACACATCTACAAGGCCAGGTAATACTGTTGAACACAGGAATTAAAGACCTGTTGGTTGTGATTTTATGTTTTGACTCCTCAATTCTTGTTTAACAAGGTTTATGATCTCTAAATTTGAAAATGTAGGAATCTTGTTTTTTTGCACGCCTTGTTTTTTTTTCACCCTATCGCATTAGATTTGTAGCCTGGGTACCATCCAAATTTCGCTGCGCATGATTTTTTCGAGCGTTGCGCAGCGAAAATCCGGATGGTACCCAGGCTATTAGATTTGGAGTTTGCGGAGGTTGTCATCCATAAAATTTACTTGCTGTGGCCTTATGATTTTCTACTTGAAGGAAATTAGACAAGCTTTTTAATGATGCAAATGCAATATCCATCCTAAACAAATCCCATGATCGTGCTAAATTTCCGCACTTTTCCTGTAACTCAACTTACATATTAAGCAGCCCTGATGCTCAACCCATGCATATACAGTCATCACAAATGGGGTATTTTTGTAAAGCTTTCCAATGATAAATAGATTGAATTATACAATGCAATCATTAAAGTAACAATGGAAATTTAATCAACTGGAATCAAATCTTGAAAGTTCATCTCTGTTGGTAGAAGTCATTATGGAAGAGTTTAAACTGTAATTTCCTTTCTGCAACTTACGATCCACTGCTCATGGAGTCACGTGTGTCATCTGCATAACGTGACATCACGGAAGCGGTGGATCTCTCATTCCTTGACAAAGACTGGAGTTGTACAGTCGAAAATTTGGGTAAGTCCAATTCCTTGTGTTGGAAATTACAGTTTAAACTCTTTCATAACAACTGTAATCAAGTTTGCAAACTTTTTCACATTTCTTTATTGTTGAACTTAAAACGTCACAGTGATACATGCCATGCTACACAGAATTATTCTACCGGGTATGTAACTTTTGGAAGTGATAACTGTTAACGTTAACACCCTGTGTGATAAAGGTAGTTATCACATGAACTGGAACATCTGTATCAAACATTATCGTGGGCCAGCTATGACATAAATTTAGGGCATCAAAGCATATTTGTTCTGCTCAGTGGAAACCTTACTATTATCACAATGTGCTCCATGAGTTGGTGTGTCACCCTGTACAGCAGTGTACGAAATCCTTTTTTGAGCCAGGTTGCCCAGTGGCAACCTAGGATGAAAGCTAGGTTGCCCATCAAAATTCCAGGTTGCCCCGAATTTAAACTCTTCTACAATATGATTAACTTTGTTAGAATGCAATGTGAATTTGTACATTTCTGATCATGACACAGAGTTGTTTTCCCTTACCTGAAGTGATGAGCTGTTCCATGGGAACTTCTCCATAAACAGTTCCCAATGAAGAAAGGGGCATCCTTACCACAAAATTTAGGTAGTGCACTAGGGCTACCTGGGTGTAGAAATAGGTTGCACCAAGCAAAATATGGTTGCACAGCGCAACTGGGCAACCTAGTATTTCGTACGCTGTACAGTATCATGTATCTCCAACTGAACTGCATATGTCATGACTGTCTTTATGTTGGTACTTTTGCTTTGTGTATCGCCATTGTGATGTCATCATGCTTTTTGATCATCAAGGTCCTGGAAAACAAAACAAAACACAATATCATAATAAATAACTAAAATCACACATCTTGAAAATTGCTAACCAGCATCATTCAAAGGCATCCAATGTAATTTCAGGGCAGTAAAACTGGATTTTTCATTTTTCTGCTCGTTCTTTTAATGAAGTATTGTTGAATCAACCCTATCCCACAACAGATGTCTGTGAGTCAACGCTAGCTTCAGTCCTTACCCCCGGTATTGAAACTAGGGTCAGTACTGTAGGTGAGAATTATCTTTTTTTTTACCTCCATGAAAAATGGAGGTATTGTTTTTGGCCTGTATAATTGGTATACATATGTCTTGTACATGAACATGTTTAGTATGCTTTTCCATAATCATCCGATATGAACTTTGAAATCTGTGTCTCTGTCTTGTCTTGTGTAGTCGCCATGCTTTGTACAAAGAAGACCGCAAGAAGACCAGATTTTTTATAGGTTCCCTGGGTGTTGGTATGGATTTGAATATAGAAATAGGAAATGATGTTGGTTTGTAACAATTAAATGATATCAGAGCAGTGTTCTAGCCAGCCTGAATTTTTTTCCGTCATTTCAATTTTCTTTGACGGTCCCGACATAACATCATGTAGAGCACGGCATTCCAAGGGGGTCTGCAGGCCTGGGAAAATTTTGAAATCACCCTCTGAAATGATATTACCTGCATTTCGATAGGCAAATTTTGCTGGTAGACTAAGCTTAGTTTAATGACATCTCCTTCCATATCTTTACACGCTTATTTTTGTCTGTCAAAGATGACGGATTGGGTAAAATTTTTGTCCGTCATGAGCGTCAAAAAACTGCCAATCCTAACTAGCCTTTTTTGGGGGTGGACCCCTGCAAGGAACAAAAATTTGTCAACTGATAGACCTTTTCTAGCTCCATGATCTGACACCTGAGTGATGAAACGTTGTACAATCGGTTTCCCAACAGTGACATTGAAAATGTAACTGTCCTCATGCAATTTTGACTTTGTTAAAATACTGTATTGTATGAGTTGGATCACTAGCGATCGCCAAAGCCTAAAAAAAGAAAAAAAAAAGATAATCCCTACCTACCGACCCTAATTTTTTCAGGAATGAAACAGCAGGAAACACAACATTTTTTTCCCAGGCCTAAGGCCACGCCAATTTAATTTGTTGCTTCTCGGATTCGCCTCATCATTTTTTTCTGATTTGCAAAGAAAAAAAAAATTCTGGTTCTGAATAAATTAAAAAATGCTCATATTTTAGCTCCAACAAGTGAAGAAAGTCCTTTTCTTCCTTTATAGTTTGTTAGAGTTTTTCCATCTACATGTATCAATGCAGTGGTTTGATTAAAAATTAAATGTTTAAATTTTAACCCAGCCTTCTATGTTGACTACATGGCTCCTATCATACATTCATAGCATTTTGGGCTATAATAGGATGCCCAGGCCTGTTTTTATTTTTTTGCCCTGTTGCTTCATATTTTTTCTGAAAAAATCCGAGAAGCAACAAATAAAATTGGTGTGGACTAAGGATACAGTGAAACTTACGATGCGTCTGACTCCACACAGATGATTGGGTCTTCCTCTGAGGATGAGTCCAGTTGTCCGGCCAGCTCTGACAGTCGGGTGACCATTCCCGCCGCATCAGTGGACACTGAGCCTTTGGCTGGAGAAAGGCAAGCAGATGTCACAAGTAAAGGTCACGATTTGTAATGACTATCAATGATGATTTTTCCATTCAATATATCTAACGAAATATATGAAATATGCTGATGAACCATCCTAGGTGGTTTAGTAACAGTTTGTTATGTGCACACTTATGTATTGACACATTTGACGTCAGGTGGTGCAAACTGTCCTATTCATTTGTCACGCGCCTTCTCGCATCGAGAAACAGCATTGTGTACACGCTTTGTCATTCCGATGTGTTTACACGAAGCCTCTACTGGCCCCACTTTCTAAACATCTGTATGTGATTTGCGTATTTGTACTTGTTTTTTTGTATTGTCCCTGTTCTTATATGGGCCTCTGGCCTTAAATAAAGAATAAATATAAATGTAAATGTAATGTGGTGTGGTGGAAATGCCCCATTCATCTCACTAGTCAATCCCTCCTTCTCTCACTCACCTCCCAGACACATGCCGTGGTGGTCGGCACACAGGGTCCCCAGGACGCCATGGGTACTCATCCTGTGGGCACAGAGAAGGAAATTTTCACACATCAACACGCAGCTTTAACGTTACATGCACATACATGTACATATTCACATTAGAAAATTCATCTTGTCACTAGAGTTGTACATGTGTACCTACACAAATTCTAGGTACAGGTACAAATGTACAAGTAAAGTAATTTCAGTTTTGGTAGCCTGGGTACTATCCGGATTTTGGCTCCCAGGGAGTACGCTCGAAAAAGTGATTTTTCAATACAATACATGGGTCATACGTATAAGATGTTTACATTTTCATCTCCTATATACCCTAAGTGTCCTCATGTGACACGAACCTGACCAACGTGAAATTTAGAGGGAGCATACAATGATACATGTATCTACACAACAGATCTTTCAAGGTAGTTCACACTGTCGGCCTGTGTACAAAAATTATACCATGGCGCACAGCTGCTATTAACTTAACATACGACAACAAAAATAACATTACTTACGTTTCCTCAAGGTGTTTATCCAACTCTTTCTCCATTTTAAAATCAGACTCTTGAAGTTGCAAAATTACAAGTCAGCAAAGACGATGTACACTCAGTCCTGGTGGTCACGGTGGTGTCACACTCGGAAAAGTCACGGGGAATAGTCCACTCTTATCATGGGGGCGCAGTATCATACTTTACCGGTATATTTTCATTTTCGCACTCTAAGAAATATTCTACAATATTAATAATAATGTAAAGAACATAATTTATTACATTAGAAAAGCTCCAATGAGTGTAATAGGTTTTGGCTGACTGTGTTATCATGATTATATCGCATGTTACCTAATTTTAAAAGTGGACTATTTCTACCCACTATGCTTTGCCGTATAGGGTCAAAAGTCAGTTAGTTCACAACTTCCGGGTTTGTCCAAAACCATGACGCTACGTATATGACATTGGGAAAGACATGGCATAGTGCAAGAGATAGAGTGCACATATGGGACATACGGCACAGCAGAGGAAGGCAGATGCACCGGATATCCTAGCTGGAATGAGAGAAGACCTGGAAAACGAAATCAACGAGCAGATCTCTCTATAATTTTGAGACCATGTCCATCGAAACACTTGCACTTCGAATCCAACAACATCATGAACTGGTTTTAGCAAGGGCATTGGTTGAAGTGAAACCCAGCACTTAGAGACCACGTCTAGCGTAATAACAGACTCAAAACAAGGACAACAACAACGTTATAACAGTGAGTCTTCCGGATGGGAATTTTTAGACATTTTACTTTCAGACATCATCTTTTTGTATATTACATTTGATATAGGGCTGCGTACCTAAACGTAACATCAGGTACAGGTACAGGTACAGAGGTTTAGGTACAGGTCCTGACCTGTACCTGTACCTGAACAATTTACGTGCGTCACACTCATAGTGTGGGCAAGTGGCCGCTGGTGTAAAGCAGCGGCTCGATCCCAACCCATACACAGCTTGTAAACTTCTCCTCTTTGATTCCTAGATGTCTGTCGGTAACGAAAATATGGAAAAATATTCGGTTGCAAAATGAGAGAGACGGAAACTAAGGTAAATCTCTTTATTTTAACGCTGGATGTTCATTTTCTTGGCAGGCCTCCTTGTGTATAGTGATCATCAGTAAGTAACAAGTATGGATTTTTGTTCCGGTCCAAAACAACGGTCCACCGACGTTTCGGTTTTTTCGGACCGGACCGATACTATTTTTCTGGTCCGTACCGGTCCACCTGGACCGGTACGCAGCCCTAATTTGACATGCAGTTAGCTCTGTTAGTTGGCTACCTTTCCATAATGTTGAGCTGCATGGGATGATAGCAAATGTATCAATCTCATATGTAGCAAGATTAATTACCTTTTCATATATAATAACAATCATGACAATACCGGTAACTAGTATTATTTGCCATTTACACAATCTTATTTTTCATCCTCAAAGATACCAAGATGGCAGTCAGTACAGAAACCAGAGCAATCCTCCTCCTCTGCTTCTACGGCTTCTTTAAGGAGATGCGTCCATCAGAGCCTTTCCTTACGCCGTACCTGAAGGGTTCTGATAAGAATCTAACCGAGGAACAAGTTGATAACCAGATCTACCCTGTGTGGACGTACTCCTACCTGGCCTGTCTGGTCCTCGTCTTCTTGGTAACCGACTTCCTTCGCTACAAACCAGTCATCATCCTGGAGGGTCTGGCTTACATTGGTATGGAAATTTCCCAGCTCAGCAAGAAATCTTTATGTCTATTATGACGGGTCTGCCTAAATACCTCAACCGCCCTCAACTGCCCTCAACCACCCTCAACCGGGCCTAATATGCAGTGTACATGGCTTATGAACCATTTTTAACGCTCTGGATACATTGTCTATACGATTATAAATAAAAATCCCAAAGTAACTCCTAAGTATTTGCGAGTTTTTTCAAGTTATAACTTCTAAATATAAGTAGAGTCGCAAATGTTTAAGTAGGTTATCGTCTTTTAGGGAGTGATACACCCCGCAAAATATCCGCCCTCAAGTATTGAGTGCTAAATCCACTACCGGAAACATGATGTTTAAAGAGGTTTCCCTCTATAGATGTTGTATCTGCTAAGTTTCCGTGCTGCACAAGCTTTTTTACTTTCCTTATTTTGACTTGAAACTTACGGCACGATGCGTTCTGGCGGCTCGACGTAAACAAACAAGATGGCAGACCCTGTTCTGCAGGCGCATGGCGCGCTGTAAAAAACTGGTAAAAACTACAGTGATTTTCCTATTTATAATTGCATAGGCAATGTATCCATAGCATTAAAAAGGGTTCTTAACACATGTACACTCCATATTAGACCAGGAAGCGGTCGGTTGAGGGCGGTTGAGGGCGGTTGAGGGCGGTTGAGGTATTTAGTCATACCGTATTAGGACCTCATAGTAGTATATGAAGAGAGATACATTAAAGAACTTTATTTACACAACAAAAGTACAGCGACTTTTGTAAGGCCTTTCACTAGACATAGAGACAGATACGTGGGTACAACAGAATTGACCTACGTACAATACAATAGATGAATCAACTTATACTACTTGTCCTAAGGTCTAAACATTCTTTGATATAGATGTATATGTAGAAGGTTAGCTTTGCTGACCTGTTGTTTAAAAATCAGGTGTAGTGACTGAGCTGCTTGATTTTATTTAAAGAATGCTAAAAGTAGAAGCTAGACTAATTGCAACAGGGATCTAGCCAGCTCAATTTTTTTTTCCGTCAGCCCTGGTTCATGATTGGATTTGGATTGGAGGGTTCTATATGGGGATCTGGGGGCATGCTCCCCCGGGAAATGTTCGATTTTCAAGCCTTCAAAAACGTAACTTCCCTCATTTTGAGAGGAAAATCACAGGGTTGAGTGGTTGTTGGTGGTCTTTTGGATGTTTTTATATTTTCACCCAAGTTTTTGTCGATTTTGCCTGTCATTTAGGTTGACAGATTTGTTTAAAAATGTTTCCGTCACACACAGCAATGTTCCGGTAATTGACGGGAAAACGGGCGCTGGCTAGAGCCCTGCATTACAGTCAATTGATTCTCTATACTGTTGTTTCAAAAAGAGAGAAGAAACGGTTACTAGCAGTTTCTGTAGATGATAAATAGTATAAAGCTGTAATTTCAGACATTTAGTACTTAGCAGTAGAATGTAGCATTTCAGTGTTCAATACTCCTTGTTGTATATCCTCTAGACCACACTTGGTCACTTGTGCATTTAGCCCATCTGGGCAGGAATATGCAATAAAGATTCATTCAATTACACATTGTATACATGCTACTCAACATATTCCCAATTTTAACTCTCTAAACTTATATTCCAGGCACATGGGTTCTTCTGCTGTGGGGACAGGGAGTGTTGACCATGCAGTTCATGCAGTTTGTGTACGGAGTGGCCACGGCAACAGAAATAGCCTACTACTCCTACATTTACGTCATCGTCTCACACGAGCGCTACCAGAAAGTCACCAGCTACACCAGGAGTGTGGTTCTAGTGGGGAGGTGTGCTGCTGGGGTGGTGGGACAGGTAATAGTCATGACTACACCAGGAGTGGTTCTAGTGGGGAGATGTGCTGCTGGGGCGGTGGGACAGGTAAGAGTCATGACTACACCAGGAGTGGTTCTAGTGGGGAGGTGTGCTGCTGGGGTGGTGGGACAGGTAAGAGTCATGACTACACCAGGAGTGGTTCTAGTGGGGAGGTGTGCTGCTGGGGCGGTGGGACAGGTAAGAGTCATGACTACACCAGGAGTGGTTCTAGTGGGGAGGTGTGCTGCTGGGGTGGTGGGACAGGTAAGAGTCATGACTACACCAGGAGTGTGGTTCTAGTGGGGAGGTGTGCTGCTGGGGTGGTGGGACAGGTAAGTGTCATGACTACACCAGGAGTGGTTCTAGTGGGGAGGTGTGCTGCTGGGGTGGTGGGACAGGTAAGAGTCATGACTACACCAGGAGTGTGGTTCTAGTGGGGAGGTGTGCTGCTGGGGTGGTGGGACAGGTAAGTGTCATGACTACACCAGGAGTAGTTCTAGTGGGGAGGTGTGCTGCTGGGACAGGTAAGTGTCATGACTACACCAGGAGTGTGGTTCTAGTGGGGAGGTGTGCTGCTGGGGTGGTGGGACAGGTAAGAGCCATGACTACACCAGGAGTGGTTCTAGTGGGGAGGTGTGCTGCTGGGGTGGTGGGACAGGTAAGAGTCATGACTACACCAGGAGTGTGGTTCTAGTGGGGAGGTGTGCTGCTGGGGTGGTGGGACAGGTAAGAGTCTTGACTACACCAGGAGTAGTTCTAGTGGGGAGGTGTGCTGCTGGGGTGGTGGGACAGGTAAGTGTCATGACTACACCAGGAGTAGTTCTAGTGGGGAGGTGTGCTGCTGGGGTGGTGGGACAGGTAAGTGTCATGACTACACCAGGAGTGTGGTTCTAGTGGGGAGGTGTGCTGCTGGGGTGGTGGGACAGGTAAGTGTCATGACTACACCAGGAGTAGTTCTAGTGGGGAGGTGTGCTGCTGGGACAGGTAAGTGTCATGACTACACCAGGAGTAGTTCTAGTGGGGAGGTGTGCTGCTGGGACAGGTAAGAGTCATGACTACACCAGGAGTGGTTCTAGTGGGGAGGTGTGCTGCTGGGGTGGTGGGACAGGTAAGAGTCATGACTACACCAGGAGTGGTTCTAGTGGGGAGGTGTGCTGCTGGGGTGGTGGGACAGGTAAGAGCCATGACTACACCAGGAGTGGTTCTAGTGGGGAGATGTGCTGCTGGGGTGGTGGGACAGGTAAGAGCCATGACTACACCAGGAGTGGTTCTAGTGGGGTAAATTTGCTCAGAGTAGCTTAGGGTCGTCAGTTGGAACCAGCTCGACTGTGATGAAATTTTAACTACATGTATTTGTCATCATTCCCTTTGTTTTATGTGTTTTGATGAAGACCAGAATGTTGTGTCCACATTCTTGGCATAAATCCTGCAACAGACCATAGCAGGTCCATGCATGTGTCAATGATCTTATTGCTGAGCTGTAGCATCTTTCTGTGGGGAGGGTTGTTGGTAGACATGTCTTCGCAGCCTGTATCCGCACACACTGCAGGAGCCACTCCGTAACAAGAAGATGAAAGCACTGTATTTGGATGCCCCAAGTGTAATGGCTTTGTTGGCAAAAAATTGGCTAGATGGTTGCCATTCTCAGCATTGGCATTCAAGCCCACATTCTGTACGAAAAACTGTTTCATACAGGAGAGAACAAAGATAAGATCTGGTCTGAATGAATGAATATTTTTCTTAACATTTTAACAGATAGAAAGTATCAAATTTAATATCCTTGTACCTTGTACTTTGGTCCCTTAACCCAGGCCAGGGTCGTGGGGGCACTGCATGGTGGAGTGTCTGACCATCTGCCTCCATCCCTCTCGGCTGTGTGCTAGGGTTAGGGTTTCCACAAGGTTTTTGCCTGTCCATTTTTGGATGTTGTTGGCCCATTTTTTCTTCTGCCTTCCCCTTTTTCTTGCTCCTTTTACTGTCCCTTGGAGGATTGTTTTCGACAGTCCATGTGATCTCATTACATGTCCAAACCATTTAAGTTTCCTTCTCTTCACGACTATGAGGAGCCTTTCATACTGACCGTGCTGTTTTACACTGTTTAATATCATTGTTCTCAAAAATAATTTACAAAATCATGTTGGCTTTTTTAAATTTCAGGCTGTTGTATCAGGACGTAAAGTAGCTGACTATCTCCTCCTGAACTACTTGTCCCTGGCCAGTGTGACTGTGGCTCTCGGTATCTCCATCTTTCTACCAAGCGCCAGAAAAAGCATGTTCTTCCACAGGTTTGTATATAAAAGCTATTTATCTATATGTATCAGATTTTATATCTATATCTATCTATCAATCTATGCATCTATGTATCTAGTATGTATCTATCTACATGTATCTATCTATCTATCTACATGTATATCTATCTATCTATCTATCTATCTATCTATATATATATAATCTAATACATACACAAACACACTTATATAGCTGAAGGGGTCTATTGTGCAAATTAACTCCTGATTTGCATGTAATTAGCATCTGATTATGTCATTCATCACTTAAGCTACCTACATACCAATCTCAATAGGTCAAGACCTACCCACCTACTAAATTTCATGACAATCCATCCATAGCTTCTTGAGTTATCGTGCTAAACCATGTATTGTTAGTATGGCTATGGTATTACATACAAACTCTACCAAAACATAACCTTCTACAAAGTTCTAGGTAAATGTAATAATACCGACCTGATACTGTTTTGACTTGTCTGATTTTATGCCTACAAAAATTGTTAATATCCACTATGCCAGGTACTCCCGACAACAGGATGACAATGATTCTCCCCCAAGTTTGACATCAACAAATGGAAATGCTGCCAGTACTAGCGAAGAGGCCATGCCTGACAACAGTGGTGTACACGTACATGTACCAGACAACACCACATCTGAGCTGACTCCACCGTCACAGCCCCAAGTTTCGGACTCCAGTTTAGTTACGTCAGACGTCAACACTTCTTGGTGGGGAAAGGACACCGTCATCTCCACATTGCGTAACTTGTGGACAGACTTCAGGTCGTGTTACGGGTCGCGACACCTGGTGCTGTGGTCGCTGTGGTGGTCCCTGGCCACCTGCGGCAGCTTCCAGGTATCTGTTTCATTCTGTATCTGTATCTGTATAGCCGGTATAACCACCCTTTGGCGTAACACACCAGCTTTGCAGGCACGTGGCACAGCAGCAGCTGGCTACATTACACCGAACGACCTGTTACACCTAACCTTTGAACGTCTAACTCTAAACAATGTTTAAAACTATCTAATGACGATACCTCTACTGTACTTGGTGGCAGCGAGTTCCACTCTACGATAGTTCTAGGAAAAAAATGAGATTTTGAACACCTAAATCCTTGGTTAATAACTCTGGTACTTGAAGGCATGACTATTTCTTGTTCTCTTGTTCTCTTGTTCAGGTGGGGAACTACATCCAGAACCTCTGGGACATCATCAGCCCAGCCGCTCACGGGGAGGTCTGGAACGGGGCAATAGAGGCAGCCGCTACTCTCTTAGGTCAGTAGTAAGAGGGGGCCTGCATGCCCCTTTTTCGTAAGGCGTAATCAGGGCTTTTTAGTCTCCGTAATCCGTAGGCAGACGCCCCAAAAATCAACGTAATCCGTAATAGTACATTTGCCGCAAATCGTAAAGGCATAATCAGCTCTGAGAATTTAACGTAATTCGTAATCGGTGGCAAAAATTTTGCGTAATTCGTAATCACTACCCCCCCCCCCCCATGCAGGCCCTCGTAAGACTGTTGGACTTAGTTATCTGGTTTAAGATGTCTCAAAATTCACGAAGACAAGACAGAAGTCAAAACAAAACATGGGGCAGTTTTTTTCCGATAAGATCAACTTTGCTTCATCAAATTTTTTTAAATTTATTTTATTCTTTGTATCAGGCCAGCGGCCCAAATTAAAAGCAAAACAGCATACAACAATGTACAGAATACACAAACAGAAATTTACAGGTCATACGGTTTAAAAAGTAAACACCAGTGGATATAGTAGTGTGGCCAGTATGGACTCCATGTGAAGGCCTCTGAGTGACACAGCATTTGTACAGTACTGTTTTTAGATGCCAGGAGGCAGGTTACTAAAAGTGTATGCCAACTTATGCCACCTGGCGATGAAGGTGTCAATACGAAAGTGCGCAAATAGTTGGCTGTTGCTAGCACTCCTTGGTTGATTCATCAGTATTTTAAGAGAATCACGATAGCACTTTATTTGTTTATTAATCTCAAGACGGCTGGGGAACCCCATTCAGCCTACAATGGCTGTTTTCCAAGGGGGACCAGCTTGTTACAGGACAATGTTGCATACAGTAAAACAGAGGAGGACAGCATACAGTAAACATAAAAACATAAAAGTCCACTGCATCGAAAACACTTTGATCATCACTTTGTTTTTTTTTTACCATACCAGGGGCTGCGGTTTCTTTCTCCATCGGGTACATCCATGTGAACTGGATTGTTCTGGGAGAAATGACTCTCGGCGTTCTGTCAGCTCTGGACGCCGTTCTGCTCATCGTCATGGCAACAGCATACCAGATCTGGATCAACTACGTCTGTTACGTCATCTTCAGGATGTCCTACCAGTTTCTTATTACCATAGCTACGTATGTGGTTCCCTCTTAATCTCAAATTAATGCAGACAAAGACCCCGTTCAAACCAAGTCACTCAAAGCGCTTTCGATGTGGTTTGCACGCATTCAGGATTCATGTGGCTCCATCTGAACGCTCCAAATCGCATTGAAAGCGCCTCGATCCCAAACCACATCTGGAGGTAGTTTCGAACCGCCTTGACTCGATCACGATTAGCGTCTGAACGCAATGTGGTTTCACCGGTTTACTGTGCATATTGACCCGGTCATGGATTACAGGGTGATATTTCTTTATTTATATGCAATGCCAAAATCTACGTGGCAGGAAGTTAAAGAGCAGTAATGACCGGATAATGTGCCCATTCTAGGACGAGCTTCACTGCCTCTGGCGGGACCACGTCGGCATTCCGCCCAGGTACACTGGGAGGGGGGCATCAGCAAGGAGGTCGTTGACCTCTGATATTGATAACACGCTACCTTGCGTGTTTTCATCAAACAACAATGAATGTACATGTAGTTTAGGCGAATCGTGCTCGGGCACAGTTTAGAAGGAACGTGTGGAACGTGGACCAGAAGTGAGGAATGTAGTTTACCCGAATCGCGCTCAAAGCGACTTGGTTTGAACGGGGCCTTAGAGCTAACTGGGGGCCAGTCATTAGTTACAGTGTGTATGACAGGTTTATTGACATAAAATACATGGAAGTTAGGGAGGGAAGGAAAGTGGAAGGGGGGAAGGAAAGGTGTATAAGGGAGGGAGGAAGGAAGATCTGGAATGGCAAATATTAACTTTCTGTACTTGAATGTATTATTATATAAATTGGTCAAAGATCAATTGGTTACTGTGCATTTCTTTGCGTCAACTGTCAGGGCACAGGATCCAAAAATATACATCTTTAGTTAAAAATAGCAAAATGTGCCAAAAAATCGCTCCTGGGCAGAAATTGAAATGCCTCAATATCTAGATTTCCTTAGAATACATTTAACTCCATGTGTGCCAAATTTGGTGCTTTTAGACATAAGTGCACAATTTTTCAGCTACATGTATATGCTGCTGGACTATAAGAATGGGTGACATTGAGGTCTGCCCTATGTTTAGAATATACAGGACACTGTATGATGTTGCACCTTGTAAAGTTTAATGAATTTTCAGATAACATTAAAAAACGGCATGCTGGAAGATGTTAACTAGTAGCATGTGTAGTCCAGTGGTTAGCGACCCTGCCTCTGGACTAAGAGGTTGGGAGTTCGAATCCCGGCTGTTGTTGCTCACCCGACATGCCCGCTACTGGAGACGGTCGCAGTCCTTAGGACGGGACATTAAGCCGTGGTCCACTGTTCATTGTGCTTGTCGAAAAGAGCTAGGGGAATTTCCCCGGTACAATGAACCTGTAAATACTGTACATAGCGTCTGTCTTCTCTGTCATGACCAGTGGAAGAATAGCTTTTCAGGGATGAGCTAAACTGGTTCGAGATCATTTTCTTTCTTTTTTTTAACTAACTAACTAAAGGCAATCTTGACTCTTGAATCACAACTATCAACTGTTCAGATTTCAGATTGCCAAGAAGCTGACGACTGAACGTTATGCCCTGGTGTTCGGTTGTAACACGTTTGTGGCACTCCTGCTCCAGACCATCCTCACTGCAGTCCTGGTGGACAAGAAAGGACTGGACACACCGGTGAGAACACAGGTATGAGACAATTCTGAAGGTTCTGGGTTCGAATCCCTGGCAGGCCGCACTGTTTCAAATGTAAAGACATATCCATGTAATAACATAACACCAATATTGAAAATATTTTCTGATTATGTTTAACAGAAATTGAAGTAGTACTAATTCACATCTGTGCCAAATAATACACCCTGGCCCTCTCCTGTTATTGAACATTGCACTATGAGTTGTGAAAATATCCTCCCAAGTTATTCACATTTGCAGATACAGTCGAACCTGTACTAGCGGTGACTTCTGTATAGTGATCACCCAGCCATAGCAGTCACTTTTTGCCCTTGAATTTTTCCCATTGACCTAAGCATTAAGAATTGTAGCTATAGTGGTCACCTGTCCAACGCGGTCAGCGGCCACCCTATTCCGGTCCGCCAATATGCCAACACTGCCGATTACGGTCACGGCCGCGCGCCCGGGCACGCCCCATGTTTGGGGCCCATTGCCTTTACATCGGCCGCAACACCTGCATGGTTAACGGACTAGTCGGGTTCACAGTCTTTTGAGTACCTAAAACGTTGCACACTGGTACTAATTCTTACTTGTTCCTTGTTCTTATAGTTTATCGTCTATGGTGTGTACTTTGGTGTGATCGCCGCCATCTTCCTGACTGGTTCTGCAGTTACGCTGAAAAGACTTGGTTGGCAGGAAGTACGGAGAAGATGGAAACTTGTTGACAATGATAATGAATGAATGAAAAACCTTCAAGGAAAGCAACAGAGAATGTTAAATTCATTATTTTCCAGTACCCGCTTATTTGCATATCACAGTCCAGTGATCTCCCAGTGGCACTGCCAATATGCAAATAAGTGTGTTCGGAACGGAGACGTCAGAGCAAAGCATTAATCATTGCCATCGCGGCGGGCGAGCTAGGAGATCGTGAAGTTCAAACGCGTGCACAGGGTAATCATTTGGCGAACTGATGTAAAAATTGAAATATATCACCTTTTTAATGTGTAGACGACTGAAAAATAATGAATTTCATACTCTGTTGCTTTCCTTTAAATATTGTACCTTTATGCTCTTACAAGCTACACAATGTAAGTACCGGTCATTGAGATAAAGCAGAAGTAAAATTATAGTCATATTAGGTTACTACAACTATAACGTTACAGACTAATGTACGCAACTATGTACAGGTTCAACTTTTCGCATCTTAAGGCATATGGAGCTTATACATGTAATTATACATGGTTTGTCTACTTCCATAAGGAATATACAATTTTTTCTGTTCTATCTAGATGTCGAAAACTGGGAAACTTATCGTGCATACAATTATTATAGATGACGTTTCCCTCATTTCTGTATAATGCACAATCAACAACCAATTTCTGACAATTCTTGGCATTTCTGCCTAAATTGATTGTGTAATTATCCGTAAAAAGAGCCACTTTTCCCTCGTCTCGTTATGTTGACAAGTTCTTTGCTGTAGAGAAATGTGGTTATGTCTGCCTTTTTCAATGTGGAGTTTGTGTGGATTACTCTGTTGTTTTTTGACCGCAGTTCTGTGTCGAACGTTTGTATGAAATTATATAGCAGAGCTTGGTGGCGTTGTACATAGTTGCACATACATTTTCTAACTTTCTAGATCTAGTAATTCTTCAATGTAGATGTTCATGACTTTATATTTATATCTAGCATGTTTTTTAATAAAATTTGTAAGTTTACTGTAAATATTAAAGAGAGACCGTGTCATTCACACATTGTATTTTCATATGCATCAACCCACCCCCGTCAAACATAACGTCACCATACCGACACGGGGCTGGTTTGGCGGCCAGCCCTTCAAGAGCGGTGCGAACGCCGTTCCTCTTGGATCAAGGAACTTTCCTAGTCAGCCACCGAAGGGGAATTCGACAACTGGAAGCCGCGCTGGCATAACTCAACAAGTCGCGACCACATCGATCACCAAGCTTCAGTTACCGGTAGGACCCAACAAACAGTCCGTTCTGCCATGGAAACAGATTGGAAAGCGCTTCCGTAGAGCATGGGACATTCTTACTTCTTGATTTCTGAGACATTGTATGAAACTCGATATCCGGTGAAAACATGTAACGTGATCAAGGTAAAGTCATTCCCTTACCTTTGGTTATATATTCATATATGCTTTGTTTAGTTATATACTATATAGACGTATAATGATTCTGTTTTCTTTCATATTTATTATCTACCTATTTGTGACCATATGTCATAGTAACTGGCTCCGTTTAGCTATTGTGTACCCTTATTCATTTTCGGAAGATGCCAAAAAAGTCTGCTCTAGTTTTTTCCTCTTGGAACATACAAGGCAGCTGTTCTAAGAAATTTAGCGATGAAGAATTTTTTTCCTTTGTTAAAAGTAGCGACGTTATTTGTGTCCAGGAAACCTGGTTGGATAGTCATGTAGAATTAGATATACCAGGTTATAGTTTTTTCACTAGCAGTAGAATTAGAAGTAAAAGGGCAAAACGAAACTCGGGTGGGGTAGCGGTTTTCTTCAAAAGTTCGTACAGGAAAGGGATATCAAAATTAGGTAGTAGTACGGTAGACAGTGTATGGTGTAAGTTTGATAAGCACTTTTTTGGCTTAGAAAACGACCTATATTTATGTAATGCCTATATCCCCCCTGAATCTTCCTCGAAATCGGCGCATGAATCTCCCTTTGAAATACTCTCTAATGATATATGTAAATACTCTAATTTAGGAGATATCGTCGTGTTAGGCGATTTAAATGCAAGAACTGGCTTGCTGATAGAAAATTATTTTGACACTTTTGCCTTTGACGATCCAAAAACAGACGGTCTCAATTTCACAAAAAACAGACAAAGTAGAGATATTAAAGTTAACAACTATGGTAAATCATTGATAGATTTATGTTCAGCAGCCGATCTGACTATTCTAAATGGTAGGTTCGCGGGGGACCTAAAAGGCGACTTTACCTGCTATCATTATAATGGATCTAGCGTTGTCGATTATTGTATTGTGCACAAGTCTCTATTGTCCGATGTACAATATGTAACTGTTAGTCCAATTACCCAATTCTCAGACCACTGCCATGTTTCCTTCTCATTGTCAACAAAGCACTCCCCTCTTTTTCAAAAAACTATCGACCAGATAAAACCCAAACCAATAACATTCGTTTGGAACGATGAATCAAAATCAATATACCAAAGTGTTCTAGATAGCAAAGACACGATTTTAAAATTTAAAAATTTCTGCCAAACACCATTCTGTTCGGCAGAAAAAGCTGTTTCACACTTCACAGAATTATTATTAGATGTAGCAAAAAAATCATTGAAAACAAAGCCCAATAGACAAAGAAAGAATCCCAAACAAAGCGGTAAGAAAAACAAAGGTTGGTTTGATCAGTGTTGCTGGTCTTCACGCCAACGTTTGAAAAGACTGTCGCTGGCATTGAAAAAAGAACCTTGGATAAAAGAAACTAGATACAGATATTTCTCAGCCTTGCCTGACTACAAGAAACTCATCAAACAGCGTAAACAAAAGTACAAATCCGACCTTCTATTAAAATTAGAAAATTTTAACCAAAACAACCCAAAGGAATTTTGGTCACTTTTGAAATATTTGGACAAAGAAGTAAATGGAAAACACAGTTCAAACACAAATACTTGTGATCCCAGCATTACACCTAAAGAATGGATACAACATTTCACAAGTTTGAATAATTTGATAAATGACAACAGTTTTGACAGTGCCTTCGAAAAAAAGGTCACTGAACACCTCGATCAAATAAATAATCTCACTCCAAATCCCCTGGATTTCCCATTCACTGCAGTCGAAGTCTTAAATGGTTTGAAATTATTGAAAACGGCAAAAGCTTCCGGTATCGACTCAATCTCAAATGAAATGTTGAAGTATGGTGCAAAAAACCTATGTCTGTCACTAGTGACTCTCTTCAATACTATACTTAATAAAGGCACCTTTCCTTCCAACTGGAACACAAGTATCCTTACCCCAATACACAAATCTGGTGACAAATCCAAGGTAGACAATTATAGAGGAATAGCAATCTCAAGTTGTCTATCCAAATTATTTACACTCATTCTAAACAACAGATTACAAAACTTTGCAGAAAGCAACAAACTATTAGATGACACCCAGTTTGGGTTCCGGAAACGATGTCGAACCTCAGATAATATTTTTATCTTAAAATCATTAATAGAAAAATACATAAGAAAAAAAGGTGGGAAACTATTCGTATGCTTTGTTGACATGAGAAAGGCTTTTGATAGTGTCTGGCGAGATGGGCTGTTCTATAAGTTACATCAATGTGGTATTGGGGGAAATTTCTTTAATATTGTAAAATCCATGTATAAGGATGTAAATTATGCCGTAAGACTAGACAATGGACTGTCAAACTCTTTTCCATCCGTATGCGGAGTTAGGCAGGGGTGCAATCTCAGTCCTCTGTTATTCAACTTATTCATTAATGATATATCTAAGTGTTTTGACCCTACAAAATGTGATCCTGCAGTCCTAACTTCAAAATCAATAAATTGTCTATCCTGGGCGGACGATCTCGCTCTGATATCATCGTCCAAACAAGGGCTACAGAAATGTATTGATTCTCTAGAAAACTATTGTAAAAAATGGAAACTATCTGTCAATGTTTCAAAAACCAAAGTAGTTGTTTTCAGCAAAGGGTTTAAGAAGAAAGACAAAGACAAATTTCATATCTATGACAAAGAAATAGAAGTCACTGACAGTTATACCTACCTCGGTATACCTTTTACATCTTCGGGAAAATTCAAAACTGCCAGGAAATATTTGAAAACCAAAGCAATGAGAGCACTTTTCAAACTCAAGGCTCTTTTATTCTCTAACAATGACATTTCAATCAGTCTTGGAAAAAGCCTGTTTGATAAATTCGTTAAGCCTATCTTTATGTATGGTTCAGAAATCACGTGCTTTGATCGTCCTGCCAAATCTATCAAAATTATTGCATCGCATACCGATAATCTCCATGAATCTTCTGCAAAAGTTTTTGCTACTTTACTAAAGAAACTTGATATTGAAGATAACTTCCCTGCTACCATTCGGAAAAGTTCCTCCTCTGCTTCAAATAGCACCTATGTTGTGTGCCTAGAAAGAAATACGGATAAAGAAATACTAATGCGCCATGCGAACAGCCCAACTCTACGAGAGAATGGTTTCCAAATCTTAAACCCATACTCAAATCAACATAATCAAGAATTTGACATCATTGATATGCGTTTCCAAAAATTCCTGTTAGGCATACATGCCAAAGCCTCAAATGACGGTGTCAGAGGTGAATTGGGAACTTTCCCAGTTATGATGGACGCAGAAATACAACTCGTAAAATACTGGCACCGCTTACTTAATTTACCCGAACATACCTTACTTCGGGAGGCATATGATAATGTAGTATTGGAAGAAAATGATTGGATTGTCCACGTTAGAAATATCCTCAACTACCACGGTTTGGGACACATATGGTTAAACCCGAAGTCATACCATTTAGATACAATCACTGCTCAACTACGGCAACGTCTACAAGATATTTACATACAAAATTGGCATTGCGCTATTCAAAACAATTCCAAACTTTCCTTTCTTTCTACCTTGAACAAGCAGTACAAGCAAGAAAATTATCTTTCAAACATAACGAGACTTGACGTACGTAGCGCAATCACAAAGCTCAGAATTGGCTGTCACAAACTAAGTATAGAAACCGGAAGATTTCAAAACACTCCTACCGACCAGAGGGTTTGTCCATTTTGTCCAGAACTAGTTGAGGATGAATATCACTTCTTGATTGTATGTCCTAAATATGCTGATATACGTAATTCACTGTACACTAGAATATCAGCTTCCATACCAGGTTTTACTTCCATGGATTTAAAAAGCAAATTTCAATACTTATTGACATGCGACAATCCATACATGGTATACATAGGCATATATATAAAAGACTGTATAAACATTAGAAATTCATTGTAAAAAGTTTACTCCTATACTAGCCACCCATTCATGTATTAGTTAGGTTAGCATTATGAAATACTAGTAGTAGTTATGTAGTAGTAGGTGCCATACTTTGTACACTGTACAATTGTTGTGCAATAAAGTTATCTAAAGTTATCTATGTTTAAGCAAGGAGATTCAATGGTTTAAGAATGTAGACTGAAAAAATTACACATGCTGTTGGGGAAAGTTCGTACACTCACTCACTATCTGGTTTAACGTCTGTTGGTCCCCGTCTTCTGTTTACCTCTGTAGTCAAATTTTGGTTTACAATTAATCTGTTGAGAAAAGGTCTAGGGCTATTTCTTGGAAGAAATAGCTCTCAGAACATGCTTGGTTGGCATTTTTGTGTAAAATGGATTTATTGTTTTGGAATTCTTTTTTTTTATACCTGAACAGGAAGAGTTTCTGTAAAATGTTAAAGATTTATTGAACAAAGTCTTCTTTTGAAGAAGATACATGTACATGTTAGGGCCCAGTTACACCTCTGTATTGACATTTAATTCATATGCAGTAGTACACACAATGGTCAAAGTCAATTGTGGGCCTCCTGGTGGCTCTCCTTGGTACTGCAGCAGAACTTACTGTTTTGTATCTTTTGTCCTGGACATGCTATAGTTTTTACATAAGGTGGTGTTTGTTCCCCCTAGCAGCTTGTTTTGGAACTGCAGGGGCGATTTGATCTTTCAATAAGGTTAGATTTAACAAGAAATGAGCAATAGATTCTCACCATTTTGGGCATGTACAATGTAGGTAGCTTAGACAGAGATGTACATAGTTGGATGCATATAATGTAAACGAGGCCTTTATTTGCATGATTTAAAAAAAATCTATCGTTCCCCTGTTTACATACATGTTAATTGTTTAAGCTTAAAAGCTCTGTTCGACGTAGTCTCTGCGTTTAACACAGCCTCTGCGGTCGACATAATATACCCGGCAAAGTCGAGACAATTTCCATCCTCTAGTTTTCTGATTATCAAACTTTATTTATGAATGACCGTCATTTAATCTAGTGTTGCCATTGCTATATGTACACATCTGTACTGAAGTATGTCAGTGGACTGCTAGAGGGGGCTGCTGCATGGTGCACGTCACCGTAGTTTGACCCTTCGGTGAACTGCAGTCAGCAATTGACTGCTGACGTGAACAACAACACCCGGCTTGTGGTTTGTGTATTTATAAAATCACCATATGCCTTGAGATCAAAGAGAATCGGTAAGAATATCATTGGTGATCGTGTTCAGGAAGGGATAGACTCAAATCGACCAATTCAGTGTAGACACCAGTCGCCATGATATACGCATAACGTCAATGTTAATCAATAATCTGAAAGGTGGAGCCCCGATCGGACACAGAATTTCGGACAAATCAGGCTGAGACGCTGCATACTTAAGTGCAACATTGTAGTACGCTGTGACTGTGAGTTAAATTGCAGCTGGTTCATTGATCTCTTTAAGCGGTCCTTTTACGAATGGGAGAGATTCCTTAGCCACTGGGCCAAGTTTGCGTTATCAGTAAACCTAATCTGGCTACTGTAGACTACGTACATGTACTACTGAGCTTTTCCGCTGGGTGGTATAAATGTTAAAGTAACACCCCATGTCAGTGTCACGCGTGTTTATTAGTACTTATTAATTAATTCCCTAGCAGCGCTATGGAGTCGGTGGTCTACAGCAGACAACAGTTACACGGCAAAGTACTAACAGTGACCGGGCCAGTCTCACCAGACAGGTAATGCTTAAAACTTAGAGTCCATGGTCTAAATCACAAAGTAAACATCATGTCTGAAGAATTTGGGATATTGAGCAAAGTTCATTTGTTCCTCAACCAAACTTGACTCGCATGTTTGAAAGTCCTATCATAGAAAGCTTCGATTTGTACAATTTCCTCTTTGATTCCAAAGTTCGGCAACTGTTCTACGTACTATTAAAATGCGCGTGTGTATATGATAGAAATGGCCAAGTTGTTGAAAACTGGTTAACTTTCTATATGATCAGCATTGGGAAGACCTTGATGCACGAGCACATCATAGTGGACTATGCCAAGAACTTCGGGCTGCCTACGGGTGACTCATCACGTGCCAGGGTAGGCGGGCTGTCATTGGATGAGCAGGTGCAGTTGTGGGAGGAGCCACTGTCCATCAAGAACATCGGGCACTGCAGGGGGTACTTCAACCAGGTAACAGTTACATCAGCATCAGAATTCTTGTGTTCTTCATGTATTTGTTTTGATAAAAGTGAAAAACTGCCTGATTTGGTTAAGTCAATTTAATTTGTTGGTTCTCAGATTCGCCTCTTCATTAAAAAAAAAAAGATTCTGGTTCTCAATCAACTCAAAAATGCTCATATTTAGTCCTTTTCTTCCTAGTTGTTACAATTTCTCCATCTATCAATGCAGCGGTTTAATTAAAAGTTCAAAATTCGTAGTTTAAATTTTAACCCAGCATTTTATGTTGCCTGTCTGTTACCTAACGTTACAATATGCTTGGGGTCAGAATCTATTCCAGATCTTTTTTTCTTTAATTCTTCCATATGTTTTGTTCCATATACATCAGGAGATTAACATTCATTCATGGGAAGCAAATAACATATACAGGTTCTGTCCATTGTCATTTTATGATGAATTGTACACTATACAATGATAAGCACCTATCGCTGTTTACCTTTCTTTCCACTTGTTCAACTAATTCCGTACATTAGATCCTATATTTCGTACATTAGATCCTATAAATAAATTCAAGTACATTTTAAGTGGGGACAATCCATATAGTGTGCGTAGTAGGAAAATATATTAAGGACTGTTTAAATCTTAGAGACTGCATGTTAGAGAATAGTTAAACCTGTTATGTTGCCACTGATATATACTAGTATTCTGTACGTAATTTCCCCCATACATATACTCTGTACGTAGAATGGTTTTATTCATAACATATTTAGTTTTGTTCATAGTCATAGTTGACCATACAAAAGTCCCTGTGACTCTTTGTCGAGTCAATAAAGAATTGTTGTATTGTTGTATAATAGGTATTGTTGATGATGGTCTTCTTTTGAATATAGAACAAAGACAATATGGTGCTGGACGACGACCAGATGATGATGAGTGAAATGGAACCCTACAAGAAATTTGGAGGGGGAACCATTGGTAAGAACACCAAAGTTTATTTATTCTTTATCTGTTAAATCAACACTTACAATTGACCATGAACTCGAACAATGAGAATGTGCTAGTGTGAAAGTTAAACACTGAAGGAAACAGGAAATGTTGTCAAGAACCTACTGACTTGCAGGGGCTGCTGAGTTACCAGGATAATGTTCAACAGAGCAAATATGCATAACTCATAATCTTTATTGTACTATTTCACATCATCATCATAATTTGCATAATAGATGACAACACCCTTGTACTGAAATTCAATAAGCTAATTGATTCATTTCTCAACACAAATATAACACAGTGCTTTCACACATTGTGGCTGTAACTTTCTTGTTTTGAAAGTCCATCTGTGTTGGTAAAAGTCATATGAAGCAAGTTTAAACTGTAATTTCCAACACAAGAAATTGGACTTACCCAAATTTTCAACTGCACAACTTCAGTCTTTGTCAAGGAATGAGAAATCCACTGCTTCTGTGACGTACGTCACGTTATGCACATGACTGTGACACATGACTCGGTGAGCAGAGGATCATAGATTTCAGAAAGTCTGTCCCTCAACAAAGATGGGGGCGCCACAGACTTTCTGCAAGTCCAATTTCTTGTGTTGGAAATTAAAGAGTTTAACTTTAAACTTCAAAGAGTTTAAGCTCCAAATTAACTTTCTTCTTGTTGTTGATTTCAGTTGAACAGTCCGTGTGTGGGATGAACGGAGATCCTGCAGCTCTCGCGAGGATCAGCGAGGCCACGGGAGTCAAGATCGTTCACGGCACTGGGTACTACCTGTCACGTGTCCACCCACCGGAGATGGACAGTAAAACAGTCCAACAGCTGACAGATCAGTTCCTGCAGGAGATTCTAGCAGGGCACAAATGTGCGTCTTGTTTTGATAAACGTGTGTTTTTTCGGACTGGTCCATAACATTGGGTCGCTGGAATTGTCCATTCTTGAATAAGGGGGGGGGGGAATTTTTTACAATTCAGCTTTGGACTTGGGTGATTATGAAAATATGGCAGTGGAAGTGTTTTCAGACTGGTCCGTAACATTAACATTGGGTCGCTGGAATAGTCCATTCTTGAATACGGGGGGGGGGAATTTTTACAATTCAGCTTTGGACTTGGGTGATTATGAAAATATGGCAGTGGAAGTGTTTTCAGACTGGTCCGTAACATTAACATTGGGTCGCTGGAATAGTCCATTCTTGAATACGGGGGACATTTCAGATGAGGCAATAGATCTCTTTGGGCAGAATTAAGTTATTTTGGATTGTTCCACTTTTGCACAGGGGTGAGTTTGGTGCATTCCATTTTTGCATGGGGAGCGACATGGTGTGAAATGTGCTGTATTTGCTTGTAGCACATTTTGGCCTTTTTTTATTAATCTGCCTTTATCAACTTTGTGCCTGTGACAATGTATTACATTGTACATGTCATGTACATGTAGTAACACACCACTGGCCGTACCTAACATGTAACAATCTCACGTCACTAGGCTATATAAGCATGATGTGGCTGCTATAAAGACGGCTGTACCAATATTATTGTTCCTGTGGATCATGCAGAACCCAGAAGATGATGACCTGCATATCGGTTAAGAATTGACAACTGACATTTCATTAGGCCACACCAATTTTATTTGTTGCTTCTCGGATTTTTTCAGAAAAAATATGAAGCGACAGGGCGAAAAAAAAAAAAAAAAACAGGCCTGGGCATCCTATTATAGCCCCAAATGCTCAAAGAATAGGTGCCATGAAGTCAACACAAAAGACTGGGTTAAAATTTAAACAATGAATTTTGAACTTTTAATCAAACCACTGCATTGGTATTACTTTCTTCAACTGTTGGAGGCAAAATATGAGCATTTTTTAGTTGACTCAGAACCAGAATTTTTTTTTTGCAAATCAAAAAAAAATGAAGAGGCGAATCCGAGAAGCAAAAAATTAAATTGGTGTACGTGGCCTGATGATGTCCTGTGATTGGCAGGTGGTGTGCATGCCGGTATCCTGGGTGAGCTGGGCTGTAGTACAGTCCTGGCAGACAACGAAGTGAAGGTGCTGCAGGCCGCAGCTGTCACTCAGCAGCAGACAGGCGTGTCCATCTCCATTCACCCAGGTCTGAGCTTTCCTCTTGTACAGCATGTCGGCAGAACGTACTACGCCTGCGCAAAACCCTGATTTTTCATGCTTTTCGTTGGATGTTTGGTCAACGTTGCATTAGAATTTTTGCCTGTTGCAGACGATCTTTTTCCTGTACAACATCTGAAAACTACAGACAGGCTGTCAACCTTATATGCTCTATAGCTAATACAACCTTATATGTCTAGACATTCTGCCAAAGTGCTATGCACGGGTTTTGCAACCTACCGGGTCTAATATTCAACCTTTGAAACAATTCTAATTATAAGTACAGTAGACTAATACAAAAACACACTTGCAGTGTTTTGACTGTGGTGTGAGGTCATCGCGAAAAAAAAAAACAGCGAAAATGTCTGCATTAATTTTTCAGTACCATGAATATTTTAAAAAGTATTGCAAACTGATCTTCTCGTTGAATTTTCTTCCTGAAAGGTTACAGCAAGGAATCACCTGTTGAAGTTGCCCAAATCCTGCGATCCGAGGGTGCGGATCTGTCACGAGTTGTGATCAGTCATGTGGATCGTGGGATTCTTACGGTGCCTGACATGATCTCGCTAGCCAAACAGGGCTGTGTTCTAGAGTTTGACCAGTTCGGCTGGGTCTGTTCCTTCACCCACGCTCTGTCTCACGGCATCGACTATCCCAGCGACTTTGTACGCTGTAAGATGATCCGAGAACTACGAGATGCTGGCTTTATCAAACAGGTATATCTGAGCAGTGAGCACGTTGGCAGAACGTACTGCACCTGCGCAAAACCCATAATGTATTGTGCATAGCACTTCAACAGAACGTCTCATATAAGGTTGTATTATATATAGAGAGGATATAAGGTTGACAGCCTGTCTATAGTTTTCAGATGTTGTATAGGAAAAGATGTCGTCTGCAACAGGCAAAATTTTGATGCAACGTTGACCAAACATCCAACGAAAAACGTGAAAAATCAGGGTTTTGTGCAGGCACATGTACAGTAATAATTGTTCTGCCGACGTGCTGTATATCCGGATGTTTCTTATCATATTAAGGCCACGCCAATTTAATCAATTGGTTCTTGGATTAGCCTGATTCATTTTTTTCTGATTTGCAAAAAAAAAAAAAATGCTCATATTTTGGTCCCAACAGTTGAAGAAAGTCCTAGTATTCCTAGCTTTACGGTTTTTCCATCTATCAATGCAGTGGTTTGATTAGAATTAAGTTTAAAATTCATTCTTTGAATTAGAGACCAGCCTCTGGTATGCTGACTTCATGGCTCCTATTGTAGCACTTGGGGCTATCATAGAATATACATGTACCTAGGCCTGTTTTTTTCACCCTGTTGCTTCATATTTTTTTCTGGAAAGGTCAGGGAACCAACAAATTGAATTGGTGTGGCCTAAAGGGATATTGAGAATTTGAGATGTTTGTAGTTCTAAAAGGTAGCTACCTAGCACTGAAAATCAACAATGTTAACCCAAATTGACATGGCTATTCAGTTCTGTTCATCATTCTGAATCTCATGGTGAATACCTTTACATAGAAATGTTTTCAATCACCTGTTTCCTTGTCATATTTAAAGGAACACAACACAAAATTTCAAATTCATTATTTTCCAGTAGTCTACACATTAAAAAGTTGATATATTTCAATTTTTACATCAGTCCGCCAAATAATAACCCTGTGCATGCGTTTGAACTTCGCGCTCTCCTAGCTCGCCCGCCGCGATGGCAATGATTAATGCTTTGCTCTGACGTCACCATTCCGAACCCGCTTATTTTGATATTGGCAGTGCCACTGGGAGATCACTGGACTGTGATATGCAAATAAGCGGGTTCGGGACGGTGACGTCAGAGCAAAGCATTAATCATTGCCATGATGAGCTAGGAGAGCGAGAAGTTCAAACGCGTGCACAGGGCAAATATTTGGCGGACTGATGTAAAAATTGAAATATATCAACTATTTAATGTGTAGACTACTGGAAAATAATGAATTTGAAATTTTGTGTTGCATTCCTTTGAATGTAGACTATTAGATGTTGGAAATGATAGATGTGAGGAAGAGTCATTGCTGAGTCTGATTGTGGTTGAATGTATTAATAAGGACTCTGTACCTTCCAGATTGTGCTGTCACATGACATTGCCTTCAAAACGCGGCTGACGAGGTACGGTGGGGATGGTTACAGTTACCTGCTGAAAAACATCGTCCCGTACATGCTGCAGAGAGGCCTGTCAGAGGAGGATATCGACATCATGCTTGTGCAGAATCCCAAACGTTTACTGACTATTGTCTAAACTAGGGGTGCATACCGGTCCAGGTGGACTGGTACGGACCGGAAAAATAGTACCGGTCTGGTCCGAAAAAACCGAAACGTCGGTGGACTGTGTTTTTTTGGACCGGAACAAAAATCCGTACTTGTTACTTGAGTATACTACTGATGATCACTACACACAAGGAGGCCTGCCAGGAAAATGAACATCCAGCGTTAAAATAAAGAGATTTGCCTTTAAAGTTTCTGTCCCTCCCTTTTGCAACAATATTTTCCATATTTTCGTTACTGACAGACATCTAGGAATCAAAAAGAGAAGTTTGTCAACATTTTATTAATGTTTCTGTCATTATTGAAGAATTTCAGTAGAACATGTTAATTTGCCAAATTGTTCAGGTACAGGTACAGGTCCGGATCTGTACCTAAACCTCTGTACCGGTACCTGTACCTGTACCTGATGTTATGTTTAGGTAAACATCTCATCTACAACGTCTGTAGCTGTTGTGACACGACATAAAACTGCCAGTGACAATGACCAAAAGATACAATTTCAGGGTGGCAAAACAAAAAATATTCTGGATGGGGGAATCTGATATTGATGTTGACTGCCATTTCTTAGCACATTTCTGTCATTATTTCATACTTGAAAAAAGCAAACTACATGAGTAGTCCCTTTATTTTTGGTACCACCAATAAATAGCTCCATCCAGCCTATGATACGAAACAAGCAGCTGGTGTAGGATGTCCGGTAAAAGAACGCATTAAAAATTCTACAAAACGCAGTATCAAAACTCCCACCCGGAGGCCTGCACAGGAGGCTAGCTATGCATGATATAGTGTTGGTTGACAAAAAAATGACCAGAAAATTGGCTTTGAAAATCCAGTTTTACTGTAGGTCTGAAATTGCCTTTAATCAAGGCTTACAGTACATCAACCATATGCAAAATCAAGTCACTGTTACTTTTAATTTCTTGATGAAGATTTTCCATGCAATGTGCACACTGCAACAGTCATCAGATGAATTAATAAGCATATTTGATCACTCCCTTGCCTTAAACAATGGAAATTCAATTTTTGGAATGAAGGCAGCTTACAATGTAGGTGGAGACGAAAGTTTTGACACACTACTCATGATAATTAGGACCCAGTTTGCATAATATATGTCTCCCATACATTAAGGCCCGATTTACACAGGGCAAAAAAATCATTTGTCCTGGGAGATCTGTCCTACGACACGCTCCGCTGATGAGAAATGATTTTTTGCCCTGTGTAAATCGGGCCTAAGTGATACACATTTGCATGTTTTTTCATATGTATCCTCCTGTGTATGGTACATGCGCTAAGCTTTAGGTCAGGACATGAAATTTAAAATGATGATTATGCTAATCATAACCTGATTTTTAAAAGCTACATGTATTGTCACAATTCCAATCACATCAATTTACAAATGGAAACAGCTATAAGTATAACTGTTACATCTCACTAGAAAATGAAAGGGAAGCCATTTTAGTGTCAAATGTACAAAGACACAAACTTACATAACACTACATTATAGGTACACTTATAATCCACTATCCACAACAAAACACATTACACTCAATTTTTATGTATCATAATCGATTCAGCATGATCCTTTTCATAATTATGCTCTGCTGGTCTCTAGTATATCATGATTACGATGTCCTCATTTATTTCATTCAGATACCTGTCATGCATATAGTCACAGAACATGGAGACTTTTAAATTACTGTAGCTTGACATATAAATGTATATCTATAATATGCACATCAGTATACATTACACAAAATTTCTAAAAAACTTTTGACAAAGGTGATGTAGCAGCATGTTGACTTCACACATGACAGAGCCATCATTGCCCCTCGCTGTATGCAGCATTAGTCGTCATTCAGTGTAAAACATGGAAAGGTTTCTTGTATGAAATGCAATGTTTTTGAGCATAATACAAAGTGGACCTCATGATCATTTACTTCCTATAGGTTAACTTGTACATTTTGCCGACATGTTCTTAGAACTAGTGCTTTAAAGTAATACTATATACTTATTATAATAAAAGAGGACTATCATGCATGTTGTATTTCCAGTTGTCAACTTTTATGATAATATATACTAAATTTCATTCAACAAAACTGTTATCTGTTGTTCAAGTTTTACTTGAAATATCTTTTACCATAATCTGTTTGGTTAAAATTTTGTTCCATGGATTTATTCATGCATCAAAAGATGCTGAACATACATGTACAAAATGTACACTGCAGTGCAGTGGGTGCACTAGCCTAAGGGTTTATTAAAGAATGCCTGTTTTTAAAGGGGCATTATGTAACATTTTTGCATGAAAAATTGAAAAATATACTTCCACTTTTCAACATATTTGTGCAATTATCTCACATTCCTGAAATTTATAGTTTGTGGTGCCACCACAAAAGACCAGAATGTAAACATGTTTCGTATAGTGGGTCATATTTTGGCACCTCCACTTCCTGAATGGCACTTATTTGCAATGGAGTATGTTTGATTCAACTCACTTTATAAAGAAATGACCAGAAAGTTTACTTTTTGCATCGTCCTAATGTTACATAATGCAGCTTTAATTTTGATTTTTTTTTTTTTTTGGTGCCTGCTTAACTCCAGTTCTGTTCTGCAACGATCTTAGAACCATGAAATTACCTTGTATGGCATTTAAGTGACAGATGCTGGGAACCCTGATACATGTATACGTATGTATATGTATGCTTACCGTTACATTATTAAATCTAGCAACAAAAATGCACAGTCACAATTTAGACCAGGTAAAACTGCTACGATAGAAACCAATTTCTATGGCAAACCATCACCATACACGTATATCGAGTGGTCACTTCTCTTGGTGTTATACACGTGCCAAGTTTCTTTTAGCTGAGGGGAAGATGACCAGTCTGTTAACATTAAAACTCTCAAGGTTTTTTTGTAGTACAAGCAAAGTCCGGTTTTTACCTGTCAATCCAGTTGTTCACCAAAAATGTTTCTTTTTATTATTATAAAAAGCTGCCACATGACTTGGTTTCAAAGGTTAATGTCCTATTTCTTGATCCCTAATGCTGCTACCATGTTGGTGGGGCCTGCAGACATGCCACCAATTGCCAGGAGGCGCCCCTGATACATGAGGGAAGCAGATGAGCAGAGCGGTGTGTTGAGATCTGGGGGGTTGAACCACTTCTTCCTCTCCAAGTCAAAACCTTCTACAGAGGTCTGTGGCCCTCCCACAGCTGATGAAATAAGACAAATTGCATCATGATTAATATTTTGATGAGGGTCTGCCTAAATACCTCAACCGACCTCAACCGGGTCTAATATGCAGTGTACATGGCTTATGAACCCGTTTTAACGCTCTGGATACATTGTCTATACGATTATAAATAAAAGTCACAAAGTAACTCCTAAGTATTTGCGAGTTTTTTTCAAGTTATAACTTCTAATAAATCATAAGTAGTGTCGCAAATGTTTAAGTATTAGGTTATCGTCTTTTGGGGAGTGATACACCCCGCAAAATATCCGCCCTAAATTTAAAGTATTGAGTGCTAAATTCACCACCGGAAACATAATGTTTAAAGAGGTTTCCCTCTATATCTGCTGAGTTTCCATGCTGCACAAGCTTTTTTACTTTCTTTATTTTGACTTGAAATGTATCTATAGCGTAAAAAAGGGTTCTTAACACATGTACACTCCCTATTAGACCAGGAAGCGGTCAGTTGAGGTCGGTTAAGGCCGGTTGAGGTCGGTTGAGGTATTTAGTGATATCGTTTTGATGATTAATTTTGACCTGAAATCACAGATTCTGAAGATGTGTGAAGAGCAGCAGAGTGTCTCCCAATGACCACAGGCACCCATCAAGGGACCAGTGAGCAGTATTATTACAACAGTCGTGTTGTTGTTTCACAAAGTCTACTGGTCAACCCCAAAACTACTGTCTTTTCAAGTGATGCCTTCTTACCTTACAAAAAAATGTACGGTTCTTAGTGGCAAATGTGCAGATCTTGGCACATTGGCGACACCAAATCCGTCTGTCTCCTCATCAATGTTTTGGACACAAGTATCAACGACTAGCCGAGAGGCCTGGTGGGCATCATTCCACAATACAATGATCATTAGGAAAGTCGTTAAAAGTGCCTTTCCCAAGGGCACAACATCGGGCATTTCAGGGGAGTGGAACCTGGGACCTCTTGGTTCCGAGCCGAATGCTCTGACCGCATTAACGCCACATGATGCCACCTAACAAGTTCTGGTAAAACATTAGTGCTTTTGAAAAAGCTGTCCTTTGCCGGCGTGGCATTATGGCACAGTTTTTGTGCAACAAAATCTCATTCAACAAATATGTCTCTCAAATACTGTATATGAATAAAATGAGCATAAAGCTTTGATTAAAACTTTGTCCTAAACACCTTGTGTGTGTTTATGAGATGCTCAGATGGTATGAAGGGATTTTCACTATTGGCATGTACTAGATAGTTTAGGTAAAAATGACCAGAATTGATGAGAAGCTAATTTGTATCGTTAATGAGGAAAATATTATGTATTTTTTTAAATTAGATCAAATCTCAAAATAATACAAAATTTTTATGTGATGTGATTAATATCCTTGACCATATGAATGTAACGTTAAACATCACTGTTGGACTACACAACGTTCTTCTACTTATGCCCGACATCAGCTACCGGTAAAGGGTATGCCTAAATACCTCAACCGCCCTCAACCCCCCTCAACCGCCCTCAACCCCCCACTTCCTGGGCTAATATGCAGTGTACATGTGCTAAGAACGCTTGTTTACATTCTGTATACATTGTCTATACGATTATAAATAAAAATTACATAGTAACGTCTAAGTATTTGCGAATTTTTTCAAGTTATAACTTCTAATATATCATAAGTGGAGTTACCGTCTTTTGGGGTGATACACCTCGCAAAATATCAGCCCTAAAGTATTGAGCGCTAAAATCCACCACCAGAAACATGATGTTTAAAGAGGTTTCCCTCTATATCTGCTGAGTTTCCGTGCTGCACAAGCTTTTTCACTTTCCTTATTTTGACTTGAAACTTACGGCACGATGCGTTCTGGCGGCTCGACGTAAAAAAAACAAGATGGCGGACCCTGTTCCTCGGGCGCAAGGAGCACCGTAAAAAAACTGGTAAAACGCCAGAGTAACAGTGATTTTCCTATTAATAATTGCATAGGCAATGTATCCATAGCGTTAAAAAGTGTTCTTAGCACATGTTCACTGCATATTAGCCCGGGAAGTGGGGGGGTTGAGGGCGGTTGAGGGGGGTTGAGGGCGGTTGAGGTATTTAGGCATACCGCCGGTAAATGCTGTGACTACTAAAACGTAGAAAACTTCACAACAAAGTACGTCTATGTCCCCTTATTCGACAACAGTTTGAAGCACAAGGCTTAGTCAATAGTAGATTGTTTTGCAAATACTGTTATGTGCAGGCTTACACGTTCCGAATATAGTTTACAGCAACATCTATAGAGAACTGTATTTGGCACATACAACACTCTATGCACGCCCCCCTCCCCCTTTTGCTGCCCACACCAAAGACATCAAATTTTCCAATTCATAATTTCTTAAAAGCACCAAATAGCTTTGTTATTTTATGAAGTACAATTATAGTATACAGCCATGCAGTCTATGTAGTAACCATTTCAAAATGAAAGTACTCCTGGGTAAATGATGTGAGCCCTGCATTATATTGCGTTGGCCCTATGCTATTGCTGGCATAATAATATATACACAGACGATTAATTATCATGAAAGTTCATCTGTGTTGGTAGTAATCATAGTAAACGGTTGAACTTTATTCCAACACACAATTATACAGGGATCAAATTTTCAACGACCACTGTCGCCTTCATCAGGATAATTAATGACCAATCACTTCACAACGTGATCTCGCGAGAATTACGGTTTACAAACACGTGACCTTATTCACACGAGATTTTACTGATACGTGACGTAAGTAATTGATCAAAAGTGCCAGGGAGACGATTAATGTGTGTTTTTATCAGTTTGTGAGCCACATTTTAAGTGATATGATTAATTTTTAAATAATGATAATGTGAATATCTGATCTTGGCCCATGGCCAGTTTCAAGTGTTTTATATATTAGAGACCACAAAGTACATGTACAGGCAAAGTTGTCAGGGTTGCACAAGTCAGAGTAATAGACAGTCCAGATGTACATTTGTAAGACAAATGAACCATCCACCCAACGTACGTACTCTCACCTCTCAAATAATAACACCCCGACGTTTATTTTTCTTTGCCTCAAAATCCGCCTGGTACGATCTCATTTTAGACGGACTACGTTTATTTTTTTTCAGAATCGGGCAAATTTCTGGCCCTGAACATAAGATGAAACAAGTAACTGTTTTTAAAAAACAGCGGCGACGATTGGTTGTAATTGTTGTTTTTGTTTACCCCATTTGTTTACGTTGTAGTGAACGTTGAAACCTAACGCGTACGTTTACATATTGAAATTGTACTGGAACGTTCCTCGATCTTTACGTCGTGTATGTGAGATGTTCACTCCCCGGTGAGTAAGTATGATGAACTTTTATTGAAAATACAGAGTAACAAAAGTACTGCTCTTTTTATTCTTTAACACTAAAACGCATGGTGTCTCACCCAGGTCATTGACCTCGCCCGCGATTTGATTGACCTCGCCGAAATTCAAGTAATGCCACAGCGAGACAATTTTTTTCTGTGTAAATCATTTATCAGAGCTTACGTAATTTGTCCACGAACTTCTTCCACGTGCTATTTACCACAACCAGGGAAACAATATTGCCAGGTTGTTTTCAATTTACTTAATTTGGAAGGACATTCAGAGAGGCAAATAAATGTTGAGACAGTCCTTGGTTTATTCAAAATACCTGGTTTACGCGTCCACATCCACGCCGACAAGTTCGAGCGGGGCGCGGGGCGGGATCTTTACCGTCGTATACACAATTTTAATACACACAAAAAAAATACCCCTGTGCGGCTGGGAAGAGTGCATTTTGCTACGCAAATTAATCAAATGTTGTCTTCAGAAGAGGTTTGGCTAAATTTTTATCGATATCGTTACGAAGGCCGCTACAAAACGCGATTTTATTTGATTGAATCGTCGAGTTTTGGCTTCCCGCCACTCGTCGCAAATGAAAGCTTTCGAATGGGGTTGTGGGAGATTTGGGCGAATGTACTAGAATCACAGGGATGTGTATTGTTGGAACTTAACATTCTTCTGATTTCAATGACCGGCGAATCACTATATTACATGTACGTGTGGGATAGACATAAATCATGTTTTTAATATCAAAGCGTCGGAAAGTTTTGTGGATGTTGGAATTTTTCCTTAGACCCTGCTCCCAGGTAAAATATTTTTCCTAACGCGCTTCCTAACCCCCCAGCTCAGTTTTTCCCTAGGCCCTCACCCCTCTACCCCCCCCCCCCCGACGACCGGCCCTCCCTCCCCATACTGTACACTCCCTTACCGCGGTTGTACACAGGGGATCGCAATGACCTATTTATGTCTTGCAGGAAGGGGGCAAATCGTCACGTTTCCTATGTTTCCTAATTGTGTGACGGTTTAAATACCTTGTCATGCATGGGAAACATATTTAGTAAGGTGACGGACTGTTAGGAATTTCGTGAGTTTATAATGTCCTGGGGGGGGGGGCGAAATCCCTGTTTTTTGGTGGGGGACGAAATCTCCAGAGTGGGGGCAAGATCACTAGAGATTTTGCCCCCCGGGCCGCGTGCCTTCTACTTGAAGTTTTGCGTTGAAATATTTACCTTGACTTTGTATTCCTGAGTGACACAGACACGTTTAGAAAGAATGCTAGGTATAGTCTCTGACATCAATGACCAAAAAGAATTTCTATTTGCTGCCAGTTGACCTTCCTAACACATACATGTAGTGAAGTTTACAGGATGGGTGGAAGAGGTGTGGACCAAATACACATATAGGAGAAATCAGCCGTTCTTCCCGGAGCCATACCATGGCATATATTCACTTTACTTTGGTTGAGCTCCCGTTTAAACCAATCTTAAAACTATCCTCCATCAGTGACTGAATTTTACTTCTGATCTGAGGTTGTCAGCGAAGTTAATCCTAGGTCTCCCTTGACTTCTTTGACCTTTTGTGGATTCCCAAAGGACAAGCTTGGATGCTACAATGCCAGGATGTCTAACACAGTGTGCAGCTAGTTTCATTCTGCGCGTTTTGATTTTCTCCATATCTAAGGGTAAATCCTGATATAGCTGCTTGTTAGGGAATGTTTGGTCCCTGGGGGTGTTGAGACACATACTGAGCATCCTTGTGTAGCAATCATTTATTCGTTGCATTTTTTCTTATCCATTTGTCAGTCACTCCACTGCATTCAGAAATTTATTGTTTGAAATGTTAACCAGCCTTGAATGTTGACTTGTGGCTCCTTCGGTGACAAAACTAATCTCCAAGCAGATCCTACGGTGGCTTTTAAAATTAAGACAGTATCCATCGGCCAAACAGTGATCATACCAGTATACTTGGTATCTTCTGCTAATGGACGGTGCTTGGCTGACTGAATAATTTCTTCTCACTGTGTGATCTGCTTAAATAAACCCTGACGCCCGACCCACCGACATGTTCTTGGGGAGGGAATGTCAAATTCCTGATCAAGCGGTCGTTGACCTTTGCTTAAACTGGGGATGACAAACGACCAGTTAAAGATTAATTTGTCATGCTCAGACAGCTGGGTTTTTCCCCCACCGGTGTAAGTTACCGGGGCTTACTAATCTCCAATCACATCCCTTTGGCTGAAAGGTACACCACCAGTTCATGTTGCCGAGTTATTCTAAGATAGCCAATAGGACAAATGTAGGAAATCAGATAGTACAGATCATAGTTACAGGGGGGTTGGGCTTCGTAGCTCTAGTCTTAGATGCATGCTTTGTGTTCAGGAGATGTGATGTAGCTGTGTCCCACAGCAGACGTGTTCTGATCCACAAGCCAACATTATGATTCCTCGGACTCAGAGAATAAGTATGTTAAAATCCGGTTTGTTTTGTAAACTTACCCTGAACCAAGGAGGTTTCATGGGCCTGAACACAGCTCGAACTTTGTCTTTTGTGGTAATCGAATTTCTTGAAAAGAGGACCATTCCGGTGCACCGTTGGCTTTGCGTAACCTTCGGAGGAAACCTTCCACTGACTTGGCCGACAAAACCAGGTGAGTACACTACTATAATGTTTAGCTTTCTCGGGTTGGTTGAATTTGTGCACACAAATGTTGTAAGAACTGTGTTAGGTCAATGATGTGTTTCAGGACGATCACTTGTAGGTCATTTTGTACTGATTTGTCCATGTATCTATTTGCCCTTATAAGATAGAAAAAGCTATCTTACAAAAGTGCCGAAATATCCTCGAATGTTTTGTGTACTTTCCCATATGTTTGTTGCTCTACTGCTTTCTTTAGTTTATAGACCCTATCATTATCAAAAAATTGTAAGCAAACGAACGGTTTACTGTTTCCAACCGAGTCAACGCCATTATACAATTGTGTACTATAATGCCTTACTTTCAGCTTCTTACGAAAGTGCCAAAATCACAGTATTCTGATGACCCATTAGTCTTAAAACTTTGGTTCACCTTCCTAACGTTATATGTTGGATAGTCATTCGACCGCTTTTGTTCAAGCTAATAGATCCTAGAAATTGTATTTAAAGTTGGCCGTGAAACAACAATTTATTCTAACAGAGATTTGTGGCTTAGGGATAGATGCTTCCCTGCTGTCCTTTCTAGTCATTGCCGTCCTGTAGGTGAACTAAACCGACCCTGTAACATACCCCGGCACGCATTAATGTGCCTGGGCGGGTGGGTAAGTGCTTCCAGCACCATAGAGATACTGGGGGCATACGTTTCTGGCTGCCAGGCTATACTGTAAAGTAAAATAAACACTCCTAGAGTTTATATTCTTCTGTTAGTATTGCCATATTATGAAAAAAATTCTAATACTAAGTATCCTTTGTTCAACCAACATAATGAAATTATTTTCGGAAACATATTGTGAAGATTTTAATGCCCGATTTGCTGACTTCACTGTTTTTGTTCTTTGAATTGTGTGGTTTATTCCGTCCGTTTTGCTTACTTTCCTAGTCTCGTTAATAGTCTAACAGGATCTTTTCTTGTGTGGTTGCCAAAGTGTGTGGGTTCCTCGGTTTGTTTTGCTTTTATTAATACTTCCGAAGTCTCGTTTTTGGCTATAGGTTTTAATTTTGCAGGATTGTTCACTTTGCAAATTGCGACTGAATTGAAATATTAACCATGACCAAATAACCAAGACATGTGTATGGCGTGCCACGCCAAAGACAAGGGAATGACTCCTTCTCTTCTGTAATGTCTTTTTTTCTTACATCTTAGGATGGCTTATACTATTTTATTGCCACGCTATCACTATAGTATCAGTTATTATTTCTATCTTGCAATTGTTTCCATTCCACTCCTGTTTTTATTATGTTTTTTTCTTCTTTTTTTCTATTTCTATTTCTATTGTGGCTTGGATGCCAGCAAGTGAGCTCACAATCAGGGAAGATAAAACACGGGCTTTTCCACCAGATACATGTGATCCTAATTCCTCAGTATCAATTGCCAAATTTGACTTAAAGCTACAGTGTGTATTATGATATTCTGTACAGTTAACTTTTTTTTTCTTTCACGCAGATGTGATCCAGCTATCCTGTGATGACATCAGTGGCTGCAACTCAAGCATGGCGTCAAAACCGCATCTTTCACTCAAGAAGATCGAGAACATCGAAAGAAGCGTTATGGCGGACCGAAAATGAAAATAATTATAATAAAGAAGTGAAAGAATGACAAAGATAACGCACCTACACCAATCACATCACAAAATATCTACAAATAATCTCTTCTCTTATCATCTTATCTTTCCTTTATACAATCATTTGACTATTGGGGCACTGCTGAAGATCTGACAACCAGTTTTCTCCAACTTTCTCAATTTTCTCTTAGTGCCCTGATTCAACAAATCAATCACGTCACAAAACACCATCCCTTCATGCAACAGACTACCCCCTGGCCCTATATTTTTGGTCTCGTCCCTTTGTTTCCAGTTGAAGACTGCATGTCTAGTCAACGTACATGGACAGTCACGGTCTTTGCTGCTTTGTACAAACAATTTGTTATCGATGGGCAGGCAAATATTTTGCAGCTGAATCTTGTGTTCAACATTTAAAAATCTGATTTTGCAAGATTCAAAATATAATTGTGTTCACAGGTGGTCACATGCCGATATTAGTTGAAACAAAAAACTTATTTGAAGCATAAAGCTTGAATATACTGCTCCTAGTTCTTTAATATGAGCAACAAAATGTTCTATATTGTTTGTTCTCTCTTGATAGAAGAAAACACACTTCAATAAAGACAGCCATTAATTTTCGAAAAGCCACAACTTGCCTGAAAAGGTGTCTTTTACATGCAAAGCAACAAAGGCCTTTCCTGCTCGGTCCAAAGACCACATGGCCGAAGGCAACCCGAAAACCTATTCCCAAGGGAATGCATTCGTGCAATTTTTGAAATTCTTTCAAAGCGATCGTATTATATACACAAATGCCTCCGCCCCTGAGGCGTCGCCAAAAAAAAGAACAAATGACTTAAGTACTAGTAGGACGATGGAGGAAATTTATGATGAAAAAAAAAGTTAAGAAGTACATTGTAATTACTTACACAGTCCTCCGACAATGACAACTTTTCCCCCAAGAACTCCGGCTACGAAGTCGGCACGTTTGGTCTTCATGGGTCTGTGGGTCTCCCACCTGCCGGACTCACCTGTACAAGCAAGACAGAAAAATTTTGAAAAATTAGTGTTTATCTTAAAATACATGTAGAACATTTGACAGTTGACAGTGCCTGAGTTAGTGCCGAAAGGCAGCTGCTCCAGACCCTTGTGATTCAGCTCCACCAATTGTAAGCTCCTCACAATTCAGCCCTTATAATTCCCCAGAGAGGTTTTGCTAAATTTACTTAAAGTGATACTAGTATTACGCAAGATTTGCACATCATTGTTTTACACATTTTCTTAAGCTTGTGCTATAAGCCTACCTGGGTTCATAATGATATTTGGAGAGTAAATGATCAACGTCGTTGTGCCGAAAAAACATGTTGGAAAACTGCCAACTCCTCGGCGCTAGCATGGATCGCGGCCATGTTTGTTGGCAATGTTTATTTACATTCTTTTTAGGAGCCTCCTAAAACTACAGCGGGCCTGACGCAACTTATTCTCGCTCTGCGCTGAGTCGCCGGAAAAGCGACGCTAATATGTTAAAAGTTATTGAAAATGACAATCTAGATGAGAAAATTTGAATTATTTATAATTTTACAGTTTTGGCGCAAAAATCTTACATAATATTGCTTTAAAGTGGGGAAAAGAGTTAGAAGTTTCGATAAAGCTGCATTTATCCGATTAATTTGCATTTATCTGATTAAGAACGTGTTTAAAGTAGATGAAGGGGTGCATACTTAAACTGAGGTGAATACTTAAATCAGGAAAATTTGGCTACAATAATTCATTAACCAAAGTTATAATGGCAATATGATTCATAAAGTTTAAGCTTCCAAAATTTATAAGAAAACTGGGATTAAAACAAACCTGTAACATACCTTTGTCAGTATCGAACGTTTCGGTGGTTCCTGAGAATCTCCTGTCCTGGCCTTGTGTAAACAGCCCTCCCAAGCTGACAATCACGCTGTCCGCCATCACGTACTGCGGAAACACGCGCTTGCTGGGAATGTCCGGGAACTTGGTCCAGGCGTTACTGGGGATGTCGTACATTTCAAATGCTGCACATGGTTCCTTTCCTTGTCTGCCACCTGATTTGCATAAACAATAATACAATATTATAATAAAGAGACTCTTTCTACACAACCAAGTGTTTTATTCAGCCGACGTTTCGGTGACCGTCTGTCACCTTCCTCAGGGCAATTCTGACTGGTTCACATTGCACTGCAGCATAGGTGTCGCTGCTGTAGATGCGTTCCCAAACGTATTTACATATCTACAAGTACACATGCACTGTTTGGGGAGCTGAAACCGAAACGTCGGCTGAATAAAACACTTGGTTGTGTAGAAAGAGTCTCTTTATTCAGTGACTTACCAACCTGATGAAACTATTCACGAATAATACAATGTATACATAAATGCAAAGTGGCTAAAAGCATTTGTTTGAGCTTATCTAGAAGGCTATTACAGCATTTCTCATTAATTATGGAAATGATACCTTGATTTGCTAGTCATTTTTTCACGTGCTTGGTGCTCTGCTGCTAGTTGCCAGAAAATTGTCTTGTATTTTATAGTACATTTTTTTATCTTCATGTTTGTATAACATCTGTACTTGTGGGTCATCTGCTACCAGTTTCGACTGCCTTGATGACCTGTGTATTGATATGTTGTCAGTTCTCAATATGCCAGAAAATTAAATATTAAAAATATGAAATTTGGACACATTTCTTTATTAATATCATAATGAGTATGAAATGCTTCCATACTGTTCATGAACATTTTACGCTCTGCATTGCAATTGGTATTATTAATGCAACAAGATAGTTTTGTGAATACTTAGTATATGTATATTTTTGCTTTGCCGCCCTGAAATTGCATTCGGATGCCTTTAATTTATGTAACAGTAGACAGGAGGAGTCACTTACCCAGGACGTAAAGCTTGTCATTCCTCAGGAAGATGCCGGTTGCATACCTGGCAGTGGGCATGGGAGCAAGGCCCTTCCAACGGTCACTGTCGATGTCCAGACTGCGCACGTGGTCCTGTGGGTTTGTGTCCACTCCCATTCCCCCGACTGCCAACACCTTTCCATCTAAGGAGACATAACTGTCAGATCAGGGCTTCATTTTTTCCTAGAACAATCGTAGAGTGGAACTCGCTGCCACCAAGTACAGTACGGGTATCGTCACTAGATAGTTTTAAATTGTGTCTAGAGTTAGACGTTCAAAGGTTAGGTGTAACAGATCATTCGGTGTAATGTAGCCAGCTGCCGCCGCGCCACGTGCCTGGGAAGCTGGTGTGTTATGCCGAAGGGCAGTTATACCGGCTATACAGATACAGATACAGATATACCGGTACTTTTTTCTGCATACCTGCACTGTGCGGGTAGCATTGGAAATATAGCCTGCTCCAGACAAATTTTACCTGCACCACTTTATACTAAATGTAGATTTTATATGGAGTATGGATCAAGCTATAGCTAGAAACTGTTAAGAAACCATTTGAATTCTTTATTAAGCATTTTGTAGGTGGTAACATGGTACAGAATACAAAATTCCACTAACACTTATGTACCCAATACAGGGATGATGCAGGTTAGTTGCAGGTAGACATCAGAAATACCTGCACATCCCAATCTCACCTGCACTAACCTGCATATGCAGGTGGTATTTCAAGCCCTGGTGATGAAGCTGACGTGAACACAACAAAATCTAGCTGACATAGCTTTCCTGAAATTTGTATTGGAGTGTTCTAGCCAGCGTCTGTCTTTCCGTCATTTGACGGAATTTTGCTGCTCACGCCGCACAAAACTTTTGCCCTATATCCATCATCTTTGACAGACAAAAATTGGCGTGGAAAGATATGGAAAGAGATGTCATTAAACTAAGCTTAGTCTACCAGCAAAATTTGCCCCCCCCCCAAAAAAAAAATTGCAGGAAATAGCATTTTAGAGGGTCAAGATTTCAACATTTTCCCAGGGGAGCATACCCCTGGACCACCCTAGGATTGTTGCGCCTCCAGTGCTCGACATGATGTTACGTCAACCAAAATTGAGATGACAGAAAGAAATTTCAGGCTGGCTAGGACACTGTAGCAGGGCTCTAGCCAGCACCCGTTTTTCCGTCAATTATCAGAACGTTGCGGCGCCTGACGGAAAAAATCCGTCAACCATGACATATAAAATCGAAAAAACATAACAACAACCGAAGAACCACCGACAAGCACTCTAAACCTCATGATTTTCCTCTCAAAATGCAGGAAATTGCGTTTTTGAAGGCTAGAAAATCCAAAATTTCCCAGGGGAGCATGCCCCCAGACCCCCCTGGATTGCGAGCGCCCCCAAATCCGATCACGGACCTGGGTTGACGGAAAAACATTTCGAGCTGGCTAGAGCCCTGCACTGTTGTGAGTGCAAATTCTTTACCTCGTGCGACTGCAGCGATACCCAAGGCTGCCGCCATGAGTGGAGTCAACTGCGTCCATTTCCTTTCCACGATGTCAAAAACCTCCACTGCGTCCAGCGGTGCCTGTGTCACGCTCACCCCGCCCAGAACGACAATCTTCTGCCCGACGGACACCGCGGCAGGCCCCGCCCTCTTTGTCGGCATGGCGTCTAACTTCTCCCACGACTTTGTTGCAGGATCGTACGCTTCAAACGCAGCTATGGGAACTCCATTTTCCTCGCATCCTCCAATGACATACAGTTTTGCATCCGCTCCCTCTACTGCAGTACAGAAGGAGCGATTGGTCGGCATTGGCGGGAAGTTTTCCCACTGGAACTGGACTCTGCCTCCCGTTGCCATGACAACAGTGGTATATCTAAGATGACTGCTGTACAAGAAGAAACAGTATTATTTGTTTTCAGCATGTAACTTTCAAAACATACCTATTTTGAACAAAAGCTACTGACCTTTATACCTTTAATTTTCATTTAATAATGTTTGTATAAACATGGTAAGTAACAGTTTTAACATTTAATAAAGATTGGAATTAATAAATATAGACGGGTACATACCACCCATGGTATAAAGCGTCGCCAATCTTCCAACATAAACGGAAGCGTAAACAAGAACTAAACATTTTTAGAACATTAGCCAATCAACGCGTTCCATGTTGGGATTTACGGGGAGACATCAGACTGCTTCCAATTCTACCACTTTCTGTCAGGGGGCGCATTTACTTGCAAAAGGTTGGACCCCTGACTAGTCCGGACTGGACAACTTTTTCCACCAACCCGGTGTCTGGCAAAACTATTTAGTCTGCACACTGTGCAACACAACTGATGTGGGCAAGTTGGGTTTCGACATCACATTACTACATGGAATTAAATGGACCAAGTATGATTCACTAATAGTTACCAACAACACTTAACGTTAAGGTTGAATTAGAGGGGTCAGCTACAATTAACCGTGAATTAAAATAGCTTGCTAGTGTCACCTCAAGAAAAAGGCATACAGATCCCCCTAATACCCAAGGAGGTTACCTAATGCAAGGTTCCCCCCTAGCCAATTATTGGTGATTCAGGAATCAGGAAGAATCTTTTATATAATATGCTACAGTATATACAGCATTTACATATATAAATTAATTATTATAAAAGAGGCTTCCTGAATAACCATGACATGCATGGCTGGGTTCCCTTGTAATGCAGACAATTATCAACAAATTTCTTCTTCTTCTTTGGTCCACTATGGGTGCCATATGCCCCACTAAAAGAAATAACAGTTTATCTGCTACTCCCTCCCATCAAGAAGGTTGAATCAGAACCTCCTTGCTCCCATCATTTAGCCTCCTTCTTTGGAGTACATGTATGAAAATGTAGAAAATCGGGTGCTATAAACACGGCGCTCGTATGATACCTAGACTTATATAATTTAATACAAAGACGATTAATATCCATAAACTCTTGTAACATTCATATCACACTTACCGGTTTAGGGACAGGAGAAAAGTGGGAACTTCAGGTTTCCGTGTACATGAGCAGCTGCAGCTGCAGCGTGCCCCAGCAAAAATCAGCTGTGGAATTTCGCGCCTGTATTCTCTTCCGGTTTGCAAACGCCTCGCCTGGCCGGAAATTCAATATCACCTGGGGGCGCTGGAGGGCGCTCGTGTCCGTTGTCACGGCCAGGCTTCTTTTATCTCCAAGCAGATTTCTTCAGCGGGGGCTAGTCTCTACCAGACTAACTGCGCGGGCTATAATAGGGAGATATTTGCTAGGGGAGTCTGGCCGCCTTGAGGTTGACTGGCCGCGCTATTCGGAGGGGGGAAACTAACCCTCCCGCGGACCGACTCTATTGACTATTGGCCAGCTATTCCCTTCTTTTGCCGAATTCTACGATTTGTACCCCCGTAGGAAGGCCTGGTGGAGGCTAAGCGGGGGCAACGGGTACCCTCCAAGCAGAGGTTTGGGTTTGGGGCTTATTTTTGGCATGTTTTTAGGCTTTTTATCGGGCTTTCTTTTTTCACTGAATTTTTTTTTATCCCAACCCACGTAAGAAATACTAGTATTACATCCCCCCAAGGACTTGATCCCCCAAATGTCATCTTGGTGTCTTCGCGCCCTATGTGGATTTCTATAGTAAAGGACCCCAAGGTAAAAATTATACCAGGGTGCACTAGAGAAATACGAATAACAAATGCGTGTTTGTTTGATTTCAGTGTAAAATCGTCAAAATAACTGAAAACAACCAAATATGCGGCAACCAAAATTGGATTTGTATGCTGTATGACTTTATAATTGGAACACAGTCCAGATGTAAAAGTATGAATTGGAAGACAAAAAAACATACAAATCTTACAAAATACACTCTTTATTGATAAAATTCATTTGAACTACATGTACTACTGAGATATTTGGCGCTTGATGGTCGCTCAACAATTGGAAAGGGGTATAATATAATCTCCAAGCAGATTCGGTGCGGCAAGGGGACTTTATATTGGCCGCCTGTATCCATTTGCCGACAGTATCCAACGCTGGCCCCACGTGGCGGCCAATATAAAGTCCCCTTGCCCCACCGAGTCTGCTTGGAGATTAGGTATAATAAGCATTGCGGTCAACTATGCTGTCATTGTAAGGCAATTTTATTTCTTGCTTCTCGGATTCTTTCAGGAAAAAATTGGAGCGACATTTGATGATAGATAGCTAGCAGCGTTCTGACGCCAGTGTTTCACGGGATAGTGTTTACCATGACAAAGTGGACAATCCGTAAAAATGGGACAATTTTACAATTCTGGAGAAAAACTTCACATTGCTTTTATTGATACCAGAATAGACATATACATCTGATACAGATGGAAAGGTTAAGCACTCTATGTCCTTTTCACTGGTGTGTCTTTCCCCATTTTACATGTTTCGTCGACTAGGCATATAATAGCGGCCATTATCACACTAAATAATAATATTAAAAGCATATTAGGCCGTTCGCAAACACAGCCCAGACCTTGAATTCACCAAACACATCCAGGATTACTTTCGTTTGTCCAATTCTACATACTTGATTAAAGAAACCTAGTTTAGTTATATCCATTATCCAACACTTAGATTTGTTTAAAATCAGACCAAAGTATTTGTTTATCATGAAATACAAAATTTGTTCGTGCAGTTTGTGACTATGTCACCTGCATTGCCGCTTTCGTCATTGCCGGTTGGTAAATAACAAATAAAGCAAGTGCTCATTTGAGTCATTATCTATTTCTATTTTCAAAACAGTGACTTTGAGATGGCTCATTTATCACGCTATGTATGACCAGATTGAGGTTCAACTTGATTAGATACAACTACTTCCTTCAATGCACTGCAGCATTCTGGGACATCTTCAATGTTATATCGGCAGCAGCCCGATTGAGGACTTAGACATGGACACAAACTTGGAAGCACGGCGTAAATATCGGCTGACGTGAAGACCCACCAATCAAAACATGGGATACATATGCTCCACATTCCTTCAACTAATTTGTCTGCTGCAGCATCTACAGTTAAGGCATTTTGGCATTTACCCTCTTTTGAACATGGGACCACAATACACTCCCAGATACAGGCGTATATGATAGCAAATATGATAAAACAGATGAAGTATACGATAAAATATGGTATCATAAGAACGGGTATAGTAACGCAAATGAGGATGGACAACAGAATAAACAATATCCCTTTTCCTTTCCAGAACTTAGCACATTTCTGATTCTTGTCCAAGTAACAAAGCGCACAACCAATACATCGCAGGATTCCCGTGCAAGAGCATGATGCGCCGCTGGGATTTGTGCATGAACATGGCGAGCAGTTAAGATCAGCTTTAGTGCACGAACATGACGGGCACCTATGGTGAGCGTCGTCATCATTTCCTTGACAAAACGTAAGACAGTTTGAATTCTTACACTTGTCCCAACACGAGCAGGACGAGTAGCAGAGATCAGTTCCTGTGCAGGAGCATGTTGAGCAGTCGGGATGACTGTCGTCGTCCACTACCACGCGCACAACACCCTGGCGTTAATAGTCGGTAATCTCCATATCCCCGAATTAACGTCTGCAACACTACTTCGGCGCCTGGCCGCTCCTTTGGATCCCTACTCAGCATGCGCCGGACAAGATTTCTGCACCGTACGTTCTCTTCCTTCTCCATTACATGGAGCTCGACGTTCCCCTGTGTCACAGCCTGGGCCACAGGCATTGGGTCTGTCTCTAAACCGATAAAGGGCGTCAAGTACCGATCTTCCCCGCAAGAACCCGGAATACTTAGTCCGTCAAACATGGCCCATAACAGAAGTCCGACAGAGAAGATGTCTACTGAAGGGGTGTATCGACACGGCTGGTCGTTTAGCAGACTTTGGTAGATTTCGGGCGAGAGGTAAAATCTCGTTCCAACAGCAGACTGCATGTAGGAACGGCTGAAGTTGTTAACACTGTCTTCCGACCCAGTGAGCACTTTGGCGAGTCCAAAATCAACCACTTTCAGCACAAGGTGCGCCTCATTCCCCGTCAGAAGGACATTCTGTCGGGTTTGATGTCGCGATGGACGATCCCGTTCTTGTGCAAAAATGTTATGGCGTCCGCCAGCTGGACGGCGAGATTTCTCTTCGTGACGACGTCGACTTGTTGCTTGAGAATGTAGTCACCGATGTTTCCAAGAGGACAGAATTCAGAGATGACAAAAAGTACATCTCTTTCCCCGTCCTTTCCTACTTTAGATTCCGTGAATTCCATGACGTTTGGGTGTTTCTTAAGCTGGGTCAGAACGCAAATTTCGTTGATGGACGTGTCCTCGACGGCCAACTTTTTGGCCGCATAGGTCCGTCCAGTATCGGTCGACTTTACTGAATACACGGTGCCTGAAGCCCCACGACCGAGCTCTTCTCCGAACGAGTAACCCTCCAAGTATAATGGGTTCTGGTGAAAATAAACCTTCGTTAGATAGTGGACATCGTTTCAGTCTGAAATTGCAAATATGTATAAGCTCGACTATTCAAGTAGCAGACATGAAAGGTTGCTTATATAGCAGATACTAGTAATAGAAGAGCTACAAATCATTGAGCATGCACTGCCAATATTGCTATACGTACCTCCCATGCACGCATCATGAACCTGTCACTGAAATCTGTAGAAAGCACAAACGTATAAGTCAAACGAATTGATCATAAGTACGTGTGTGATTTTCCGACTGTGTCGCAACTGAATGCCACAAAATGTCTCTAGGCAACAATGCAGTGCCAGCAGGGAAACAGCACGGCAGTGTGTGTTTCTGGCAATAAAAACGGAACAATCTGCTCGAGTAAACAATTGTGGCTTTATTTATATATTTTTTACCCCTTTATTACCCCACTTCTACTAGCCAAGGTATGAATTAGGAGGTTATAACCCATTTGGTATTGAACCTGTGACCACCACAGCAGCAGCAACAACAAACAAACCCGGTAGTCATGGCGTTGAAAGGTTTGCAATGTACATCATGATTGATGGTTGTAACATTTCCTTCTAATGAAAGGTGCCTGTCCATCAATTCTGTACTTGCCACTGTTAACAAAAACAAATAGGGCTTGTTTGGTCTCTGGTAGTGGCAACATTACACAGAGTGGTTGCCCAAGAGCATCTGAACAACATTCCTGATCATCATAATGATAGTAGCATAGGTCAAGCCGCATTCCACGTTCTTGAATTGTCATCAACGTAACGCGGCTTTAGTAATCCCAGATAGTCCGCATCGACTTCAAGCAATCAGAAACAGTTTAATACGTTTATACCGGTGGTGCAAGCGTTCAACACAGATATGCTCAGTGGAAATTAATAAAGCATTGCTATATTTTGAGAAATGATAAGAGTAGTGCTATATTTTACAAGTGATATGAGTATTGATTGCTATATTTGACAAATAACAGAGTGGCTGCTTTACCTTAGATTTATTTAATATTATAATGTTACACTATTGATATCTATGTAACGTAAATAAAATGCAGATAGATAAATGTATATAGTTATTACCTTCGCCAAGGTTATGTTTTCAGTAGCGTTTGTCTGTCTGTTTGTGAACAGCATAACTCAATAAGCTATGGATGAATTGTCATGAAACTTGGTAGGTGGGTAGGTCTTCATGAAATTTAGAAATAGATAGAAATAATTAGATTTTGGGCCTCCTAGCGGCTTTCGTTGGTACTGCAGCAGAACTTCCTGTTTTGATATCTGATGCTAGGGTCACGAATTTTGCATGGTAGATAGCTCTTGGGCTAGGGAAGAAGTGACATGAGTTTGGGCCCCCTAGCGGCTTGTCCTGGAACTGCAGGATCGCTTGGTAAAAAATCTTCTAAGGAGGATAACTCAAGAACCAGTCGACGGATTGTCGTGATTTTTGGTATGTAGGTAGCGGAAGTGATGCTTAACATGACTAAATTATTATGCAAATCAGGATCTAATTTTCATAATTAATGAGGAAATTCTATAAATTTGCTTCGTTCGATAATAGGGCTATGAAACACTTGTGACATATGTAATTGAGAACGAGGGGATCATTAGCAGATATTGATTATGTAAATTACATAATTTGCATTATTAGTGGGAAATTGCTATAATATCAAAGTGGTAACTGGTGGGTAATTAATACTTGCTGCATTTGGAAGTTAAGTGAAGCTGAACATCATTCAACATAATTTATTCAAGTCATGACCTTATTTGCATAATTTATGAGATGTCAGATTAGCGTTCTTTCTTAGAATAAGACTGTCGTTGGGTTTTGCAGCTCTTGATATTTTTCCGACAATGTTTTTCTTGACACTGCGAAATCCTCCGTATAGCATTTTTACCTCATCAAGGTTAAATAAGGGTCGAAAAAAGTTGGAGAAAAAAGTAAACCAGAAACAGGATATTCTTGTTGTAACAACAAATGAGGTATATTTAATGTTGTATGCTCATAATTACTGACTGAACACTTAAAGTTACAGTTACAACTGTTACAGTCATGTTAGTCATAGAATTTTCCTACTATTAAAATTACTCAGTATTATTGTATTGCAAGTATTGCCAATATATTCACAAATAAAGCCTCATTCATTCATTCACAACTGACATGCATACATTGCACAACGTTACATGGCAAATATACAAAGAGAGGGTGTATAAACTAGCGTCATTTTTGTAATACTTCACAGGATGAATATAATTTTGCACTGTAATTCTTTTTGAATGGCTACATGTACAGGAGATACATTATTTGATACAGTTGAACAAAATGTACTCGCTGTACATTCAATATTTGAATGCTAAAAAGGTCTGTAATCACTATTATATTACATAATACATTTTTAATCTAAGATTTCAACATAACACTGACAAGTAGGATGAAAGAACTGATGTTTTTGAGTCCTAACCCTTTACAAGAACGAAGTAAACAGACATGTACTTAAAAATATGATACTATGGCATAGACATTTAATAAGCCTATAACAACATTTGCAACTCTTACCTGCATTCCTTACTCTTACCATACCATACAACAATGGCTATAGATTAATGCTATCTTGCATCCCTGGGCCCATGTTTTGTTCAATACATGTAAATCTATGTACTTTTAAGAAACAAAAGACAGCCACTATTGCATCGGCTGAGTCACACGAGATATTGACAACATTTTGATGTGATATCTTTCCAAGCCATGTATACATCTATAAGCAAATTTTAGAAGACACAATAAGATTACTTGAATCATGCAGATAAGGCCTAGGAAAAGAAATGTTTTCGGTTTCAGTTCTGAAAAAAAAAAACAGTGTCAAATACAGTTTAACAAATTAAGGTAAAACTGAAATGCATGAGGATCAGGGCTGTCTCCAGTCTACAGCCCTCCATTTGCTTGTGGGGAATTCGAAGGGACAAATATTTCACCCGATTTACTACAAAAAAATTGCTCTTGAAAATGCCTAAAATCGTGTTTTAGAGGGTTTGAAATTCAGATCTCAGATTGAAAATCTTATCTTTATGTCCCCGGCCAGAAAAAGGCTAGGGTAAGCAGTTTTTTTTCTAGGGTCAGTCTGCAAATTGGAAACACAATCTTTTTCCCTTAAGGCCCAAGCTGTTTTAACCTACAGTAACTGTAACATCAATTCAACTGCTAAAATTAGATGGCTTCAATGTTGTGGCACTTTGTAACTGTTATTTTATGTAATGTGCATCTGCTGTTGAAGCCAAAAGAAGGAAGCTAACCCACTCATTTCTTCATCGTAGTCTTATCTCAAATAATTGCACTGTAATACAGACAATTGTTTTCACACTCTGGCATCTTATTAACCTTGTACAAAATGTAGCTTGTCAGCATAATTGTTTTAGCCACTATTGTGTTTTATAGGCATCTGTAGTTATTTATTTCTTGTATGTCTTTTTAATGTTGTCATGATATGAGCTGCATGCCTGAAATAAGGTCACACCAATTTAATTTGTTGTTTCTCGGATTTGCCCTCTTCATTTTTTTCTAATTTGCAAAAAAAAAAAAAATTTCTCAGATTTGCCCGCTTCATTTTTTTCTAATTTGCAAAAAAAAAAAAAAATTTTCGGGTTCTGAATCAACTCCAAACTGCCCATACAACAGTTGAAGAAAGTCCCTGTCTTCCTAGATGTTACATTTTTTTCCATCTATCAATGCAGTGGTTTGATTAAAAGTTCAAAATTCATTGTTTGTATTATAAACCAGCCTGGTATGTTGACTTTATGGGCTCCTATCGTAGCATTTAGGGCTACCATAGGAAGCCTAGGCTAGGCATGATTTTTTTGTGCCCAGTTGCTTCATATGTTTTCTGAAAAAATCCAAGAGCCAACAAATTAAATTGGTGTGGCTTAAACAATAAATAAAAGTAAAAGTATGAATGAATTAACATAGCACGTTGGCAGAACGTACTGCGCCTGCGCAAAACCCTGATTTTTCACGTTTTTCGTTGGATGTTTGGTCAACGTTGCATCAAAATTTTGCCTGTTGCAGACGATATCTTTTCCTATACAACATCTGAAAACTACAGACAGGCTGTCAACCTTATATGCTCGAATACAACCTTATATGAGACATTCTGCCAAAGTGCTATGCACAATACATGACGGGTTTCGCCCAGGTGCAGTACGTTCTGCCGACGTGCTAATTAACATCTATGTAGCCCCTGGGTCTGATGAAGGAAGTGTGAGTTGGTTGCCGTCCACTCCCGGACTGTCCTGAAAGTGTTTGAATCCGTAGTGCGCCTTCAGGCTGTTACTCTGGGTGAAGCGAACTCCGCACACCTGGCACTGGTACGGCTTCTCCCCCGTGTGCACGCGGATGTGTCGCTTCAGGTTGGACCGCTGGGTGAAGCTCGCACTGCAGGTCTGGTGACAAAATATTGATTGAGTGTCAGAATATAAGCAGTCAATTTTACTGCACAACAATTCTAATGGATACAATGTATGGTATGTTGGTAAACAGCGTTACTTAATCAGTGTATGAAATACTTTTTTTGAGCCAGGATGAATGCTAGGTTGCCCATCAAAATTCCAGGTTGCCCCTAATTTATGATTAACTTTGTTAGAATGCAATGTGCATTTTATACATTTCTGACACAGAGTTGTTCCCCCTTACCTGAAGTGATGAGCTCTTCCATGGGAACTTCTCAATAAACAGTTCCCAATGGAAGAAAGGGGCATCCTTATCACAAAATTTAGGTAGTGCACTGGGCTACCTGGGTATAGAAATAGGTTGCACCAAGCAAAATATGGTTGCACAGCGCAACTAGGCAACCTAGTATTTTTCACACTGCTTAATCATTCAGATTATGTCCTTATTTGCATAATTTGCATTTGGTTGTGTACATCTCTGTCTAAGGGACCTACATGGCAAAAATCATGAAAATCTGTCATTCCTTTCTTGACTTATCCACTTCCAAAGAGTTCGCCAGAAACTCCCTTGTTGTTCCACAACAAGCTGCTAGGGGGACCAAACCCACACCACTTGTTCCTGACATGAGAATTATCAATATGCCAGCCACCAAAAAGTCAAGACCATTACCATGTCCAGAACAAAAAAAACAAAAACCCAAAGTTCTGCTGGCTGCAGTACCAAGGTCAGCCACCAGGACCAAGGTCAGCCACCGGGAGGCCCAAATTTGACCTTGACCTTTGACGTGAAAATGAGTACCTAACTTCAGTTAGGGACATCCTCTCGAATGGGACGTAAAGCTGGAGGTCTCATGTTTGAGGAGAGCCACTCTTAAGGACCTTAAAGATCACACCAGACTTATCGAAAAGAGTAGCATACTATTAGGGGTCCTTCCTGATGTGAGTGGTTCAAACCTTACAATCCGGTCTTACACAGCTTGTACTTACTGTACAAAACTGGTGTCAGTGAATAATTTCATCAGGTTGGTAGAATATAGGGTATAGGAGTTTTCTTCTTACACAACCAGTAAATTCCTCACCTTGCTTACATTTCGATATCTATCAGACACCTTCCTCAGAGCTTCTTACTGGAGTTCTGCTTCTCGTTGCTATATCATAGTAACTGTTACATATATGTACGTATATGTAGCCAAAGTACATGTATGTGGTGAGAAGCAGAATTCCAGTCAGAAGCTCTGAAGAAGGTGCCTGATAGACATCAAAACGTAAGCAGGTGAGGAATTTACTGGTTGTGTACGAAGAAAACTCCTATACCCAAAACTGGCATGGTGTCTTATGCCGTTTACCGGTTATGCAAAACAAAATAAAAAATCCCACCTTGCACTTGAATGGTCTCTCCCCACTGTGCCGTCTCCAGTGAGTCTCCAGGGTGGACCTCGTGGTGAAGAAGGCGTGGCACATGGGGCACTTGTACGGCCGCAGGTGGTTCTTGGGCCCTCCCGGCGCGTGGAGCTTCTCGTGTTTGTGGAGCCTCTCCAGGTCTCGGAACGGCTTGCGGCAGATCCCGCACTCGTACCACATGTGCATGGGGTCCTCCGGGTTCACAACTTTCCACGTCATCACGGCGTCCGAGCCTGGGTCGCTGTTTCCGCCGACCTCGCTGCAACGGTTGGACGAGAGCGTCTCTACGTTCCCCACGTGTTGCGTTGCCGTCTCCTCGTGATCAGCAGGAGTGGAGGTGTCCAGTTCCATCCCGCCACCGCCGAGAATCAGGCGGTTGGGCGTCCCTTGGGAAGCGAAGACGTTATGCACGATAGAGCTGACCGCGGCCAGGTCTCCCGCGGGACCAGTCTCCATAGCAGGCACATTCAGCCCTACCCTACACATCCTGGAGGTACTCTCAACACTAGGACTCATGTTGGGGGTGTTCTGTTGCAATTGGATGCTGATATGCTGACCGTCAGTGGTTGCCTGCTGTACACAAGCCACAGAAACTGCTTCATACAAATCTGGGGGTTCAGTCTTCACCTGCATTCATCATAATGTAAAAGTAAAATCATTAGGCTCATTATACATGTATCTCTGTTACCTTTTAAATGTATCTGTAATCTTGATTTCTGTGATTTTAAAATGTATATTGTAAAGGATTGATGCCACATGTAACTGAATGAGTTTTTAAAGTCTTTAAGCCCTTGAGAAATTTCTTACACTGTAAATTAGCGATAATTCAGATCATTGGTCTGCCAATTGCTAATAAAGTTCTTATGATTATGATTAAATCTCATATTAGAATGAAAGCTCATCTGTGTTGGTAGATTCCATGATGGTAAAGTTTAACTTTAATCCAACACCGTGACGGTGGGAGATTCTGTCTTCCCGCCACTTTCGATTCACTCCTGACATCGTCATCACGCTTCCAACTTCCAGAACGACGTCAGCGAGTGGATCATTCCTCTGACGAAGGGTGACGAGTTCGACCGAAAATTCCTTGTTGTGTTGGATTAAAGTTAAACTTTACCATTATACATGTATCTCCTTTACTTCAAGAATTGTCATGAATCCTTATTTTAGCTGATAGGCTGCAAGTGATTCTATCCCAAATAAACCATCATCATCATCATCACAGTCTAACTAAGGCCACACCAACTTACTAGTAATCAATTGGTTCTCGGATTTGCCTCTTCATTCTTTTAATGATTTGCAAAAAAAAGTTGTAGGTTCTGAGTCAAATCAGCTGAAAAATGCTCATATTTTGGCCTCAACAGATGAAGAAAGTCCTTGTATGTTGTTCAACTTTAAAGGGCATGATTTTGCAAATAAAAGATTTATCATAATCATGTACAAATAAATAAAATCAAAATCAAACCTGGAAGTTGGTGGTCTGTGATGTACTCGGGCTCTCCTGATGATCTTGACCTTGGCCAAACTCTGGGTTACTTCTCTGTGACGGCGTGTCTCTACTCAAGGCCATGGCCAGACGACTAGGTGTACGTTCTACAGCAGGGGTGGTGCTCTGGGGGCTGGTGTTTAGGATGGACTGGGGGCTACTGCGTACTACAGGTCTGTTCTCACTGCTGGTACTGGAGGCACACGTAGGAGGTGTTCTAGATCTTCTTCCCGCTGTTGACGACAGCGCGTTAACGATAGTCTCCAACGGAAAACTACTGCTGGTAGCTCTAGCGGGGGAAGCTTCGCTGGAGCCCTGTGGCGATTCCCTGGGTTTCATCTCGAACTTTGTCTTGATGAAGTCCGTGCATATCCGGACGACCTCGTGCATGTGGACGTAGCTCGCAGCCGACAACACGTCCAAGACGTTCGCGGCGGACAGGCGCAGGCTTGCAGTGTACACGAAGTCCAAGACTTGCTCGAATCCCTCGGGGGTGACATTGGGAAGGTTCACGGTCTTCAAGTGGCTTCCAAGCGGGAAGGACGGTACGGCGCTGTTGAAATAGTCGCTACAAGCGGCCAGGACGGAACTGTGGGCTTTGAACTCCGTCCCCTGAACTTTGATGACGACGTCGCACATGAGCCCCTGCCTGCGTTGGTTATCCAGACCTCGTACGAGAGACTTGTACTGGTTGGGGTAGTAGTGAATGAAGGACTCGGACGTGTCGCTCATCTTACTATTGAAGTAAACATACCTGTGAAGAAAAACGCCCCTTCAACATTAAGGCACCAAGAGTACCTAGAGAGACAACATGAAAGTTCATCTGAGTTGGTAAATTACATTATGAAGAATTTAAACTGTTCTCCAACTCATAAATTTCACTCACCGGAATTTTTGACTGAATCGCTCAGTCTTCCTCAGCTATCTGACCCAAATGCTGTGGACACATGATTTTTCTCACGTGTGACGTCAGCAAAGGGTCAAAGGTTGTCTGAAGTCGATATCGCCCCCCGTCCCGGTTGAGCGAAGGTTGAAGTGCCCTGATGTATATGGCCTCTTTTATGCCTCTCTTGAAGTAAGACTTCAGACAACCTTTGACCCTTTGCTGACGTCACACGTGAGAAAAATCACGTGTCCACAGCATTTGGGTCAGATAGCTGAGGTAGACTGAGCGATTCTGTCAAAAATTCCGGTGAGTGAAATTTATGAGTTGGAGAACAGTTTAAATTCTTCATAACCTAGAGAGACAATGTGACTCTGGACTGAACCATGTGCAAACCAGCACCAAGAGACCACGTCTAGTGAGATATTAGATGTTAAACAAGGACAACAACAACAACAACATAGAGTAACTTTTGCAATGGCTATTGACAGGTTGTCCCCGGCCTACCAATATATATGTATAGTGAAAAAATTCTTACTGACAGGAGGCACTGGTATACAATTCAAATCAATGCAATCTATAGAAAGCAGTTGTATCAATAGCTCAGTGGTTTAGCCTGTCAATAGCAGAAAAAAATTCTTATTGACAGGTTAAGCCTCAACATTTTGCACTACGTATCGATGTGGTAAGACAAAGATCTGGGGGCTTTCGGTACAAATGTTGATTTGTACAGAAAATTTGCTATGCAAGAAACAGATCCAGAAAGAGCCACTTTTCACAATAAAAACTTAAGCACAAGCAAGTAAAGGTTAACGTTAGATCTGTAAAAAAAAAATCCCATTGCATAAATGTAACGTTACTAACTCCATGTTGACCCAGTGTTTGAAGAAAGTTTCTTGGATGAACTGGAACGAAATAGCTATTGTCCTTCGGACTCTGTCAGCAAAATGTGCTCTGGAAGTCTGCCGTGGTTCTATATTCATTCACGTTACCATGGTGAGCTTCTACAGACGTTCTGGAACGCACTCATTATTACGCGTGTGGTCATTATGACTTGCTGTGGAACAATCTAGGTAACGGAGAAGGCCCTAAATTCGCCACTGTACCGTAAAATTTCTTTATTTTTGAGGTGGAAAGGTACAGCGTTAAGGTTACTTTAATGATACTTTCCAAACTAGGATTATCAAAGATTAATATGCATGCAGTATTCTGTTTGTGTCTAGTCAAGAGGAGATCGGCGGAGCAACAAAAGGAAAAGAGGACGCACGGCATGTGCACCACGTTTGGGCGGCGTGGCTATTAACTATACAGCAATTCGGCTCTCGACGGGACTGCTTTAGGTTAACGAATTCAATAAACAGTGCCTTAACTTCTCCCGATGTTTAATATAGTAATTTAGATTCCACGAAATTTGGAGCTCGAAATTTGTGTTGGATAGTCAAACTGCCCCCCACCCTCCTTCCGAAAAATCGCTGGTGTCTCTTTGTTCCAAGCCATTCATCCTTGCAACTACAATACGGAGTCAACAACAAAAACAGCTCCCTATATACTGCATAGGGACAATGCTTCTACGCGTACAATACTTACTAGCACAGTGAATTTCTTAGCAGTGGAACTTCTTGTCCTGTAACTTTTCGAGCTTCCGGGTTACGAGACTACGAAACTGCTGACCTTGGGTCCAACCACTGATAAAGAGGGGTTATCGTAATTTGTAACGTGACATTTGAAATGTATTTGATTTCTTTATTTCATTTCCACAAAATACATAGACGTAAGATAGCTATATTAATTCTATATTTATATTTAAAAAGTTTTTGAAAGACATTTGCGTGCAATATATAACATTAATGTAAGCGATACATTCTTGTCCAACCTACACTGAATAGAACAACCCACCAAACTTTGACCCAAGTGCCCATTTGAAACTGTGACACATGTGTGCAGTAGGTCTCTGAGTTTTTGGACTTTAACTTCTAGTGTACTGAGAAAGAGAGCACACAACTAACGTTGTTCGTGTGAAATATCAGCCACTGTTTCTTGTCAGAAAAGGTATGATTATTTTTGTTCCCTCCATGAAAATATAGGTATTGCTTTCTCTCTCTCTTTCTCTCTGAGTCTCTCTCTCTCTCTGCATGTGCCAAATACAATTTTGCAATTTTAGTAATAACGTTAACGTTACTAATAACTTAAATGTTAATTTTACTGTTAGACTCAAAATAATTTTGTGAACAGTGTTCCAGAAACACTAGATATAAACAAAAAAAGGGAAAAGTTTTGTGTTACAATTTCGTTGGTGCCGCTCTTGACGATTGATTTTACCTCTTCCTAACTCCTTAAGACAAGCACTTCCTAACTTCTTAAGACATGGCACTTCGCGGAAAGACCAAGTTCCTGCTCAGCGTCTTCACGGCTATAATGGTGTGGGCCTACCTGAACTACCCCGTCCCTCCCCTCTCCTTCGAGCTCAGGGAGTGGAAGAGGACCGGAAAGTTTTTCTCACACGGCAATTTCAAGATTTTCTACCAAGGTAATTAATATAAGAGGAGATATATATATATAATCAGTGGGGTCGTGTGGTGTAATGACAGAGGCGCGTTCGGCTCGGAACCAAGAGGTCCCGAGTTCGAATCCTGCCATGCCACCGATCTTGTGCCCTTGGGATAGGCACTTTACACGACTTTCCTCACTTGACTCAGGTGAAAATGAGTATAACTATTGTCCGTTCATGCGTTTGTCCTTTGCGTTGGTGGCGGCATTAAAATAAGTTGAATAAACTTGAGTGTGCTGCCACCCTGTCGTGTGATAGAATGTTGGAATAAAAAGAAAAAAGATTATCAGTGATTAATAGAAGACAGAAAGAAAGACAGAAATTGTTTTCCACACCCCTCTTCTTTGAATTGACATTAGATTATGACCGGTAGGTCATTGACACCGATTTTTTTTATTTCATGACTAAGTGGGAATAATTGATATAGACAATGAATTTTGAACTTTTAATCAAACCACTGCATTGGTAGATGTAACAACTGTAACAACTAGGAAGAAAAGGACTTTCTTCAACTGTTGGAGGCAAAATATGTGTATTTTTGAGTTGATTCAGAACCAGAATTTTATTTTTTGCAAATCAGAAAAAAATGAAGAGGCGAATCCGAGAAGCAACAAATTAAATTGGTGTGGCCTAATGATCACTGATAGTAATAACTATCTCTCAATCAGGTTCCCTTGTTCTCCATTTTAACTGCAATGTTGACCAATGACCTTTGGGTCAATGACCCCATAATCCCTAGATTCCATGACTTGGTACATGTGTATCACTGTAAATTGTGAAATGTTTGCAGTGGTTTAATTTTCACGTTTTTTCTGTGGTGTCCTCTTCAAACACCTCTGGATCCTCCATTTCCCTAATACTGCAAAATAAAACCACTGCAAAAGTAAATGCATTTACAGTAACAAGTCATGGCAACTATTAAAGGCTCCAATATACACATGTACATTTAGAGTGTAGTACAACAAAGAAGTTCGTCATAGACAAAAAGCTAGGAGTTGGATTCGTTTATTCGTTTATTTCGATACCCTTTGGTCTAATGACTAATCTTCCAGGGTTCAAAAACATACTGACAGCAAGATTAAAACAGAATGAACATACATAATCATCACAAAACAGCGTGTGAAATACTAGCTATAGGTTGCCCAGTTGCACCATGCAACCATATTTTGCTTGGTGCAACCTATTTTTACACCCAGATAGCTCAGTGCACTATCTAAATTTTGTGGTAGGGATGCCCCTTTCTTCCATTGGGAACTGTTTATTGAGAAGTTTCCATGGAAGAGCACATCACTTCAGGTAAGGGGAAACAACTCTGTGTCAGAAATGTATAAATGCACATTGCATTCTAACAAAGTTAATCATGATGTAGAAGAGTTTAAATTCGGGGCAACCGGGAATTTTGATGGGCAACCTAGCTTTCATCCTAGGTTGCCACTGGGCAACCTGGCTCAAAAAAGTATTTCGTACACTGCAAAATATATACATGTACAGGTTAAACAAAATGATCATGACTTTGACTTGTAGTTTGAAACTGCAAGAATTGGAAAATCTAGTTGAATACATTGTACTTGTGGGTAGAATGGATGGGAACAATGAGCTGTAGATGTTTTGGGGTTCGTGAAGTCGTCAAGAATTAAAAAAAACATATTTAAAGTACTGGTAGAGAACCTCTCTCTGACCGTCAGCCAACCCAGATCTGAGTGCATTTGCTTGACAGGTGTGTCCAGTGAGCATTTCAAAATCAATCTGCATGCCCTATTCTGTAAGCACGTCGGCAGAACGTACTGTGCCTGCGCAAAACCCTGATTTTTCACGTTTTTCGTTGGATGTTTGGTCAACGTTGCATCAAAATTTTGCCTGTTGCAGACGATATCTTTTCCTATACACATCTGAAAACTACAGACAGGCTGTCAACCTTATATGCTGTAATACAACCTTATATGAGACGTTCTGCCAAAGTGCTATGAACAACAGTTTCGCGTAGGTGCAGTACGTTCTGCCCTATTCTGTACAACTTGAAGCCTGATACCTGCCAATATGCCTCCTACAGATGTGAATGGAACAGGAAGACCACAGGATGTTGTTTTATGTGTCCACGGCTTCCCTACTGCCAGCTACGACTTTGCCAAGGTAATAATGTTACCAACAGTGGCTGTACATGTCCTTGGTGCTGATTGGCCATTGAGACTATTGCAGAACCTGTCCTCGGTGCTGATTGGCCTATCAGACTAGTTTTGAAGCCATCCTTGTTGTTGATTGGCTGAGAGACTAATTCTGTACCTGTCCTTGGTGCTGATTGGCCTATCAGCCTGGTTTTGAATCTGTCCTTGGTGTTGATTTGCCAGTGAAACTAGTTCTCTCCCTCTCAACTCTTTTTGCAATCATCACCCCCATCAAACTCCTTTCAAGCCGTACCCGGAAATTCGTGCCGTACCCGCTCAAAAATTCTGGCCGTACCCGGAAATTCGTGCCGTACCCGCGAAAATTTCTAGCCGTACCCGGTAATTCGTGCCGTACCCTGTACTTTTTCGCCGTACCCAATGGCGGATATCGCTCAGCCCCGGTACGTAGTCACTCGGAAGTCGTGTCTAAATACCCTGTACGGCAATGATACACAACCTCATATAGCCTATGCTCTGGTAAATATTCCTGGCCACCTATCTGCGGAATGGCGTCGTACAAATCGCGCCCAATCTTGAGAACACTTCGCTCGGCCGGCCGTTCTCTCCAGACCGCTTCTCGGCCGGCACGAATTACCGGGTACGGCTAGAAATTTTCGCGGGTACGGCACGAATTTCCGGGTACGGCCAGAATTTTTGAGCGGGTACGGCACGAAGTTCCGGGTACGGCTTGAAAGGAGTTTGATGGGGGTGATCATTAACACATCAGAAATATTGAATTTCTTGAATTCAGGCACACTGACCCATTAGCAACACAATATAGACATAAATATACAAATGATTTATATACATTTCTAAAAAGGTGTTCCTGTGGTAGCAGTTGGGTTTTAGAAGGCATTTCATCTCTCTGTTGTTGGTATTGAGTAGTCTACATAAAAGAATAACATATTTTTCAGTACCTAGCATATATTACATGGTAAACAAACATTGTACTAGCACTGCAGCCTCTCGATATTGTTCATGTCACTGTTTTGCTTCACCCCTCAGGTATGGGAGGGACTGAATGGGAGGTTTGGCCGTGTCATTGCCTCTGACATGCTCGGTCTGGGCTTCAGTGACAAACCGGTAAGTACAAACAAACAAACAAACAAACAAACAAACAAACAAACAAACAAACAAACAAACAAACAAACAAACAAACAAACTTAGCTTAGTCCAGTTTTGTCATCTGAAGAAAGCACTATTTCTTAACTTGCTCTTCACCTTATACTTGAAGAATGCATGCCTGCTATCTAGCCCATCCCCATTTTCTCTCCTTGTTCCTCCTTCCCTTTTCCAGTACCCACTACCTTTTCAGTAATATCTACTCTCATAATACTGCCACTAACCATCTATATGAATGCTGAATTGAAAAAGACTTACTACTAGAAGCAGTAATTTCCATGGTATGTACACTTCTGATATCTATGTCAGGGCTAGAATTACATTATTTGGTAAAGGAATCCGGACCTGAACCTAAACATAGGTTTAGGTACACAGCATTAATACTATACTATGATTGTATCCACAGTTTAGCCACAACTACACAGTCTCTGAGCAGGCCTCCATCATAGAGAAGTTACTTAAGACACTGGAAGTGGAGGAAGTACATGTCTTATCACACGACCTTGGGGACACCGTAGCACAGGAACTTCTCAGAAGGTGAAGAGAATATTTTTTTTTTGCTTTGCAGACCTACTTAAGAAGCATACATACATTTATGTGAACCTTTGTTTAAAAAAGTGGTATCGCATGGCGTAATGGCCAGAGCAGTTGACTCCAAACCAAGAGGTCCTGGGTTTGATCCCCTGATATACATGATGTTGTGCCATTTGGAAAGGCACTTTATATCATACCCGGGCGGCAATACAGTGTTCCCTGCCGTGTTGTATCCACCCGTACAACACGGGTGTATAAACCGGGCTTCCATAGAACGATTCGAACGCATTTCGCTCCAACCGTGTGCGCCGCTTTCGAAAATTCGAATACAGGATTCGGACGTTGGAATGGATGTTGTAGCAGTTTTTTTGTTTAGGGACACCAAATTTTCGCTCATTTCGCCTTAAAAGACGTGTTTTCTAAGGTGGATATGATATAAATAGCATACAACACGGTGTATTCCGCATCACCCTTGGTCTCGGCCCTCCCGCGAGCCGATACCTCGGGCAATTCGGAATACACTGCATGTTGTATGCTCTATTTACACAACTTTCCCCACTGTACAGAAAAGTTGGGTGATAAACCCTTTTTACTTTTCAAGAATACATCAGATTAAATCAGATTTAATCTGATGTATTCTTGAAAAGTAAAAAGGGTTCATCACCCAACTTTTCTCTCTCTATTTGTCCCTATTCATATCTGAATTCCAGTCTATGAAGGCTTTGGGTTCAACATTTTTTTCAACAACAATGGCAACAGTAACAGTAAGCAACATAAAAAAAGTTCACATATATCACTGTTGATGGTAACTAAATTGGATTATCATCAAATGTTGGTCTTTTACTGTTTTGTGATACATTTTTTATTGTTTCTGTAGGTTTCTGTATCGCCAGAAGTCCTCCAGTAAAGGTGCACAGTACCTGAAAATCAAGAGCTTATGTCTTATGAATGGAGGTAATACTATATTTGTTTACCAACCCTGGCTTGTATGCTCAGTTTAGTACTAAGTTAAGTGATGTAAGGGCACGCAGCAAGGCTCAAAATTAAAGGTGGTCCAATGGCCACTGACCACTAAAATTTAGGCTGGGACAACTCAAAAGACACTTTGGGACATTTTTGGGACAATAGAAAAATAATCAACATCAGAATGTCAGCCCTTCTTTCGTTCATTTAAGGCACACATCCCGACTTTTGGATCTGGAAATTCCCCCCAAATTTCCTGTCTACTCTGCAGTTATAGTGCGCCTGGGAGTGAACATAAGCAAAATAAAGTTGACTTTAAGTTAAAGTCATAGAATACTTCCAAAAAAACAGATTGGGACAGTTCATCCTCACTTCGGGACATTGAAATTTATTTCTGGGACAGTGCTGGGACAATAGGAAGAAAAGTTAATTTCGAGGCCTGTGATGTAAAGTGAATTAACGCTACACAATTATATGTTAGGCTCTACTTGAATTCTGTATTTTTTTTTAGTCAGTATAGCTGTAGAATCATATGTTCAGTGTTCACTACAAATGTTGTATGAAAATGTTACATACTGGCCAATTGCATGTTGAAATATCATTCAACTTCAATATATATAGTGTTAAAAAAAGGGCAGGGAAAATCCCAATCATGATACATGTAACTACCAAGTGAAATTGTAAAAAGGAACAAGTTTAAAGGTTGATACAGTAGCAAATTCCACCACTTAGTCTGTATAATAGTGTTCAAGCAGCTGAAAATAAATTTGATTTAATCTATACAACTGGAACTTTTATTACTAGACATTTTGACCGCTATCCAGCGATCTTCATCAGTGAAAAGAAGCATGATGCTTTTTTGTTAGCCACTAATACAATGCAGCTTTGTAACAGCTCACTTTTGTTTTTCTTGTATCATTGCAGTTCTATAGATTAACTCAAATTATATTCCTGGATGAGTAACCTTCATAAATTCTTAAAGAAGACATACACGTATGCATGATTAACAGCATAGCTCTTAACTCCAGGTGTGTTTCCGGAGACGAACTTCCCTCTAATAGGCCAACGTGTATGTACTAATTATACTATATAAAGAACTTAAATACGGTAAAGAGCCCAACACGCTTGTCGAGAAGAGTAGAGGCGACCCTGTGTGCTTGGCTAAATACTCCAGCTGTAGCAATGCTGCATTGCCAGGGCTCGAAATACTGGGTGCATAATTATGCACCTTTAAGTGCAGGTAAAATTGGAGCTGTGCAGGTATTTCTGATGTCTAACAGCACCTAACCTGCACTGATCCATGTACTGGTTTTCTGTATGCATGTAGGTGTATGTGGATTTTTATTTGCTGCATTGACAGTCACCACCTATGAAGTATAAGAAATAATGGCAAGGTTTTTTAACAGTTTTTAGTAAGTATGATATCCATACTTCTCAAAATCTGAGTGGTGCAGGTAAAATTTGTTTGGTGCAGGTTAAATTTTCAATGTTACCTGTACCGGTGCAGGTATGCAGAAAAAAGTATTACGAGCCCTGATTGCACTAGTAGCTAACAAAAAGTGTTATGCTTCATCGTAAGTCTGAGAAGCCTTGGCTTTCTTGCTGTTTTTGTAGGGGTATTTCCTGAGACCCACCATGCAACATTTATGCAGAAAGTATGTCTCTTCAATTTGGTGTTCTTCTCTAATGCTTAGTACTTACGTAGTATGTACCTCAAAAGATGTTAGATCAGTGTTCTAGCCAGCCTAAAATTTTTTTCTGTGATGTCAATTTTGTTTGATGTAACATCATGTCGAGCACCAAAGAGGGCATGTTCCCCCAGGAAATTTTCAAATCTTGACCCACTGAAATGCTATTTCCTGCATTTTGAGGAGCACATTTTGCTGGTAGACTAAGTTTATCTTAGATTAATGAAAATTATTCTCTTTCCATTTTGTACATGCCAATTTTTGTCCATCAAAGATGACAGATTAGGCAAAATTTTTGTTCATCATGAGTGGCAAAATTCCATCAAATGACGGAAAGACGGTCGCTGGCTAAAACACTGTATCAGATTCATAATGAATATTTTATTTTGATTAATTTCATTATCTAAAATCATTATGATTATTGGGAAATTTTCTAGCAATATAATGTGTTGTACTACAACTGAAATACTAAAAGACGGTTTTGCTCGTTTAAATTTCAGCTGATGCGGAATCCATGGCTTGCACCTTTGACGAGACTGAGCAACTACTATATCTTCAAAAACGGGTTAGTATTCTTAGGAATCAAATACAGATATTCTATCCTTTACTTGTTTCTATTTCCACTGTTGAAACAACAAGAACAAGAGGCGAGTAGGAACAGATAGAAACCGCTGGCCCCGGGCCGGGATCGAACCCACGACCCAACCCGAGCACCAGTCCATAACCCAACGCTCTAACCGACTGAGCTAAAAGGTCTAGACCCATCGGCTGAGTCAGTTGGTAGCGCCTATAAACCCCCCACTGTTACACTACTCCCCCTTTTCTTTTCAAGATTCGTCCTCGAATCTTCCGAATTCGACATCCCTGGAGCGGCACTCTTAGCCAGAACTCCCAGGGCCGGTGTGGGAACCAGTGAAACAACAAGAACAAGAGGCGAGTAGGAACAGATAGAAACCGCTGGCCCCGGGCCGGGATCGAACCCACGACCCAACCCGAGCACCAGTCCATAACCCAACGCTCTAACCGACTGAGCTAAAAGGTCTAGACCCATCGGCTGAGTCAGTTGGTAGCGCCTATAAACCCCCCACTGTTACACTGTCATCATACTTAATTGTATTTGGCAAATGTTTACATTATTATTACTGATACAATAAATATATTGTTGTTGGTACAATTGTCTTGTGTGTCTCATAATTCTCAAATGCACCTCAAAAGTATAGGATAAGTTTTTAAAAAGTTCACCATTTGCAAATAATACCAAGGAAAATTTCTTTATTTTGACAGCTTTGGAAAGGTCTTTGGCCCCAACACTCAGCCAGCGGCGATGGACTTTGTCGATTTTTGGGCCCTCCTGCGATGGAACGACGGCTATCTTGTCATGCCTGGGTACGTGAGCACTTGTGTATGAATTTACAATACAAAATTTCAACCTCTAATGTAGTCTGTTGTGCGTGTACATGTAGATGTACTGTCTTGAAATAATTACGAAGGTAAATACAGTCCAGGATACACACAAACGTTTTTGTGTTTGGAAAGTTTAACATAACATCATGCACGCGTACAAATACACACATAGACGCTAAACACACATACACCACAAACACACACACAAGTACACACACACACATACAAATTTATACACTACACATACACACATACATGCAAGCACAGACACACACTATGCACACACACACACACACACACACACACACATACTACCGGTATGCACACACACACACACATACACACATAATACATTGTACACTACACACACACTATGCACACACAGTCACACATACAAACATGTGCGCACACATTGTACATGCAGATAATATCTGCCTTTGAAAGTGCCTTTGAAAGCTCTGGATATTCTCTTATCAATGTTTTAAGTAATTACATTTTTTATTTGGTACCAGTTTGCTCCAGTATATAGCTGAACGACATGAGAACAGAGAGGTGTGGGTGGGAGCACTGCAGAAGTCTACTGTACCAGGTGGGAAATAAAAACTCACATGGATCATTTGTTTGTTTATTTATTATTTTGTTTATTTATTGTTCGCACGGAAATACAAAATACAAAGTGGAGTAAATTAGACAAAAAAACACTGTGCAGGAGAAGGGAGGAAGCCTGTTAGGCTTATACTAGCCCTCCATGATTTTTGGTTGGGAGATAACTGTTTATGTCTTTATGTCCTTCAATGTCGTGTGCCTGAAAAGCTGGTGTGTGACTCCGAAGGACAGTTACTGTTATACTAGCTGTACAGATGCAGATACTTGTACTCTTTGTATGTTCTGTATGACTGAATTGGCCTCCCATTTTGTCCACAGTTCACATGATCTATGGTCCAGCTGACCCTGTCAATCCACCAGTCTTTGCAGACAGATACAGGTAAGAACCTTACACTGTTTATATACTCATCATTGTTTTCTGTATATATCATCATGTATATTATAGATTGTTGTGGGTTTAGTCTATTTGTGTACATGTATTTATGTCTGTACTGTATTCATATTTGTACCCAAAATACCCCCAGTAGAGAAATTCAATTCAATTCTAATTATGATAACAAGCTTAAGATATATATAATATATAATTTTATATATCAATCAAATATATTTTCTGTGTTACTTAGGCCTTGCTTATTGCATGCCTTCTTTGATATATTCAGTTGCTAAGTCTGTTACCACCTTAATGCCTTAGTCTCCTGTAAGGAAGCATGCATATCATTAGTGTCAAAATGAAAAGAAACTAAGGGATTGTAAATATTGTCTTTATTCAAATTGAAGCAGCAACAATACACACTAGGCAGCAAATTTAGCAGATATTGTGCTCCACACATTATATAACATATAATATTACCATAAAACATATATGTAATTATTATTTCCAAAATCACAGGGGTAACATACAATCATGTATTACTAAGATTAAGTCTCACACAAAATTGATAAACAACAGAGATCTTACATGATATAGCATTGAGTCCTAATCATTGAGTCCATAGATAACTTATTCCTCTTTTTTTTTTGCTGATACTTCTTGCTATTAGAGAGCTGCTTCCCAAAGCAACTATCACAGTACTAGACAAACACATCGGCCACTATCCACACTGGGAAGACCCCATGGCGGTCCTCATGGCCTACTTTGGCTTTCTGGAGAAGGTTTCTCCCCTTACACAGCCTCAAGCTACAGGAGAGACGTAACAAGCAGAGGCAATTGCAACCTAATGACAGCCAGCACGTCGGCAGAACGTACTGCACCTGCGCAAAACCCGGATTTTTCACGTTTTTCGTTGAATGTTTGGTCAACGTTGCATCAAAATTTTGCCTGTTGCAGACGATATCTTTTCCTATACAACATCTGAAAACTACAGACTGGCTGTCAACCTTATATGCTCTAATACAACCTTATATGAGACGTTCTGCCAAAGTGCTATGCACAATACATAACGGGTTTTGCGCAGGTGCAGTACGTTCTGCCAACGTGCTATGACATCCCTTGTGGAAACGTACTTCAGCACCAAGGACAGAACAGCAGCTGAAATACTGTAAATACATTTACTTTCACAGTGGTTTTATTTTACAGTAAGAATAGGAGGTTGTCGCAGCGTTTGAAGTTCACAGTTGAATTCTGTAGTACAGTAGATCCATAAAAAATGCATGTTCGCGGTGTTACGATTTTGCGGGCAGACGCTACTGCGAAAATAAAACCACCGCGAAAGTTTCTCCATTTACAGTATCGACAACATTCAATGGAACATTCTAGTAGAACATTATCAACAACTCTGTGTCTGAGAGAATGGAAGGGTTAAGTTAGGTCAGATTTTAAAAAGTAACCCACTGTAAGTAATAGGTTATCATTTTGTAAAAGAGCCCAACACACTTATTGAGAAGAGTATGGGTGCCCTTGTAGTCTCTACCAGACTAACTACGCTGGCTATAATAGGGAGACTATTTGCCAGGGGAGTTTGGCCGCCTTGGGGTTGACTGGCCACGCAGTTACAGAGGAGAATTAACCCTCCATTGGACCGACTCTACTGGCCAGCTATTCCCTTCTTTTGCCGAATTCTACGATCCGTACCCCCGTAGGAAGGTCTGGTGGAGGCTAGTGCCCTGGTGTGGTTGGCTATAAGCATAAGCCGTTAGCCTCCACCAGGCCTTCCTACGGGGGTACCGATCGTAGAATTCGGCACTGCGTGGCCAGTCAACCCCAAGGCGGCCAAACTCCCCTGGCAAATATTCTCCCTATTATAGCCAGCGTAGTTAGTCTGGTAGAGACTAGTAAGCCGTAGCGAAACCACTTTGCAGTAGTAGCTACTTGAAAAAGCTTCATGCTTCACCTTAGTTGATGATGACTGCTTTACCTTTACCTTACATTTTGTCAACCTGGCTTGCTATTTGATTATCCAAGAACTGAACAATTCAGTTTTAAACTCTAATGCCCACATGAGTTAGAGTCTTTTTCCAAAACTAGTACAATTTACCAAGGAGGTTATCAAATCAAGGTGACATTGTACCAACTTGAAGGTTTTTGTTGAAACCAAAAATATTGACACATGTAATAGCTAATGTTACAAATCTATTCAAAGTTCTTGAAGAACATTTGCATTGTATATAATTTGTATGGAATATGATAACTATATGGTTTTATATTTTGCGGGAATGAAATAAAGAAATGTACTATGTTGTCTCAATGAATGTATTGTTGACCCCTTCTTTTCACTCATAGCACAGTCCATATGACATTGTGTACATATGTCAATGACCTTAAGGTCATTGACCCTGGGAGCTAAAGGTCAAACAAACAAAGGTGAAAGCTACATTGTAAGAGTGGCTCACATTGTTCACAAGTAGGCAGTTGTTGGTTCTCGTTTGTAACTGAAATCTTGTAATAGGTTTTGCAAAATATCCTGAGCGGCATTTGATATTTCGTGTTGCCGATATGGTTTATGTTGGGAAGAGAGGTATTTTATTGAGTGTGTTTGTAGGGGTTCTTGTCTGGACTTTCTTGAATTCCCCTGTACCGCCACTGTCACCGCAACTGAAAAAATGGAAACAGTCAGGCAAGTTCTTTTCATACGGAGAATTCGAGGTCTTCTACCATGGTGAGTAACATTTACCAACAGTAATCATGATTTATATATATCTGAAAGGCCAAAAGATTTTGAATTTGTAGTACATGTAGTTTTGGGGTATTTAATTTTGGACTCATGTCAAATGACCGAAAGGTCATTGACCCTCAAGTTTCTTTATTGACACCATTATAGTACTTAGTATTCTACCATGGTGAGTACCATATACATGTACATGTTCCAACAGTAATCATGATTTATATATATCTGAAAGGCGAAAAATTGTGAATTTGTAGTTACCTTTTGGGGTATCTAATTTTGGACTCAAGTCAAATGACCGAAAGGTCATTGACCCTAAAGTTTCTTATTGATAGCATAATTAGTTTTCTACCATGGTGAGTAACATTTATTTACCAACAGTAATCATGATTTATATATCTGAAAGGCCAGAAAATTGTGAATTTGTAGTAGTTTTGGGGTATCTAATTTTGGACTCATGTCAAATAACCAAAAGGTCATTGACCCCTCAAGTTTCTTATTCATATTTAGTCTTCTACCATGGTGAGTAACATTTACCAACTAGTGTAATAATGATTTATGTATCTGAAAGGCCACAAAATTGTAAATTCGTAACAGTTTTTTGGAATCTGATTTTGGACTTGAGGAATATGACCATAATGTCATTGACCCCCATTTGTGTTTTGTATTGCATGGAGCTTGGGGGTTGAATAGACTCAAGTCTCATTAATAACATATTTAGTTCTCTGTAATATTAAATTAATAATGTGAATTTTCTAATGGAGGATCATGAAATAAAATATTACATATAATACTGATTGACTGACCCTTGAAATTATCAATTTAATTTCTTGGTTCTCGGATTCACCCATTTAATTTTTTTCTGACAAAACTGACAACAACACTTGAAGAAAGTCCTTTTCTTCCTAGTTGCTATTGTACACAACAGTTTTTTCCATTTATCAAATTGCATTCAATTTGATTTGATTGAAAATTGAAAATTCATTGTTTGAATTATAAACCAGTGAGACTAGTATATTGACTTTGTGGCTCCTATGGTACATTGTTACCTGTACAGTAGCAGTTGGGACAATCACAGGATGCCTAGGCCTGTTTTTATTTTCTTTTTTGCTGTAAATAAATACACAGAGAACCAACCAATCAAATTGGTGTGGCCTAATGGTTAATTTTGTGTTCCAGATGAGGTTGGAAAGGGAGGAGCTGGCGAAGTTGTTCTCTGTATCCATGGATTTCCTTCTTCCAGCCATGACTGGGTCAAGGTTTGTTTGTTTGTTTGTTTGTTTGTTTTGCATAACCGGTAAACCGTGTTTTAGGCGTATTACACACCAGTTTTGTACAGTAAGTACAAGCTGCTTAGGACCGGACTGTAGGGTTTGAACCACTCACACCTGGAAGGACCCTACTCTTTTCGATAAGTGTGGTGGGTTCTTTAACGTGCGTGGGGTGTGACTGTCCCCAAACATGGGACCTCCATTTTATGTCCTATCCGAGGGACGTCCTAACCGAAGATACTCATTTCCACCTGAGTGAAGTGAGGAAAGTTGTGTAAAGTGCCTTTCCGTAAAAAAAACTGAGCATCATCAGAGAGCCATACAAAACCACAATAGTCTGACATTAAATAATTTTGTAACCTAAAACTTATTCCTGTTCTTTCACAGATGTGGGGAGGGCTTCAAGACAGATTTGGCCGTGTCATAGCCTCGGATTTACTGGGCTTTGGATTCAGTGACAAACCTGTAAGTACATTGTACATGATTGTACAAAACATCAAGTCAACACTCATTCTACACATTATTTTGTAGTAGAATGTACTCATTATACATACAACAAAGAGAGAGTTGTACTTCATAGACTGAAAAAATCTATGTTTTCCTATTTCATATGCTTAATTTATATTTCAATGAGTTTAGACAAACCTCTGATCATAAATTTTAAACATATCTTTTCTTACATTTCCACCATCAAAAAGAAGCAATATGAAGCCAAATTCACTTACTAGACTATAGTACTTGTGCTAGCTTGATTAATGTACTATATAACTGTCATCATGTAATATTATATTAGATTCTTTGTTGTGACCTGTACCTAGTGGGTTTACATTGTATATCAAAGGTATTTATTCATCCATTCATTCATTCATCCATTCATTCATGCATTCATTCATTCTTGTATTATAATATATTTTTACAAAAAGACATCAATGTCTAAGACTGAGGCATATTTGGTAATCTATATAATTATTAGTAATTCTTAGGAAGCATCAGTACTTACCAGTTACATTACAGTCGTGACAGTTAAGCTGCTTTAATTAATTACTGACTTGGGACTGAAATGAGACTGTCAGCAACTGATCAGTTATATATACTTACAGTTGCATATCAGTACTCTGGTGGTTTGCTTTTAGGGCTTATTCCAGCAGACAGTGGGCCTAATAAATGATATAATAATTGAATAACTAGAAAGGCCGACATTTGCTCCGGAGCAAATACAGCATATTTCAGCCATTTCCTTCACATTTTTAAGTCCCATTTTACACAATTTGAAAGCGGTGTATGCCAGCAAGGTGAATAACGTTCTGTTTGCATGTGTCCAAGGATCCCCCATACCAAACATCAGGTACATGGAATTTGGTTTCAATATCAGGTTATGTATATTTTTGGTCTGAAAATAGCACAAAAGTCCGATTTTACACAATTTTAAGTGGTGCATGCCAACAGTGTGAACAACATTCTTTGGGCATGTGCCCAAGGCACCTCCATACCAAATTTCAGATCATTTGGTTTTAATACTCAGGCACAAGAGCCAAAAATGTACATTTTTATCCAAAAATAGCGAAAAGGCCCTATTTCACACAATTTTAAAGAGATGTATGTCAAAAGCGTAAATGACGTTCTGTGGGCATGTCAATCTATACCAAATTGCAGGTCATTTGGTTTTAATATTAGCGCACAGGAGCCAAAAATGTACATTTTTTGCCCGAAAATAGCAAAAAAAGCCCTATTTTACACCATTTTTAATTGGTGTATGTCAAAAGCGTAAATAACATTCTGTGCGCATGAATCCAAAGTATCCCCATACCAAATTTCAGGTCAATTGGTTTTAATATTAGGGCACAGGAGCCAAAAATGTACATTTTTTGCCTGAAAATAGCAAAAAAGCCCTATTTTACAGAATTTTGAATTGGTGTATGTCAAAAGCGTAAATGATATTGTGTGGGCATGTGTTCAAGGTATGCGCATACCAAATTTCGGGTCATTCGGATTTAATACCAGGGCTCCAGGTCCCAAAATGTATATTTATTGCCTGAAAATGACCAAAAAACCCAAATAAAACAATTTTCAAGGCCTGTATCAAAAAAATGAAAAAAAACGTCCGGGGGTATTTGGTCACTCTACCTCTATGCCAAATTTCAGGTCATTTAGCCAAGAAATGAAGAAATTGAATCCATTTAACGAAATGACAGGAGGAGAAGAAGGAGAAGAAGAAACACGAGGGAATACAATATATTTCAACCATACCTATGGTATGGCTGAAATATAATAATATTAATAGTCTAATACTAATAGTATTCAAATAAAGTTTCAAAGTTTCTAATATGGTTCCATTGTTAATTTCCAGTTAGACCACAACTACAGCATCTTCGAACAGGCCTCCATCATCGAGAGGTTACTTGAGACGTTAGAAGTTAAGGAGGTGCACGTCTTGTCGCATGACTACGGAGACACCGTAGCACTGGAACTGCTCAGGAGGTTTCTTAACCGCCAAAAGACGTCCGACAAAGACGCCGCTAACCTGAAGATACGGAATGTTTGTTTGATGAATGGAGGTAATGAGAGCTGCTAGTTGTGTTGGAATTTATTCATTCTAGTAGTAGTAGTACATGTAACATCTACTACTGCACTGTAACACAATTCCACCAGGTCACATATACAATGTACATGTATTATTAATAATAATGCCACCCTGAAATAATGCATTGATATCCAAATAGATCTCCAATGCAACATCCCCCCCCAATATTCCGGGTATGCCTAAATACCTCAACCGCCCTCAACCGCCCTCAACCTCCCTCAACCGCCCTCAACCCCCCACTTCCTGGGCTATTATGCAGTGTGCATGTGCTAAGAACCCTTGTTTACACTCTGTATACACTCTGTCTATACGATTATAAATAAAAATCATATATAGTAACGTCTATAGTAAGTATTTGCGAGTTTTTTCAAGTTATAACTTTTAATATATCATAAGTGGAGTTACCGTCTTTAGGGAGTGATACACCCCGCAAAATATCCGCCCTAAAGTATTGAGCGCTGAAATCCACCACCAGAAATATGATGTTTAAAGAGGTTTCCCTCTATATCTGCTGAGTTTCCGTGCTGCACAAGCTTTTTCACTTTCCTTATTTTGACTTGAAACTTACGGCACAATGCGTTCTGGCGGCTCGACGTAAACAAACAAGATGGCGGACCCTGTTCCTCGGGCGCACGGCGCACCGTAAAAAAACTGGTAAAACGTCAGAGTTATAGTGATTTTCCTATTTATAATTGCATAGGCAATGTATCCAGAGCATTAAAAAGGGTTCTTAGCACATGCACACTCCATATTAGACCAGGAAGCGGTCGGTTGATGGCGGTTGAGGGCGGTTGAGGTATTTAGGCATACCGCAATATTCCTGTATATCTTAATTGTGTATACCTGGGAGTGCTGTATTAGACTCAGCTCTGGAACAAAGTGTTTTTCACAAAGTGGTGATTTACATGTTTGTAACACTGTGACAGTGGATAAATGTGAATGAAGGTTAGGCCACACCAATTTTATTTGTTGCTTCTCGGATTTTTCTGAAAAAATATGAAGCAACAGGGCGAAAAAATAAAAACCACATGAGACTGATACTCAGAAGTTTGTTCCAATTTATTTTACTTGATGGTAACAAATTTGCTCACATTTTCACCTACAGGATTATTTTAATTAAATTACTAAAATTGAAACAGGTTAGATAGACACAATGAGGTAGACACGTCCACATGTTAAATTTAGTCTAAGACCAGGAGACCGGATTGAATTCAGATGTCACTGTTCTGTTTCAGGTTTTCTTCCTGAGACCATCAGCTTTCAGTGGGTCCAATATGTACGTACTTAGTAATGATCTTTATTTCTAGCCTAGCATGACTTTGACTTTGACTTGATCTGTTCAGCTCTATTATCCTGGTTTTTATTGGGTCATAGAAAGAACATTTAAGCAACATCATTTTGAAGTGGTCTATATGTGGTATCATGTGCACAATGTAGATAGAAGCTTTCAATCTATTCATTGATGTGTGTATAATTATATTTTTGGAAACTGCAAAGTTAACTAACTTTGGGGAAATGTGTTGACTTCACTTTCAGCTTCTCACAACTTCGCTGGGACCTTATTTGTCCAGATTGACCAACTTCTACTCATTCAGACAAGGGTTAGTACTGGTAGCTTATATGGTGACTGGCCTAGTAATTGAAATAATTCAGAAGAAGTCTACAAATAACTGTAGAAGATAAAAATTATTGTTATTATTATTGTAAAAGACAATTGCAACCGGTGTCATATCTAAGCATCGAATGGCTAAGTGGCTAGGCTATAGCGGACATGAGATCGAGAGGTCACAGGTTCGATCCCTGGCATTCCTGGCTAGACGTTGTGTCCTTGGTAAAGGCACTTAACAGTATGATGATGACTTTCCTCACTCCATGAAGATGTAAAATTGATACCTGACTTTGGTTGGGGAGGTAAAAGGCAGTGGAAGGAGAGGGATGGGCTCTGCCTTCCAATACTAATATTGCTCTAGACAATAGTTGATCAACAACCTAGTACAGCCTCTACGGCCCCAAAAAGGCTATGGGACTACCTCAACCTTTTTATGGTCATATTCAGGTTATACTGAATGTTACTAATAAGTGTATTCCACAGTGCTAGTGTAACATGATTTTTGTTCCATTCATGTTTACTTTTACCGTTAGCATCAGCAAAGTACACGGTCCCAACACCAAACCTTCCCCCGCTGAGATCAGCGACCTTTGGACGCTACAGAGATGGAATGATGGCTATCTGGCAATGGGAAGGTTTGTTTGTTTGTTTGTTTATTTGTTTATTTATAATAATTAGCTAAGGTCACGGCCTTTCCACTAGATGGCGATCACTGAGTGACTGTTGAGTGACCAAAATTGGATTTGTGTGACCCTAAATCCTTTTATTATTATTATTATTCATTCTTTATTTAAGGTAAAAACCCATAAAACACCGTAGTACATGTACATCATTAAAATAATACAAAACTGTAGAGACATAAAAATAATACAGAAACAAACCTAGATGCACAGTAAATTGTAAGTCCTTCGGAAGAAAGAGTTCCTGTAAAAGGCGTCAGATCTTAGAAAGAAAGAGTAACAAATCCTCCTCCTCCTAGTATCAAATGTGTCAGTAAAGTTGTAGACAAACATCTCGCTAGCACTACATCGCTGAGGTAAATTCATAATACATGTAATTCTAAAGCAGTTGTTGTAAGCAACTCGGCATTTAGACAAAACACCAGTCTAACAGAGCTCCATAACTGGGTGCCATGTAGCTGGGCGCAATACGTCATAAACAGGTGTCTCTTTTATTTGCATCATGTTTCTTTTTCTGATACAACTGCAGATTGAAGTATTAAATTTTACATCCCCCCTGTAGTATAAGCCAGTACCAGAATGAGAGAGTTGCACACAGAGAGAGGTGGGTGGAGGCAGTGCAACAGTCTACAATACCAGGTCAGCAGTGACAGCATACCTAGTAGTAAACCTCCATATTTTAAGCCCCTGTCACACATAGCTGAATATTGCCTCCTGAACACTAATAGTAAGCCAAACTGCCCCCTAACCAAGGTTAGGAGTATACTATAGGTCAAGAGCTCAGTGGTTGGCTTGTGTTCGGCAAGGTCGGCTACTGTTTGGCTGCGCCAGCCGAATGTTTCAAAATGTTTCAAAGATATACGAGTGTGGACGGGAGGTTTAGCCATGGTTGGCTGTGGTCAGCAGTGGTCAGGGCATTGTTGGCAGTGAAGTTTGACTCAGATTTATTCTATTTGATTCGTATCATGCAAAAGGTAGACATCATGGCCTAAATCTCAGGTCAGACTGCTCCCAAACTTCAGCCAACCTTGGTTAACCTGTGTTCTGAGGAAGGTTCTGAATGTGTGACACTGGGATTTTAACCACCACTGCCACTTTGAAAAACAGTGTGTTTGAGACATCTCTAAGTACAGCACCCTCCAGGTATGCACGGTTAAGATATATACAGGAGGGCCTTTCATTCAAGAGATACTGTATCTAAGATGCATTCTTTCAGGGAGGTGGATATATGTTACGTGGTAGACATTATATCCACACTCTGTGGTTAAAATAATGTAGGAAGCATAAGTAACGTTAAAAAAGAATTCTTTTTAATTATTCTTTGTATAGTCGATTCAGTAAAAATTGTAAGTTGTGATTGGATGGAAACTCAAACCTTTGGTGTCTGATTATAGAATCAGAATTGACGTTACTTTGGTCAACTTGACCTTCTCCCTGCTGCCTAACCCCATAACCAATACAAATTTGGTGCCAAATGGCTACCTTAGCAGGCTGAAGGTTAACAGTATTTTTATTTCCTCCCAGTGCACCTGATCTATGGTCCAGCTGACCCCGTGAACACACCTGTGCTCCTGGACAGATACAGGTAAGAATCCAAACCTACATCTTCAGAAAACTTAAATGTCTGCCCCCTTTACAATAGGGGGAAAGAATAGCACCTCGGCAGAACGTACTGCACCTGCGCGAAACCCGTAATGTATTGTGCATAGCACTTGGCAGAACGTCTCATATAAGGTTGTATTAGACCATATAAGGTTGACAGCCTGTCTGTAGTTTTCAGATGTTGTATAGGAAAAGATACCATCTGCAACAGGCAAAATTTTGATGCAATGTTGACCAAACATCCAACGAAAAACGTGAAAAATCAGGGGTTTACGCAGGTGCAGTACGTTCTGCCGACGTGCTGGAAAGAATGCTGTTTTATCTGTCAGACATCTATGTTAACGAATTTGTCACAGGAAAAGGATTTTCTAAAGCTGTCTTTTTCACACATCTCTGCACCAGTGCACCTACTATAGTACAGGCCAAGTGGTTCTAGCAAAACACAAAGCAAATCTCACATTGTAACAGATTGGTTATAAATCTAGGCTACATCTATGTGGAGCCATGCTTGGTTTTGGAAGCTAGGTTATGAAACAGCGTGTTGATACTATTCCTGGTTGAAATCATTAATATTATAACATTATAACATATGTTATTATTTTATTAATCAACCAGGAATAGTTGATACTATTCCTGGTTGAAATAAGATTAATACAGTGACATTATGTTATAGTATTATTACAAAATACAATCTGATTTCAACCAGGAATAGCATCAACACTCCCACAAAATAGTTATTAGATTAGGTTATATACGGAAACACTATAATCTGACTCCCCGATACCATTTGCCATTTTATATACAACATTGTATTAGCAACAATCACGATTTCGGTGCTCATGAATATGCAATGTAAACTTTATTAGGTGCTAAGAAGGTTAAGGTTGTTATAAGCTTTTGGTAAGGTTTGTATGTATGTATATTGTGTATAATGTATGCTATGTGTGTGGTTTAGCATGATAACGCAAGAAGCTATGGATGGATTGTCATAAAACTTGGTAGGTGGGTAGGTCTTGATGAGAAATGGCAAATTATGGTTATTTTTGGCTCCTAGTGGCTTGTTATTGTACTGCAGGAGAACTTTTCCTTTGATATCTTGTGATCTGAATATGCTGGAGTCACGAATTTTGAATGGTAGATAGCTCTTGTACTCGGGAAGAAGTGACGTGAGTTTGGGCCTCCTAGCAGCTTTATTATGTTAAAGATCATCAGTGGGCATGGATCACTGGAAGACAGGCGAAAAATGTCCAGACTATGCATGATGTACAAAATGATCAATAAACTGGTGGATGTACCAACTACCAAGTACCTAGTACATGTACCAGCCCAGAAAAGAACAAAAAATAGTCATGCCTTCAAGTACCAGAGTTATCAACCAAGGATTGACGTGTTCAAAAACTCATTTTTTCCTTAGGAAAAGTGAGTTTTTGAACACCGTAAGAACTATCGTAAAGTGAAACTCGCTGCCACCAAGTACAGTAGGGGCATCATCACTAGATAGTTTTAAACATTGTTTAGAGTTAGACGTTCAAAGGTTATGTGTAACAGGTCGTTCGGTGTAATGTAGCCAGCTGCCGCCGTGTCGCGTGCCTGCAAAGCTGGTTTGTACCGGCGGGCGGTTATACAGATACAGATACAGATAAAAGAGAAGATGGATCAGTGATAATAAAATATTTAAATATTTTAGTAAATATCATTTTCCATCTCTTTCCAGAGAACTGTTTCCTCGAGCAACAGACACTGTTATCAACAAGAACATCGGACACTATCCGCATGTGGAGGATCCCCAGTCTGTTCTAACAGCCTTCTTCAACTTTCTTGACAATGTCACCAAGCAGTCTTCAACTGCAGGCAATACGTAGTTGCATTTTACAAACTCAAACTTCATCGAAATCAACATGGCTGTCATGAACATTTCAATTTGTCATGTATATCACTGAATCCCTAATGGATAGCAAAGTTCTTTATTCACAACCATTTGTTTAACAAGAGCCAACGTTTCCATGACCGACTGTCATCTTCTACAGAGCAATTATGACTGGTTCACTGTGCACTGAAGCTAGGTGTTACTGGTTCACTGTGCACTGAAGCTAGGTGTTACAGGTTCACTGTGCACTGAAGCTAGGTGTTTACTGGTTCACTGTGCACTGAAGCTAGGTGTTACTGGTTCACTGTGCACTGAAGCTAGGTGTTACTGGTTCACTGTGCTCTGAAGCTAGGTGTTACTGGTTCACTGTGCACAGAAACTAGGTGTTACTGGTTCACTGTGCACTGAAGCTAGGTGTTACTGGTCCACTGTGCACTGAAGCTAGGTGTTACTGGTTCACTGTGCACAGAAGCTAGGTGTTACTGGTTCACTGTGCACTGAAGCTTAAGGTAACTGTTAGTGGTTCACTGTGCACTGGTGGCTAACAATGCAGTCACAAAGTTTAACTTTAAGTAATTGTGACATACATAGATATTGTTACAACAATAGTGCGATATACAGTTCCTAATGTAAAGTACAATGTATGCTATATACATGTACAATATATATTGTTAACCAACAATACTGAGCAAATGGGGTCCCAAATGCCGCCACGGGCTATACAGATACAGATACAGATACAGATACAAATGTAACATCGGATCTTGTGGTTATTAGCAGTAGGTGATAAATAGTATACAACTGTAATTTCAGACTTTTAGCACTTAGCAGTAGAATGTAGCATTTCAGTGTTCAATACTCCTTGTTGTATATCCTCTAGACCACACTTGGTCACTTGTGCATTTAGCCCATCTGGGCAGGAATATGCAATAAAGATTCATTCATTAAAACTAACTGGCTGAGTGGAGGTTGTATTCAGCATCCCTGCGCCTCAGATTGCACCACGCACTATACAACATATAACGTTATAACACCCACCACATGTGTCATATCCGGAAAGGCCTTTTAAGCCAAACTATTCATCCTGACAGTAATTCCTGGAACCAGCCTGATTTGATTTTGGTCATGCAACACGTCATAGTCTTTGTGGCTACCATTTGATTCCAGGAAGGCAACTCTTTTGAGGATATTTCTGTCATTTGTGTAGGACGCATCTCTTGTTGCACCAACGTCAAGAGAACGCGAGATCTTCTTTCACTGAAAACTTAATTTGCACGCTGTCGTCCATGTTTCGTAAAACTGAATATAATTTATAGCTATTATATAGGGTTATATAACAGTAAATGTACTGCAGTAGTACACATGTTACAGTAGTAACTTTGATAAGGATTAATATTACAGAATGCTGATGCAACTACACAGTCAAACCTACCAAAGAAGACCACTCAGGGGACCGCACAAATCTGGTCTATGTGGACAGGTGGTCACTATAGACAGGATTCTTATTGCTTGTGTCGATAGGAAAATATAAGGGACCATAAAAATGGCCACATTGGCCAGGTGGTCCATACGTAGAGGTGGTCACTTGTACAGGTTTGACTGTATATCAATGGCCAGGTGGACCTTATTTAGAGGTGGTCACTTGTACAGGTTTGACTGTATATCAATGGCCAGGTGGTCCTTATGTAGAGGTGGTCACTTGTACAGGTTTGACTGTATATCATTGGCCAGGTGGTCCTTATGTAGAGGTGGTCACTTGTACAGGTTTGACTGTATATCAATGGCCAGGTGGTCCTTATATAGAGGTGGTCACTAGTACACGTTTGACTGTATAGCAATGGCCAAGTGTTCCTTATGTAGAGGTGGTCACTTGTAGTTGTACAGGTTTGACTGTTATTGAAATAACACAAATACAGGGTGAAGATATTGAAGTTGTTTGTTTTGCCGTTCGCGTGACATTTCATGTGCAGTCACTTGTACATTTGTACTCCTGTGAAGGGTGTAAGGTCTAGTAGGCTTGACACAGCACGTCGGCAGAACGTACTGCGCCTGCGCAAAACCCTGATTTTTCACGTTTTTCGTTGGATGGTCAACGTTGCGTCAAAATTTTGCCTGATGCAGACAACATCTTTTCCTATACAACATCTGAAAACTACAGACAGGCTGTCAACCTTATATGCTCTAATACAAACATATATGAGACGTTCTGCCAAAGTGCTATGCACAATACATTACGGGTTTCGCGCAGGCGCAGTACGTTCTGCCGACGTGCTGCTTGACACGATCTTTCCAGTTTCAAGCCTTGTCACGTGATTGTGTCGCATAACTAGTGAACTGCCTTAAAGATGCATTATGTATCATTAGGACGATACAAAACGTAAATTTTCTGGTCATTTCTTTACAAAGTAAGTTGAATCGACCCTACTCCATTACAAATAAGTGGCATTCAGGAAGTGGAGGTGCCAAAATATTACACCATACAAGTTGGAAACACAGCTGCCAGCCATGTTTGTTTACATTCTGGTATTTTGTGGTGGCACCACAAACTGAGTTCGCCTCGTGTGGGATGTTTTAGCGCCAACCATAAATGTCAGAAATGCGACATAATTGCACATTCAGTTGATAAGTGGAAGTAAATCACAATCACACGAAGCTTTTTTTTCAATGAAAATATTTCAATTTTTGGTGCAAAAATGTTACATAATGCACCTTTAAGGCAGTTTTATACAAGATGGTCGGTCTCAGTACATTGTACTAGACAGATATCTTTAATCCACTCACGGCGATGGACCTCTTCAAACACCGGACTTTCGCTTTAGTCCCTTCCGAGAGGATGTCCATTGCGGCAGCTATATGTACTCCGTAGTGGAGTGGAGTAGAGTGGGTTGAGTCGTGTTAAATGCTTTTCCCAAGGGCACAACATCATCACCTGCTAACCTCTTGAAGTTTTTGAAGTGGCATGTGGACACGCAATATGTATAAGACATGGCGGCGATTCGTTCAAACGTACTGTACGCCGCGATATTCCTGTCCTTGGTGCTGAACACCAGTACCATCCACACACAGGTAAACACACCCAATGATCGTCGCATTGTGGGGTTTTGTGGTGAGCAAGCATATAGAGAGAGTCGGTGGTATGGTAACTACGGAGGATGGCACCTAGGCTACCCTACATTTATTTATTTATTTATTCATTTTTTTTATAGGAGATCTCAGTTTTTTCTTAGGAGCGATCCTGAATAATAATTAGACAACGTAGGCAATGGGCGGCTTACAAGTAACAATCAGAACTATAAAACCGGAAAATTTTATAATCCTCGAAAAAAAGCCAGACCCGTTGAGCCTGTTAAGGAGGCACAATTTTTTAAATCATCATCTTCACTAGTTGTATCCACAACCGTGCTTTATCCAGAACCATGCTCAGGCAAGATTCTGGGTGGTATCCAGAACCGTGACGTGCCTGGGCCAAATCTACGTTCTTGGATACACGGATACTATCCAGAACCGTGCCTGATCCTATCCCTAACCCATTCAGGCATAGAACTAGATCGGCACGGCTCTGGATACAATACTAGTCGCTCAGATCCATGTTCTTGACTCTTTCCCTCCATTTTTTGCTAGATAAGACCACAGCAAGTAAATTTTATGGATGACATCCTCCACAGACTCCAAAATGCGATAGGACGAAAAAAAACAAGATCCCTACATTTTTACAAATTTAGAGATCATAAACCTTGTTAAAGAAGACTTGATCGAGGAGTCAAAACATGAAATCACAACCAACAGGTCTTTTAGTCCTGTATTCAACAGTATTACCTGCCCTTGTAGATGTATATACATTTCAATTAACTAAAGAGCTCGTCGTACCATCATGGCAGCTACCATACTGGGTATTCATATGCGATGGAAGACTGCCCACACTTGCTAACAAACGCGAGAAATTGGGCCTCAAGTTTGCTGGATCCCTCATGGTCTTTGAACCAAAAGACATTTTGCCCATTTTTGCCATGTTGAACAACATCGGAGGGCAACAAAATTTCTTGTTTTTTTTTCCCGAAATCAGGCGAACATTAATGCGCGCGCTGATGTCATTCATAACTAGAGGTCAACGATCTCATGCCTTCGTCAAAAGATGTTATCGTTATATAACTTAAGAAGGTAGAAGTGATATATTAGTCCCCCTAAATATGGAAGTTGGATTGTGAAAATTACCCCTGCCGATGCAGTCTGCAATCGTGAATTGGGCAAGGGAAAAAACATCTGTGCAGGCTGTAAGGCAACACCGCCTGCAGCTACATGGACTATCCCCTCTGGGACTTTCTCCCTCTGGGACAGCCTGTAGCCCATGTGTCACAATGAAGGTAGAGTATCATGGAAGCCCTATCATGGAAGGAAACTGAATTATATAATTGCTTCATTAATTATGCAAATTACATCATCATTTGCATACTGGTCATGTCAAGCATCACTTACCCTACCTATGCCCCAAATATCAGGATGATCCGTCGACCGGTTATTGAGTTATCCTACTTTAAACATTTTCATACAAATGCTCCTGCAGTTCTAGAGCAAGCCGCTAGGGGGCCCAAACTTATGTCACTTCTTCCCGAGCACAAGACCTATCTACCATCCAAAAATCATGACCCTACCTCCTTCAGATCACCTTATTTCAAAACCGGAAGTACCGCTGCAGTACCATAACGAGCCGCCAGGGGGCCCATATTCCTATCACTTCTAGACCTCATCAAGACCTACCCACCTACCAAATATGAAGACAATCCATTTAAGCCTTCTCGAGTTATACTGTTGACAGACTCACGCACACACGCACGCCCATGAAAACATACCCTTCTTGACGAAGGCAAAAAGTACTTGTTGTGGCCTAACACAATAGTACTCTACCATGGACACCCATCTCAATTCTCTGACTACCGCGTAATTGGGTTAATTTTGTGATGTGACAGAGCTGTCGCGTGATCCGGCGGTCCTTGCGTCACAAGAATATTGAGTGGTAGAGATCTCAAATTCAATTGTCCTTGCGCTAGATGTTTGCGCGTGCATGGCGGAAGATATGCGTACATTTGTGGGATGTACAAAGAGCTCATTTGATGTAGGCGACGCGCGTTTCAGTCTCGTAAATGTAACGGTCGTTGCCATTTGAAACGGTCGATGCCATATCGCAGAATGGTGATCAATGCCATATCCGAGTGTATCATAACTTTTGAGAGTTGCAAAAACATTTAAAACACAGTTATTTGGGAATACCCACTCTTGGGGTGTTGTATCCAGAACCATGCTTTATCCATAACCATGAACAGGCACGTGCGCGGTTCTGGATAGTCCACTCGTACCCAGAACCAAACCTACGTTCTTGGATACACGGACACTATCCAGAACCGTGCCTGATCCTAACCCTAACCCATTCAGGCATAGAACTAGATAGGCACGGTTCTGGATACAATATGGGGTGTAAGGACAAGCTCTCAGCCTGCAAGGTTCCTGCTAGGCCCGTTGAAAATACGTCAAACCATCTCTTTGGTTGTGCCAATAAATTATATTATTATATGCGAAAACTATAAATACTTCCCACAGGTTCTGAGAAATGTCAGATGTCTTGTTTGATTTTATTATTTTATCTTCCACTCACGTGCCGCTCCATTTTGAGCACGTGGGGTAATTGATTTAACTCATGAAGATGATATTTTTATATCAGTACCAACTATAAAAAAAAAACACGTGAGGAGCCGTTTTGCCGGGTCATCATACAACATGTGGTTAGGGTTGTTGACTCAGAATCTGAAGGTTCTGGGTTCGAATCCCTGACAGGTGTTATGCCCTTGGGAAAGGTACTTTATACCTATTTCCTCACTCGACTCACTGAAAAGGAGTACCTAGCTTTGGGTAGGGACGTCCTCTCGGATGTAAAGCTGGAAGTGAAAAAAAAAGCTGGAAGTGCCCTGTTTGAGGAGAGCCATACCTCGAGCACGTTGAAGATCCTACCGCACTTATCGAAAGGAGTAGGGGTCCATCCTGGTGTGAATGGTTCAAACCTTAAGCCCCTGTCACACATTTAGAACCTTCCCCCGAACAACAACCGACCAATGTTGGCTGAAGTTCGGGAGCAGTCTGACCAGATTTCAACCATGCCTACTTTTCAATACGAATCGAATTGAATTTGAGTTAAATTCGAGTCAAATATGACTGCCAACCACGCCCAGACCTACTTCCGTACACCAGCCAACCATGGCCGAACCTCCCGTCCACACCCGAATGTTTTAAACATTTTGAAACATTTGGTCGACACAGCTGAACAACAGCCGACCTAGCCAAACACCAGCCAACCACAGCCAACCTTGCTCCCGAACTACTGCTAACCATGGTTGGGGGGAGTTCAGCTAGTGTTTGGGAGGCCATATTCTAGCCTCCACCAGGCGCCTTCCTACGGGGGTACGGATCGTAGAATTCGGCAAAAGAAGGGAATAGCTGGCCAGTAGAGTCGGTCCGCGGGAGGGTTAGTTTCCCCCTCCGAATCCAGTCAAACCACAAGGCGGCCAAACTCCCCTGGCAAATATTCTCCCTATTATAGCCAGCGTAGTTAGTCTGGTAGAGACTAGCCATATTCGGCTATGTGTACCTAACAGTCTGGTCTTACACAGTTTGTCAATGCCTGGTTGTATATCGGTTCTGCTTTTACCCGGTTTCTTGCGAGGCCGCCTACAAGCGGTTTCTTCTAAGCCGCCTCCGTACAGCAAACCGAACTGACGTACAGTTAGAAAAACCCAACACATTTTATTTAAAAAAAGCAACTTGCGTAGAGCAGTAGCAGTCAGCCAACTGCGCTTACAGAAGAACTTTAGTGCACGACAGTTGTACACGGTACAATGTATGGCAAAGACATAGTTCAGAAATAAAGAAAGGAAATTAATATCTTAATTACTGAATAACAAGGACTAATACAGTATTCAATAGGGCTAATCATTGGTTTCGGCATTTTTCCTAATAACGAAACAGTCTTTTATGTATTTACCTATTTTTGCATTGTAAGAGTTGTTGCATTTGAATATACATATATATAAATCTGTCCATAACATCGAGTCTGTTGAAATTCCTTGTACTAGATTCGATAAATGTGAATAGCTTATTACGTAGAACATCATATTTAGGGCATTTCGATGATAATTACATGTACTTACTTGGGAAAAAAATAACCACCGATTCATGTCTGAAACAAAATGCGGTTAGGAAGCTCGTCACTTGTGACGTCACAGATGATAAGCTTCTTGCTCTGACAGCATGAGAGTCACGTAAATCGTATTTCATTGTCTTTACATGTATAAATATCACATTGTTAATACAAACACCACACTGAGAGGAGGCAACAGTCTGCGGTAAGTGATGCATGTATCTAGTAAGCAGGTTTGTTTGTTTGTTTGTTTGTTTGTGCCTTTATTTAACTTCGAAAATACTCCAGTCGGCTGCTCAGACCGCTTTTCATGGAGGTCGAGAACGTGTGTGACCGGTTCCTCATGCGTTTATTATCATGTTGTATCCAGAACCGTGCTTTATCCAGAACCATGCGTGTTCAGGCACGGTTCTAGATAGTCCACGCGTATCCAGAACCGTGTCTGTGGCAAATCTAAGTTTTTGGATACGCGGAGATAATCCAGAACCGTGCCTGGTCCTAACTCTAACCCATTCAGGCATAGGACTAGATAGGCATAGTTTTGGATACGATAGACTTTCTAGAGACGCGTTTTTTTGCAAATTCGATGGTTGTTGTCATTCCGGTATTTGGTAGTTCAATGACCCGTGAGATTTGAATATTTGTGAAAGATTTTGAAGAAGAGTTTATATAATACGTCAATGTAACCGGAGAGGTTCCTCCTGCGGCCTTATAGCTGCAGCTAGCGTTTGTGAAACCAAATAACAAGGTTATATGGTCTCTCTTTTTTTCTGTCGCAAGTGATATGATCACAAAGCTTTGAAATATAATTTCCGTTCTCCGAAATCTTTTGGAAGCATAAAATCAATTATGAAGCACATCCGCCCGACACTGTCCCATGATACTCTCTGGTTTGGCCATCTTTTCCGTCAGTGCCCTTTGCTGACTCGCCGCAGTTCTTACTGTCAAGGCGTTAACAAAGAGGTTTTGTTTCTTTCCGTGCTACATAGGTGAAAGCATGGGTATTGTATTGAAGGCCTTTCTAGTCATTCTCGTGGCCTGGCTCTTGCTTTACACCCAAGTGTTCTCCGGAGGAGCGGTGAGGATCCGGAACCGCGCCCGCGGGAAGGGTCCACCGCCTGCCGGCCGGGCTCGAGCGCACAACCGGGTCCCGTTGTTCAGTCGGTACGGTCGCGGAGGCCGGCTGTCCGCGGCGGAGACGAGCGGGGGTCTGCCCGAGGCGGAGACGAGCGACGGTACGGTGATGATGAGGGACGGATGGCTGAGGTGGGCTTCGGCGGTAGATGAGGCCGAGCTACAATCGAGCCCGGCGTCCGCCCCTTCTGAAGGCGACGAACCTTCCCTGCTTCAGGGCTTTCGGCTCAGCAGCCATGGCGTAAGTCACTTCGCTATTTCTTTTCTTTTGGTATAGCCCAGAAAGACGCACCTACGATAGAGGGTTTTTCTTCCACGATCGTGCCTTACGTTGTAGATTTGAGAGGAAACGGGAGCAAAGATTCAAAAATCAAACTATTGCAACCGTTTCTTCCCAAACCTACGACGTGTGGTGATATCGTCGCGGAAAAAAAAAAAACAACATCGCAGGTGCGTCATACGATGTTTGTGACCGGGGCTCACATTTGTGCGATTTTGATGCCGTAGAATTTTCAAGCAGGCTGTGACAGAACCAAATGCCGATAAGGGTCTAAGACAGCCTTTTTTTCGTAACAAGACAGCTGAATTTTGTACGACACATGCACGACTATCCCAAGACTGCGCGACGTATGCGACCGAACCTGCTTCTCATGCCTTCTTTACCTTCCTAAGTCGGAGATTAGCCTTCTTTTTTCGTTGTTATGCCAACTCCATTCTTTCAATAAAAGCCACTGCGAGGGTAAGCTAAATTACAAGAGACAATTTGTTGGACGAAAGGAGGAGGGAAATCTGGTGGACATTCATATTAAAAGCAACAAGAAAACACCCATCATCGAGGTTTAGGTCTGTGAATTTCAACTTTGAGATGACAGTCCAGTTCAGAGTTTTTTTTATCGCGCTTGATGTACAACTTATATGTCTGTCACGACTTGTGTTTTCTTTTCTAGAAATCTCTCTATTTGGTCATGAAAGCTTAACTGTTTTGATCGAACGGATCAAAAGAACTCTGCCCAGGACCACTCTAAATAGCTGGGCCGAATTTAATCTTGTAGGGATCAGTTTGAAAGTATATGGTGTGTAAAGACAAAGGAAAAATCACCTTTTCAAAACCTTACCCCAAGTAACAAGTACGCAGCACGGTTTAATGTAATAGTGTGCCCGTTGGCATCGCCGTGCTCTGCGCAAAAGGACTGCGAAATTTGATTTCATCCGCCTACGACAATAACTTCATTTTTCTCCCCTTACGAAACTGCGATCAAAAGTCCACCAATTTGTCACCATGGTTTTTCCAAGAACACGTCGGCAGAACGTACTGCGCCTGTGCACAACCCTGATTTTTCACGTTTTTCGTTGGATGTTTGGTCAACGTTGCATCAAAATTTTGCCTGTTGCAGACGATATATTTTCCTATACAACATTTGAAAACTACAGACAGGCTGTCAACCTTATATGCTTTAATACAACCTTATATGAGACGTTCTGCCAAAGTGGTATGCACAATACGTATACATTACGGGTTTTGCGCAGGTGCAGTACGTTCTGCCGACGTGCTGATTTTCCAGAGACGACAAGTGTCCGTACGGGCCCTTTTAGCAATAGACCGATCCTGAATGTCCATCACAATTAGCAGTTCAACCAATGAGAGAATGGCAATTAGCGGTTCAACCAATGGGAGAGTGGCTGCATGCAAATATCTGCATTTCTTCGTTTTGACGGAGGTGGGCGGGGCTTTAGGATTGTTCTATTGTGGCCTAAGCATAACATATGGAAGCCTAAAAACGCGGTAATGACCACACTTTCGCAATAGAAAGGGTGGTCAGTGAGAGGAAGACAGAGAAAAAGAGACAAAGACATGAAGAAGAAGAAGACCTGGTTTATTTGATCACTCACATAAAATACAACATCATAGCTCAATCTCTAAATTGCAGTGTACGTATGTTGTACCATATGTACTAGATGCTCCTATGTTAGAATTGTAATACGATATAAAACAACGTCTCAGTGTACAACTTTTGGAAAATGGATCATACCGGTAGGATTTTAAAATTTGGAATTTTTTTTCTGAAAGCTATAAGAGCAAATGTGAAAAAAAGTTATAAAACATCTAACACTTCAAAATTGCTTAGGTCAATTGTACACTAATTTTGTTTACCTTCGCAGAAGGAAAACATATTGTTTTTGCTTTGTTTCTTCTTCTTCTCCAAACACAGAAGGTCAATGACCTGGACCAGATGGCTGTTACCATGGTAATTGGTGTTGTAGCAGACATCCTGTGGTGTTGGATTACATTATGTTGCAAGTTGCAGGGGCTGGCCACCATATATGTATATATGAATGTGTAAAACTATGTAATGAGTAAGAATAAACAGAGTAGTAGTTTGTAAGGCTAGACCATGTGAAGGGAAACATTATGTATTTACTTTGCAAATGTTACCATTCTAGTTTTCACTAATACTCTTTCTCGTGGATGATCCAGCCGGGGCTTGAACTCACGACCTCCCTGTTAGTAAAAGGTAAAGGTAAGGTAGTCCCATAGCCTTTTTGAGGCCGTAGGGGCAGTGGGTTGTTAAACCACTGTGTCTAGGGCACGGTATTGGAATGCGGAGCCCATCCCTCTCCTTCCACCGCCTTTTACCTCCCCAACCGAAGTCAGGTACCCATTTGACACCTGGGTGAAGTGAGGAAAGTCGTGTAAAGTGCCTTTCCCCAGGACACAAGGTCTAGCCAAGAATGTCAGGAATCGAACCCGCGATCTCTCGATCCGTCGAGCCCGCTAGCCTTAGCCACTCGGCCATTCGACGCCACATGTTATAGTACGTAGTTATATTTTGGGAGAAGGATAGAGATTGACATGTTTGATTTCATGATATCGCAGGAAAGGTGGGGGAGCTGGCGGACTCGTACTCTGCGATCTCTGATGACTGAACTGACTGGTTCAGCTTCTGCTCGGTAACAACTCGGAATCCTCCTAGTCCAACGGTAAGACAACATGTGTATTTTTAGTTTGCAAAAAAATATCCTCTGGAACATACGGTGGTGCCCATCTCCATTTCTGTAGCCATTGGGCCACGAAGTTGTGCAAGCACTACAACAGGGGGCTGGTCCGCTGGTAGTGTTGTGTGTTTGACCTTCCCATACTCTTTGTCATAGATGATGAGTACAAGAGTAGAGAAAGCAGTATATACCATTTTAAAGCTGCATTATGTAACATTAGGACAATACAAAATGTAAGTTTTCTAGTCATTTCTTTACACAGTAAGTTGAATCAACCCTACTCCATTGCAAATAAGTGCCATTCAGGAAATCGAGGTGACAGAATATGACGCCTTACGAGTGTGTTTAAAAAGGTTGGAATCACAGCTGTTAGCCATGTTTGTTTACATTCTGGTAGTTTCTGGTGGTGCCTCAAACTGAATGTACCTCATGTGGGCTGTTTTAGCGCCAACCATAAATGTTAGAAATGTGACATAATTGCACAGATATGTTGAAAAGTGGAAGTACATTACAATCACACAAAGATTTTTTATTAAAATATTTCAATTTTTTGTGCAAAAATGTTACATAATGCACCTTTAAAGTCTTTGGTATGATGCGGCCGGGGTTTGAACTCACGACCTCGAGATCATCCTGGTTACAAAGCGAGCATTCTTCCCGATTGAGCTATTGCACGTATATTTACGTCCCAAAGTGGAAAGGAAGGCAGTTCAGTACTAAGGAGAGGGAAGACTTCCACCGACTACTTCGTTTTGTTTTCGATGTGTCTCTGTGTGTTTGCGTGTGTGTCTGTAGTCATTTTCACATGCCAGGCGTGTCGGGGGAAACTTACAGGAAGTTAGGTCAAAGGTCCCAGAAAATGTTATTTCATCTCCTGTCATGTTAATTTCATGCTTAAGGGGACAAATGCGTAGACAGAATCAACGAGAAATTCACAAAAATGAATAAAACAAGACCCCCCCCCCCAAACTCTATTTGACGGCGGTATGAGATCTTCAATTTCATGTTTGACCTGTTTGGTAGGACCCCTTTTTATAGCACGTCGGCAGAACGTACTGCGCCTGCGCAAAACCCTGATTTTTCACGTTTTTCGTTGGTTTTTTGGTCAACGTTGCATCAAAATTTTGCCGGTTGTAGATGATATCTTTTCCTATACAACATCTAAAAATTACAGACAGGCTGTCAACCTTATATGCTAAAATACAACCTTATATGAGATGTTCTGCCAAAGTGCTATGCACAATACATTACGGGTTTCGCGCAGGTGCAGTACGTTCTGCCGACGTGCTCCTTTTTATTGGCTGGTGACTGCGGAGCGACTAAAACTGTTTTTTTAAATCACCTATGGCTTTATAATAGGAACATGATCCACGATTGAAATATATGAGTTGAACTCACAAATCACAAAATACAATTTTTAAGCAACTAGAAAGGTAACATTTGCAAAGTAAATGCATAGTGTTTACCTTCACATGGTCTAGCCCAACAAACTACTGCTCTGTTTATTCTTACTCAAACACGTCCATATATATGGTGACCAGCATCTCGTTGAAAGTATTAGGGAGAGTTTTGGTTGCTCAGTAGAAAACGGGTATATCGTCAGTGCAAAATCGGATCAACCAATAGCTTTCACGGCCACGCGTGCCCTAATTTTTACCAACGTTCTAAAGAACGAATCATTTAGAGTGGGTGGTACGTTCCGTAATGCCATCAACTTGTCGAAAGCTGAAAGGGGGAAACTCGCAAATCGAAGTAACTCAGCCTTTCAATGGTTGGCACGTGTCGGGCCATCTCTGACACGTGCCCAAGAAAATTTGGGTGCTCATGTAGGCCCACTAAACGAGCACGTCGGCAGAACGTACTGCGCCTGCGCAAAACCCTGATTTTTCACGTCTTTCGTTGGATGTTTGGACAACGTTGCATCAAAATTTTGCCTGTTGCAGACGATATCTTTTCCTATACAACATCTGAAAACTACAGACAGGCTGTCAACCTTATATGCTCTAATACAACCTTATATGAGACGTTCTGTTAAAGTGCTATGCACAATACATTACAGGTTTCGCGCAGGTGCAGTACGTTCTGCCGACGTGCTCATTAAACGGCGATCACTGAGCGATCGCGCAGAGACCCAAATTAGATTCGTGTGGTCCTTGATTTCGTAACTAGAATATGATCCAAGATGCATGATTTCAAGGCATCCAATGCAATTTCAGGGCGGCAAAATAAAAAAAATTCTGGATGGGGAAATCTGTCTGATATTGACATTTACTGCCATTTCCTAGCACTTTTTCGTCGTCATTTCATACTTGAAGCGTTTGAAGTAGCCCAAAAACAAGCTACGTGAGGAGCCCCTTTATTTTTTGGTACCACCAATAAACAGCTAGAACCAGCCTACGATACGAAACAAGCAACCGTTTTCCATCAGCGACATAGCATTTTTTGCGTCACAGATATCAGTATGCTATGGGATAGGGTTGATTCAACTTACTACATTAAAATTGACTTTGAAAATTGACTTTGAGCAGAAAATTGACTTTGAACATCCGGTTTTACTGCCCTGAAATCTCTTTGGGTGCCTTTAAAAGACAATAAAGCAAACACATAAAACGTAAACTAAATTCGTCCTTTTTATGTTCGCTCTAGTGACAATACATGATTTGGCAAAAACGGACAGCCTACAAGAGGACTTGTTAGGTTCCATCATTTTATCCGGTGGTTGAGAGTTAAGATAAAAGAGCACGTCGGCAGAACGTACTGCACCTGCGCGAAACCCGTAATGTATTGTGCATAGCATTTTGGCAGAACGTCTCATATAAGGTTGTATTAGAGCATATAAGGTTGACAGCCTGTCTGTAGTTTTCAGTTGTTGTATAGGAAAAGATATCGTCTGCAACAGGCAAAATTTTGATGCAACGTTGACCAAACATCCAAGTTGACGGAAAACGTGAAAAACCAGGGTTTTGCGCAGGCGCAGTACGTTCTGCCGACGTGCTAGATAAAAGTGAATCTTTCAGATATTTAATGGTCAAAGCTTACCCTCGTTTTGGCGCACGTTATCAAGAACGTCATTGACACACATAACATCACGGCGAAAACGACAGTTGAGTACAGTAATATAATTGGTCAATTAAAGTGCGTGGTAGGTTCCGTTGCATCCCACCTACTTGAGATGGGGCAGGGGTTCCATTAGGTTTTAACTACTTGAGATAAAAGCGACACTTCGAAGCAAGGTCGAGTTAGAACACGTAAAGGGGCGACCCTGTTGTATCCACAACCGTACGTGCTTTATCCAGCACCATGCTTATCGCAGGCACGGTCCTGGATAGTCCACGCGTATCCAGAACTGTGCCTCGGGCAAATCTACGTTCTTATGCTGAGGTCACATTTCCAAACCGGGGCCCGGCCGGGCAGTTTCGTAGAACGAAAAATCAACACTTTATATCAAGAATATAGTTTTTACGCAAATAGTCCCCATTATTAATTTTTTTTTTCAATTTTTTTGTGCTTTGTTGTCTTTTATATCATACTTTTCGTTCCATGAGACTGCCCGGCCTGGCCCCTGTTTGGAAATGTGACCTCAGCATAACATACGCGGAGACAATCCAGAACCGTACCTGATCCTAACCCTAACCCATTCAGACATAGAACTAGATAGGTACGGATCTAGATACAATAGACCCACATGAATGTGTCGTATGAAATGATGATTATTTATCTGTTTGTTTGTTTGTTTGTTTGTTTATTTATTTATTTGTTCAGACTCTACCGATGAGAGCGAAGGGATCAACGACATCAAAGTAGAGAACTGGCGGGAAAAAGAAAAGAAGGGACGTGTACAAGAGCTCAGTGAAGAGGCTTCATCTATAGCAGTGTTCTAGGGAATTTTGCAACGTGCAGATTTTGTGTTGAAGATTTTAAAAGACGCTTTAGAAATCTAAAGAATATCTATTTAAAGACCATATGAGAATATTTTCCACAGAAATTGATAATAAAGGAATCCCGTACTACAGAACTCAAGTATATTTAAACCATAGTTCATTGGAGTGCAACAGTTTTTCGACATTGTTGGATCTATAATACGTACAGGGGTGCAGAGTATGGGATACGGCAATACCTATCTCTTGTTTCTTTTTGAAGACCCAAGTGAATTTCCAAAGCAATACAGTTTTTGAAACGTTTCGATGTTGTCCTTCATTCTTTCTTGCACACACACTGAGTACGCATTTCCATGCACCATAGTCATCTTTGCATTTTCTACACAGTACTGTGAATAAGTTGGTGAAGTGTTCTTCTTTTGTTTAACCTTAGGCCACAGCAGGTAATAATATAAATTTTATGGATGACATCCTCCACAGACTCCAAATCTAATACGATAGGGCAAAAAAAAAACAACGCGTGCAAAAAAACAACAAGATTCCTACATTTTCAAATTTAGAGATCATAAACCTTGTTCAACAAGAATTGAGGAGTCAAAACATGAAATCAAAAACAAAAGGTATTTTAGTTCTGTATTCAATAGTATTACCTGGCCTTGTAGATGTGTATACATCTCAATTAACTAAAGAGCTTGTCGTACCATCATAGGCAGCTACCATACTGGGTCTTCATATGCGATGGAAGACTGCCAACATTTGCTATCAAACGCGAGAAATTTGGCCTCACTCCTTCCACAAATGTGGTATAAATCTCAACAGATAAATCAGTGCATTCAGCTGCGTCGTCTTCACTGATATCAGAATTCAAAGAACTTTGGCCTAGCGCCTGAAGGCATGAAAGGAGAGTAGTCTGCTTACGTCACCAACTGCCATTATTTAAAAAGGAAATGCTTATTTGAAAGGAAGTGCTTGCGCTTCTGTCTAAATCTTCATCTTGTACCTAAAGCCTCTGTCACACATTCAGAACCTTCCCCCGACCACCAACCAACCAAATTTGGCTGAAGTTCAGGAGCAGTTTGACCAGATTTATGCCACGCCAACCTTTCTGTACGAATCGAATTTTAGTTCAATTTCAGTCAAATTTGACCCCAGAGCACGCCCCGAACACTGCTGACTTACTCCTGAACGCCAGCCAAACACCAGCCGAACCTACCGTTCACACCTGAATGTTTTAAACACTTTTTTTCACCAAAACAGGTAATTCTGAGAGTTCTCCTGTTCCTGACCTTGGTGCTGAAAAGTGTGTTTTGTTGTGATTGAGTTCAATGGAAAGTCAGAAACAGTCAGATTGTAAAACTGTTATTCCTGATAATATGGCCACACAAAAATGACTCCATCCCCTGGAGATTAATATTTTGAAACATTCGGTTGGCGCAGCCAAACAGTAGCCGATCTCGCCGAACACCAGCCAACCACAGCCGACCTTGCTCCCGATCTACTCCTAACCATGGTTGGGGGGCGTTCGGCAGTGTTCGGGAGGATTCAGCTTTGTGTTTCAGACTACTCCCGAACTTCAGCCAACCTTGGTTGGCTGGTGTTCGGGGGAAGGTTCTGAATGTGTGACAGGGGCTTCAGCTATATAGTCTTGGTCGGCTGGTGTTCGGGGGAAGGTTCTGACTGTGTGACAGGACCAAATTGACTCATCCCACGGAAATTAATCAATGAAAATGAATAGATCCATTCTGACGCAGTTTTCCATGAAGCGCGCGTCACCGGCCACACAGTAATTGTAGCCCGGAGCGGGAAACACGAGTGTTGCACGACATCCTCAAAACATCCTCAAAACATCCTCACCTTACAGCTCTCATTACTGCCTTCTTAATGACATTGATGTCTTCGTCAACGTCTTCAGAGTTTTCTCAAAGATTTGTTGCTTTCATTTGTACAAAGAAAGACTGTGCTCTGAAATTAATAATCTCTGAATAACACAGATAACCTTTATTGTACATTCATGCCCTATCGGGCTAAGTACAGGTGAACAGATGAAAATATATACACATGTTTGTAGTACAAACAGGACTACTGATACAAATCTAACTACATTAGCACTAAAACAACACTAATACAGAGGTTCGGCTTCTTCCCGTTTTTTTGTGATGTTAAGAATATAATCTGAAATGGGTTTGTTTAATGCAGTATGATCAAAGCGCATAAGAAAGATGAATTTTTCAATATTAGACAAGGATTGGAAGTATGGAAACGTTCTTGTAATAAATTTAAAAAGATTAATTCTATCAATACTATATAAACTACAATTTACGACAAAATGGACTTCATCCTCTACCTTGTTCAAACTACAAAATTGACAAATTCTAAGTAAAGTAGTTATTGGACGTTTAAGAAATTGTGTGTTTTGAGGAGGGGGAAAAGCGAAGAACGTGTGTCTGGTTTCACAAACAAGCCTGCGTTGCTAATAGCAACACTGATGTGGTGTGGTAACGTCTATTGACGTTTGTGGTTAAAGGATTGTTGACTCAGAATCTAAAAGTTCTGGGTTCGAATCTCTGGCAGACCCCACTGTTGTGTCCTTGGTAAAGGCACTGAACACCTATTTACTTACTCGACTCAGGTGAAAATGAGTACCTAGCTTTGGTTAGGGACGTCCTATGGGATAGGACGTAAAGCCGGAGGTCCCGTGTTTGAGGAGGGTCAAGAACACACCGCACTTATCGAAAAGAGCAGGGGTCCTTCCCGGTGTGAGTGGTTCAAACCTTACAGTCTGTTCTCAGGGTTGACATCTTGAAAAGTTCATAGTCCTAAATATTACGTCCAACCTTTTACAAATGTGGTAAATCTCAATAAATAAAACAGTGCATTCAACTGCGTCGTCTTCACTGATATCAGATTTCAAAGAACTTTGGCCTAAAGGCACGAAAGGATACATAGTCTGATTTCTTCACGACTTGCCATTATGTAAGACTACAGACCGAAGAGTTGATTGTGACGGAGAAATGCATTTCCAGTACATCATTCAAACGGAATGGAAACTATAATATACAGTCAGTTATAGTAAAGGTACGTCAAACGTCACTCTCTTGTTTTGGAAGTCGACCCCCCCCTTGCGACATTTGGAAACATTGCATATCCTGACTTTTGGCAGTTGTGTTAAGAAAGGTAAAGCCCATTTCACACATTCCCCCCGAACACTAGCCGACCAAGGTTGGCTGAAGTTCGGGAGCAGTTTGACCAGATTTAGGCCACGCCTACCTTACTATACGAATCGAACTTGAGTTAAATTTGAGTCAAATTTCACCGCCAACCACGCCTAGACCTACACAACGTAACACACCTGCTTCTGTAGTTGTATAGCCGGTAAAAACGCCGCTAGGCGTAACACACTGGCTTTGCAGGCATGCGGCGTGGAGGCAGCTGGCTATATTACATGTACACGAGCGACCTGCCACGCCTAACATTTGCACATCTAACTGTAAGTGTTGTTTAAAGCTATCTAGTGACGATGCATCCATTCTGTGGTTAGATGTTGCCTCACTAGACTAACAGGAACACAGCAGATCGTTTTCTCATGCACTGGCGGTGTCTCCAATATATATATAGGAACCACGTCGGCAGAACGTACTGCACCTGCGCGAAACCTGTACCCGTAATGTATTGTGCATAGCACTTTGGCAGAACGTCTCATATAAGGTTGTATTAGAGCATATAAGGTTGACAGTCTGTCTGTAGTTTTCAGATGTTGTATAGGAAAAGATATCGTCTGCAACAGGCAAAATTTTGATGCAACGTTGACCAAACACCCAACGAAAAAAGTTTTGCGCAGGCGCAGTACGTTCTGCCGACGTGCTTATATAGGAAAGTTCAACGGTATTTACCGCTGACACGTAAGCGTCTCGTGTGCGTCATTCGAGCATTACTCCTTGTAATCTGCATAACCAAGGACGTCAAAAGAACCAGAGAAACATCCACGGTGATTTCGGGCATTACTTTCAAAGCCTTCCAAAACACACGTCTTGATTGGCCAATTTGAAGTGTTTTGAAACAGCGATGATTGTTGGGAATGGTTAAACTAGTTAGGTTAGACGTGTATACATAGTTTGGTAATAGAGCTGCATTGAGTTTGACAGCCCCCGTCAATTCTGTGAAACCTAATTACCACCTATGACGTCAGCATCGGTCTTGCAACTGTCAATTATCGTCGGACCAAAATGTTTAACTAAACACCAAGGACAGCCGGGCAAACGTCATTTTCTACGAAGCCATTTCGCGTGAACTTTCCGAAGAATGAGGTTCTAGCCAACACCTTCAAATTTGGACCGGAAATGTCGTCATCGATGACCCTAGATTAGCAATACAACTATTAGCAAGACCGGACATGACGTAAACGAAGACAATGTGCATTTTTGTGTACAGTACGTTTTGTATGAACTTTCCTAAGTATGTGATGTCGTCATTGTCGTCACTATTCCGAAGTCTGATGTTGGAGATATCGTCATCAATAACATTATGTTAGAAATACAATAATTGAGAAGATTAATTGGTCTATTTAGTGTTAACCTTGTAGAATGCAATGGGGTTGTTTTCAAAGATTAAGCGCTTCACAACAACAACAACAACAAAAATTATTCCCTTATCCCCTCTATTGTCCATGTACATGGTACCCAAAGCGATATAATACCTTAAAAACGTGCAAAGACTTTAAAAAAGCGTTTAAGTACATCGCTCGCGGAGAAAATGTTTGTCATATAGTAGCTTTAAAGCTGCATTCTGTAACATTAAGACGATACAAAAAGTCAATTTTCTGGTCATTTCTTTATAAAGTAAGTTGAATCAACCCTACTCCGTTGCAAATAAGTGTCATTCTGGAAGTGAAAGTGTCACCATATTGCGTCATACGAGTGAAAGCTTGAAACACAGCTGTTAGCCATGCATGTCTGGTATTTTGTGGTGGTATTTTGTGGTGGCACCACAAACTGAGTGCACCTGGCCTCGTGTGGGCTGTTTTAGCGCCAACCATAAATGTCAGAAATGTGACATAATTGCACATTCAAATATGTTGAAAAGTGGACGTACATAAATGACAATCACATTAAGATCTTTTTCAATTAAAATATTTCAATTGTTGGTGCAAAAATGTTACATAATGTTCCTTTAAAGCAACCATTGTGATTCCAGCAAACGTCCTTGCCCTCGAGACTGTAGCTTCTCCAGTCTGCACCTGCAATAGAAATTTGATTGCCTTCATTGTTTTTTTGTCTAGAAGTTTGTCCTGAATGTCCTAAGTCCCTTACGTTTAGTACCATCTTGTCACTGATTTATAGAATACTTTATCAGATTACTTCAGTTTCATTCGAGTTTCTCGCAAATCTGACTCAAACCCATCGTGTTTTTAAGTACCTGCCGTGCAAAGAATTCCGGCTTATCTTTACAGGGCTTTTAAAAACAGCGTGATCTTTTAACTCCTGCAAAGATTATACGCCATCCTTTTAGCTTTTTACAGACCGTAACGAATGTTGTATTCATCCTGACGATTTTTCTCCCGACTCTAGAAGATTATGCATGGTGGAACGTAGCCGTTTACTACCACACTTGATTCAGGAGTTGGTTAAGCCCCGGTCATATACATTATCGTACGATGCTCCTACGATTTGGCGGAGCAACTTCAAGAATTTTCGTTGCGCCCTCTCCCATCCGCAGCCCATTACTGCAAGGTCTCTTTCCACTGTTTTTCTCCACGTCATTACTTGTCCACCCCTCTTCTTCTTTCCTTTAGGACACCAAGTTAGCACCACTTTTGGCAATCTTTGCCTTGGCATTCTGGAGATGTAACCTATAGCTACCTCATTCTTGATCTTTGCACTAGCTTGGAGAGCTTTGGTTGTCCTGTCCGATGCCTGCATCTCGTCATTGCTGATGTGTTGTTGCTACTTGACTTTCAATATGGCCCGTAGCCATCTCTGATCCGCAACATCCAGCCGTTTTTCCTGGTCATTTGCCAACTTTCAGCTCCCATACAGGACTGTAGACAGCACACATGCAGTACAATGTATGTGACTAAGGCTTAACTCCTCGGAGGTCCTTATTACATGGTTACTTACGTTGATATAAGCAGCCTGGCGTGGAACTCTCTTCTAATCCAAGAATCTCCTAGAAACCTATTTTGTTAGACATGTGTAACTGCGGGTAACAGCAAGAGAAATGGTGCCCATACTGTACAGAACAGGTTGCAAAGATGACCCCGACTGCACTGAGAAAACGGTACTGATTCACTGCAGATATTTTATCCGTGGTTCAACCCAACAACCGTACGTCACTTTAAAGATTATCTGTTCACCTAGTTCATCTACCGATTAGGGGTTCTTCTTTCCTTTCGGACTCCAACAACCGTAAACTTTTAGAATGTGTTCAATTGTTTTTAAAAGAAACCAAAAGATTCGAGTAAAAAAAAAATTCTGTTATCCTACCAGTTCAATCAATATTCCATTTTCATTTTCCTACATGTCATATTATTTAGTTATCATGCGGTTCACCGTAGCTTACTTTATTATTCTTATGCTTTGCATGTCTGTTTTTGTGTCATTCCACTTTTGTATTATCTTTGTTTCGATGCCAACACTAAAATAAGCAATGTAGCTTGAGTCTGTTGCCATCATGTATTGTTATTAAATGTTATGATAAATAAATAAAAAGATTACCTGTCTTTACTGCAAAACTTACCTCCATATTATACCAGCATTTTAGGTGTCTTGTGCAGTTAAATTCCGTCAATTAAGTTTACTGTTAGCTTTAGATGCTCGTCAAGACCTTTGGACATTTTTGTAAAGATGTAGCGTCGCACAATTGACATGTTTCAACCGTGCTTGTGACTCAACAAAAGCAATTATCTAACAGTTAATAACGTTAACAGTTCTCTAGGTTGACTGACAACTTGAGATGCGAGGTTGTCCCCTCTAATCTGATGTATTCCAACGACAGCAAAATTAATTTCATTGATTAGTGAGATAAGTTGTCATAGAAATAAATCGAAGTTTCTGCTGTTTCTGTTTATGGGACCTGACAATCAAACTTTAATTGCGAAATAAGCTTTGTCCGTCGTACAATGTATCTGTATCTGTATCTGTATCTGTATAGCCGGTATAAACGCCCTTTGGCGTAACACACCAACTTCGCAGGCACGCGGCGCGGCGGCAGCTGGCTACATTACACCGAACGACACGTTACATCTAACCTTTGAACGTCTAAACAATGTTTAAAACCATCTAGTGACGATACCCCTACTGTACTTGGTGGCAGCGAGTTCCACTCTACGATAGTTCTAGGAAAAAATGGGTTTTTAAACACGTCAATCCTTCGTTGATATCTCTGGTACTTGAAGGATGACTATTTCTTGTTCTTTTCTGGGCTAGCGCTGGTACTAGGTACTTGGTAGTTGGTACATCCACCGAGAGCATATGTCGAAAGCATATAGAGTTTAATGATGGTAATATGAAGGAAAACACGTGTAATTGCATTGTTATTGTGTATGTTAGACGTGACAATTCTAGAAGGTAGGATTGTCACGATTTCACTGGTGACACAGTAAAAACGAGAATTCGGAGACCTCATACCTCCATGAAATATTTAGAGCTTTTGTATTTTTTAAAAATTTGTCTCTTTGATTATGGAAATATTATGATTAGCATAATCTATTTTGATATAAGGTTTTCTCAACTCAAATTACATATATTTTATATTATATACTTAATGACTCATAGCATTTTTTGCATTAATTATGTAAATTGCGTCTTTATTTGGATAATTTGTATCTGTTAATGTTCTACTTGCCATAGGTTACATACATTACACGTCTCAAAGTCGTATTATGTACAACGCTGGAATTTGATAATTTTCTCATTAATAATGCAAATGAAGTATTTATTTACATAATATACATCTGGTTGTGTACATCACTGTCTAAGCTACCTACATGCCAAAAATCACGTAAAGCCGTCCTTCTTTCTTGATTTATCCGCTTTGAAAGATTTCGTCGAAAACTCCCATGTAGTTCCAGAACCACAGTTAGGAGGAGCAAACTCACACCACTTATTCCTGACAGGAAAAGCTATAAGCCACTGAAAAATGAAGACCATAGCATGTCCAGGATAAAAGATACAAAAACCGGAAGTTCTCCTGCAGTACCAAGGTCAGCCAACAGGAGGCACATATTCGACCATGATCTTTGTCTCCCCAAGACCTACCCACATACCAAATATTATCACAATCCATAAAGGCCTTCTTCAGTTATGTTAAGCTATTAATATGTGGAAACATACACACACACACACACACACACACACACACACACACACACACACACACACACACGCACACACGCACACACACACACACACACAAAATACCTCCAATATTTTGGGAGTTAACAAAACGGTAAATTTCCGTTCTCATGACCACCACTCTACACTCCCTAGTGGTTGAAACTTTCTTGTGTTTTGGTTCCAGTTGATGACTCACAAATCCGAGCACACACACACATACATAGAAGCACACACACGCCCCCCTCCCACAAACACACAGATACATACACACACACATACAAAGAAACACACACAAAGAAAACAACAATACAGAGCTATTGAACTTGTCAGTCTTTTTAATTGTATTTCTGCAGCATATCATGAAACTCAATACTAAAAGCATCATAAAACATCCGATAAAGTGATATCACTGCCTTCAACACAGCTCATCGCTGTGATAAAACTGTTCTCTCTCTATTCCTTTTAAATGAGTTTGTCTTCAGAGGGCAAATGCGTTTTTATTTGATGCCATCTTTAATCTATATAACTACAGAAGTCTCCTAAACATGCGAGAACGGCACGTTTGGTTGTCTAGGAAAACTCTAGAGTCCTCATTTCTCTAAAGTTCTTTCTCTTCTTTAACTCCATGAGAGATCCTATCGGCACTAGTTTGCCTTCTGGGCGCCATCATGACTCCGTAGCCTCGTCGAATGACAGCGCATGCGTGGGCAGCCAGCTCCTGAAGGCCGTCATGACGTCACGAATGTGCCGTGGACTGATTGGTCGAGCAGGCAGCTGTGAAGGAATAAAGAGAATATTGACACAAAATTAAGTAATTTTAGATTTATAGTGATGCTTCAGCAAAATTGCATTCATTTGCCACCGACTACCCCCCTCCCATCTTCAACACTCTCGTCGAGTCACGTGACCTTGAACATCTAGGTCACGTGACTACCCCTTTCGGAGCTGATGAAAGATGGCGGATGCCGTCTAAAAGCTACTCTTTGTCTTTTCAGTCGTAAGAGTTAAATCTTTCAAACACAATTAACGCATTCATTTCGTAGTGTTACTGAGCAGGAACACAGGTCGACACTGATGAGTATTGAACGCCCAAAACATTCTTCGAAATGTAAAAAATTAACGTTAGATTTGAAACACGGTGAACTTGACATAAAGAATGCCCCAGTGAGAAACCCTTTCCCCCCTATGTTTATATGTTCCGGATCACTGTTACTAACACATGTGCAACCTTCTATTAATCCCAGCAACGGGGCTCAGCAGAAAAGAAGAAGAAAAAGAAGAAAATCTTTTGTTAGCAAAGTAAATTGCGCTATCTTTGAAAGTGTTCTAAGGCCATGTTGATTTGAATATATGGATGACATCCTCTGGGAACCCCAAAACTGATGCGAGCGTGCGAATAAAAAAAGTTTGGCCCCCCAAAAAAGTTGTTTTCAGTATGAAATCTAAGTGGTCATGAAGGTGGAACAAATGACTAAACACACAGAGTATGGTATACCGAACAATAGATTTTTTTTTCATTTTCGTTCTTTCACATCTTCTTAGACTTTGAAATTGACTTTGGCATTCTACAACATTAGTATCCTTTTCCGTTGTTTTTTTCGCACTTTACGGTACATATTTGCTCATTTTGCAGTGCTTTGTATGATTTACAGTATGGTTACAAACTTTTTTTTTGATGCGCGCGCGGATGTCATCCATATAATCAAATCAACATGGCCTACGATTGATGGCAAGGAGAATTATGACCTTGTATTTGGAAAGTCTGTGCGTATGTATCACCAGATATCTTTCTAATTAATCTGTATCTGTATCTGTATAGCCGGCATAACCGCCCTTCGGTGTAACACACCAGCTTCGCAGGCACGCGGCGCGGCGGCAGCTGGCTACATTACACCGAACGACATGTTACACCTAACCTTTGAACGTCTAACTCTAGACATTGTTTAAAACTATCTAGTGACGATGCCCCTACTGTACTTGGTGGCAGCGAGTTCCACTCTACGATAGTTCTAGGAAAAATGAGTTTTTGAACACCTCAATCCTTGGTTGCTAGCTCTGGTACTTGAAGGCATGACTATTTCTTGTTCTTTTCTGAGCTGGTACTAGGTACTTGGTAGTTGCAATTGGTACATCCACCAGTTTATTAGTCATTTTGTACCCTTTCTAGTTTATCTTTGTTAATCGTTAATCGTGTAAGATGAAATGCTTCCAACCAATACCTGTCACGAATATCCCAACTGTCGTGTTTGTTGATGCTGGAATTACAATAGGCTCATATTTGGTCAATAAAAATCGACTGATTTTTTACAGAAAAGGCAATAGAAGGACTAAAGACGAAGTAAACTGGTAGCGTATCCTTTGTTATGGACAATAGAAATTCAATCAAACGTCTGCAGCTGTATGTCAAGTTTTCTATTTGTTCTGTCATACGCAATCCAAAAATCAATTCTAACCTCGCCACATACACTCTCGAATTTTCGGATCAATGTCTAGACGTTTTGGAACGCCAAGCATGACAAAAACTCTTTTCGCGTATGCAATTTTTATACTGAGTGGAATAAAAACGTGGTCTGCTAGATTACTCTTAAGAGGCCGCTAAGTTACCAAAGGATCTAACAATTCCCGTTGAATACGACATTCTGGGTGTCGAATTGTTAAGTGAAGGTCGACGTGTCAACTTGCCTTGAATGCATCCAATGGCAATGCAATTTCAGGGCGGACAACCAACAAAAAAATGTATTCTGGGTGAGAAAATCTGATATTGACATTTACTGCCATTTCTTAGCACATTTTCCTCATCATGTCATACTTGAAGCGTTTGAAAAAGCCCCAAAGCAAGCTACATTGTAAGTGAGAAGTCCCTTTATGTTTTGTTCCACCAAGAACAGCTAGAACCAGCCTACGATACGAAACAAGCAACTGTATATACCATCAGCGACACCGCATTTTTGCATCACAGATATCAGTATGCTATGGGTTAGGGTTGATTCAACTTACTACATTTTTAAAAAATGACCAGAAAATTGACTTTCAAAATTCAGTTTTACTGTCCTGATATCGCTTTGGGGGTCTTTAATACATACCATCTTACCTTTGTGGGTTTTGTAACTAAAGAGATCTATTTAAATGTCACAGAGTTTTCTACTAAGTGGGTTCACTTAGTAGAATGAACCCCCAAACGGTACGAATCCCGTGGCATCAATTCTTTACGATCCTGCATATACATTTGAGGGTACTTTTAAATTTGGCGCATGGTTACGAGTAATTCTACAAAGTCGCAAAGTAGCCAAGGTCTCTTTTGCTAGTAAAAAGAAACCCTCCAATGCCTAGGAAAGAAATGTTTCATTCACGATCCTACATATACCTGTTTTGAGGGCACTTCTGGTGGGTACTAAGCAGTAACTAATTCTACAACGCCACAAAGTTGCAAAGTCAAAATCAAAGAACGTGGCCGGGGGGGTTCATCAATTTTGAATTCGACCGGTATACGGTGTATTATGGAGGATAAGTGAGTAAAGCTCCTGTCACACATAGGTCATAGCCGAATATGTCTTCCCGAACACTGCAGAACTCCCCCCAACCATGGTTAGGAGCAGGTCGGGAGCAAGGTCGGCTGTGGTTGGCTGGTGTTCGGCGAGGTTGGCTACTGTTCTGCTGCGACAGCAGAATGTTTCAAAATGTTCAAAACATTCGGGTGTGGACGGGAGGTTCGGCCATGTTTGGCTGGTGGTTGGGAGTACGTCAGCAGTGTTCGATTCTATTCGTAAAGGTGTGTCCTAATTCTGGTCAGACTGCTCCAGAACTTGAGCCAACCTTGGTTCGTTGGTGGTCGGGGGAAGGTTCTGAATGTGTGACAGGGACTTAACGGCGCAGTGACATTCGTCGTAGGTCGTCGTACGATTTTGATGCCGTGTAATTTTCAAGCACGCTGTGACAGAACCAACAGCTGATAATCTAAGACAGCATTTTACATAACAAGACAGTCTAATTTACAGGACAAAGGCACGACTATCGCAAGAATCGTTTGCGATCGTGCGACGATCGTACGACGTATGTGACCGGTCCCTTTGTCCTAGAACTGTGATGTTATAATAAGAACATGTTCCTACCCCATCGTCGTCTTTGTCGTAAGGCGTCAGTCCTGTCGACGCGTTGTCCTCGCCTGCTGAGTTCGGCTCGTCGTAGCCGGGCTGGTTCTGCGACCACCTCTGTGCCTGCCAGCTCTCTTCGGTACTTCCGTCACCGTTGGCTGCCTGTTCGGGTGAGGGTGTTGCGGCCTCGTCAGCCCGCCCGTACCTGTTGTAGCCGACCCCCAAGTCGAAGCGGCTGAGCGGCTTGGAGGTCCGCCCGTAGCGGTTGTATCCTAGCCCCAAGTCGAAGCGGTTAAGAGGCTTGGAGGCCCGGCCGTAGCGGTTGTACCCAAGCCCCAAGTCGAAGCGGTTAAGAGGCTTGGTCCGCCCGTAGCGGTTGTATCCTAGCCCCAAGTCGAAGCGGTTGAGAGGCGCCCGGCCGTACCGATTGAAGCCCTTCCCTAGCTGGTGGCGGGAAAGCTGGTTCGGAGACCGACCGTAGCGGCTGTACCCGAGGTCCAGGTTGTGCCGTGTGAGGCCCTTGCGGTTGGAGCGGTTGTACCCCGACCCTAGACTGCTCATCAGCTGCTGGAGGTACCCGCGCCCGTAGCGACTGTACCCCTCCCCCAGGTTGAGGCGGCTGAGCTTACTCGGTGCCCGCTTGACGTTGGCGGCGGCGGTGGTGGTGGTCTCGACGTCCGGAGAGCCGGGGTCGTCGTAGCGGTCGTCTTCCGCAACCTGGTCTTCCACGAGAGAGCCCAGGACGTTTAGCGGGATTCCCTGCCGGGACCTGGGGAGGCCGACGCCTTCCGAGCCGACGTCGGTGTTCTGCAGATCGCCCACGTCTGCCTCCACGCGAGCCGCCGTCCATGTTAGAAACAACGACAACACCCACAGCGTCCAGCTCCACATTTCGCACCTTCAACCTCTGTTGGATCTGGAAGCAAACAAAGATATTCAAACCATTGCACATTTCTTCTCAAGCGTACGGCGATATCGTCGCGAAAAACATGGTAGGTGCATGTGCCATATCTTTCATATCGAGAAAGCAAAGAAAGCGCTTTTAGCCGATGGGGGCCCACACACAACACTGGCAAAGGACATTAGATTATACGGCAAAAGACAATCTAAAACGTACAGTCAAACTTGGTCTCAACAGCCACTCAAGAGACTGAAGAAAGAATGGTTGCTGAGGAGGAGTGGTTTCTCTAGACAGGGTTGGTTGGCTGAATGATTGGGGCATGTACATATGAGTGATAGCCGTATGCAAGGCCGCGTCATGCTATTAGAGTTACAATCACAGCATGGTTGGCCCTGGAAGCACGTGTTAATCAATGTGAAAACAGAACAATGGAATAGCCAAAGGCTGTCGCAAGCCACAGCAGCTCTAAAAGATAATTATGACTGGTTAATCATCAGTCCCGTAGCTAATCAGCCGTAGGTGCAACACAACTTTCAACAAAAGTCTTCTACCTGGTAATTAGGAGTTGGTTAGGAGTTTCAAACATCTTTGATATCGATACCATGAAGAAAGCCTATGGGGCCATAACTCTTAAAACCTCCAAGCAGGTGTTTTCGGGAGTATGGTACGAACAAGTTTTTATCAAATGTAACGAACTTTTATCAAAGGTCCTGAACACTTAGCTGTACTATAAGCGCATCTTGTGTTTTAAAGCCTTTTCAATTCAGCCAATTATGGCTGCTTACAGGCTTGTGTATGTACTTGTATGGTACAAATAAACCAGTCTCTCTCTAAAATCGCGAGAATATCTAATAGACTGTATCCAATATGCCATATGGTATCAAATGGGTCAGGCAGTATCCACTTGGCCTCCGAACGAACGGATACTAAATACTGTATGGCCTATTGGGTAGATACATTTATGTACAAAATGACCAATAAACTAGTGGATGTACCAACTACCAAGTACCTAATACCAGCCCAGAAAAGAACAAGAAATAGTCATGCCTTCAAGTACCAGAGTTATCAACCAAGGATTGACGTGTTCAAAAACTCATTTTTTTCCTAGAACTATCATAAAGTGGAACTCGCTGCCACCAAGTACAGTAGGGGCATCTAGATAGTTTTAAACATTGTTTAGAGTTAGACGTTCAAAGGTTATGTGTAACATGTCGTTCGGTGTAATGTAGCCAGCTGCCGCTGCGCCGCGTGCCTGCGAAGCTGGTGTGTTACGCCAAAGGGCGGTTATGTAGTAGTAGTAGTAGTAGTAGTAAGCCTTTATTTAAACTCGAAAGCTTGTTCGGTACAACATAAGACCGCTTTTCAACAAGGTCGAGGGTGAGGGCGGGGTCACGGATTACAAACAAACAAAAAGTTATAATCAAATAAATAGTAAATCATCAGTCCATTTTCAGTCCAAGTGCCTTATCAGTTATCACATTCCTAAAAGTTCCCAATGACTGGGCCGATCGAACTTGTGGTGGTAAGGAGTTCCACACAGTCGCCCCCGAGTACCTCAGTGACCGCCTATACACCTCCAGTTGGGGCCTCGGTATGATAAGGTTGTCTGATGTGCTCTGCCTGGTGGATCTGGTGGCTTCATCTCTGTACCGGATGAAAACCCCTCGCATATGTGGAGGTAAAGAGTTGTCCAAGCCCCTATACACCAGCATGGCTTTGTGTTGCCGATGTATGGTTTTCACAGACTTCCACCCAAGAAGAGAAAGGACATCCTGTGATGGTGTTCTATACGGGGCTTTTAAGATCAATTTGCCCACTCGGTTCTGCATTCTTTGCATCTTATCATATTGTACAGAAATGGCACCATCCCAGACAGTACAGGCATAGGTTAAATGCGGTAAAAATATGGTGTTATATAAGGTGACCAGTGCAGATTGTGTAACAAAAGGTTGGACCTGACGCATTGTTCCAAGCGCGCGCTTCAGTTTAGACAAAACATGCTTTGGCAGTTCAGTCTCGGAAGACTATCTGCGCGCCTCTGAAGTTCATCTCTGTACCGGATGAAAACCCCTCGCATATGTGGAGGTAAAGAGTTGTCCAAGCCCCTATACACCAGCATGGCTTTGTGTTGCCGATGTATGGTTTTCACAGACTTCCACCCAAGAAGAGAAAGGACATCCTGTGATGGTGTTCTATGAATAACATGAAAATCCCATTTCAGTTCGCTATCTATAATGACTCCAAGGTATTTAAAAACGGGGACTACTTCAAGGGGGTTTCCATTCATTAATACTTGTAACTGGTCTTTTCCCCTAAGCCGATGCCTTGTGCCAATAAGCATGGCTTTACACTTCTTGGCATTGACAGAGAGACAATTAGCCACAAACCAGTGATGAAGACGGTCCATATCAGACTGAAGAGCCCTTTGTATGGTTTCTAAGTCAGGATGGCTGAAGTATACCACCGTGTCATCAGCATATAAGGCAATATTGCAGTGTTGTATGCATTTTGGCATATCATTTACATACATTACAAACAAAAGCGGTCCCAAAATGGAGCCTTGCGGCACTCCACATTCAACATTACAGAAATTGGATGTTTGTCCATTAACAACAGTGCAGTGTTATACTGGCTATACAGATACAGATACAGATACTTTCGCGATTTTACCCTCGAAATATGTGCTTGGAGATTACACAACACTGGCAAGCTGGGGTGCATTCGACGATACAGCAAAAGTGGCGTCGACTGGAAGTGTTGCTAGGTGAGCGGACACGAGATCGAGAGGACATGGGTTCGATTCCTTGCATATTCCTGGCCAGACGTTGTGACCTTGGGAAAGGCAGTTTACCCGACTTTCCTCACTCCACCCAGGTGTAAAATGGGTACCTGACTTCGGTTGGGGAGGTAAAAGGCAGTGGAAGGAAAGGGATGGGCTCCACCTTCCAATACCGTGCCCTAGATACAGTGGAGTAAGAACCCACTGCCCCTATGGCCTCTTGGTTAACGTTGTGATATCATGTTTTGTCCTCTCAATTCTTGTTTGACAAGGTTTATGACCTCAAAATTTGAAAATGTAGGAATCTTGTTTTCTTGGCCGGCCTTGTTTTTTTTCGCCCTATCGCATTAAATTTGGAGTCTGCGGAGGATGTCATCCATAAAATTTACTTGCTAATTTGAATTTAACGTTACTACTTTTAGTGAGAAAGTATAGAGTGAAAAGAATTAATAAAACACGACCTCCATATTGGGGGTACCAGTGAGAATAATGCCTGCATTGTCACCTTAATGATGGCAGTGAATCGTAACGGATGGTATGGTTAGTCTTCTTTGTATCTAATGATCTGTAAACTGTAACTTAAGGATCAGAGCCGTTTCCAATCAATACTAGCGACACCTTAAGGGGCCGTCACATTGCGCAAAAATCGATCGGCCGAGTCGGCGAGCTCTAAACGACATTTACGGCAGTAGTACGCCCGGTGTTTCGTCGAGCATCGCGTGAATTTTCGGGATCGCCGGCGATTTTTCGGAGTCGACCGAGGCTCGCTGACACGCGAAACGTGTTCTTTATCCTGCAGAGTACCCCGCTCTAGATTATTTAATAACAGCTAAGGAATTAAACAACGCCATCTCTAATCTGAAAAACAACAAGGCTAGCAGTAGCGACATGGTAACAAATGAAATGCTAAAATGTGGTAAACATGTCCTTCAGAAACCACTTCTTCACCTACTCAACTCCTGCTTGCAAAATGGTTACTTCCCAGACGATTGGTCCCTTAGCCACATCGTTCCCATACATAAATCTGGAGATACCTCTCTCCCTGATAATTACCGCGGCATTTCCATCATCAGTTGCTTGGGAAAATTATTTACTTCTATCTTAAACACACGACTTGTTAATTATGCGGAACAGAACAGCCTTTTCAAACCCCAACAGGCCGGTTTTAGAAAAAACTATAGAACATCCGATAACTTATTTGTATTAACCACTCTAGTCAGCAAATACCTAAGCAAGAATGCGCGAATTTACTCATGTTTTGTAGATTTTAGCAAAGCTTTTGATTCCGTTTGGCGGGAAGGCTTGCTATTCAAATTAAAAAACCTTGGAATTGGAGGAAAATTTTTAATGACCATCAAAAACATGTATTCAAAAACTAAAAATTGCATTAAAACCAACGGCGGCCTTACAGACGCGTTTTTAACTAACTGTGGGGTTCGACAAGGCTGTAATCTAAGTCCAACTCTGTTTAATTTATTTATTAGTGACATTATAGCTGAGTTTAATGATCCTTGTTGTGACTCCCCTATTCTTTGCAATAAGAAAGTTCCTTGCCTTTTGTATGCTGACGACCTTGTATTATTCTCAGAATCTCAGCAAGGCTTGCAGTCATGTTTAACTAAATTAGAGAAATATTGTAAATATTGGAATTTGAAGGTGAATTTGAAAAAGACAAAAATAATTGTCTTTACGAAGGGAGGTAGACTACCTAAGAATTGTTACTTTTTGTTTAGTAATAAAATAATAGAAATTGTAACATCATACTGTTATCTAGGCATAGTGATAAGCGCAGCTGGTACGTTCAAGGCCAACAACAAACATCTAAGCAACAAGGGTCTAAAATCCTTGTTCAGCATCAGACAATCCCTTAGCAAAGCCGACGCCTCATTACCCATTAAGAACAAGCTCTTTGACTCCTGTATCAAACCTATCCTACTATACGGGTCTGAAATATGGGGTTCTTATAAAAGCCAAAACAATTGCCCTATTGAATCTGTACATCTAAAATTTTGCAAACATTCACTGAACATACCAAAAACAGCTAGTAATTTTGCAGCACGGGCAGAGCTAGGGAGGTACCCCATACATCTGGAGGCCTCCCTAAACGCTATCAAGTATTTTATTCGACTGTACAAGAACGTACCAGCTGACTCCCTTCAAGCAGACGCCCTCCTATGTCAAATAGACCTAGAAGCTTCAGGTACTAAATGCTGGGCGTCTGGTGTACGTAGAGCTCTAGAGGAATGTGGTTATGCTTTCGTCTGGCAAAATCCTCAATCAATTTTCTCGAATACGTCCCCTACCATTTCATCAATTTTCCAGCGATTAAAAGACATTTATTTTCAGACATTTCTATCCGAAATTCACAATGATAACAAAGCTGTGAATGCAAAGAACAAATTACGTCTATACAGATTAATAAAACATTCCTATAACGAAGAAAAATATCTCAACTTAGCAAACATACATCACAGGTCCTCCATTACAAAACTAAGAATCAGTTGTCACAAATTACGAATCGAATCAGGAAGACATAACCGCACTCCTCTAGAACAAAGAACCTGTCAATTCTGTAGTTTAGGCCAAATAGAAGATGAAATACATTTCACTATAGATTGCCCCTTGTATAGTAGAGAAAGACTCATATTTTTTAGCCATGTATTAAGTATATTTCCCCACTTCAGATATCTGACTAGCAAAGAGAAATTTGTATTCCTTTTAACTTTTGATAAACCTACGTTAAGTAACATCATAGCCACATATATCCATACAATCACTACTAAGCGAGATGAAGCCGAAAAGAATAGTAATTAGACATTTATTTACTCTTTTATATGCTCATATGTATGTAATGTATATGTTTATGTTGATGTTCTGTACCCATGCGACCTGTACTTAGTTCTGTAGAACACAAATGTACAATAAAGGTCTTCATTCAATATATAAATGCCTGCGTCACATTGTCGACGAGCTTCGGTCGTATTTGTTGATCGCCGAAAGGTCGCCCGATTTTGAGATCGACCGTGGATCGCGCGTATTTTTGGCAATGTGACGGCCCCTTTAAGGACAAGAGATCTAGAGGCCTTTTTGTACTGAAATCACAAGAGATAACTTAAGTTAAACACCCACGGAGCAAATCAGATCGATACAAAGGCTTGTCGATGACAGCACGTCGGCAGAACGTACTGCGCCTGCGCAAAACCTGGATTTTCGCGGGATTTTCGGTCAACGTTGCATCAAAATTTTGCCTGTTGCAGACCATATCTTTTTCTACACAACATTTGAAAACTACAGACGGGATGTCACCCTTATATACGCGTATTCAACCTTATATGAGACGTTCTGCCGAAGTGCTATGCATAATGCATTACGGGTTTCGCGCAGGCGCAGTACGTTCTGCCGACGTGCTGTCGATGACACAGTTAGTGGCTGGAACTTTAGAACCGACTCTAAACGTGAATAAAGAGACTCTTTCTACACAACCAAGTGTTTTATTCAGCCGACGTTTCGGTAACCGTCTGTCACCTTCTTCAGGGCAATTCTGACTGGTTCACATTGCACTGCAGCACAGGTGTCACTGCTACAGATGCGTCACCGAAACGTCGGCTGAATAAAACACTTGGTTGTGTAGAAAGAGTCTCTTTATTCAGTGACTTAGCAACCTGATGAAACTATTCACCGACTCTAAACGTTATTTTAGGCCGCAGCAAGTACATTTTATGGATGACATCTTCCACAGACTACAAATTAAATGCAATAGGGCGAAAAAAAACAAGGAGAGAGAGAAAAAAAAAACAAGATTCCTACATTTTCAAATTATGATATCATAAACCTTGTTAAACAAGAATTGAAAGGATAAAACATGATATCACAACGGACAGGTCTTTTAGTCCTGTATTCAACAGTATTACCTGCCACGCCTACCTTTCTATACGAATCTGATAGAATGTGAGTTAAATTTAAGTCAAATTTGACCGACAACCACGACCCGATCTACTCCCGAACACCAGTCACCCACCAGCCAATCACGGCCGAACCTCCCGTCCACACCCGGGCCCGAATGTTTTATACATTTTGAAACATTCGCCTGACTCAGCCGAACAGTAGCCGACCTGGCCGAACGCCAGCCAACCACAGCCGACCTTGCTCCCGACCATGGTTGGGGGGAGTTCGGCTAGTGTTCCGTAGGCCATATTCGGCTATGTGTGACACGTTTAACATAGTGTACGAAATACTTTTTTGAGCCTGGTTGCCTATCAAAATTCCAGGTTGCCCCGAATTTAAACTCTTCTACATTATGATTAACTTTGTTAGAATGCAATGTGCATTTATACATTTCTGACACAGAGTTGTTTCCCCTTACCTGAAGTGAGGAGCTCTTCCATGGGAACTTCTCAATAAACAGTTCCCAATGGAAGAAAGGGGCATCCTTACCACAACATTTAGGTAGTGTACTGGGCTACCTGGGTGTAGAAATAGGTTGCACAGCGCAACTGTGTAACCTAGTATTTAGCACACTGCGTTATCTTTATCAACGTGTAAAACGTTATAGTTATGCATGGATTGAGCTCAAGATCTGAAACAACCCCCCGCATTATATATCAGTAAAACGCTGTCTTTTGTGATAAACATACTGTATATTGCGAGTGAATACGAAACGTCACCTTCCTTCAAGCGAGAACAAGACGCAAAGGCAATTTGATACAAGATCAGAGAGAGCCACATGTTTTTCGGAAGAATCTACCCACGGATAGATGTCATTATGTGGTTAGATAAAAGGGACCGGCTGTCGTCTTATCTTACGCTCGTAATTACCCGTGGTGCCGTGGGGCTGCCCGCGTGGTACTACCATAGGAGAGCACGTCGGCAGAACGTACTGCGCCTGCGCAAAACCCTGATTTTTCACGTTTTTCGTTGGATGTTTGGTCAACGTTGCATCAAAATTTTGCCTGTTGCAGACGATATTATTTCCTAAACAACATCTGAAAACTACAGACTGGCTGTCAACCTTATATGCTCTAATACAACTTTATATGAGACGTTCTGCCAAAGTGCTATGCACAATACATTACGGGTTTCGTGCAGGTGCAGTACGTTCTGCCGACGTGCTTACCATAGGCCTCGTGTTTCCGGTTTCAGTCCTGTAAAAAGGACTGAAACCGAATTCCTATACGAATCGAATTGAATTTGAGTTAAATTTGAGTCAAATTTGACCCCTCCGAACACTGCTGACCTACTCCAGCCAACCGCCAGCCAACCATGGCCCAACCTTTTCGTCCACATCCAAATCAAACATCTTGAAACATTCGGCTGCCGCAGCCGAACAGTAGCCAACCTCGCTCCCGACCTATATACTCCTAACCATGGTTGGGAGGAGTTCGGCAGTGTTCGGAAGGCCATATTCAGTTATTGGGTTATGTGTGACAGGGGCTTAATAGGTTTAAGATCTGCAATACATGTATATGATTGCCAGTTCAATAATGACATAGTGTAATGGCTGACATCAATAAGGTACTTAATGTCAAAATCTTACGTAAACGATTAATTTTTTTGGCCTAAAATGTTTGTTTTATTTTTTCCTTTTCAACATCCAATCAGTGAATTTTTTTGCTGACGACATCTCCAGAATAATCACAGATAGAAGCAAAACAAACAAACAAACAAACAAACAAACAAACAAACAAAGACATACATGCACAGTGGCAATGCATAGTTTAGTAAGGCCACACCAAGTAATATTTATGGATGACGTCCTCGCGCGCATTGATTTTGGCCTGTTCCCAGAAAAAAAACCCAAGAAATTCCGCTTCCTGTAACTACCTGTAATTCCTGATTTTTTCACTGTACTGTTATGTTCACTGTTTTCGCTGTCACTTCTGTACCGTGAACTTATCATTACCGTTATCAAATCATTTGTGTTTTGCCCCTTCCCTGCACTTGCCACCACCGTGAAGATAAAGTTCCGTGAACATGTCCATTTTCTTCAGACCGTGAAATTTTGCTACCGTGAACACAAAGTGAATTACAGTATGACCAAAGAGTCAGGAAAGTGCTGCAAATCGCAAGATAAAGGGAAGATTGGATGAAACTTGAAAGGAAAGAAACAGGACAGGACGACAACTGCTGTTCCACTGATTTATTGCTATTTTCATGACAAATAAAAGACTTGTTGGTTGTTACACTGTGTTCTCTCGTTCAATTTGTGTCCTAACATTTGTCGTCCCTTATAATATTTCAAATCTAGGCATCTTGTTTTTTCGGCCCTTCTTGTTTTTTTTCCCGCGCTCTCGCATTAGATTTAGGGTCACCAGAGGACGGCACAAAAATCCATCGGTTTTGGAAACGTTTTTGTGGGCACCCGTGACGCCACATCTACTTATCTACCACAGATACGATCATGAATGTAAAACAAACCTTCGGTTCATTTTAGTTTTAACGATAAGCTTTCTATCTTCAACTGTGGAGGTGGTTTAATATAAAGATAAGTACGCCTACATATACATACAAATATGACAGATGAAAATGTATTGGACTATCATTGACTTGCAATCAGACCTATACCTCTCTGTTGGTTTGAAACAATTCTGCATCGTTGTATCATGCAATATCAACTAATTGACCGGTGCAATAGCTCAATTAGTAGAGCGCTCGCTTTGTATCCGGGAGGTCGTGAGTTCAATCCCCGGCCGTGTCATACCAAAGACTTTAAAAATGGTACACACGTCTTTCTCTGCTTAGCACTCAGCACATATGAGAAAGAGTGTGGGAAGGTCAAACACACAGCACTACCAGCGGACTAGCCCCCTGCTGTAGTGCATTGCACAACACAACTGTGTGTCGCCCAAGGGCTACAGAAATGGATATGGGCACCACCCCGGCCCTATTCTTCACATGGAGTGGAACGGGGACCTTTCTATCATGCAGCATTTAACCATGAATTATCGTAAACTAGTGAGAATTATGCAGAAGTAGTCACCTTGCAATTAGGAGGGTCTATAAAATTTCACCTGAGTAAGCTCGTTTTAACAAGTAAAGTCTATTAACGTATTTATCATATATAGATAGAACTTTATTGCACGACAGTTGTACACGGTACAATGTATGGCAAAGACTATCTATTGAACATAGTTCAGAAATAAAGAAAGGGAAATTAATATCTTAATTACTAAATAACAAGGGCTAATACAGTATTCAATAGGGCTAATAAAGAAAAGGAAATTAATATGTTAATTACTAAATAACATAATTGCTTTTCCTTCTTACATCATTTACAAAAATAAATGAGGTGATTATTTTAGATATATTTTTCGTTGACTGTTCTGATTTTAAAATGCATTCTGCATCAATGGTATGTAAGTGGTACCCGTTATCGTAAAATCAGGTTTGTCAAAGTATTTTTTGTTGACGGAACTAAAGGCCCTGTCACACATAGCCGAATATGGCCTCCCGAACACTGCCGAACTCCCCCCAACCATGGTTAGGAGTAGGTCGGGAGCAAGGTCGGCTGTGGTTTGCTGGTGTTTGGCGAGGTCGGCTACTGTTCGGCTGCGCCAGTCAAATGTTTCAAAATGTTTAAAACATTCGGGAGTGGACGGTACGTTCGGCTATGTTTGGCTGGTGTTCGGGAGTAGGTCGGGGTATGATTGGTATTAAAATTTGACTCACATTTAACTCAAAATATCGATTCGATTCGATTCGTATAGAAGGTAGGAGTGGCCTAAATCTGGTCAGACTGCTCCCGAACTTCAGCCAACCTTGTTCGGCTGGTGTTCGGGGGAAGGTTCTGAATGTGTGACAGGGGCCGGGTTTAATAAGTTAAGGGCCTGGTAACATACGTCTGACGATCGTCGTGTGCATTCTTGGGACAGTCGTGCATGTTTCCGACAAAATTCAGCTGTCTTGTTGGCTGTCTAATTAGATCCTTGTCGGCGGTTGGTTCTGTCACAGCCTGCTTGAAAATTCTACCGCATCAAAATCGTACGACAACCTACAACGAATGTGACTGCGCCGTTGCAATAGGCAATATGCACGTTGGCAGAACGTACTACACCTGCGCGAAACCCGTAATGTATTGTGCATAGCACTTTGGCAGAACGTCTCATATAAGGTTGTATACGTATTAGAGCATATAAGGTTGACAGTCTGTCTGTAGTTTTCAGATGTTGTATAGGAAAAGATGTTGTCTGCAACAGGCAAAATTTTGATGCAACGTTGACCAAACATCCAACGAAAAACGTGAAAAATCAGGGTTTTGCTCAGGCGCAGTGCGTTCTGCCGACGTGCTTAGGCAACATACTATAAACCATTTGTGCATGCACATGTCAATGCATGTTATAAGAAAGAACCCTAAAACACGGCCGGTCGCCACAAAGCATCTATAGACTCTAAATATCTCACATGCAACGAAAACAATGGTGTCTATCAGACTAACTACGCTGGCTACAGGGAGAATATTTGCCATGGCAGTTTAGCCACCATAGAGTTAATTTTCCCGCGCAACGGGTATAATGTTTATACCCACTTGACACGAGAGACAGAATGAACCGGAATGCCGTCTGAATGAATATTGTTTGTACACTCCTGGATATTTGAAGTGCATTCTAGAAATTCTCACTACATTCCAAATATTTGTGTCCATTCTTGATACCCTTACTGCAGCTCAGTCCCCTGGTCAATTTCTGACCCCATTTGTGTCGAATTCTACTAAGACCGAAGGTTCTAAGAACCCTTTAAGAAGGCCTGGTTAGGCTATTGTATCTACTCTCCAATCTTTTTTTATATCCAAACCCAACAAATAAAAAAAATATTCCAGTGCAAAAAAGAAAGCCCGATAAAAAGCCTAAAAACACGCCAAAAATAAGCCCAAAACTCAAACCTCTGCTTGGAGAGTATAATCGTATCCAGAACCGTGCATATCTAGTTCTGTGCCTGAATGGGTTAAGGTTAGAATCGGGCACGGTAGTGTCTCCGCGTATCCAAGAACGTAGATTTTGCCTCAGGCACGGTTCTGGATACGCGTGGACTATACGGTCCTGGATAAAACACAGTTCTGGATACAACAGATGCTATGGAAAAACAAGGTCTTACCTTGTACTTGAAGTCTGTAGAATCGTCAGCCAGGTTCTTGCGTTGTCGGTTCTTCTGCTTTGTCGGTTGTGGCCGTACGAGGACTGCGCGGGCCGCTTTTATAGCGCGTTGGGGGTGTGGGCGGTTCTCTCACGGAATCAGTGACTCGACTCGACAAGCCAGCACGTTGCGCGAGATATTAATGAGGAAAAACGGCGCGGAATTGTCCCTACACTCTCCGTGCCAAAAAGAACTTCCTTTCCACGTCCGTGCGATGAAAGGAAGTGACATCACTGACTGACTGGGCTGTCACTACGATAGGACGTGTAGTATTACGATCGAAGCAAAAACAACAAGCTAGCCATAGGAAACAGTTTCTGGGAACTATTAGTCCGTACGGTAAAACGTCGTAAAAGTAATTGAAGCTTAAGAAGTGCACATTATCTAAATACCCTTGAGGAAATGGTCTCTTGACTCAGGATGACACGCGTGCGTTCCCTCCATGTTTTAGTAATGGACAAATCATTTCGCCTCCAATTATGTGGATATTTGAGCCATCCACGGAGACGGTTATTGGCGTGTTAAGAAGAATGAGTAAATTGGTATGTACAACGTTGTTTTCCGCCCAGTAGGTACTTGTTGAAAGCCACATTGCCCCGACGGCTGTAACATGACAGCTATGGGACTGGTGAGGTGAGGTGAGGTGAGGTGAGGGTACTTGTTACCTTCGCCAAGAAGGTTATGTTTTCGTAGGCGTTCGTGTGTGTGTGTGTGTATCTGTGTGTGTGTGTGTGTGTGTGTGTGTGTGTGTGTGTGTGTGTGTGTGTGTGTGTGTGTGTGTGTGTGTGTGTGTGTGTGTCTGTAAACAGTATAACTCGAGAAGGCTTAAATGGATTGTCTTCATATTTGGTAGGAGGGTAGGTCTTGATGAGACCTCGAAGTGATTAGATTTTGGGCCCCTGGCGGCTTGTTATGGTACTGCAGCGGTACTTCCGGTTTTGATATCTCGTGATCTGGACATGCTTGTTGCTGATGCAATCAGTGCTGTACGTACTGGTCTGTCGTTCACGTTTTCGGACTACATCACATCCACTACATTGCCTACCCTCCAAACAGAGGTGTAGGCTTCAGCTTATTTTTGACTTGATTTTTAGCCGTTTGTATCATGCTTTCTTTTTTGTACTGGTATCTTTTCTTTTACATCAGCCAATTTGATACTGTCTTACCAATTTGATACAGTCTTGCCAATTTGATACTGTCTTGCCAATTTGATACTATCTTAGCTTGCCAATTTGATACTGTCTTGCCAACTTGATACTGTCCTGTAGCCACCAAAAGATCTGCTTGGAGATTATAAATCGCCTTCTTTAGTTAGTGTGCCCACTATTTTTTTCACTCAATGTACACACTGTGGCTTCAATAAAGACCAAGTCCATGCTTAAAGAGGTGGTCGCTTGGACAAGTTTGACTGTATATTGAACAGAATTATATTGCTTTGCAAAAATACAGCAGCAGCCAATGGATCCGGTCTATTACTTATTAGGAAAAAAAGCTCATCATATTGTGATGAAAATTAATGTGTTGACGAGAGAACATGTAAATACTGTACAGGGAAAGCAGTGGAAGATAAACTCCATTTTATCTGCCAATGCATGTCCACAATACTATTCTGAAACAAGTAAATTATTCTTAGGCCACACCAAGTAATATTTATGGATGACGTCCTCTGGAGACCCTAAATCTAATGCGAGAGCGCGGGAAAAAAAAACAAGAAGGGCCGCAAAGACAAGATGCCTAGATTTGAAATATTATAAGGGACGACAAATGTTAGGACACAAATTGAATGAGAGAACACAGTGTAACAACCAACATTTTTATTTGTCATGAAAATAGCAATAATTTAGTGGAACAGCAGTTGTCGTCCTGTTCTGTTTCTTTCCTTTCATCCCATCTTCCCTTAATCTTGCGATTTGCAGCACTTTCGTGACTCTTTGGTCATAGTTACAGGAAGCGGAATTTCTTGGGTTTTTTTTTGGGGAACAGGCCAAAATCAATGCGCGCGCGGACGTCATCCATAAATATTACTTGGTGTGGCCTTAGAAATCTTAAAAAATTGATCCAAACCTGACCGATCAACAGAAAACTATCTTCTTGCTTCAATCGTCCAACCCCTACCAAAACGATGGACAATTCATCTTCCACTGCATAAGAAGTCAACCCCTTCAAATTTGAAATTAAATTCAAAAATAAAATTTAAAACGGAATTAAAATTAAAATTAGAATTAGAATTGAAATTGAAATTGAAATTGAAATTAAAATTGAAATTGAAATTGAAATTGAAATTGAAATTGAAATTGAAATTGAAATTAAATTAAAATTAAAATTAAAATTAAAATTAAAATTAAAATTAAAATTAAAATTAAAATTAAAATTAAAATTAAAAGTTAAAATTAAAATTAAAATTAAAATGAAAAGTAAAAGTAAAATTAAAATTAAAATTAAAATTAAAATTAAAATTAAAATTAAAATTAAAATTAAATTAAAATTAAAATTAAAATTAAAATTAAAATTAAAATTAAAATTAAAATTAAAATTAAAATTAAAATTAAAAATTAAATTAAAATTAAAATTAAAATTAAAATTAAAATTAAAACACTTGTCTTGTATTCAAGTATACAGACATTTTATATCAGTGTTCTGCCTTGTTTTGTTTGCAATTAGCCTTCGGGCATGGTTTTGCAATAAGTTATTATTTTTAATCCGATATGAGACCGGTCGAAAATTTGTATGACGAATGTACTATTTGGTGTTGGATCGACAGTAAAATATGTTTCATTACTACGTACCCTTCCCAACACATTTACTTCAAGGATCCTAAAGAAAGCGGTCTTAAAGCCTCGGGATTTGTCGCATCGTCTTTACAACTTTCTCAGAAGAAGTGCGCGAAGAAGAAGCTGGTTTTGTCGCTGTTGGCATCTCAAATTACCCATTGGATTCTTAGACGATGTGATCAATATCTTTACGACCCATAAACGTTTTACGGCCCCGGTGTGGATAAGCTCGGTCATTAAAGGGATTTGTGAAGAGTGAGTGGATACTGCGTCCTCTGTATCGATCAAACGCTGTTCCCAGGGAGGCCGGCGAAAGCCCCGGTCACACATACATCCTGCTACTCTCCAAGCAGAGGTTTGGGTTTTGGGCTTATTTTTGGCGTGTTTTTAGGCTTTCTTTTTTGCACTGGAATCTTTTTTTTTTAAATCCCAACCAAAAAAAAAGATTCCAGTGCAAACAAGAAAGCCTAAAAACACGCCAAAAATAAGCACAGTAGGTAGGTAGGTCAGCAGTGTTCGGGCGTGCTAAATTTCAAATTCGATTCAATTCGTATAGAAAGGTAGGTGTGGCCTAAATCTGGCCAGACTGCTCCCGAACTTCAGTCAACCTTGGTTGGTTGGTGGTCGTGGGGACTGTTCTGAATATGTGACAGGGGCTTAACGCGATATCGTCGTGGGGAAATAAACATAGTAGGTGCGTCGGGCGACCGTGGCTTAAGAGCAATGGACCTCTTTTGGGTTAATCTTTCATAAAATAGACGGAATCTTTAATATATACATAAAATATTACGTATGTGTTTATGGGCCTAAATTCTTCTCCTAGCTCTGATTGGCGGATGTGTTTCCGCCAATGAGATATAGGAGGTTACCACGTAACCTTATCTTTCAAAAAACTTTGTTAGTATCAACATCTTTAATGTCTTTGGGTGTTGGGATTACGGCGCACAGATATGTCAACTTTGTGTATTTAAATGTTGATTGTACTTTTTTGTTGTGTGGCGCTGTTAATATAAGTTACAAACTTGAGTGCAGCGTCACACTGTCCTTGTTATGTTTTCATGTTTTGATGAATAAAAAAAAATAGACGGAATCACGTATAGAAACAAACCGTTTTACATTTGCTTATCACAGTTGATTAGGCACTTGTTCTATTTTCACTGTCTAGTTAATTAAGATATGTTGTTAATGTGCCACTTGCAATCAACGTTCGGAAATTAATTTACAAGAATGATTAATAAAGAACACCAGCCTGAATACCAGTTGATTCCCTTGCTATCACTGCATTTGCTATCAATGAAATATTAGATAGAGATAGGTTTTATCATCGCAGATTTATTTGAACGCGTAAGAAATATGAATTTGTGAATGTTGAGGTCAAAACAAGGGAATAACGTAGATTTCTCTTGGCGTAACGTTTTAGTTATACTCCGTTGTTTTAGACAGACGTTCTGACAATTATTCGTTGTGAAATAAGCTCACCTCAACTCACTTTAGACGCTAAATATAAAAAACATCAATTTCCGAATATCAAACTGCAAGATGTTTTGGACTCTAATTTATAAACCGATGAGCATTTCGACGAAGTCTTCTGTAGCACGAAAGAATGAACAAAATAACCTTTATTGATTTTAAAAAGTATATAAAATGATAACTGTTTGAACGATAAAATGTTGTGCTTGGGTGGTTTTAAGAGATATTTTTTCTAAAAAATATGGAACTTAACGATGTAAACTATCTACAGGGATATCTACGTCAGCACGGTGCATTTTGGGGGCCACTTTTCATGTAGTTGTGACGTAAATAAAGGTGTAGTGTCTTCTGGTATTTTTATTTTATATGTAATATAAAGAAATATATATATGAAGAAAAACTCTAGTATTCCTAAGTTTTAAGTCGAGTTTGAGATCAACAAGACATTCTAGATTCGCTACGGTAGCCATCTACACTCAAAAACGACGTCTTCTACTCGAGTTTTTAAAGCGATCTAAAATCTCACAAAACGCACAATTTCTTCCCATTTTCCAAGAAACCAAGCAACGTACAGTCAATAAAACGATAAAACGAAGAGGTTGTTCCTTTTAAAAGCGTGTTGGCGTGCTGGAGTTTTATATCGCGAATCTTGCCGCTTTTCAGTGGTCAATCGTAAAAGCAGGCGATGTGCAACAGTGCGTCTACCTCTCAAACTGTGCCGAGTAAAACAACAAGGTTGTAACAATGTTGTTCAGTTTCAGGTACGCCTATATTAGCACGTCGGCAGAATGTACTGCACCTGCGCACAACCCTGGTTTTTCACCTTTTTCGTTGGATGTTTGGTCAACGTTGCATCAAAATTTTGCCTGTTGCAGACGATATCTTTTCCTTTACAACATCTGAAAACTACAGACAGGCTGTCAACCTTATGTGCTCTAATACAACTTTATATGAGACGTTCTGCCAAAGTGCTATGCACAATACATTACGGCTTTTGCGCAGGTGCAGTACGTTCTTCCGACGTGCTGCCTTTATTACCCTTGTCTTCCTGGTAATTCTGTGCATTACAAGACCCTCTTGGAATAGGGGATGCTGCTTTTGTTTTATTAGTCTACAATGTTACTAAGAAGTCCTGAAAACATCAGCATTACATACATGAGAAAAAAGTCGTGCCTTCCCAACATATGTCGGGAACAGCACTGGGGAAATGAATCTGCTTTCCAACATATGTTGGGAACAGCACTGGGGACGTAAATCTGCTTCCCAGCATATGTTGGGAACAGCACCGGGGACGTGAATCTGCTTTCCAACATATGTTGGGAACAGCACTGGGGACGTGAATCTGCTTCCCAACATATGTTGGGAACAGCACTGGGGACATGAATCTTCTTCCCAGCATCTGTTGGGAACAGCACTGGTGACATGAATCTTCTTCCCAGCATATGTTGGGAACAGCACTGGGGACATGAATCTGCTTCCCAACATATGTTGGGAACAGCACTGGGGACATGAATCTGCTTCCCAGTATATGTTGGGAACAGCACTGGGGACATGAATCTGCTTCCCAGCATATGTTGGGAACAGCAGGACAAGTGTTTTATTAAACTTCTCATGGAGTCATTCTTGAGACGGTCTTCTCGTTCTAGCAGAAAAGATTGAAAACATTTAAGAAATCACCTGTGGATCGCCACATATTTGGAGCGTGACGAGACCTTTTACTTGTCAAGCGAATCTCATAATAGGTTGGAACAAAATGTGCTGACTATAAAAACGGAAAGAGGAGCTTTACGTACCCAAATCCCACGGGTAACACCAAACCGGACCGAAACGACGTCTTACGAGGTTTCATCATTTGGACATAAAAGATCAGAGCGGTTTTTGAAGTGCTCGAGGTGTGGGCTGCATACCAAGCGTCTCCGAAACGTTCCAGAAAGTAGATTACAAGATTATACGTATATACGATAAAGACTTCGCCTGGTTCAAACGGACCGCAACAGTTAGACGGCGTCCTGGTTGAAAACAAGGTGAGTATGATACAGTCAAAAACCTGTACAAGTGACCACCTCTACATAGGGACCACCTGGCCATTGATATACAGTCAAACCTGTACTAGTGACCACCTGTACATAAGGACCACCTGGCCATTGATATACATAAGGACCACCTGGCCATTGATATAGTCAAACCTGTAATAGTGGCCACCTCTACATAAGGACCACCTGGCCGTTGATATACATAAGGACCACCTGGCCATTGATATATATATATATATATATATATTCAAACCTGTACTAGTGGCCACCTCTACATAAATGGTCATTGATATACAATCAAACCTGTACTAGTGACCACCTCTACATAAGGACCACCTGGTCATTGATATACAGTCAAAACTGTACTAGTGACCACCTGTACATAAGGACCACCTTGCTATTGATATACAGTCAGACCTGTACAAGTGACCACCTCTATATAAGGACTGAACAGTAGACGACCTTGCCGAACACCAGCCGACCACATCCCATCTTGCTCCCGACCCACTCCTAACCATGGTTTTGGGGAGTTCGGCAGTGTTCGGGAGGCCATATTCGGCTATGTATGACAGGGGCTTTACAAACTAGACATACGTACATGCAGCGATAAAATAGCCTTCAAGGCTATACGTTTATGCCCATAAATTGCAGCTATAAATGTTTCGCACATCCTGTAAAACACGGTATGTTTTACTATCTTTTTATTTTTATTTATTTATTCAAGCTTTGCCACAAGTGGAAGGGAAGGGAGAAACAGGTGGAGACCACCTTTACAGGCTCCCTCCCCAAAGACATAAATGACATTGCAATCAATCATAGTTAAAACTAATTAAACATATAGCACAACATCGTAAGTGGACAATAATAACAATATATATAATTGCACAATTTCATAATAGCTAGATCTCTGCACATGTACATCCGGCCGTGGAGGTGCCCCATATCTACCGTGGCCTTATTGCCAGACATGTGGCACACCGACAAGCAGACGTCCACGAGCAGAGATTGTCAGTAACAAAATGATCATTAAATCTCTTGGTCAGCGATTTGACAAGACCCCGTTTGAATGTTAAAAGCTCGGACTGCCCCAAAGCGACAGCCCCCATGTCCCGGACTCTGACTTCTAGTCTGTTCCACTCAGCCACCAAGCGAGGGATGTAGGAAGTAGCGAAAGTTGATGTTTTGCAGCGAACTGGCATTAGCATATGAGACCTACTACCTCTTGTTGGCCGTGATGAAAATGAAACATAATTGTGCATGTCTAAATCGTACACATTAGCCGTGGACTTAACATACAACATGATGTCAGCGATCTCTCTCCTAAATGAAAGAGGTAACAGGTTGAGGTGAGCTAATCTAGCCTTGTAGTCAAGTTCACAAGCATCGGCATTAGCACCTATAATGAACTTGGTTGCCCGCCTCTGCACGCCCTCCAACAAGGACATCAGATTGCGAGACAGAGGTGACCATATTTGGCAACAATATTCAAGTAAAGATCTAACCAATGATACATACAAGGATTTACGTACCACAAGGCTGGACTCATAACCAACAGTGCGTCTGATGAATCCAACCATTGAATTGGCTCTAGCAACTGTTTTCACAATGTGACTGTTCCAAAGCAGATCAGTTTGGGCCAAAACCCCTAAGTCATTCATATCTTTGTCTGTAGATAGAACGATGTCTGACATATGATAGGTAAAAATTATTGGGCTCTTAGAACGTGTCAGACGGAGAACCTTGCACTTCGATGGATGGAAAGACATCCCCCACCGAAGGCTCCACTCGTACATAGAGAAAATATCATTCTGCAATTTTTGACAATCTACAGCGTTACAAATCTCTCTGTAGCATTTAGAATCATCTGCAAACAGCGCTACAGTGGAGTTTGCTGCAGTGATGGGTAGATCATTCTTCCAAGAACTGTAACTCTACTTCTGTTGCCTCAAGCCTGAAAACCAAACGAAGGAAATGAGTCCAACACATCTCTCTAGTTTGCCATGTGATACCATTTCTACCATCCATTGTAACAAGGAACACGTCGGCAGAACGCACTGCGCCTGCGCAAAACCCCGATTTTTCACGTTTTTCGTTGGATGTTTGGTCAACGTTGCATCAAAATTTTGCCTGTTGCAGGCGATATCTTTTCCTATACAAGATCTAAAAACTACAGACAGGCTGTCAATCTTATATGCTCTAATACAACCTTATATGAGACGTTCTGCCAAAGTGCTATGCACAATACATTACAGGTTTTGCGCAGGTGCAGTACGTTCTGCCGACGTGCTCTAACAAGGTATCCATCAAGGACCGAAATTTTAAAGAGCCTCAAGCTGTCCCTGCGAAGTAAAGACGTGATTGTACTATCAGTTCGCCACAGACTCTCTGAATATTCTCACTGGGGATAGTAGCCTGGTGAGCAGACTCTCCAAGCAGAGGTTGGTGGGGAAGATCGTTACCTTTATTATATGCCCCGTTTTTTTCTGTCGCTACTCGTTGGTGGGGAGTAGCGACAGAAAAAGGTAACGATCTTCCCCACCAACCTCTGCTTGGAGAGTAGGTGAACAGACCGTCGTGGCACCCAGGTCTCTACGGCGCTAAGAGTGTGCCCGTCCGTCAAGCCTTCCGTCCAGAGCACGCTAGGGGTTTCAATTAGGTCTATAGGACGGCAGTAATTAGAAAAGCCGGTTGAAAAGATCGACAGCTAGAGGAAAGGCCCTGTGCCAAAGCACGTCGTCAGAAAGTACTGCACCCGCGCGAAACCCGTAATGTATTGTGCATAGCACTTTGGCAGAACGTCTCATATAAGGTTGTATTAGAGCATATAAGGTTGACAGCCTGTCTGTAGTTTTCAGATGTTGTATAGGAAAAGATATCGTCTGCAATAGGCAACATTTTGATGCAACGTTGACCAAACATCCAACGAAAAACGTGAAAAATCAGGGTTTTGCACAAGCGCAGTACGTTCTGCCGACGTGCTCTGTGTCAGTAAACTGAGGCGGAAACATTCCAAAGCGACCCGTAGAAAATGGTCACTAGTCTAGTAGCTGCATGGCCATGATGGTATGGCAAGCTCTTTTCTGCAATTATTGTTCTAGTTAACAGAGACGTATACATATCTACAAGGACAGGTAATACAGTTGAATACAGGAATAAAAGACCTGTTGGTTTTGATATCATGTTTGTCTCCTCAATTCTTGTTTCAGAATGTTTATGATCTCAAAATTTGAAGATGTAGGAATCTTGCTTTTTTGTAATTCACAAGTTAGCCTGAGTCACACGTACGCGTGCGCACATTATGAGGGTGTGCATTTAACAACATCCGGTCCATCAAAACATGACGTCGTTTAGTTCCGGTGTGATCTCAACGCAGAGACGGGGATCGACTGGTTTAAGAAAATAAATCAAAATTCAATAAAAACTAACATTTAAAAAAAATATTCAAAAGTCATCGCGTACGTTTTTTTGTTGTTGCTATTCGTCTAAAAGACATCGCTACACAGTATTTGCATCCTCTACACGCAGAGGTTTGGGTTTTTGGCTTATTTTTGGCGTGTTTTTAGGCTTTTTAATTTTTTTTTATTGGGCTTTCTTTTTTGCACTGGAACCTTTTTTTATCAAAAAAAAAGAAAGCCCGATAACAAAAGCCTAAAAACACGCCAAAAATAAGCCCCAAAGCCCAAACCTCTGCTTGGAGAGTATTATTTGCAATGAAACTTCATCCATTATAAAGCCCCTGTCACACATTCAGAACCTTCCCCCGACCACCGGTACCAACCAACCAAGGTTGGCTGACGTTTGGGATGAGTGTGACCACCAGCCAACCATATAACCTCCCGTCCACACCCGAATGTTTTCAACATTTTGAAACATTCGGGCTGTCGCAGCCAAACAGTAGGCGACCTCGCCGAACACCAGCCAACCACAGCCGACCTTGCTCCCGACCTCCTCCTAACCATGGTTGGGTGGGAGTTCGGCAATGTTCGGGAGGCCATATTCGAGTATGTGTCACAGGGGCTTAAGGGAGGTCATCCCGGAGTCAAATCGGACTTCCCTCCCTCCAGGAAACAGTGCGGATACTAGTGACTGTTATATGGCTTACTTAAACAGCCCCCTTGTGCCGTAATCAGAGCATTTAGAAAATCCTTCAATAAAACTTTTATGACATTTTGTACGACAGTAAGTTTCTACAACGTAAAGCGGATCCTTCCGCCCATGTGGCTTTATTTTGGCAGTTCCCAGAAGACGGATTGGCCAAGAGAGGATCACTGATTTGGTTTTAAAGGGCAAGTAATTTCAGTTTTGGTGCCTTTCAACCCAAAATCCTGTTTGCAAAAGGTGATTCATTGGTTTATACCCGTCCCGTACACATTGGGGGTGATATTTGACCCAAATCCATGTTCACGTTTGATGACTGCCTATTCCACCTGGAGGCTGCCGTGACGTCACAAGTACACTTAATCTAATTAACTCTAATATAGTATATAGACTGGTTTATTTGCAGAAAACACCTTTTTGCATCGTTTATCATGGCTAAGAACACAAGAGGGCCCAGTAGAGTGCCCTGGACCACACCAGACGTTGATTCATTGGTTATAGTATATGTATGTCTTTCGGAGAAGATATGATGAATGTCGTCATTGTAGAAGGACTGACATGCAGACAACCGCCTACTTCAATTCTCCCTCAGGTGATTATTCGTCCTCTGGCTTCCCTTTATCCTTTTCGTTTCGTGGAGATGTACCAATGTTAACAGAGTAGTGATTTTATGGCCAGTTAATTACGCGTCAATCACGTCAAAGCGAGAGGTCTGTCCATCATGACGAGTAATTGATCATTACATTTTGCTGCTTATATAATGTCCTCAGGTCTTCTTAATAGTAATAGTGACCAGAAGGGGCACTTCCTGGTGTCCTATGGTATTTTGAATAAGACCAAAGAAGAAAACTCGAGGCTATGAATTAATAGGCGTCAATCACGTCACAGCCAGAGGTCTGACCGTCATTATAATTGGTCAGGACGATTTTTCTGCCGGAATCGTGAGTCGGTGTTGCGCATTTCTGACGCCACAGTCTATTCTTCTATCTCTCTGAATTGAAATTCGAACCTGTACATTATAGTTGCCCCCACCAGGCCTTCCTACGGGGTTCTAGATAGTAAAATTCGGCAAAAAAATAGGGCCAACAAGAGTTCCACGACCTCATACCTTCGCCAAAAGATGTGAACCTTTACCAATGTTTCTCATCGATTATGCAAATAAGATCACATTTGCATGAATAGAATTATAACAGTTGACCATATTCTACACCTAAAGATAGGCTTATGTTAACAAACAAAGCTATTCTTAGACTAGCATTTCCTCATAGATTATGCAAATGAGGTCCTGATTTCAATAAGTTACGTTTAATGAATGAATGAATTGTTGTACATTCATCTACCCACAGGGTTAACCCTCAAACCACCGTATGGGGTCAAAACTGACCCCAGACGTATATAAATATGCGCCATTTTTACATTTCTTGTCGAAAACAAAATTCCTCCTATGAGTTTGTTTGTATATATGTCTTGTAACTTCTTGTAGGGTTTTACTGAGATTGGCTCATTGTCGATTGAGTTATCCTAGAAAGTTTATGCCTTGTCCAGTGGGGTCAAAATTGACCCCAGAAAAATGTTATGCATTTTTTAACACATTTGCGTCTTTTTTTGTCCCTGAAATTCTTCGAGATGATATGTTTGCTTGAGCTTTATGCTGTCATGACCTCATGCTTTGAATGAACGCAATATTGAATCAGAAAACTCAATAGTTGTGACTCTTGACTAAGTTGCCTATGAAATTGAGGTCAAAGGTCATCAACATTGCTGCCTGTGGACCTCTAGTAAAATTTAATTAAATTATGATAATGAGCAGAAATTATTCACACCTAATCATGTCAAACTATCCCTCATAGATTAATTAAACTGTACATACATACAAATCCCAAAAAGAGTCACACTAAAAAACCGTATTCGTGCAAAACATTATGGGGTCAATTTTGACCCCATACGGTAAGATTCGTCGCAAAAAATCTACGGTGGTTTGAGGGTTAAGTACAGGTCACATCAAAGGAATGACTTGTATATACATGTATACATACACATGATCAAGCTAGCACTAGCACTAGCACTATAGTTTGTTTCTTTGTTTATTCATTGGTCGCGCGAAAATACAAAATACAAAGTGGAGTAAATTAGATAAAAAACACTGTGCAGGAGAGGGGAGGAAGCCTGTTAAGCTTATACGAGCCCTCCTCCTTTATACATAACAAATAATAATCACAAACAAGGAAAATCTGAGATTTTATACCTCCGGCTTTTTTATGGTATTTTTTATACTAGTATGTTGTTTGTTATGTATACATCATAACAAACCCTGTAACACCGGTAACACCGACATCTACACAAAATTTAGACAAGCCGGTGGGCAACATCATAAGGACGTCATCTATCTGGCAACACCGTGCCCTGAAACTAGTGTATAATCAATCCACAGTGCCGTTAGCTTGCGTCGTCAGCATGTGCCGTCAGATGTTGCCAGCCTGAGCCGTCATCCGGCAGCAGGCAGCCTATCGTTAGCCAGCCTGATAACACCTGATATTCCCATACGGAACAACAATAATGCGGTCATGGAGGCCTTTTTGAACCTCCTTGATGCGATCTACTGTACGTGTGCTAAAAATTCTGTCACCGCAAAATCACCCCCATTCCAACCAATATAATTGATTTTAAAAATGGTAGAGCACCATGAATTTCAGTATACTCTATCACAACAGACCAAACCATGAATGTTGAACAACGCCAGACACATGAGGTGTCCAGATGCCGTCCAGTGATTTTATTTCGGCACTCGAATTAACACAGATACAAAGAGGGCATCAACTGGGCCCAAATTAATAGCATATCATTAACCGAAACTCCGTGTCAACACAGGACCGTCTGCAACTTATTAACATGTACCCACAAACTTATGAAATTCTATTCAATCTGCCACAAGGAACTCGTAATGAAACTCAGAATGACAACCAGAACAGTTAAATCAGACGTTAAAAATAACGTATAATACAGTTGTTAACCACTGCCGTCGCCTGCGCCCGGTTGCATCTGATCCCTAACATCTGGAACAACTAATCTCCGACCCCGTCCCGCGCCTACGATCTGTCTTAAACCTAATTTTATCGGAACCACACACCCCTCTGTCAGACGCCTGATAAAAATGGACACACCCGGCTATACCTTAACAACAGCCAAGTAATTACCGCATGACCATTTTCAGGCAAAAGGGGGTGTCCAGGGGCCTCCAAAAGGTTTCATTTCCACGCCCGAAAACACATATACAACAAAAAAAAGAACGTGCCACATCTGCAGCCTAACAGCAAAACGTATACCGAGTCCCACAAAAATCCGTCCACCCCACCGCGAGATATAGCTGCGAACATGAAAATCACGACCAGTCACTCTGCCCTTCCGCGGAAGGATATCTCCTTCCCCGGAGGTAACAACCCTAGTGAGACAAGTAGGACGAACTTGAACCAAGTCAAACCCATGTACCCAGCACCTTAGTAGATACCACATCTGGCGAAATAGTAGACGTTAAACAAGGATAACAACAACAACAACAACACATATTATTAATCCAAGATGGGTCGTTGTTGTTGTGTATGTTTTACATGTTATGAACTGAATCTGTTACACATTATTATAGTATCAAGTGTTTCATCTTGTTTCTCTGAGCATGTTGTTATGTACATGTTTATAAATCTTTTCATGGCATGCTTCAACTACAGTAATCTGGTTACTTCTGATTCCCATCTTGGACTTTTGCTATGTGATATTTTTCCTTGACTGACCATATCAGGCTGAGGTGCAGGCCATCTTCCATGATGGAGCTCTTTCTCTTCATACCAGGAGCCTCAAGTATGGCAAGGTAGTTACACAAGCACTGGGGTGTTAATGTGTTCACTCATGTGATATTTATGTACTAGTAATACAATGTACCTGGGCTGTGATAACGTTTGATATGAGTGTTCCGGCCCATGTGATAACTAGCGATATCACACAGGGTTCTAACGGTTATCACATGGGCTTCTAACAATAGCGTTTCGCATGTGTGCACAAATGCAGATTTCCTTCTCACAGAAACGCAAGAGAAAGATAAAGTGTTATCTTGAAAGTTCATCTGTGATAGTAGAAGTCATTATGATGCAAGTCATTATGAACTAAGTCATTATGAGTCAATTTCCAACACAAGAAATTTGACTTGCCCAATTTTCAACTATACAACTCCAGTCTCTGTCAAAGAATGGGCAATCCAAGCTCATTCCTTGACAAAGACTGTACAGTCAACAATTACGGTTTGAACTTGCTTCATAAGATAAAGTGTTCTTTATTTGCTAGAGAAACTTTGAATTTTCTGTACTCTTGTTTTATTGTTGCAGGTAAAGGACGTCCTACAGCCAGATGTAGCAGAGAAAGTTGCTGACGACACCAGACAGAGATTACAGATGGAGTCAGGATGATCGTCCTTTCTTAAGTTACAGTTCTGCTCTTTTCTTACTCCTTTCTAAGTCTGTTACAAACCATATCTAACCAACTATTTTCATAACCTCCGTGTGGTTTTTTGTTATTGGCTACAAAGCCAAGAGGGTAATATTGTAATATTTGAACAATAAAGTCAAGGCACTTTGAAATAATCGGGCGTCCTTCCATGTTGGTTTTCTTTTCACAGATCAGACTGATTTGTGGGAACCACAATCCATTGTACGATTTAAAAGCATATTCATAGTAAGTTAGTAATAACAGACTGTGGTGTCGAATGGCTGAGTGGCTAGGCTAGCGGACACTGGTTCAAGAGGTCTTGGGTTTCCATAGACTGTAGCAAATCAAATAGCACCCAGGCAAATTTACAGGTGGAGAAACTGTGAATTACATCATCATGCCTATTTCAGTTCCCACTGCTGGGAAGTGAGTCAGGAAAATTCCTGTTTTACTGGAAGACAATTGATGGTCAGGTTCTGATAAACACTTGATACCAGTATGTTGACATAATTTTTGAAACGACAGAACCGGTTAGGTCACTTCCTATGTAAGATAATGTACAGATTTATCTGAGTTCGATGTATTTTAGCAGTCTATCCCACCAACAATCTTTCAGCAACTGATTATGTTTACCTTCACAGAAGCAAAGCAAATTGTTTTTGCTCCTTCTTCTTCCCTTTCAAACGAATAAGGTGACCTGGACCAGAAGGCTGTCACCATGGTGACTGGTAGCAGACACACTGTGGGTTGTACATTGTGTAGCAAAAATTTGGACACGCTGGTCACCATATATATGAATGTGTTTTCAAGAGTGTGAATAAACAGAGCAGTAGTTTGTTAGGCTAGGACTATGTGAAGGTAAACATAATGCATTTGCTTTGCAAATGTTTCCTTTCTAGTTTTGGGTTATATTGGCAGAAATGTTGTCACGTTAGTAACCTGTCAACATTTGATTGATGTATGTCAAAAATAACACCACTGGTAGTACCAGCTCTGCAACAACCCGCGGAAACTTGTCGTGAGCTTGTTACAATAATCAGTAGTGTTCATGGGAGTCAGCAAACCAGGCCTGCTGGGAATATGACTCACACTGTCAATACTGATCTGTCAGATCACAATCTCTACCATGCACTTGAAATGTTCCATCTGCCGGGTAGCAGAAAATGTCACATAAGTCTATTTTTGTGCTCGATGATCACTGAGCCAACAATGAGGAAATGCGGATTGCCAGAGCAAGTTTCCTGTCATGACATTCCAGGGAACATACGTAGTTTGAAATTCCTGTCTGCTTCGTGAAGAGTCGACATCGTCACAGTTTCTCATCTACATCATCCCAGCTAAGTCTGTCCTGTGTCGCGTCCAGGCCAGTGTGAAGTCCAGTCCTGTGGTTGCCAGGTTCTTCTTGAACGTTGACTGTGTTGCTAGTCTTCGGTAAGCATTGGCGTGATATGAAATCATTTGTCCTTATACTGGAAGACCTTTATTGTGCATTTATGCCCTTACGTGCCAAAAATACAGGTCATGGTGATAATGTTCTATATACAAACAGTGGTGTAAGTCTGGTATCTTACTACATTTATGGTATACTAATATGTCCAGCAATATGTTAATAGGTTCAGCTTCTTCTCGCTTCCAAAGACAGTTGTATTTTTGTCGTTCTTATACTCAAGATTGGTGGGTAACTTGTATTTTATGTCACCATTGTTAACTTGTGACGATCCATGCAGATCAAGACTTGCTTTTTTTTTGCAAACCAGGGGAGGTGCATGGAGAATTGTTTGGCCCATGGGTGGATACTAGTACATGTACCTGGTTATGGTGAAAGCTAGGCAAGGCTAGTCCAAAGGGTGGATCGTCAGAAAAAAGTAAAGTTACAGTTGGTCGATAAAAATATTAAAGCTTTCAGTTTCCTCTTTATGGCCAGGAAATTAACTTTGAAAACCAGTCTTACTGCACTGAAATCACTTTGGGTACCTTTAAGAATTGCTTGAACGGGAAAAATATCATGGTGTATGTTGATAGTGATATATCCAAGAAATATGCTACACGGACATGGATAGGTTAGATTCTGATTGACAGGTTTTTGGAAGCTCAAACATTAATAACTTTTTACCTTAGATTTTTACATCAGTATAATTCTATGAATAGTGGATTTGATTAAGTACAGTCTACCATTTTTCACTTCTTTTTGATAATGTGTGTCGGAATTAATGGCCTGGGTGCACCATGCAAAATGGTTTGTTTAATTACATCTTGAGGTACGATAAGAAAAAAAGGAAATCTTGATATTGAAGATTGTCGTTTCCAAACTGCACCAGATTTGAAACATCCGGCCCCGAGGAAGTAAGAAAGGAAGTTTCTGTCGTACTGTTTCTCAGCTGGTAGATAGCCTTGAACCTGGCTATAAGCGGCATTCACGTTGAAGCAAGGTTTTGTTTCCGTTTGAGAATTAGTCATTCACAGGAACATATACACAGGTTTACAGCACTGTTCCCATGCGCTCAAGAGTATCCTGTGTTTTAGGAAGATAAGATACATAATCAAATGTCTACCTTCTTCTAGGAGGTTATTTTATACAATTGTAGGCCAGTCTGTTGGTTGGGTCTTATCTATTTATTTATTTATTTCTGTATTCTTTTACCAGGGTAGCACCTCTCAGTGACTTGGCACTGCTCTTCCGAGTGGCCCTGGGTACACATAGACAAACACATGTAACAATATGTACACGACAAAGACAGGATCAAAAACATCAAATCAAAATCGTAATCCAAATTCGTAATCGAGGCCATGCCGGGTCGTAAGGGTGGAGAGTCAGAGGTCACGTAACTGTGCATACAGTGATGTGAAGGACTGTATAGACGATGCAGTTCTAACAACGGGTGGGAGTTTATTCCAACCCACTGCACCTCTATAAGCAAACGTTCTTTTACCGCATTCTAACCTGGCTTTGGGGAGTCGCAAGGACTGATTCAGACTGTGTCGGGTGGAGTAAGTATGGGTTTCTAAGGTTCTGTTGAAGATGTTTAGGTACTCGGGTAACTGGTCGTCTGTTTGATGGCGTACAGCTTAATCCAACTTGTGAATGGATTTTTATGATATTACCTGTCCCACACAGGAGAAAACTCGAAGATGTGTCGCCTTGCAGCCATCCTAGCCGTCTGTCTGGCCCTGGTAGGACTGACTGCAGCTTTACGGGCCTGCGGCTCATCATATGGACGCTGGAACTGGCGGCAGAGGACCTCTCGAACCGGGGTCTGCGGATGTACTGACAGCAGGGTCAGCTGTGGTCACAGAAACCTTGCCACAGTGCCTAACAATATTCCCGCCTCCACAACTTTTCTAGACCTACAATACAATAAGATTGTTCAACTTGAGTTCCAACAACTCGAATCTCTGGAAGTTCTTTGCCTCAACAACAATCAGATAATAGCTATCAGGTCACGGACCTTTGTTGGTCTACAGAACCTTGTCAGATTGTACCTTCAAAACAATAACATAAGTGTGCTGGAAGCAGAAAGCTTTCAAGAACTACAGGAACTTTCAGGCCTCGACCTTTCATATAACAAGTTGACAACGTTACATAGAGACACATTTTCAACTCTGTACAAAGTCAAGTCACTTTTCCTTAATCATAACCAGATAAAAACAATTGCCCATGATATATTCGATGGCTTGTATCAGCACTCATCAGCTTTCACGCTCAGGATCGAATTGCACGACAACCCATGGTCCTGTGACTGTCGCCTGGAGAAAGCCAGATCATCATTCTGGGCACGCAATGTCGTCTGCCAGTCCCCACCTGCCCTGATGAACAAACGACTGTCCCTCGCCTCAGACCAACTGATCTGTCCCTCGACAACGACATCAACCTCCACCGTGGACACCACTCCATCGCCAACAGACGGCTCAAGAGGCAACAGACCAGATCATACACAGTTCCCTACTATGATAACAAGTGTGGCCATAGGCTGTGCTGTTAACCTGTGCACCATCGCTGCGATCGTCTGCTACATGCGTCGGCAGAATAACGGTCCGTCTGAAAACCGTTCACAGCCAGAGGATTCCGGTCCAGACGTTGAACAAGACTTAAGTGAAGATGACGACGGCTACCTTCGGTTACCTGTGGTAAGGGGAGGAGAAAGTGTACAGTACGCAGACATAGCAACAGCATCCCAGGCTAGTGCATACTCTTCCCAACGTTCCAGTCACCCGTATGACAGTATTCGTCAGTGAGGATGAATACGAAGAGATGTCTCGTGGCTAGAAAAATTTTCCTCGCGGTGGGCAATACTGAAGATTATGCATCATTTGCAAGCTGGGACCTTCCTTCAAAGGAGGTCCTACATTGCGGAAATTCATCACGATGATCATTATGATTTCGTTCTCGAGCACACAATTAGGCCATGTTGATTTGATTATATGGATGACATCCTCTGGGTACCCCAACTGATGCGAGCGTGCGAATAAAAAAAAGTTTGGCAAAAAAAAAGTTGCCTTCATTATGAAATCTACGTGGTCATGAAGGTTGAACAAATGGCTAAACACACAGATTATGGTATGGCGAATAATAGACTCTTTATTTTCATTTCTTCACATTTTCTTCTTCCTTTGGAATTGATTTTAGTATTCTACGATATTAGTATAGTTTTCGAATCTTTTTTTTCTATTTACGGCATATATTTGCTCATTTTGCAGCTGCTTTGTACGATTTCCAGTATGGTCGAAAACTTTTTTTTTTTGGAAACGAACGAAAATTGATATGCGCGCGCGGATGTCATCCATATAATCAAATCAACATGGCCTTACCATGTATACAACTTTCTTTGCGGTTGCTCATCAGAATTTTATACGCTCCATCCAATGAATAAATTCAATCATATTTCAGAATCAGATACCCCTACTGCATACAATTAGGTAAATGTATCAAAGAATGCTTAAACATTAAAACTAGTGATGTTTATACTTGTATGTTGGTTAATTCATTTGTATACGCTTGTTTGTATGTATAGATATTGTAGACCTTACGAAAGTCGCTGTACTTTTGTTGTCTCAATGAAGTTTGTTTAGAGGGGCCATTATAGTTATCTGGATACGGTCCGAATGAAATGCATGGTTTTCATAGACTGAGAGCAGTCAGTTTATTTTTCCTGTAGTAATTAATTACTTGCTTGTACTAATTCAACCAGAAGTGTGTACCAATAATACTTGTTTTGATGCTGAATATTCAATGACTTATAATTACATTAGACGTTGAACATAACGGATAGTGTTCGAAATACTTTTTGAGCCTGGTAGCACATGTAGTGTGCTACCTAGGGCAAAAACTACAAAATGTAGGTAGCGCATCAGAATTTTAGGTTGCCCCCACCCCCTTCCCCGATTTGTCGAATTCTATGCACGTCACAATACCGGACTAGTACATGTATTTCTCCAAATAAAGGACGCACTTTTATGACATTTCAACTCTCAAATTGGAGCTTCGGATCAAAGCCAAAGTCCGGGTGGGCAATTTATTCAGGTTTTTCACCGAGAAAAATCACGACACAAGCCAGGCAGCCGGTCATGATCATGTACGCGCCATAGTGACTGGGATCTGAAATGTTACATACAGGATAATTTTCCTTCAGCGAGAGTTTTGTTTTTTGTTTTGAAAAATACGTCAAACCCACGCTATACAAGGGTTCACAAGAAGTTATAGTAATGTCTGAACGTATGTATTATGTTTGCATATATACATAAAACTTACATATATTTATGAACTATATTTGCATATATGGGAAGATACCATGCTCCCGTAACCGTCTCGGCACACACTTCCGGCTTGAACATTATGTGGAAAGACACCATAAATCAGCAAAGAAATATATATTTTCCCCAAAGGTTCTTTGAATTGTGCATATTTTGACTAAATGTGGCTATGCAGCCGTGGAAAACAGCGTTTCGGTGCATATTTTTAAACAAAGAATTTATCGAAACCAAACACCCCTCTGTCAGACGCCTGAAAAAAATGGACCCACCCGGCTATACCTTAACAACAGCCAAGTAATTACCGTATGACCATTTTCAGGCAAAAGGGGGTGTCCGGGGGCCTCCAAAAGGTTTCATTTCCACGCCCGAAAACACATACAACGAAAAAAAAGGAACGTGCCACATCTGCAGCCTAACAGCAAAACGTATACCGAGTCCCACAAAAATCCGTCCATCCCACCGCGAGATATAGCTGCGAACATGAAAATCACGACCAGTTAGTCTACCCTTCCGCGGAAGGATACCTCCTTCCCCGGAGGTAATTAACTGAAATACTTGAAATGACAAACAAGGCAAATGACAAGAAAATGTTAACAAATTATAAATAAGTAACAATTAAATAATTAAAACAAAATTATAGCAAAATCAAAATAACTATCTACTGGAGAAGCTACGTAACACTTAAATGATTCAAAACAAGAAAGTATGGCAACTACAATAACATAAATAAGACTACCTAATAGAGAATTAAGCTAGTTGATTAATGATGAATGTCTTTATTTCAGGTATTTCACCCATAGAAAACAACGGTACAAACATAGAAACACAAACTATACATACAGCATCTTATATACATTGAATGTTGAATGTTGGGTGCTTTTTTTGGTTTATAAGGTGTTGTTTTAAAGTGCTCTTAAAATTCAAGAAATAGTCTATTAAGTACATGTAAATTCGACTTCTTCTCGCTTAATGATGTTCTCCTTCACTTAACTTCCAAATGGTAGAGAATAACTAGAGGCTATGAATTAATAGGCGTCAATCACGTCAAAGCGAGGGATCTGCCCGTCATTATAATTAGTCATTACGATTTTGCAGCCGAGGCGGTGGGTTGGTGTTGTATTTCTGACGCCCCGAGCCAGTGTATCTTTCTATCTCTCTAAAATTCGAGCCTTTACAATCCGTCGACTGGTTCTTGAGTATCCTCCTTGGAAGAATTTTCAACAAACGATCCTGCAGTTCCAGAACAAGCCGCTAGGGGGCCCAAACTCATGTCACTTCTTCCCTAGCCCAAGAGCTATCTAGCAGGCAAACTTCGTGACCCTAGCATGTCCAGATCATGAGATATCAAAACCGGAAGTTCTGTTGCAGTACCAACAAAAGCCGCCAGGGGGGCCAAAATTTAATCATTTCTAGGTCTTACCAAGACCTACCCACTTACCAAGTTTCATGACAATCCATCCATAGCTTCTTGAGTTATGCTGTTCACAGACAGACAGACAAACAGACAGACAAATACTGAAAACAGAACCTTCTTGGCGAAGGTAATAAAGTCATCCTACTTACAGAATATATGTATATGCGGCAAACTACGTAGAGAATATATGTCAGTGGCAACATTAGAGGTTTAACTATTCTCTAACATGCAGTCTCTAAGATTTAAACATTCTTTAATGTATTTCCCTGTTTGCACACTGTATGAATTATCTCCTCTTAAAACATACTTGAATTTATTTATAGGATCTAATGTATTGAAATCAGTTGTACAATCGGACAGAAAAGTGAACAGCAATAGGCGCTTATCATTTGCATTGTATAGTGAACACACTATTATAAAATGACGCTCATTTTCAATGACATAATGGTAAGCTTCCCCAGGTCTTCTCGGATTTTTAAAGTCAATTTTCTGGTCATTCTTATCCGCCATCCGCCAACTGTTCACACAATATGAGTCCTGTGATTAGAGTGTGACTTAGGTATCTTTCATTTGTACATAATGTAAATTTCCTCTTTATGTCATATGTGTATTTTTAACTATGTCATCTGTTGTTTGTATTGTATGATTTTCGTATGAACCCTGGAAGACTAGCCAGTTTTGGCTAAAGGGTATCGAAATAAAGGAAATAAAGGAAATCCTTATAATGTAGTAAGTTGAATTAACCCTAATTCCCATAGCATACTAACTGATATCTGTGAGGCAAAAATGCGATGTCGCTGATGGAAAACGGTTTCTTGTTTTGTATCATAGGATGGCTCTAGCTATTTATGGGTGGTACCCAAAAAATAAAGAGACGCCTCACGTAGCTTGTTTTTGGATTTCAAACGCTTCAGTATGAAACGATGACGAAAATGTGTTGGCAGTGAATGTTAATATCAGACAGATTTCCTCATCCAGAATATTTTTGCCGCCCTGAAATTGCATATGATGTCTTTAAATTGTGTTAAGACTTTGCAATGATAGCTTGATAAGCAATACTGTGACGTTGTGCTCTGAAGCTACATATTGAAATCAATCCATTGCAGTGTGGAATTCGTACCCCTATCTGACTTCCAACCTGCAGTTCATCCTTCTAGCCGCCAGGAGAAATGCACAGAAGGGCCGTCAAATGGCAGATTTTGGGCTGTTTATTGCCTGCGTCACATTGTCGACGAGCTTCGGCCGTATTTGTTGATCGCCGAAATGTTGCCCGATTTTAGATCGACCGAGGATCGCGCGTATTTTTGGCTTGAAAATCGTCCCCGTCACATGGAGCGAGGCTTGGGCGATCGCCTGGGAATACATCAATGACCTCAAAAATCGGGCGACTAGTCGCTGATGTTAAGAACACGTTTCACGTGTCAGCGAGCGTCGGCCGACTCCTAAAAATCGCCGGCGATCCCTAAAATTCGCGCGATGCTCGACGAAACGACGAAACTACTGCCGTAAATTTCGTTTAGAGCTCGCCGACTCGTCGGCCGATCGATTTTCGCACAATGTGACGGCCCCTTATGGGAATGGGGAACTGGCATGGTGCAAGGGTCGGAAGAAGCTTTCACTCAAATGGATAGTTCTTTTATTACCTACATCGCAGTTTTAAGGCTCCCCTGAAAATATCTTTTAATCTTATTTCTGCCCCCACTTGTTGAAAGGGTGAAACAGGGGTTGCCCTCCTTCGACAGCAGGGATATCTGCAATAATGTTTACAGTCGTCAGGTGGGGCTGTTGATTATTGGTCCAATGTTTGCCTTTCAATATTTGATATGTACAGTACAGATAAAGGAAACTTAAAAGAGTTTTTCGCACAAAAATTATGTTTGTCTGAAGAAGTGACGTGAGTTTGGGCCCCCTGACAGCTTGTTCTGGAACTGCAGGGGCGGTTGTTTAAAAATCTTTGAAGGAGGACAACCCAATGCGACGTTACTCATTTCCGTGCACTACACGTTTCTGTGCAAACATGTCTGTCCTTGGTGCTGAACGCCATCTGGAGGTCTGGCTACGAATTACGTGGGATTAAAATGGCTGATTACGCTTCACGTAAAAGGTCATATAGATGTTTTTACGGCTCCCTACTTCAGGAAAATTAATTCATTTACGTGTTAGACAATTTTGAAATAACTGAACTTAGAGTTTTTTGTTGTTTTGAACCACAACATTTAAACATTTACTTTGCAAAAGCCTTAATATCCAACATAACCTTTTATGGTATGTAAAAATCGATAATCTTTAGAAGAAAATGTATGTATCTTTATTCTAGCGTCACAACTTCAATTAGGCCACAGCAAGTAATTTTGTGGATGACATCAGCACGCGCACTGATTTTCGCCCGATTTTGGAAAAAAAGAAGAAATTTGCTCAACATGCCAAAAATATGTTGTAAACGTCCATGTGCAAGACAAGTCTCTGATATATTGTTTACTATTTCATTTTTACTTTGATACAGTGTTATATGTGATATTGCCCATGAATCAAACCATTTGTACAATGATTGAAAAGTCATTTAAAAAAAAAACTTGTTTCGGAGACAATATAGGTAAGGGTATGGCTTTCAGTCAGTTTAGATTATGAGTCACTCTGTCAGTGATTGAGCCCCAGTTTCTGGTAGGCAGTCTCTAATCTCATAGACCATCAGGGATCCAGCAAACTTGAGGCACAATTGCTCATGTTTGATGGCAAGTGCTGACAGTCTAAGGTCCATTGCAAACAAATACCCAGTATATTACAGTATACGTAGCTACCCATAATGGTAAAACAAGCTCTTTTATGCAGTTGTTCTAATTTAATTGATATAACGGTTATATACACATCTACAACTTAGTACAAGAACAGGTAATACTGTTGAATACAGGAATAAAAGACCATAAAAAGACCTGTTGGTTGTGATATTATGTTTTGTCGGCACAATTCATGTTTAACAAGGTTTATGATCTCAAAATTTGAAAATGTTGGAATCTTGTTTTCTATTGCCTGCCTTGTTTTTTTTCGCCCTATTGCATTAGATTTGTAGTCTATGGAGGATGTCATCCATAAAATTTACTTGCTGTGGCCTAATTGAGATCAAGAGGAACATTGGCTTATATTAATTATGTAAATAAAGACCTGATTTGCATAATCAACGAGAAAACGCCATAATTTCATAGTGGCAACTGCTGGGAATTCCATACTAGCGACACATAACTTATTCAAATCAGCTCTTTTGCATAATTTATGAGGAAATGGGTCGAGAATATGATCAGCCGATATAATTATTTGCAAAGGATCTTATTTGCATAATAAATGAGAAACATACATAGTTCCTCAGCTGAGAAGGTTAACCCAATTTGGCGAAGGTATGAGCTCGTGGAACTCTTACTTTACTGTGTTGCAATGCCAAGTATCATTTAGTATGAATAATTAATTATTCTGTTAAAACAAACTCAATTCTTGGTTCAGTAAATATTATGAAACAAAAACGTATGAAAGTTAACTAATCGAATGATTCGTTATAAAACAACTTAGGCCACACCAATTTTATTTCTTATTTGTTCAACCACTCACACCGGGAAGGACCCCTACTCTTTTCGATAAGTGTGGTGGGTTCTTTAACGTGCTCGAGATGCTCTCCTCGAACACGGGGCCTCCGACTTTACGTCCCATCCGAGAGGACGTTCCTAACCGAAGCTAGGTACACATTTTCACCTGGGTCGAGTGATGTAACGTGAGAATGGCATCGATAGAGGAAAGAGAAGTAACGTTACTTCATTCCCAATATTCCAGTGATTAGAGTTACCGAGAAAAGAAAATTTGTACTCCAACAAGACTGGAAATGAAAACATACATTGCCATGGCGACGGTGGTTGCTGTTAGGGTTATTGTTTGCATGGCACTGCGGCCCTGCCATCATTTCATGATTTTGAGGAAGACTTGGTACCTATACAGTGCACCCTCCCCCCCCTGAGTGTATAGTGAACAAGCCCCGGGGTCACAGAAAGTAGGGCATCCGGGAGAGGCAGGGTCCCAAGGGTTTCTAGGAATGTGGGTATAGATGTGGGTCACATGGGAGACATGCCTGTGGACATTCCATACCTGTGGACAAAATGCCTGTACAATTCCTAGAATTCTTGCAAATCACACACAATACTGTACCATTTGGCTCCTCCCGGAGACGTCGCCAAAAAATATGAAGCGACAGGGCGAAAAAAAAAGAAAGAATAAAAACAGGCCTGGGCATCCTATTATAGCCCTAAATACTAGAATAGGTGCCATGAAGTCAACACAAAAGACTGGGTTAAAATTTAAACAATGAATTTTGAACTTTTAATCAAACCACTGCATTGGTAGATGTAACAACTGTAACAACTAGGAAGAAAAGGACTTTCTTCAACTGTTGGAGGCAAAATATGAGCATTTTTGAGTTGATTCAGAAACAGGTTTTTTTTTGCAAATCACAAAAAAATGAAGAGGCGAATCCGAGAAGCAACAAATTAAATTGGGGTGGCCTTATAAAACAACTTACGAATGTAAAAGCACAAATATCTTATCAAAATGCACTACCTACACTCAGCTGTTCTGAATCCACATTTTTTATTCTCTTTCCATCATACAAATTGTTCATTACTTTCCGTCATACTAACTCATTATTCTGAATAAATTGTTTAAATCAAATTTTCTACTACATAAAATACCTCTGAATGGTGTAAGCCTATCATATAACTTTATATGTTTGCATAATCAAATAATAATAACACTCTGTTTCCTTCAAATAATAAGTTATAGTCCCAATTTGCTGTGAGATCAGTATCAGTAATAATTACAACAAAAAAGCTTTGTAGCAGAAAAGCAAATAAACATAAAAATATGGAAGCATTATACTAAAAGGAAGGCACTTAAATTGCGTTCTGCTTTTTAGAAGCATATATATTATACATATTCAAACCAGCTTGGAAAATTGTGATCTTTATGCTTTTACAATCAGTTGTGGTCATGTAAAGCCCCTGTCACACATTCACGAATTTGGCCTCCCGAACACTAGCCGAACACCCCGCAGCCATGGTTAGGAGTAGGTCAGCGCAAAGTTGGCTGGTGTTCGGCAAGCTCGGCTACTATTCGGCTGCACCAGCTGAATGTTTCAAAATGTTTCAAACATTCGGGGGTTGGTCGGGTGGTTCGACCATGGTTGGCTGGTATTCGACTGTAAGTCAGCAGAACACCAGCCAACCATTCGGGAGTAAGTCAGCAATGTTCGGGGCATGTTCAGGGGGTCAAATTTGACTCAAATTTAACTTAGATTCGTGTTGATTCGTATAGAAAGGCAGGCGCGGCCTAAATCTGGTCAGACTGCTCCCAAACCTGGTTGGCTGGTGTTTGGGAACAAATTCGGGGGAAGGTTGTGAATGTGTGACAAGGGCTTAATACCGTGACACAGTTTAGGTTCAGCATTAGTCTTAGTTGTGGAATTTCGGGTCTGATGTCACGAGGTGAGCTCCAATTTACAATTTTTGTGGACGTGTATCATTTTCGGCCCCTTGATGACAGTTAAGGTTCAGATTGTGCTAAGAAACTGTCCTTATTTCATGATTAAGTTCCTCTGGAGGGCTTCTAGGACAGGGATTTTTCACTCCGTGAGATTTCCAGAATAAATGGTGTGGCTCAAATGCGACAATATGTTTTGGACAATTTTCTCCAAAATTCAACCAGTTCAAGTTTTGCAAACCACCCTAAAAAAAAACGGCCATATTTTACACATATTTGTCACAATTTAACATGCTTGAAGGGATTTGGTCTACTTTGAAATCTATTACTGTAACAACATTTCAGAATCATGGTAAACCCCTTCCTGGCCCTCCTACAGCACTATGTACCCCCCCCATCACACCCCCTTTCCACTAGAGACTGCAAAGGCTGCGTGACCGCATATTTGACAAGTCACTCCACAAATTTTGTAGGTAAAGAACAAATCTTTTTACGTTTTGTATGTCTTAGTGTCTTTTACATCAAAACTAAGGATCACAGTTAGTGCTGTGTACCTAAACCCACGTTTAGGTTCAAGTCCGGATTCAAGTCCAGAAGTTTAGGTTCAGGTTTGGACTTGTAAGTCCGGACCTAAACCCATGGTATATACAAAATTGCATGGTGGCAACCTTGCAATGTTGTCTGGGCGAAACTGTGGCCACATAACATGAAGGCCGACACTTGACAATGCCCGATGCAATGTTTTCTTCATTTTGCAGCACTGATTTTGCGATCTATGGAAGGTTTTATGTGGTTCGGAACGAAAGCTAGGGTATGTGACATGGTTGTTTTTTTCCAACCAAGTCCGGAACTGGTTCCCGCCATTCAGGGTTTTTTTGGGACTTGAACCTAAACGTTTTTACAAGTCCGGAACTGAGTCCAGCGAATTGGTACACAGCACTAATCACAGTACTCCAATTTAGATCGCTCAACAGTTGCCCAGCAGTAGAAAGGGGGCCTTACGTGTGACGTTAGCTATACGACAGAATCTCAGATATACATATATAAAAAAATGCTGGCTGCATCTGGATTATTCCTCATGAACAAAGCTGCTGCAATTGTGTCGTTTTTACATTTGGACAAACTTTGCTTACCACATACAAAAGTTGGTTGGCTCTTGTCTCACAGTATCTAGCGCTAGCATGTCGCCAGAATGTACTGCGCCTGCGCGAAACCCGGATTTTTCATGGCTTCCATTGGATGTTTGGTCAGTGTTGCGTCAGAATTTTACCCCGTATCTTTTCCAACCCAACGTTTCAAAACCATAGACGGGATGTCATCCTTGAATATACAAATACGACCTTAAATGACGCATTGTGCCAAAGTGCTATGCACCATACATTACGGGTTTTGCGCAGGCGCAGTACGTTCTGCCGACGTGCTGCTAGGGCTTGAAAAGTTTGTCAGTACCATGCAAATGTTTGTGACGTCCCCTTCTGTTAGTTACCCTGTACCTTCGTTTCCTTGTAAAAAAACAAACAAACAAGTGTCGCTAAAAACCATATTCCCCTTCCTGGTAGCACCATATCAAACGTGTTATCCTTGTTGGTTCTCCCTTAAGTTAACAATGATTGCATACACGTCATCCAGGGTACAAAAACAGTAGCCTCCTGAGTAGACTTCTAGCGAGGCAGCGTTTGTTTCTACGAGCGGCGGTTTTCTTTTCGGGAGTAGGTCCTTGTTCAGGGGAGAGCTGTGTCCGTAGAGACAGCTGTATCGCCTTCGCTAGAGGCGTAATTTTCTCCGCGGCATAACTCCCTCTGCCGCATTAGAGAACCTTTAGCCCGTGTAAATAAAAAATGCGTATCAGCGCTCCCCCCAAAAAATAAACGCCGCTGCTCCAAGAAGTCTGCGAAGGAGGCTACAAAAACAGTCACAACGTAAAACTCCTGTCACACATTCAGGACCTTCCCACAACTTTGCTCCCAACCACTCCCCAACCAAGGTCAGCACTGGGTTGGGAGTAGCCTGGAATCCATCTTATTCTAGCTCCAGTTCGCTTCTCGTATCACTACGAGAAGAACACGACTTCCCGAACTTTGTCAAAATTAAAAGTCAGCTGGTACAGACAACTTTTTAAGACTAGCAGGCAACCAACTCCCAACCATAGATGATCTTGCTCACAACTAACTCCCAACCATTGTCTGGAGAAGGTTGGGAGGCCATGGCCGGCCATGTGTGACAGGAGCTACTCAATGTAATGTCACAAATATAAGGAGTACAGCACATCTAGTTGTATATGATGTGTAAGAAACAAACAAACAAACTATGAGCAAAGTGGTTAACCTTCTCCCTGCTACCAAGGAGCTTCTACACATACTTGCTGCTACATTGTATTAAATATGGGTGGTTCACTCAACAGATTTGCATTCAATATAGCAAAAGGCAACATGATGCAGGTTAAAAACTGGAGTCAGGATGCATGTTTGATCCAATTCTGGAGAAAAAAAAACTATGAATTAATTTGTGATTAAAAAGAAAAACAAACTTAAGTTGAAACCTTATACAATGTTATGGGCACAGACAACATTGTAAGACATGTACAAGGGTTTGGGGTGCTTTGTTGATATACACACGTGCATTTTGGGGGTGAAACATTTGTCCAGTATGCAACAGTTTTTGCCGAGACAAACTCCAAAGGACCTATCAATATAATCACTGGGGGGGGGATGTGGGGGTATGTACATGGGGTTCACAATGAGAGAATTGTTAATACTGGTAATGTCGTCAAGCACCATAATTGTAAATTTCAATACCAAAAGCTGGCCTACCATCTCCCATCTCTAACCCCCCCTCCTCTCTTTGAATTTACATTGATAAGTGCCCTGCACTGGATGGCGAAAAATTTACATAGAACATGTACAAGTGACATCTTTTTTCTGGATTGATGGAGAGTCCGTATTGTGGAAGGTTACTAACAGCAGTGTACGAAATACTTTTGAGCCAGGTTGCCCAGTGGTAACCTAGGATGAAAACTAGGTTGTCCATCAAAATTTCAGGTTGCCCTGAATTTAAACTCTTATACATTATGATTAACTTTGTCAGAATGCAATGTGAATTTATACATTTCTGACACAGAGTTGTTTCTCCTTACCTGAAGTGATGAGCTCTTCCATTGGGAACATCTCAATAAACAGTTCCCAATGGAAGAAAGGGGCATCCTTACCACAGAATTTAGGTAGTGCACTGGGCTACCTGGGTGTAGAAATAGGTTGCACCAAGCAAAATATGGTTGCACTGGGCAACTGGGCAACCTAGTATTTCGCACACTGCTAACATTTGTTTCCTTGTTTCACGACCTATACAAATGATGATTTACGTATTAAGACTGCAAAATGGGTACTAGGTAGATTTTACAAAGTACAGTCAAACTTGCCCAAGAGACCACCTCTACATGTATAAGCCGACCGTCTGGCCATTTTCCTCGGTCCCAATTTTATTTTCCGTAGACGTAACCATGAAGGAACTTGCTCAAGCCGACCGCTTGTCTAAAGCGACCACGTCCGGCACGAATTGGGACCGCAAACGGCCCAATTTCTGTCTGTGACGACCGCGACATCGATTTTTGATTGAAAGTAGCGAAAAATCGTGGTGAAATCGGCTCCTTTGAGTTGGGTTTTCAGGTGCGGGCCCATTCAATTGGTATACATGTCTTATATACATGAACATGTTTCATATGCTTATATCAATAATTTAAGAATTATTGAATGTCGAAAACTGTGTCTTTGTCTTGTCTTGTCTCCATTCTTTTTGTAAGAAGACCACTTGTCTAAGAAGGCCACTTTGCCTTGTCGTCTTAGACAAGTTTGACTGTATATAGTTACTATAACACATCACTGTCGTGTGGATTTTAATGGCCTTTTTACAAGAAAGGGGGCACGGATGGGCCTCATTTTTTTCCTGCTAAAAAAAAGGATTCCATTCCACTTCCTTAGCAATTATGCAATATAAAATTGGAATCTCTATATTTAACCTAGCGGAACTCTACATTAATAACTAAATATGCTTCATTCTCTGACCTCTTAACCATTTCATATAATTCATAAAATTAAACCACCTCTTATACATGTAGTAGTAATATAAAACAAAAGGAAAAAAAAATCATAAACATTTTGTGGGAATAACAAATAGTCTTCAAGCCAACATTAGCTGGTGCCTTTTGCATCCGAGTGTTGCATACTGTATGAGGGATGAGTAGTGTCCATGTGTTGTTGTTGTTGTTGTTCTGGGTTGTTGACAGCTACTGTTCTTTTGAGCGAGTCCAGGTACTCCTGTTGCGAGATGGCCAGCACGTTGGCCAGGAGGTCATCGTCGTCCCAGTCTGTGAGACCTGTGGGACACACAAACAAGCAAACAAACAAACATGGCTGTTAGCTTAAAGCTGCATTATGTAACATTATCACAATCACATTATAAGAATATCACAATGAAGGCTAAACAGACATTGGGAGTGATCAAACGTAATCTGTGGGCATGACAACTATCAAGTACCTAGTACCAGCCCAGAAAGGAACAAGAAATAGTCATGCCTTCAAGTACCAGAGTTATCAACCAAGGATTGAGGTGTTCAAAAACTCATTTTTTCCTAGAAGTATCGTAGAGTGGAACTCGCTGCCACCAAGTACAGTAGGGGTATCGTCACTAGATAGTTTTAAACACTGTTTAGAGTTAGGCGTTCAAAGGTTGGGTGTAACAGGTTGTTCGGTGTAATGTAGCCAGCTGCTGCCATGCCGCGTGCCTCCGAAGCGGGTGTGTTACGCCAAAGGGCGGTTATACTGGCTATACAGATACAGATACAGAAGCTGGTGTGTTGCGCCGATGGGCAGTTATACCAGCTAGACAGATACAGATACAGATATGTGACCTTCTGTGTTTGGAGAAGAAGAAGAAACACCAGAAACAAGGTAAACATAAAAATGAGTAGACAGACTACTGACCATATGCTGCTGGGGGTATATCCTCCAGCGTTCCGGAGACACCAGCTACGGGGGAGGCACCCCCTTCTGCGCCCATGGGTAGGGGGCTGGGGCTTTTTGCACTGGGTCCTTGCACAACTGGGCTACCTAAAGGGACAAACAACATCCAACTCAGTGTACAAAATACTTCTTTGAACCAGCGCTTCCTAGTTGTTACAGTTTTTCCATCTATCAATGCAGCGGTTCACTGGTATGTTGACTTCATGGCTGAGAGTAGCATTTGGGGCTATCATAGGATGCCTTGGCCTGTTTTATTCAACCTACATGTAGGCCTGTTGCTTAATATTTTTCCTACAAAAAATCCAAGAACCAACAAATTAAATTGGTGAGGCCTAATAATAAGAACAAAATTTAATGATATCTTGAAAGTTCATCTGTGTTGGTAGAAGTCATTATGACACGAGTTTCATCTACATAACGTGACGTCACGGAAGCTGTGGTTTTTTCATTCCTTGACAAAGATTGGAGTTGTACAGTCGAAAATTTGGGTAAGTCCAATTTCTTGTGTTGGAAATTACAGTTTAAACTCGTGTCATAAAATTTAATGATAATAAGATAAAAAAACACCCCTCACCTATCCTATCTACAGCGGTATGTATATGTGGATCTCCAGAGGTGGCGGCACGTGGGGAGGGGGGTCCGTGATGCTCGCTGCTCTCCGGTCTCTCCGGCGTATTCGCCGGCGAGTTGTTAGAACTGTGATTCCGCGGGGAACGCCCTCCTCGGGGGCGACTGGCCGCCGCCTCGGCTGAACTACACGTCGCACTGGCACTACGCGGCTAAAAAAAAGACAACGGCAGAAATTTTAATATAATAATAATAATAGACTGGGTTATTTGCAACATATACCATTGCAGCCTTACATGGCTCCCCCATGGTCCAAACCAGTGACTTACAGCGGTTGCCTGTCGGGCACGTTTTTCCTGTTCCCGCAGCCAGTCCAGGTACGATTCCCGCGCCACGTGTTCCTCGATGGCCTCGTTCGTGGCCTCCCAGTCCGTGTACCGCATCTTGTCCTCCAACATGGTCTGGAAAACATTGTACCTCAAACATCAAGGATTGAAATTTATTTTTAGGAACAGGTGCACTGGTGCTTCTAACCTCAAAATTTAGGTGCACCAAAAAAAAAATCTGTGTACATTATACAATTGTAAATGTCGAGAATATTCCATATACTTGACTGTGTACCTTCATAGCAAACATCACAGGTTTTGGAAAATTTTGTTTTCGCCGTCTGCGGTTGACCTAAAACTTTCTCAAAAAACAGTGTACCTCACACATTAATCTATGTCAGCTTCACTCACAACTATTCTAATCTGTTTCCTAACGTTTGTTATATCACAAGTAGTGTACGTAGTCCAGTGGTTAGCGACCCTGCCTCTGAACTAAGAGGTTGGGAGTTCGAATCCCGTCTGTTGTCGCTTACCCGACATGCACGCTACTGGAGAGGGTCGCAGTCCTTAGGATGGGATGTTAAGCCGTGGTCCACTGTTCATTGTGCTTGTCGAAAAGAGCTAGGGGAATTTCCCCAGTACAATGAACCTGTAAATACTGTACATAGCATCTGTTTTCTCTGTCACGACCAGTGGAAGATTAGTTCTTCAGTGAGCTAAACTGGTTCGAGATCACTTTCACTTTCACTTTCACAAGAACATTACCTGTTGAAGTTCTGACTCTTCCGAGGCCTTGATTGCATCGTCTACCTGTTGTTTGTCAGCAAGCTGAAAACAAAAGAAAAACAAAGAGAACTTAGTTTCAATATCGGGAGCACTTTTCCTCTTTTCATCTTTTTTTTGCAAACATATGCAAAACTCTCAATATATAGAGAACATACAATAAGAAATACACTAAAAATCTACAAGCCTTCTTTTAAAGTGTCAGTGTTTCCATCATTTGACAGAATTTTGCTACTCATGACGGACAAAACTTTTGCCCAATCCGTCATCTTTGACAGACAAAAATCAGCGTCTACAAATGTAAAAATATGGAAAGAGATGTCATTGAACTAAGCTTAGTCTACCAGCAAAATTTTCAGCTCAAAATGCATGCGCAGGAAATAGCATTCAGAGGGTCAAGATTGACGCTAAAATTGACACTTCAGCGTGCGAAATACTAGGTTGCCCAGTTGCACTGTGCAACCATATATTTTGCTTGGTGCAACCTATTTTTACACCCAGGTAGCTCAGTGCACCACCTAAATTTTGTGGTAAGAATGTCCCTTTCTTCCATTGGGAACTGTTTATTGAGAAGTTCCCATGGAAGAGCTCATCACTTCAGGTAAGGGGAAACAACTCTGTGTCAGAAATGTGTAAATGCACATTGCATTCTAACAAAGTTAATCATAATGTGGAAGAGTTTAAATTTGGGGCAACCTGGAATTTTGAAGGGCAACCTAGCTTTCATCCTAATTTACCACTGGGCAACCTGGCTCAAAAAAGTATTTCGTACACTGCGCTAAAATGACGCTAAAAAATTCTGGCTGGTCAGAACTATTGTACAAGCCATCTCACCCCGGGTTTGAATGCTGGTAGTCCCAGCCCCACGCCAATGGTGGCCTTCCAGGGGTTGACTATGGAATTGTAGTGCCGCTTCATGTGGTAACTGACGCGGATGGGTTCGTTATCCGTCACGTGCATGCCATGGAATGTATTGCATGGCTCTGGAAAAAAAAAAAACATCATCATATTATTCACAATAATAATAACTTTATTGCACAACAATTGTACAGGGTACAAAGTATGGCACCTACTACTACATAACTACGTATACCATTTCATAATGCTAACCTATCTAATACATGAGTGGGTGGCTAGTATAGGAGTGAACTTTTACAATGAATTTCTAATGTTTATACAGTCTTTTATATATATCCCTATGTATACCATGTATGGATTGTCGCATGTCAATATGTATTGAAATTTGCTTTTTAAATCCATGTAGGTAAAACCTGGTATGGAAGCTGATAGTCTAGTGTACAGTGAATTACGTATATCAGCATATTTAGGACATACCATCAAGAAGTGATATTCATCCTCAACTAGTTCTGGACAAAAAGGACAAACCCTCTGGTCGGTAGGAGTGTTTTGGAATCTCCCGGTTTCTATACTTAGTTTGTGACAGCCAATTCTGAGTTTTGTGATTGCGCTACGTACGTCAAGTCTCGTTATGTTTGAAAGATAATTCACATATTTCGTTTTTTTCCCTAGAACTATTGTAGGGTGGAACTTGCTGCTACCAATTACATGTACAGTAGGGGCATCATCACTAGATAGTTTTAAACAATGTTTAGAGTTAGATGTGCAAAGGCTAGGACTAAGGTGTAACATGTCGTTTGGTGTAATGTAGCCAGCTGCCGCCGCGCCGCGTGCCTGCGAAGTTGGTGTGTTATGCGGAGGTGCTATACCAGCTATACAGATATAGGTATTTATTGAGATTTAACACATTTGTGGAAGGATTGACATAACAGGTGACTGTCACCTTTTCAAGATGTCAACCCTGAGACCGGACTGTAAGGTTTGAACCACTCACACTGGGAAGGACCCCTGCTCTTTTTGATAAGTGTGGTGGATCTTTAACGTGCTTGAGGTGTGGCTCTCTTCAAACATGGGACCTCCAGCTTTAAACGTCGTAGCGTGCGTCGTCCAGTGGTTAGCGACCCTGCCACTGGACTAAGAGGTTGGGAGTTCGAATCCCGTCTGTTGTCGCTCACCGGCGACATGACATGCACGCTACTGGAGAGGGTCGCAGTCCTTAGGACGGGGCGTTAAGCCGTGGTCCACTGTTCATTGTGCTTGTCGAAAAGAGCTTAAGGGGAATTTCCCCGGTACAATGAACCTGTAAATACCGTACATAGCGTCTGTCTTCTCTGTCACGACCAGTGGAGGAGTAGCTCTTCAGTGAGCTAAACTGGTTCGAGATCACTTTCACTTTCCAGTTTTAAGTCCACTTGAGAGGACGTCCCTAATAATAACCGAAGCTAGGAACTCATTTTCGCCCGAGTCAAATTTGTGCAAAGTGCCTTCCCGGGGGTCTACCAGGGATTCGAACCTAGAACCTTCAGATTGTGAGAACCCATACTTAAAAGAATGCAACACAAAATTTCAAATTCATTATTTTCCAGTAGTGTAGACATAAAAAAGTTGATATATTTCAATTTTTACATTAGTCCGCCAAATAATTACCCTGTGCACGCGTTTGAACTTCGCGCTCTCCTAGCTCGCCCGCCGCGATGGCAATGATTAATGCTTTGCTCTGACGTCTTCGTTCCAAAGCCGGTTATTTGCATATCACAGTCCAGTGATCTCCCAGTGGCACTGCCTATATGCAAATAATCGGGTTTGGAACGGGGACGTCAGAGCAAAGCATTAATCACTGCCATCGCGGCGGGCGAGCTAGGAGAGCGCGAAGTTCAAACACGTGCACAGGGTAATAATGAATTAGAAATTTTGTGTTGCGTTGCTTTAGTGTTTATGGCTGGAAAAATGACTGTGGACCTTACCTGTACTGTACTGGTACACCTCAATGGGTCGGTTGTACATCTCCGACATAGCAACCATCTCCAGGTGGTTGCCATGGCAATGGTCGCTACGCTTACGGTTGATATATGTCATGAAGTCCTCAGTCACATACTGGGAGAAGTAGTCATAGTTTTTCAACTGGAAAAAAACAAAAAAACAAAGAAGAAATGAGCAGAAAAACAAGTTAATTTGTATTATTCATTGAGTCCACTGCATCTTTACAATATTAATGTAGTACTAGTAGTCCAATGTAGTACTAGAAGTCCAATTCTACATGATAAAAAACTAGCATAATGTAATGCAGTAGTGGCCATCCAACTATGTGTACTAGGCAAAGGCTATCATAGATAATGATATCATAGATAATGATAAAAATCTAATTCACTGAAGCTATAAAAACATCACAAATATAACATGATATTAAATGCCCTAGACCTAACATCATTGGGATACAATTAAAATTGAACACACACACACACATACACACACACACATACATACATACACTCTCTCTCTCACACATACACATGACAAACATACACACACACACACACACACACATACACACACATACTCATACACACACACAGACACTCTCTCAGACATATACACTCTCTCACATTGACAAACATACATACACACACACACATGCACACACTCTCTCTCTCTCTGAGACACATACTAATACACTCTCTCTCACATTGACAAACATACACACACACACACACACATACAAACACACAAACATATACTAAATCCAGTACAAACCATGTAGTCCATGCAGTGGTTGCGCACTATGGAATGCATCTCCTGGTCACCATACACCTGGTCAGCTGGACAGAACAAGGCAAGAAGGCAGGAATTATTATAATAACAGTCACAGTCCAGGCTGCACTACAGTGTTTCTGTCCCTACCATATCATCACATATTAAGCCAAGTAGTGCTGTGTACCGATTCGCTGGACTCAGTTTTGGACTTGTAAAAAAGTTTAGGTTCAAGTAAAAAAAAAATCCCTGAATTGCGGGAACCAGTTCTGGACTTGGTTGGAAAAAAAAAACATGTCACATACCCCTTTTCGTTCCGAACCACATAAAACCTTCCACAGATCGCAAAATCTGTGCTGCAAAATGAAGAAAACATTGCCATTGGGCATCGTCAAGTGTCGGCCTCCATGTTATGTGGCCACAGTTTCGCCCAGACAACATGCAATTTTGTATATACCGTGGGTTTAGGTCCGGACTTACAAGTCCGGAACTGAACCTAAACCTCTGGACTTGAATCCGGACCTGAACCTAAACGTGGGTTTAGGTACACAGCACTAGTAAAGGCTAATCTTTGGTTGAAGATTTTGGAAATCCAAGGGTCTACAAACAAAATACACAGAACTTCTTGCTATAGTGGGTCTCGACACTTTCAAACAAATTATGATCAACTGACTTCTGACTGCCATATTCTGCAGATCAAGTACATGTAACATTCATTCTGTGCATGTGCAATGTAACAGTAATCTCCAAGCAGATCTTTGGTGGCTGCAAGAGTGAGTATCGAATTAGCAAGACAGTTTCATTTGCATGGCAGTGTCCAATACGCCACCCAAAGGTGGCTGGCGAAAAAAATGATACCAGTAGAAATAAAGAAAGCCCGATAAAAACGATTAAAAACACGTCAAAAATAAGCTGAAGCCTAAACCTCTGCTTGGAGAGTAATGTAAGAGCAGATATGTGGGGTGGACTAATATATTAAGCTAAAGCCTCTGTCACACATTCACGAATTTGGCCTCCCGAACACTAGCTGAACGCCCCCCAACCATGGTTAGGAAGGTAGGTAGGTAAGGATCTCCATTAGTGTGTCAATTCACACTATTCTTCCTGGAGTCCTGGTGATGATGTAAATCACCATGTGGCTTATACGAGACGGGGTCGCCAGGCCACCATCTGGGTGATTTGAAGTGAATCACCAACTCCCAGACAGTAGAATTTGTACCATCGAACACCGGGGCATGCCCCTACTCTTTTTCGAAAGGTGTGGTGGGTTCTTTTACGTGCTCGAGGTGTGGCTCTCCCCAAACACGGGACCTCCATTTTACGTCCTATCCGAGGGACGTCCCTAACCGAAGCTAGGTACTCATTTACACCTGAGTGAAGTGAGGAAAGTCGTGTAAAGTGCCTTTCCCAAGGGCACAAGATCAGTGACATGGGTGGGGATCGAACCCGGGACCTCTTGGCCCTGAGCCGAACGCGCTACCGCTGCGCCACACGACCCCATCAAGGAGCAGGTCGTCTGGCTGGTGTTTAGCGAACTTGGCTACTACTATTCAGCTGCGCCACCCGAATGTTTTGAAATAATATTGTTTAAAACGTTCGGGGGTTGGTCGGGTGGTTTGACCATGGTTGGCTGGTATTCGGCCGTCAGCAGAACACCAGCCAACCATTCAGGAGTAAGTCAGCAGTGTTCGGGGCGTGTTCGGTTGTCAAATTGGACTCAAATTTAACTCAGATTTGTTTCGATTTGTATTCGTATTAGCTTGTGGCTTAGTCCATCCCAGTCATACATTTATCTATCACATACATATAGAGTACAGGGCTTGAAATACCAGCTGCATATGTACAATGTAGGTTAGTGCAGGCAAAATTGGAGCTGTGCAGGTATTTCTGATGTCTATCTGCACTGGTCCATGTACTGGGTTTATATACAAATGGAGGTATATGCAGATTTGCTGTATTGACTGTCACCACAATGACTTAATATGAGGTGTAACAGAAATAATGGTAATGGTTTCTGAACAGTTTTTAGTGTGATCCATGCTTTCTAAATTCTGAGTGGTGCAGGTAAAATTTGTCTGGTGCAGGTAATTTTCAATGTTACCTGCACCAGTACAGGTATGCAGAAAAAAGGATTTCGAGCCCTGCTGTAGAAGATAGAATAACAGACAGGGCTTGAAATACTTTTTTCTGCATACCTGCACCGGTGCAGGTAACATTTGAAATTACCTGCACCAGACAAATTTTACCTGCAATGCTCAGAATTTAGGAAATATGGATCATACTAAAAACTGTTAAGAAACCACTGCCATTATTTCTTTTATACTTCATAGGTGGTAACAGTCAATGCAGCAAATAAAAATCCACATACACCTACATGTACATGTATATATAAACCTAGTACATGGACCAGTGCAGGTTAGGTGCAGGTAGACATCAGAAATACCTGCACAGCCCCAATTTTACCTGCACTAAGGTGCATATGCACCCAGTATTTTGAGTCGTCTTTATATAAACCCAGTACATGGGCCAGTGCAGGTTAGGTGCAGGTGAACATCAGCAATATCTGCACAGCTCAAATTTTATCTGCACTGACCTACAAAATGCAAGTGGTATTTCTAGCCCTGATAGAATAAAAAAAAACAGGTAAAGAAAAGTAGAATAGTAGACAGAATAATAGAATTGGCAAGAGGAAAATTTGAGAAAAGTGGGACTGACACATTACAGGCGTGCATCAGACGTTTACTTGTCATTAACGAGTGCTCTCTCAGACAGTCTTAATTACCTTAATTATCTGCGACCCCCTTCGCCTGAAAAACTGCAGGTTCTCTCAAAAAAATTCTTTAAGAAAAAATGCTCTTCCTTGTTTAACTAATTGTAGCGTTCGGGCTGTACCAAAAGTGGAGAAGGGTGAGAACAGGTTGTACTCACCAACTGCACGAAACAGACAGGCCCCGTCCACCCCCATCTGTCGAATGGTCCAGCCCTTCTTTTCTTTCAGAGCATGTTCGAACCGAGCCTCCATCTAGAAATCATAGTAACAGAAAAGCAATAAGGATATGAATTTCTTTTCATAAATAATCATCCTAAATTATGTCCAAAGAACACATTAACACAGACATTGAACAATCTAGACATTCATGTGTCATAAGTTCATAACATTTTGTGCTTTTTAATATAACCAGCTAGCTTAAAGCTGCATTATGTAACATTAGGACGATACAAAAAGTCAATTTTCAGGTCATTTCTTTACAAATTAAAGTAAGTTGAATCAACCCATTCAGGTGCCAAATTCAGGTGGAGGTGCCAAATTATGAAGCCTGTGTGATTAAAAGTTGGAAACACAGCTGTCAGCCATGTTTGTTTACATTCTGGTAGTTTGTGGTGGTGCCACAAACTGGGTGCACCTTGTCTGGGCTGTTAAAGCGCCAACCATAAATGTCAGAAATAAGAGATAATTGTACAAATATATGTTGAAAAGTGGAAGTAAATGACAATCACACAAAGATTTTTTTTCAATTAAAAAGTATTTCCATGTTTGGTGCAAATATGTATACTATAATAATGCCCCTTTAATCCCTGGAATGCGGACTCAAATTTGATTCACTTAAAAATGTTTTCTTCATTTTAGTCTGAGCAAGGAGCTTTCCTCAATGATGAAAGCTCCTTGCAATTGGTCTGAGAATGTAGCTTTCATGGCTGGATGTACGTAATTATCTCAAGAATGCAAACTACGAGGTGAAAGTGATCTCTTCCACTGGTCATGACAGAGAAGACAGACGCTATGTACAGTATTTACAGGTTCATTGTACCAGGGAAATTACCCTAGCTCTTTTCGACAAGCAAAATGAACAGTGGACCACGGCTAAGGACTGCGACCCTTTCCAGTAGCGTGCATGTCGGGTGAGCAACAACAGCCGGGATTCGAACTCCCAACCTCTTAGTCCAGAGGCAGGGTCGCTAACCAAATACGCACGCTACTGGTTGGACCAGTGTGAATAGAGATAACCAATTCAAACTGATCGATCAATGACATTTCACTGGAGGAATTTGGGGAAGATCAGGGGAGTGGAAAGCAGTTGGACAAGTTATGCTTATTTTGATATTATCATTCTGGAACAGGAAGTTAAGCTGTAGATTTGGGCAGACATTTTTCATTGTGAATCAGAGTGTGAAATACTAGGTTGCCCAGTTGCACAGTGCAACAGCGCTCGTGACTGCGCCTGTTTTAGGCGCATATGCGCCCAGAATTTCGAGAATGCGACTAGATTTGAAATCACAGGCGCACGGTGCTCCTAGAAAAAAATCAAGTTACGTTAAATCATTTTTCAAAATAAGGGCTTACAAACCCAGGTAAAGCTACAAATTTTGTGGTAACAATGACCCATTTTCCATTAAGAAATGTTCATAGAGAAGTTCCATCCGTAGTCAACTTGTTTTAATGCGCCTATAAACGCAAAATTTCATCCAAAATGCGCGCGAAGTGATCGGCCAAGACGAAAACAACAGCGGCCATCTTGGATTTTCGCGATCTCACTGCAACGCCCTCTAGCGACATTAGTGAGAACTGCAGGGTTACCGACATCGGTAGAGAGCCGATAATGAAACAAATTAAATCTAGCACCGCGTTCCCGCCGCTATTTTATCTCTTGGCCAAAATTAATTACTTTTTTGCTATTGCTATATAAAAATTTTACCAGGCTGAAAAATAGTTTTTTTTTTTTTAATTTTATACAACTGTATAAATGTTGTTTACTACTGACTCTGTAATAATACATAGTAATTTTGCATGTGTTCTTCAAATTGCATGTAAAATGTATGACATGGGTTTAGGTCCAGCAGATATAGATTAGACTGCAAGTGACATACACCTCAATGGCCTGTAAGAGCATTTTAAAATGAACGTTGTTGTCAATTTGGACATTTTCCGGGGGGTACATTTATTTGGGGGGGGGGTATGTTTATTAGATTTTGAAGTTTTTCTGGGGGGTACTTTTATTCCGGAGGGTATGTTTAATTTATTTGGGAAATGAAAGTAATATTTTTCGGCAGCTTTATAATTACAGTATCTTCTTGGTATCTCTATTTCACACAATTTTCTCATGTTCAATCAAGGAGGTTTGACCTTTTTGGTTTAATAAAGTAAATAAAAGGTTACATTTCTCTATACATGCAAATCGCAGCAAGTATTATTTTACCTTTGCGGGCAGTGTAGTACTCTGAACACAGTATTCAACATTTCGTGCAAAGTCCTGCAAATTACGTCAATAGGATTATTTTTTCTGGTGGTGCGCCTAGATTTTTGCTGGTGCGCCCAAATGTTTTGGGTTAGGAGCACAGTGCTCCTAAGTCAAAAAGTTAGTCTGGAGCCCTGTGCAACCATATTTTGCTTGGTGCAACCTATTTCTACACCCATGTAGCTCAGTGCAGTACCTAAATTTTGTGGTAAGGATGCCCCTTTCTTCCATTGGGAACTGTTTATTGAGAAGTTCCCATGGAAGAGCTCATCACTTCAGGTAAGGGGAAACAACTCTGTGTCAGAAATGTATAAATACACATTGCATTCTAACAAAGTTAATCATAATGTAGAAGAGTTTAAATTTGGGTCAACCTGGAATTTTGATGGGCAACCTAGCTTTCATCCTAGGTTGCCACTGGGCAACCTGGCTCAAAAAAGTATTTCGTACACTGTGAATTCATGATGCACAACAAGGCTGTATGGCAAATGTCAGTAGAACATACGGCACCTACGCGAAACCCGTAACGTATTGTGCATAGCACTTTGGCAGAACGTCTCGTTTAAGGTCGTATTCGCGTTTTTATGGATGATATCCCGTCTATAGTTTTCAAATGTTGTATTGGAAAAGATATCGTCTGTAGTGGGCAAAATTCTGATGCAATGTTGACCAAACATCCAACAAAAACCGTGAAAAATATGCAAATGTGCTCTTGGTTTTAGTGTAATGTGTGAAAATACCAGAATAACTCAGACTCAACATGTCTGCTTAGTGGTATTTTCAAGAAAAATTTCAAAGATTTCAAAAAGAACAATAGTAGTCAACATTTCATAACTAACAAACTTCATGTTGTGCAACACAATTTTCTTTACTGTTTCAGTAATATAATTCATAAAATATAATAATTCCTCCATTGCAAAAAGCAACAATAACTCTACATGTACCTTAACAAATGTTAACATGGCCCCCAACATTGCATTGCATTGGAAGGGCATTCTATATGCTATTACATTGGAAGGTCCCTATTTAATGCAGGAAACAACTTGTAGCATATCTACAAAGATTGACTTTAAAGTTGATGACGATCAATCCATAATTCATAAATGATCAATCAATACCTGACTTTACATATTTGCTTCAAGTGCCAAGTTTTGAACTACATGTAAGCAATCAAAATATACATTGTTCCATCATATATAAGGGATATACCTGAAACGTCTGACCATTTCCAAAATCATATCCAGTTGCTTGAGTAACTGTTTTTTGGCATATATATAGGGATAGATTATAGGATTGTATGAGAAAGTTGGTATATCTTGTTGTATGCACATTATACCTGGATTTTCTTACTTGTATTCTTCTGCGTCATACTGTAATTTTTTATGCTAGTTCCGTATCCTGGTCTGAACCTACCCAACAGCATACTAATGCCAGATATGACAACAGTACTCTCATCTCCCAAATAAACGTACCGGTACGTTTATTTTTTGGGCCCCGAAAATCCAATCGGTACGTTCTTATTCTGGACGGTACGTTTAATAATTTATCAAAATAAGGGCTTCCAAACCCAGGTAAAGTCACAAATTTTGCGGTAACAATGGCCCATTTTCCATTGGGAAGTGTTCATTGAGAAGTTTCATCCGTAGTCCACTTGTTTTAATGCGCCTATAGATGCAAAAATTCATTCAAAACGCGCGGCAGTGATCGGCCGAGACGAATACATCTAACATTTTAAAATGAACGTTAACATTTGTTGTCAATTTGGTCATTTTCCGGGGGGTACGAGAAACCCATATTTTTCACGGTTTTCGTTGGATGTTTGGTCAACGTTGCATCAGAATTTTGCCCGTTGCAGGCGATATCTTTTCCGACACAACGCTTGAAAACTACAAACGGGATGTCATCCTTAAATACGCGAATGCGGCCTTAAAACGAGACGTTCTGCCAAAGTGCTGTGCACGATACGTCTGTAGTCTGAAGCAGTCCCAGCATGCACCACTGCTAAGGATTTCTTTTACAGCCCAGGTCATGTGATCAGCAGGTCATATATTCTGTCGTCTTACTAAGTGTGGAATTTTAACTCATCAGCATTTAAATTCCTTTCTGCAACACTCAGTTTTAGATTAGATCCATTTGGCGATCAGAAATGAGCTTTGTTTCCATCAAATTTACAACTTTGTTCTAACAAACAGAAGAAAAAAAAGCATTGTTGACGGCAGGACGTTCGGTGAAGGTTTTTTGTTGTTTGACAAGACAGAATACTTCTGGACTTTGCAGGCCAACATTTCTATATATTTATATATACATCTTCTGACTATTCTGATAAATGTCTGTGAAATGATAAGGACGGTATTTCAACTTAGGATTAACAAGATTGAACCATCACTGTCTTCCAATATCTTTGGTCCAGCTTCTTAAGGGGGCCTGCATGCCCTTTTTCGTAAGGCGTAATCAGGCCTTTTTAGTCTCCGTAATCCGTAGTCAGCCGCCCCAAAAATCAACGTAATTCGTAATAGTACATTTGCCGCAAAGTGTAAAGGCATAATCAGCCCTGAGAATTTAACGTAATTCGTAATTGGCAGCGAAAATTTTGCGTAATTCGTAATCACTACCCCCTAATCCAGGCTGCGTTACATATTCTTTATAAACCAAGTACTGTTGCTTGCTTACATTTTATAAATTATATGCCAAGTGTCGGGTGACTTTTAAGTTTTGTAGAACCTTAAATGCACGTCACTGTGCAGCTGTTACGACTATGAAAGGTTTTCCTTTGTCTTACCTTTTATTTATGATGTGTTTGTTTACATGTACACGTTCACAACTTGGCAAACAAGATTTTTTTTTAATCAAGGTCTTGGGACCCTTAAGTTATTCTGATCACATGCACGAACTTGTGCACAACATTTTAAAAAATGCTCACATCCAAACGAAAATAAATATCGGTGTTTTTAAAAGGCAATTTTTGGAATACTAAAAATTTGATGCAGTGTGAAATTTATTTTTGTGTATGACGCGTTACCTCCATGAGAGTCTTGTCATCCACATCTTGGGAGTTTTCGTACTCGTCCTCGCTATTGTAGACCGGCGCAGAGTCTTGCTGCTCCTCCCCTGCGGGGTTCTCCACGGGACGGGCCTGGGGGGACCCCACGGGGTGAGCCGAGTGCCCCCCGACCGCCAGACCCCCCCTTTTTCTGGAGCTGCGGAGAGGGGAGCCAGAGCAGCGATGCCGCCGCTTGTTGGCATGTCCAGAATGCGAGTGCGCTCCGTATTCCGGGGCGTCTTCGTCGCTCGAGAAGCGCTCCTCCCGGGCAGAGGCCCCTCCTGCCCCCCACCGTGGGGGGGACGAGCGGGGTCGGACTGTCACCCGGGCCTCGGGGACGTTTCCGTGCGGGTGGGGGTGCGAGCTGTGCCCGTGGGAGTGGGGCACCCTGTGCGGGTGGGAATGTTCCCCAGAAGTCGACTCCTGCCCGTCGCTCTCGGGCTTTTTCTTCGGCAAGATGGTCATTCTGGATGACCTAAGATCGCGATCTTTCTAACAGCGGTGGGACGTGTCGCCGACTTGCCGACTTTTGGGAGAAAATTCCTCAGAAAAGTGAGACGAAAGTCAAATCAAAACATTACAGGATCCAAGATGGCTGCCTTCCTGGACATGACGTCATCTGAGCATGCGTGTTAGTGTCCACCAGACCGGTGTCCAAATTTAGACTGTGCAGCAGCGACACCTGTCGATTCATATCAACTTACGATCTGTCTTTAAAAATGTGATTTTGATGAATTGAAGAATGTACATGTAACGTCTTAGAATCGTATGGAATTATGAAGACACATTTGACCTTAGATTGACTGATTGAGTCTCACTTCTAAGTAAAAATACAGACAGAAGAATTTATACATACAAAAGGATTCAGAAAATACACTGTCAAAAATACACTGTTGTACTTTTAGTGCTTTTGTCAAAATTACATGTACTTCATGAGGGGCTCGAACATTTGAACAAAAGCACGAACATGCACCGACAGACCTTCAGACTGAAAAGATCGTTGAAGTAATAATCTTGTCCAATAGGGGGCGCTTTTGAACCGCATCCTCTCCGGTGGCGGGGCAAAACAAGTTCACCATCATGTGAAGGAACCACTACCTTGACCGACTCCAGTTTTGTCTTTGTAAACATAGAAGGATAGAATAGGATGTCTGCATAGCTGTTTAAACTAACTGTCAAGTGTATGGTAAAATGAATGAATGAATGAATGAATGAACTTTATTGCTCGACAACTTCGTACATGGTACAATGTGTGGCAGTAAGATAACAATACTACAAAACTAATTATCAAAACTAAACTATCATACAATTATTTCTACAATCTACTATAGATAACAATATATGAGTTTGTATTGATGAATTGGTCTCGGTTTTGGAATGAAGTATACAGAAATTGACCTATATAGGCAGATATGGGAGTTGGACATGACAACAATAAATGGAAAGTATCGTTCTGTGTACCAGATGGGGTGAACTTTGTCTTAGTAGCTATAGTCTGTAACATTGTATCTCTCTCTTTTTTATAAGTAGGACAAGTCATAACAAAGTGGAATTCATCTTCAATATTTTCATTACATGTGGGACACAGTCTCTGAGTGGCTGGTGTGTTAAGGTGTCGACCTTTTAACGGACGCACACGAAGTATTTGTGCTTCACGATTCATAGCAGAATTTGTTGTCTACGTTCACATGTTAGTTTTAGGAACTTGAATTTGTCCCTTCTGATAGGTGACAATATTGTTCGAGTACCATTCCGATATAAATTGTCTGAAGTTCATTCTTATCCTGCAAGAGGTCCTCACTACGCCACAAATGTCTACTCATACAGGCAGGCAGCAGTAGAGCTTCGAGTCAGTAAGCCTGCATGGTTTAATACCAAACCTATTTTAGCTGCCGATCGAGTCTCTTTCGTCCTCTCCTAGGTGCGAGACGTCCTTCACCCTAACATGGAAGGACTATCAGAGAAGCACAGCAGTCAAAGGCTATATCTATATATACATGCTAAAAAGTTTTGTTCCCTCCATAAAAATATAGGTATTGCTTTCTCTCTCTCACTCTCTCTCTCTCTCTCTCTCTCTCTCTCTCACTTTCTCTCTCTCTCTCTGTTTGTGTGTGTGTGTGTGTGTGTGTGTGTGTATTTGTGTTTCCGATCGATATTTCTGGTCAGCATAACTTAAGAAGGTCGGGATGGATTGTGATCTGATATATGGTATGTGGGTAGGTCTTGGAAAGACGAAGGTCAAGGTCAAATGTGGGCCTGTGCTTGTTTTTACATGTCCTTGGTCCGATTGCCCTTCTCTGTATATATACATCGTGTTACGTCATGTGTGTTTTGAAACTGTTCATAACGTAACAGAAAAGCACGTCGGCAGAACGTACTGCACCTGCGCGAAACCCGTAATGTATTGTGCATAGCACTTTGGCAGAGCGTCTCATATAAGGTTGTATTAGAGCATATAAGGTTGACAGCCTGTCTGTAGTTTTCAGATGTCGTATAGGAAAAGGTATCGTCTGCAACAGGCAAAATTTTGATGCAATGTTGACCAAACATCCAACGAAAAACGTGAAAAATCAGGGTTGTGCGCAGGCGCAGTACGTTCTGCCGACATGCTTTCTTAACGTAACCACAGTTACCCAATAGCCTCCTTGGAATGTTTTGTTCCGTGGTCCAAAACACTGGACAGCTAGCCAGCTCTCCCAGACGTCATCATAGCTTGTTACTGTGGCTATAATGAATGGTCGGTATGACCAACCGCCTCAATCCAGAAACGGCGCCTAATTGGGATACCAGGGATACTTATTTGACCAGTATTCACATCAGGGCTCTAGCCAGCTCGAAATGTTTTTCTATCAGCCCAGGTTTGTGATCGAATTTGGGGGGACCAATCTAGGGGGGGGGGGTTCCGGGGGATTTAGGATTTTCAAGCCTTCAAAAACACAATTTCCCACATTTTGAGAGGCAAATCATGGGATTTGGAGTGGTTGTCGGTGTTCCTTCGGACGTTTTCATATTTTTACCCAAGATTTTGTTGATTTTGTCTGTCAAGGTTGACGGATTGGTTTTTAAATTTTTCCGTCAGGCGACGCAAAGTTCCAGTAATTGACGGGAAAACGGGTGCTGGCTAGAGCCCTGGTTCACATTCACCAAGAACGTTGTATTTTCACTTTAGCTTTGCAATCGCGACAGAAAGAGCTAGAATATCGCGTCAGACATAGTCTAGTCAACCCAAAGATCGCAGCATTCCCTGTAAAATTGTCTATCTAATCTATTTTTTTGTTGTTGCAAAAACAAATTTGCAAATTTGGCTGGTTGATGTGTACAAGTAATTGGCCTGGATTTTTCGCAGCTGGTCACCTCTGTAGTCATGGTGACGTGGGACAACAGTTGTCTCCATGGTAACGGTACGATCAACCAGCCTGGAGCCGACGGGCACGAGAGACAATCAGTTGCATTGGGACGTACCATATTCTTTGTCGAGGGGTGTGCAGGATGTGTTTTGATTTACATGCACTGTACCAGCTTTTGCTGTTTATTTCCTTCATTTTAAAATTTTGAGATCATAAACCTTGTTAACAAGACTTGAAGCGACAAAACATGATATCACAACCAACACGTCTTTTATTCCTGTATTCAACAGTTTTACCTGACCTTGTAGATGTGTATACATCTCGAATAACTAGAACAATTGTAGAAAAGAGCTTGTCGTAGCATCATGGGCAGCTACTACACTGGGTACTCAAATATGGTAAGTTGTCAGTGTCAACCGTTGCCATCAAACGCGAGCTATTGTGCCTCAAGTTTGCTGGATCCCTGATGGTCTTCGAACCGATAGACATTTACGACATATTTGCCCATTTTCGGCATGGTGACCCCCGTCAGAATTCAACAAAATTCTTGTTTTTTTTCGAAATCAGGTGAAAATTAATGCGCGCTGATGTTATCCATAAGAAATTACTTGCTGTGGCCTTATCAATGTGCGTGGGTGGGGGAGGGGGGCGGTTTGTGATGTCCAGTTGTTTGCCACGATGTCCATACAAATAAAGCCGCTAACACTCAATTACCTCTCTTCGTGGGTATCTGCCGAGACTTGAATAACGAATTAGCCTTCATATTACTTTCTATAACCGGCGAGGACGGTAGGCTATCTAATAATAGATATCAAAGAGGTCCCACTGTGGGTCCGTACTATATATATGTCTAAAATTTGATCAAGCGAAGGACGTGCGTGCGCTACATGTTATACAAAGTGGCAGGATTCTTCAGACGGTCTAGCTAAGAATAGCGAGAATAGCAGCGCTGCGTAAAAATAGGTCAGAAGTAATGTCCAAACAGATCTTTTGGTGGCTGCAAGACGGTATCAAATTGGCAAGACAGTATCATAGGCAGGGCAGTACGAAAAAGAAAGCCTGATAAAAATGCCTAAAAACACGTTAAAAATAAGCCGAAGCCTAAACCTCTGCTTGGAGAGTATCCACTCTACTCGAACTCAAAGCTAAAGGTCTTAGTTACGCAACACAAAGTAGATCAAGCAATTGGGGTAAATTCATCCAGTTGCTTGATTTATTTTGTATTATGTAATGTTTTACCTCGATGTCTAACCTTCATCGACGTCTATAAGACTACTATCTAGCTTACAAAAGTAAGAAATGTAGTATAAGATGTGAATTTGATTATTTTGTTTAATTGATTCACTGATTTATTGTATTGTACATGTTTCACTTACTTATTCTATTTTTTTGGTTAGTATTATTTGATTAGATAAATATGTAGCAATGTAAGAATATGATGTTATTATTATTATAATTACTTTACATGGAGGGAGATCTCAAACAAGCCTTTATGGCTTCTTTTCTACCCCTGCATGTTTATTTTTTCCGGTGTTTTGTGTTTTGCAAATTTTGCTTTTACTATGTATGTGCAAATGAATAAAATAAATAAAAAATAAAAAATGTGTTTTGACAATTATTGGTGTAATTTCTAAATGTGGACGCCGTTTCGTAACATGTTTTTCACGGATTTCTACACGTGCGTTCTCAAATCGTTTCGAAAGGTCAGGTCTTGCCATTTAGGGAGAGACGCATTTTTTTCCCAGGGCGACTGACAATGCGTCCCCCTTCCCCTAAATGTCAAGCTAGCGTAAACGGAAAGTCCACAATCTGTAAGAAGAAATGTCGAACGTGTCAGACAAGCTTTCCCGCGGCAGGATGACTTAGTCTCCTCGCCGTTTATGGAAATGGCGCGTATCGGCGCTGCTGTGACGGTCGGTTAAGGGAAATGGAAACGCGGTGGTAACGCACGGAGTGATTCACGACCTCCTAGCCTCCTGTGCAGACTCCGTGAGCGGGTGGCCGTTTTGTAATGCGTTTTGAAGTTCTTTTGCCGGCCAGAGAAGGTTTCAGACACGAGAGAAGGTTCGCCCCGGGAGAAGGTTCATTCCCGCCACGGAGTCTGCTCGCGGGAATGAACCTTCTCCCGGGGCGAACCTTCTCTCGTGTCTGAAACCTAGCTTCTCTGGCCGGCAAAAGAATTTCAAAACGCATTACAAAACGGCCACCCGCTCACGGAGTCTGCACAGGAGGCTACGACCTCCGTCATCGTCACCAGGCGTAAGTCCAAATCCTTAAACTTTCCGCCCCCGCGAGCCAAATTTGTGATGCTCCCAAAACCCCTCAGAGATCAGGTATACGTACCGGGGCCAGGGTACTGACGTCACGTAACGTTACGTCTCCACGTGCCGCATATGACGCGGTTTAGTGACGTCACCAGTTCCAAGAAACGGGCTCCTTAAAAGGCGTCTATGTCTATGTCTATTGAACGTTCATGCGTTTGTCCTTTGCGTTGATGGCGTCATTAAAATAAGTTGAATAAACTTGAGTGTGCCGCCACCATGTCTTGTGATAAAATGTTGGAAGAAGAGTTTGAATAGTGACGTAACTGACAGCAAAAACGGGACTCCTTAAAAGGTATTAAAAAGGAGTTGGAATGAGAATAGGTCAGTCAGTGTACCGGAAATTCTTTGTAGAACGCCCAAGACTTGAGTCGCTGGCTTCCTGCCATTTCATATAGCTTACAAATGTGCGTAAGAACTCACGTGCCTCCACGGAAGTTCGTCCTTTTTGGAATACATGAATTAGACAATATCAGTATAGCGGAAATCCTTTGTAGAATGAATGAACAATGCAAGACTTGAGTCTCTGCCGTTTCATATCTTACAAATGTGCGTAAGAACTCAAGTGCTTCCACGGAAGTTCGTGCTTTTTGGAATACACGCCTCAGAGTAGATCAGTATAGCGGAAATCCTTTGTAGAATGAACAATGCAAGACTTGAGTCTCTGCCATTTCATATCTTACAGATGTGCATGACAAGCCACCTGCTTCCACGGAAGTTTTATTTATTTAACTATTCAATCTTCAGACAGCTGGGTAGCTCATTCAATTCTTATCAAATTGATTTTCAATGAGGCCCAGACTACAAAAACAATAAAATCATCAATATAACAAAGAAAATAAACTCAAGTCAAAATTTAACATAAATAACAAAGGACTGTGAGCCAAAAGTAATATAAGTAACCAAAGGTATATAAACAAATACAATGTGAAACATGAAATCATATACAAAAGCCTATGTAAACAAATCCAAAATCGTTTTCCATTAATTAACATTTCCATTTCCAAAGTTCGTGCTTTTTGGAATACAAATTTTCTTTTCTCGGTAACTCTAATGACTGGAATATTGGGAATGAAGTAACGTTACTTCTCTTTCCTCTATCGATTCCATTCTCACGTTATATCACTCGACCCAGGTGAAAATGAGTACCTAGCTTCGGTTAGGGACGTCCTCTCGGGTGGGACGTAAAGCCGGAGGCCCCGTGTTCGAGGAGAGCATCTCGAGCACGTTAAAGAACCCACCACACTTATCGAAAAGAGTAGGGGTCCTTCCCGGTGTGAGTGGTTCAAACCTTACAGTCCGGTCTCTGCGTTGACACCTTGCAAAGGTGATAGTCACCTGTTATGTCAATCCTTCCACAAATGTGGAAAATCTAAATCAATAAAGATAATGAAAAGAAATCGACAGGTGGAGGTAAAATTAAATACGTATGATTGTAAAAAAAATAGCATGGTTTAGATACTACCAGTAAAGCCCCAACCCAGTCCCATTGTGTTATTGTGTTATTGGGTGGGCCGGCTTACTCTCTCCTTGCAGCCAAGGGCTGAATTGTGAGGAGCTTACATTCGGCGCTAACTCAGATGACCTCAATACGACCCCAGATGCAGCCATAAGACTGTAAGGTTTGAACCACTCACACCGGGAATGACCCCTACTCTTTTCGATAAGTATGGTGGGTCCTTCAGCGTGCGTGGGGTGTGGCTCTCCTCAAACACGGGACCTCCATTTTACGTCCTATCCGAGGGACGTCCTTAACCGAAGCTATGTACTCATTTTCACCTGAGTGAAGAGTGAGGAAAGTCGTGTAAAGTGCCTTTCCCAAGGTCGGCGACATGGCAGGATTCGAACCCGGGACCTCTTGGTTCTTGGTTACGCCACACGACCCCACAGCTAAGTAGGCTACGACGACAGCGTCACGCCTATACAGACCTGTCACAGTGGAACGACATAAAACCAGCCTACTAAATCCGAACCTCATTTTATGATACCCCCTAATATATCACCTGACCTTGTTCTTTCACTCACGGGGTTTTCGTCGATCCATCACTGATTAAATGATGTTGAACCCCCATGTAGACCCTCCTATATGTACATGGCTCACAAATAGATGACCCCCCCCAAAAAAATATCCTGAGCGCTCTGATAACCACAAAGCAAACGGTTTTATAACATTATTTGTCACAATACATCCATCAGAGTAGAGTATGTCACCCGAGTGATAGAAGAGAACTATTTTTTTGGTGGTGGAGCGAAGACGAAAAGACGGAAATACCTGAATACCGGTTTAATTTTGTTTCAACCGCCGCACAAGTTACAACTTGTTGATTCAGTTAAGAAGACAGCGAGTTCTTAAGAAGGAAAAGCAAATTTGAGTGACAAGATATGCTTATAGACCTCCATGAATCATAATGTGTAATGGTATATATAATATGATATTCATATATACATATAGATAGTGTTATTCATTAACATTGTAGCAAATTTCAACGCGAAATGTAAAATGGGGGATCTTGTCTGTTTATACCATGACGCTAACCTTCACTTGCGTAGCACGTCGGCAGAACGTACTGCACCTGCGCGAAACCCGTAATGTATTGTGCATAGCACTTTGGCAGAACGTCTCATATAAGGTTGTATTAGAGCATATAAGGTTGACTGCCTGTCTGTAGTTTTCAGATGTTGTGTTGGAAAAGATATCGTCTGCAACAGGCAAAATTTTGATGCCACGTTGACCAAACACCCAACGAAAAACGTGAAAAATCAGGGTTTTGCGCAGGCGCAGTACGTTCTGCCGACGTGCTGTGTTACGTCATGTGTGTTTTGAAACTGTTCATAACGTAACCACAGTTACCCAATAGCCTCACTGGAATGTTTATGTGAACTATTTTTGTGGTGGTGGAGCGAAAACGGAAAGACGGAAATACCTGAACACTGGTCTGTTTCAACCGCCGCACAAGTTACAACTTGTTGATTTCGTTAAAAAGACAGCGAGTTCTTAAGAAGGAAAAGCAAATTTGAGTGACTTATAGATAAGATATGCTTATAGACCTCCATGAATCATAATGTTTAATGGTATATATACAGAATATAATATTCATATACATATAGATAGTGTTATTCATTTATATTGTAGCAAATTTCAATGCAAAATGTAAAATGGAGCATCTTGTCTGTTTATACCATGACTCTAACCTTCACTTGCGTCTATTTCAAACCATCAACAACATACAACACATAACGTACCCTATGATCAACATGTGATTTTGGAGTCAGTGCGTGCAAGCACTGCAAGGCCTAGGTCACACAAACAAACAACCAACTATTAAAGCCAGCACGTCGGCAGAACGTACTGCGCCTGCGCACAACCCTGATTTTTCACGTTTTTCGTTGGATGTTTGGTCAACGTTGCATCAAACTTTTGCCTGTTGCAGACGATATCTTTTCCTATACAACATCTGAAAACTACAGACAGGCTGTCAACCTTATATGCTCTGATACAACCTTATATGAGACGTTCTGCCAAGGTGCTATGCACAATACATTACGGGTTTCGTGCAGGTGCAGTACGTTCTGCTGATGTGCTCACATAACGTACCCTATGATCAACATGTGATTTTGGAGTGCGTGCAAGCACTGTAAGGTCACACAACCAACCAACCACGTTTCTCGTAGCGTTACCAAAGATGCGCACATGGCCTTTTTACTACTGGCGATGACCTTGGCTTTGGCGCGATTTGACCTCTGCATATTTAGCGGGTCCCATGGCACGTCTCGACCACGAGAAACCCCCAGACGCGCGGTTCACTTGTCATTTTGCCCGCCCGCCAAGCTCGCGCCGCTATATTTAGAGACCCCGGCCGGTTGCCAGCTCAATGAAGCTACTAGAGCTATATTTGGACCTTCTCTCAGAGTGACTCGTCTGAGAATTTACTCGACATGTGGTCGGAAGCTTGGTTATTTCCCACCCCGTGCTATTAGCGCTAGCTAGCTGCGAGTTTCTATTTTTAACAGCTAGCACGGGAGTGAGAACCTTATCCATTTTCGGTAATTTCCGAAAGATGCGAAAATTAGACGAGGGGGCATTCGATGTATGGAGTATTTCGGGTTAACTGAAACCCTGTTCTTCCTTCCTGAGGTTTTCTAGCGTTGTACATGTGCGCAAGTGCAAATAATCTACCAGCTTCACGTAACCTGCAATAGTTGGGATGCTTGCCTTCAGAAAAAGCGAGCGACCAAAATTACCGTTATGAATTATTAATATACGTCGCTGCCATCCTGTATAGGACAATGTGGCTGCCTTGCGGTCTTTGACTTGTCAGTAACATTTCAACATGTTTCTGATACATCCTAAAATATGGCGATATTTCAAAGTACACCATGCCACGTATATGGTCAGACAAACAGAGAGGAGGACACCAGCTTTGACCGACAAAAATATTCCAAAAAAAGAAGTTGTCAAGACCTAGATTTATGAGTCAAAATTCCATTTTAAAAACATCTTCTCCAAAAGCCTTACATGTGCACGCCACCTATGTGTTGTATCCTATCCGTACTACACATGACCAGGCCATTCACACGGTCAAATTCATACTTCTGCGTATTCCAAAACAAGAAATTGACAATGTCAAGACCTAGATTTATGAGGGAAAATTCCATTTAAAAAAACTTCTCCAAAGCCTTGCATGTGCACGCCACCTATGTGTTGTACCAAAGCAAATCCGTGCTACACGTGACCAGGCCATTCACACGGTCAAGTTCATACTTACAGCGTACCTTGTGACACATTCATTGGGCATTCCACCATTCCAAAACAAGTAATTGTCAAGACCTAGATTTATGAGGGAAAATTCCATTTTAAAAACATCTTCTCCAAAAGCCTTACATGTGCACGCCACCTATGTGTTGTACCCTATCCGTACTAAACATGACCAGGCCATTCACACGGTCAAGTTCATACTTCTGCGTATTCCAAAACAAGAAATTGTAAAGACCTAGATTTATGAGGGAAAATTCCATTTTAAAAACATCTTCTCCAAAAGCCTTACATGTGCACGCCACCTATGTGCTGTACCAAATCCGTGCTACACATGACCAGGCCATTCACACGGTCAAGTTCATACTTCTGCGTACCTTGTGACACATTCATTGGGCATTCCACCATTCCAAAACAAGAAATTGTCAACACCTAGATTTATGAGGGAAAATTCCATTTTAAAACCATCTTCTCCAAAAAGCCTTACATGTGCACGCCACCTACATTGTATGTGTTGTACCCTATCCGTACTACACATGACCAGGCCATTCACACGGTCAAGTTCATACTTCTGCGTATTCCAAAACAAGAAATTGTCAAGACCTAGATTTATGAGGGAAAATTCCATTTAAAAAAAATCTTCTCCAAAAGCCTTACATGTGCACGCCACGTATAACGTGTTGTACCAAATCCGTGCTACACATGACCAGGCCATTCACACGGTCAAGTTCATACTACAGCGTACCTTGTGACACATACATTTGGCATTCCACCATTCCAAAACAAGAAATTGTCAACACCTAGATTTATGAGGGAAAATTCCATTTTAAAAACATCTTCTCCAAAAGCCTTACATGTGCACGCCACCTATGTGTTGTACCAAATCTGTGCTACACATGACCAGGGCATTCACACGGTCAAGTTCAGACTTACAGCGTACCTTGTGACACATTCATTTGACATTCTACCATTCCTTTTACCCTGTAAGGACCCTGAGAAGGTCTCTGGTTCTGACCTTTCACCGTAACTTTGATACAGTCCATCCGAAGTAGGCCACTGCGCTCACTCGGTGGTTTATTCGGTGGTTATCGCACCTGACCAGGGATTATCTCACCATATACACCTAGGGGCGGGGCATTAACCCTTAATTAATATACGTCGTCGCCGCCATACTGTATAGGACAATGTAGATGCTTTTGCGGTCTTTGACTTGCCAGTAACATTTCAACATGTTTCTGATACATCCTAAAATATGGCGATATTTCAAAGTACACCATGCCACGTATATGGTCAAACAAACAGAGAGGAGGACACCAGCTACTTTGATCGACAAAAATATTCCAAAACAAGAAATTGTCAAGACCTAGATTTATGAGGGAAAATTCCATTTTAAAAACATCTTCTCCAAAAGCCTTACATGTGCACGCCACCTTCGTGTTGTACCCTATCAATGCTATACACGTGACCAGGGCATTCACACGGTCAAGTTCATACTTCAGCGCAGTACCTTGTGACACATTCATTTGGCATTCCACCATTCCAAAACAAGAAATTGTCAAGACCTAGATTTATGAGGGAAAATTCCATTTTAAAAACATCTTCTCCAAAAGCCTTACATGTGCACGCCACCTATGTGTTGTACCAAATCCGTGCTACACGGTCAAGTTCATACTTCAGCGTACCTTGTGACACATTCATTTGGCATTCCACCATTCCTTTTACCCTGTAAGGATCCTGAGAAGGTCTCTGGTTCTGACCTTTGATCGGTAACTCTGATACAGTGCATCCGAAGTAGGCCACAAGACACAACGTTGGAATACGTAACGTTAACCGGTCTGAAGTTGACTCGCACACTCGTAGACCTTATACAGAGGACCTTTGGTACGGCGCGGCCACATTTTTCGTAGGTCGTCATACGATTTTTTTTTTATTGAACAACATAAAAGTGCACAGGACACAGTGGTGGGCAACTCTAGCTAATAGCTAATCTCAGCCCCACCACTGACAAAGAAAAGTACATACAATGGCAAATAATAATAACAAAACAGCAACAAGTAACATAAATCGTAAGATTTTGATGCAGTGGAATTTTCAAGCAGGCTGTGACAGAACCAACCGCCGACAAGAATCTAAGACAGCATTTTCCATAACAAGACAGTTGACTTTTGTAGGACACATGCACGACTATCCCACGAATACCCTCAGTTTGCGATCGTACGATCGACGTTGTTGATCGGGCCTTATTAAAGTCAATGATATAGCGCGCTGAAAACTTTTCTATTTGTAGGTCAAAGGGTAAACGGGGCACTGAACGATGGTATTTGGTACATGACTTATGTTGGTTTGTGACATCTCCGAACTTGACGAATTCCTCGCCATTTTTGAACTACAACTCCAGGTCAATGCTCCCGGAATAGTTCAACTTTCCAAGTCCGCCCCAGCTGTGTTCAAAACAAGGCACGGATCGGTCTTTCAACGGTCGTTACCTCTTCTGTGGCATTGTTACAAGTATTTTTTTCCCTAGTTCATGACTTTGGATAAAGAACGGGAACACCAAGGGCTTTTAGATTGATGTTACACACTGATTTGGTGTTGCCAGTGTGCCAAGAACTGCACATCGTCCTCTATAAAAAGGACATTTTTTTCTTTTTCTTTTCTTTTCTTTTCTTTTGTTGTTGTTGTTGTTTGCTTGTTAGATTTCTAGTTGGTCCCTTAAAGCTGCATTATGTAACATTAGGACGATACAAAAAGTAAATTTTCTGGTCATTTCTTTACAAAGTAAATTGAATCAACCCTACTCCATTGCAAAAAAAAGTGCCATTGAGGAAGTGGAGGTGCCAAAATATGATGCATTACGAGTGTGTTTAAAAGATGAAAATACAGCTGTCAGCCATGTTTGTTTACATTCTGGTATTTTGTGGTGGTGCCACAAAATGAGTGCGCCTCGTGTGGGCTGTTTTATCGCCAACCATAAATGTCAGAAACGTGAGATAATTACACAAACATGTTGAAAGTGGAAGTAAATCACAATCACGCGAAGATTTTTTCAATTAAAATATTTGAATTTTTGGTGCAAAAATGTTACATAATGCACCTTTAATTTTACGCACGTGCACGTGGATATATTTCTTTGCCCATATATTCACATGACAACGTCCTCACTTGGTATGGCACGACAGGAATCCCGACAAATCAATTATATTTTTATTCATGCATCTATTTTTGCTTTCCTTCCATAACAAAACTGTCTCCAAGTACCCATACACAGTCAGCCACGCGCTTAAACGGGGTGATTTAAGACAAGGGCTCGAGACCTTAATACCCCATTGCTAACCCCGTGTGGAAAATTAAGGCTCAATTTCAAGGTCAAAGAACTCATATCAGGTTCAGTGCCCTCATACCTGCACAAAACGATCAACAGTGCCAGACCTATTATCGACTGCTGCATAAAGCATGCCACTGGCAGAGTTCCAGATGTTGTTGCCTGAAGGTGTTTTAAGCGTAGCCTCCACCAGGCCTTCCTACGGAGATACGGATCGTAGAATTCGGTAAAAAAGGAAATAGTTGGCCAGTAGAGTCAGTCCGCGGGAGGGTTAATTTCCCCCTCCGAAGCAAATGAAATCTACGGTGGCTAAACTCCGTAGTTATTCTCCCTATAGGCTAAATTTTACTTTTTATGAACCCGCGTTGTTAGTCTGGTGGAGACTATTCTTTATTCTTTATTCAAACACTGGTCAACATGGCAGCAGTACATAAACTAAGAAGACTATGGACTGCTGAATTGTATTGACCGTGCATGTACATAAAAAAACATAAGTGAAATACTATACAGGCACGAACAGAACATACAGATTCACGACACCAACAATATACAACTAAGTCTGCAGTTGACTGTTATAGAGTCTGATTGTGTGGTGCAGAAACGATCTCTGCAGTCTGGAGGTTCTTGCCATGGGAACCCTGAGTCCTCCCGCATTCCTCAACGATCTCCCTGTGCTCATCAGCCCCTCAAACAAATCATGGAAACTATATTAAGCCCGGGTGACATCCATCGTACAATACACCCTACAATGCTTTTTTTAAAAGAACTACGTATACAGAAAATCTATGACATTTTTCCAGTAAATATTGTGTTTGTGAGTAGTGAGAGCTGCCATAGTACCTTGTAAGGATATTTTTATGAAATAATTACTGTCGCTTCAGAGAAAAGAACAAAGAAACCTTAAGAAAACATCACAGCTGTGCAGCCTCCTTGTTGAAACGTTGCCCTTTGAGAGAATGCTCACACCTGCACAGGTAGGTCACACCTGCGATGTTTCTTAAGGCTTATTTTGTCCTTTTGTCTGAGAGTGAGATCTCGAGTAATTAGCACCTCAATTATTTCATAAAAAATGTGCTTACAGGTCACTCTGGCAGGTACAAATGTACTAGACGTTCTCAACTCTGTCACCTGTCCCAATTAAACACAATATTCACTGGAAAAATTCTATAGATTTTTTGTCTTTTGTTGCTTTTCAGTCATGGACTATAAATAAGACAGTAACAGGTCTTTGGTTAAACTGATTACTCTCCAAGGAGAGGTTTCATTTATTTATTTCATTTATTTCATTTATTTCGAAACCTTTTAGCCCCGAAGGGCTAATCTTCCAAGGCTCAAGTTTCAGTTTCAGTTTCAACGATCAGTTTCTACTCTCCAAGCAGAGGTTTGGGTTTTGGCTTTATTTTTGGCTTTTTTTAAGGCTTTTTGTCGAGCTTTCTTTTTTGCACTGGTATCTTCTTGTTGTGTTTGCGTAAAAAAAGATACCAGTGCAAAAAAGAAAGCCTGATAAAAAAACATAAAAACACGCCAAAAATAAGCAAAAACCCAAACCTCTGCTTGGAGAGTAGAAACTGATCGTAAGATAAAGAGACGACAAAAGCCGTGTGAAAGCTGTGTGGATGTTGCAAGAGGCACTACATGAACGGTGGTAGCCTCTACCAGGCTTCGGGAGGCGGGTGGAAAGAGGAGAAATTGCCAAATAGACAGATAACACTCAAGGGGAGTTGGTCCGAGAGAGTAAATTTCGGGTGCAGGAAAATGTACTCTATTTGCGTGTTATCTGTCTATTTGGCCAATTTCTACTTTTTCCACCCGCCTCCCGAAGCCTGGTAGAGGCTAGCTATACGTGTTCGGGAGGCCATATTCGGCTATGTGTGACAGGGGCTCAAAGGACACAGATGAGTAACCTAATGAAAGAACGTACTCGCGCCGGCTGGGCGCTCAGCTCGCACCACCATGTACGCGCTGAGAGGCACGTAGTCCCTCAAATTAACCCTGCTTTAACTTCCCGCAACACACCACTCAACAATCGGACTCGCCAAGACGAGCTGGAACAGCTGGGAAGCTCACAAAACTATCGGCGTACCAGCTGGTATCAAATGAGAGAAAACAACCAGGTCCGAAGTTACCTTTTATGACTTTGATGCTCACATTTTGTTGAAAATAATAAAAAAAGATCAAAAGCGACACCCGCTCGAATTAGAGCACGGTTTTAACAAACTTTATTGCACAACAATTGTACGAAGTACAAAGTATGGTATCTACCGCTATATAACCAGCATACTATGAAACCAATCTACCTTACAAAGACTATGTAGCATGGGATGAGAATGTGCTTTTACGGTCAATATTATGGTCGATTTTCTAGCGTTTAGGTATTTTTAAAGATATATTCAAGTCTTTTTTGTGTCCTGACCTTTTGACATGTTAGAAAACTGGTCTAATAAGGTGTCGCAGTTGTTTTGACGCACTTGTCTATAGTTACAGCTGGTACCCTGTTTGTAGAATGATAAGAAGTCAGCTGTTCTACATATACGGGCAATGACCCGACAGATATTCGTACCTTTGGGATTTGGTGGTGTGTTCTTTTGGGATCTCCTCTTGAAGGTACCTTTTGTCTCACAACTTTATCACACAATCAGCAAATTTGATGCAAAGTTTCGCCATACGACGGCTAAAAACCGGCGCAATGGCCAAGTGGATAGAGTGCTCGCCTTGCATTCGGTAGGTCGTGATCATGAGTTCGATCCCCGGCCGAGTCCTACCAAAGACTTTAAAAATGGTACATACTGCTTTCTCTGCTTGGCACTCAGTATTTGAGAAAGAGTATGGGAGTTGAACACAATTGCACTGCTGTGTGGCCCAGGGCTACTGAAAACGGAGATGGGCGCCGCCCTATGCGTCACCTGATGCGGGAAGGCACTTTAACTTTTTTTAACTTCGCCATACGACCATATACAGCTGATATATCGTAGTTGATAGAAAGCAAACAAAAGCAGGGTTTTATACTTCATAATCGAGTTGTACTAGCAGGATAGATGGAAGTGCTTTTTGTCAGGTATATCTATAACATACCGGGACCGGTAGCTACGGGGAAAAAAGAGAAGATCTTCAAAAAGTGTTTTCCTTGATGTTAAGATTATAAAATCTATCCGAACATCAATTTTGGGAGTTGAGAATGGATATATCATTAGTCTGGGGTATAAATAAATAAAAAAGGAGGAAAACTAGAGAGGAGAAACAAGAGTTTTAACTATTTTCTTTTTTAAAACTTTTTCAACGGTACAGAGACTTAGACAGAGGAAAAGAGACAGAAAAAAAGATGGGCGCTAAGGTACCACACACACACACACATAGGGGAGCTGACAACAGCTGATCAAAGAACGACAGAAGCACAGCTGTGCACAGCTGTGTGCTGTTCCTGTGGGAAGGAACAGGTGACATCGCCCGCGTGTCGTCCGACGGTGCTGTCAATCACGTTTCTGTCACAAACGTCGTTCAATGACATCGGTGTTTTTTTCCCGCCACAATATCACCTTACGCCACAGGTTTGAGAAGAAATGGGTGCAAAACGTTTTTAAAATATTGCAGATATCCTTCCGCAGTAAGGTATTGTTTTCGGTCGCGTTTGTGTGTTCGCAGCTATAACTCACAGTGGGTTTGACGGATTTGTTTGATTTTTGGTATATGATTAGTTATTGGGGTCCAGATGATGGGGTTGACGGATTTCTTTGATATTCGGTATATGATTAGTTATTGGGGCCCGGATGATGCGCGGTTTGTTGGTTTCTTTTTTGTAACTGTATTTTCAGGTATTACAATAAAATTCGACACCCCTGAGCTGTATGTGATGTGGTATCGTCTATCAACAGCTGTTGTATGCTGTAGGAGTTTTGTGCAATGTGTGATGTAGTTTTGTGCAATAAGGACCATAGAAAGGATAGCTACAACGAAAGATGTTCAGCTATCTGTGGATCTGAATAAACTCAAACTCCATGGAGACGTCGTTATTTTTCAGTTATGTCAAACAAACAAACAAACAAACAAACAAACAAAAATTCTCTTATTAAAGTGCTTGCAAATTTTTGCAAATTTACTCACTACACACTGTAATGGCACAGGAAGAATAGCTACAGCGAAAATTGTTCAGCTAAATGTGGATCTGAATAAACTCAAACTCCGTGGCGACGTCGTCATATGTCAGTTATGTCAAACAAACAAACAAACAAACAAACAAACAAACAAACATAAAATTCTCTTAAGTGGCTGCAAATTTTTGAAAATTTACTCACTACACACTGTGATGACAATTATGACTTATCCCCTTCTGACATGGTAATAATATTCATAATAACCCCTGTATGATCCCCAGGGTCCTTTGGTAATTAATGATCCCACCTGCAAACACATTGAGTTATGCGTTATGTTTTGCATATCCATCTTCTTGGACAGGACAGTTAAAAATGACTTGGGTTGAAAATTTCACCGTAGGGTCATTTTTTCAAATATCATCATGTCATATCATAAATTATGTCACATTTAGGCCACAGCAAGTAAATTTTATGGATGACATCCTCCACAGACTCCAAATTAGGGCGATAGGGCAAAAAAAACATGGCGGTCGAAAAATACAAGATTCCTGCATTTTCAAATTTTGAGATCATAAACCTTGTTAATTAAACAAGAATTAAGGCGACAATACATGATATCACAACCAACAAGTCTTTTTATTCCTGTATTCACCAGTATTACCTGTCCTTGTAGATGTGTATACATTAACTAGAACAATTGTAGAAAAGAGCTTGTCGTACCATGGGCAGCTACTACGCTGGATATTCATAATATACGATGGAACACCTTGTAGACTGTCAACAATTGCCATCACGCGAGCAATTGTGCCTCAAGTTTGCTGGATCCCTAATGGTCTTTGAACCGATAGACATTTACGACATCATTTGCCCATTTTCGACATGTCGACCACAGTCGGAGGGCAACAAAATTTCATGTTTTTTTTCGAAGTCAGGCGAAAATTAATGCACGCGCTGCCAGTGTCATCCATAAAAATCACTTGCTGTGTGACCTTACCAATACATCAAGTATACAATAGCTGTATTTAGCTATTCAAATGTTGCGATTTTTCCCAGCTAGCCGTTGCCTGGGAAACGTGACGATGGTTTACATAATCTCTTGATCAGCGCTCCGTCACCATGGTAACTAATCCTCTCAAATTATAATCACTTCGGCTTAAATGATGAATCGTGTGTAAATCAGTGTAATTTCAGGGCGGCAAAACTGGATTTTCAAAGTCAATTTTCTGTCCATTTTTTTTTCTTGATGTAGTAAGTTGAATCAATCCTATCCCATAGCATACTGATATCTGTGAGGCAAAAATGCGACGTCGCTGACGGAAAACGGTTGCTTGTTTTGTATCGTAGGATTGTACTAGCTATTTATGGGTGGTACCCCCCCAAAAATAAAGAGACTCCTCACGTAGCTTGTTTTTGCGCTATTTCAAACGCTTCAAGTATGAAACGATGACGAAAATGTGCAATAAGAAAATGGCAGTAAATGTCAATATCTGCAAGAACAAGCTTTGCCACCTCAACAGCAGAAAATCACCCTTTCTTCCTCAATACTCCATCACTCAAGAGAAAATTCCATGGTGACAGTTTCTTCCCCAGAACCACTTTACTGTGGAACAAGCTTCCCCGTGAATGTTTCCCCACTAGGTACGACCTCCAACGGTTTAAATCTAGGGTGAACAAACATCTGACCACGCAGTCCTCACAGTAACCCAAAACATGCAAGTGGCTCTCACGAGCCTTGTTTTGAGGTGAAAACTGAAGTAAATAAAATAAAAAAGATTTCCTCATCCAGAATATTATTTGTTGCCTTTAAACGAGAGAGAGTGTTGAACCAGATTGACTAAAAATAATAATAGCCCTTTTTTAAATCACATATCAATTACGTGCTCCAGTTTAGGTTCGTTGAACTTCTCTGCTACTCCGAGGCGTTGATTTGATAATGAATGAATGAATGAAGACCTTTATTGTACATTTTTGCCCCACTGGGCTAAATACAGGTCACATGTGAACAATGATATACATAAACATGTAAATATATAAACACCTAATATACACTTTCGACTTCCTCTCGCTTCTTAAAAATAGTAGAAATATAGGAGGCTGTATGATTAATAAGAATTGGTTTGTCAAAGGCTATAAGAAAAAATTAATTTCTCTTTACTATTTAAATATCTAAAGTTGGGAAGTTTACTTAACACATACTGGAAAAGAATGTTTCTATCGCTAACATACAAAGGACAATCTACATTAAAATGTATCTCGTCTTCTACTTTCCCTAAGTTACAGAATTGACAGATTCGTTGCTCTAGAGGAGTGCGGTTATGTCTTCCTGTTTCGATTCTCAATTTGTGACAACTGGTTCTTAGTTAATGGTGAACACCATTTGGTATCAGGGGATGATCTCGCGCGCACTACTGCGTCATTTCTAATTTAAACCCCGGAGAATTAGTCGCCGTGTCCCCCGTTTGTCTGTTGTCATCGCCAAAATGATTAGCCGCAAGGTCACAAGATCAACGAGCGCCAATAAAACTAGCCTGCTCAAAGCTCTTCACGTTTCGAATGCCTTTGGGTTTTTTTTGTTAAAGGCATCCAATGTAATTTCAGGGCAGCAAAATAAAAATATTCTGAAGGAGAAAATCTATCTGATATATTGACATTTACTGCCATTTCGTAGCACAGTTTTGTCATCATTTCCATAATTTCATATTGAAGTGCTTGAAACAAGCTACGTGAGGAGTCCCTTTATTTTTGGTACCACCAATAAATAACTAGAACCAGCCTACCATACAAAACAAGCAACCGTTTTCCATCAGCGACATCGCATTTTTGCCTCACGGATATCTGTATGCTATGGGATAGGATTGATTCAAAATGACGAGAAAATTGACTTTGAAAATCCAGTTTTACTGCCGCAGCTAATAATTGTGTAGAGGTCGCACATCTTCATATGATTAATCGTGTATGCAAATACAAGTACATGTAGGTCAGTGTGGGATTTGTTTCTAGTACTATGTTTTACGCCATGGACGTCGAGGATAGTATTTCTTTATGACTGGATGGTTTCTTGATGCAATGATAATATTGATAAGACATATTGTTCTCAAGAATTGGATATTATACAGCGTGTGGTAATTTTGTATGGTACAGCAATTCTAGGATGCTAATCTACATCTACTCTACAAAGGTAGATGATGTACGTGTACAGTTTTTGATGGTAAATTGTCTAATGTTTCGGCACAATTCTACAATAGAAGATGACGGACAGATATATATAACGTCATATGTATATGTATATATTTTCCATACTAGTACGCTTCTCAGGTAAAGGTTTTTTTATGTATTGGAGGTCATGTGTCGAAATCACACAATGTCTAGTCGCGAGACGCAAGCTACGCCCACGCGTAAACTGGCTACAACCGCTTTAATACCGGGTAAAACCGAATCAGACTGCATCAGCTGTGTCAATTCTCTACCCACGGACCTTTACCGTGTGCTACGGACAGATTACTGTCATGGCCGGTTACGCAATGCAAGAAGACAGGAAAAAAACACATAAAACATGTGTCAGTATACTGCAAAGGTTAGGGCAAATGGCAAAGCTGAAAGCTGTGGATAAAATTCTTTATTTGCAAAACCATGTCCGAAGGCTAATTGCATCTACAGTGTCAGATAAGGTAAAGCAATAGAGAATATACAACTATTGTCCGATCAACTTATACTACTACTACGTTTGCCATCCATCCACACATCCATCCATCCTTCCATCCATCCATCCATTCATCCATCCATCCTTCCATCCATCCATCCATCCATCCATCCATTCATTCATTCATTCATCCATCCATCCATCCAACCATCTATCCATCCATCCTTCCATCCATCCTTCCTCCATCCATCCATCCATTCATTCTATCTATCCATCCATCCATCCATTTCCATCCATCCATCCATTCATTCATTCATTCATTCATTCATCCATCCATCCATCCATCCCTCCATCCATCCATCCATCCATCCATTCATTCATCCATCCTTCCATCCATCCATCCATCCATCCATTCATTCATCCATCCATCCATCCCTCCATCCATCTCTCCATCCATCCATTCATTCATTCATCCATCCAGCCTTCCATCCATCCATCCATCCATCCATCCATTCATTCATCCATCCATCCACCCATCCTTTCATCCATCCATCCATCCATTCACCCATCCATCCATCCTTCCATCCTTCCATCCATCCATCCATCCATCCATCCACCCATCCACCCATCCATCCATCCTTCCATCCATCCATCTATCCATTCATCCATCCACCCATCCATCCATCCATCCACCCATCCATCCATCCTTCCATCCATTCATCTATCCATTCATCCATCCACCCATCCACCCATCCATCCATCCACCCATCCATCCATCCACCCATCCATCCATCCATTCATCCATCCACCCACCCATCCATTCATCAATCCATCATTCAATCCACCCATCCACCCACTCATCCACCCATCCAACCATCCACCCATCTATCCACCCACCCACCCATCCATCCACCCATCCATCCACTCACTCACCCATCCATCCATCCTTCCATACACCCACCCACCCAACCACCCATCCACTCATCCTTCCATCCATCCATCCATCCATCCATCCATCCATCCATCCGTTTCAAGTCGTGTTGGTACACTATAAACGTGGAAAGGGAAAATTGAGCGAAGACACATTTGTCTTGTCCACATTGGGAAAAACAAGCGGACGTCGTGTGCGTGTAGTGCCTCATGAGACGTATGTCCTCCTTCAAGGGTCCTGCACGTTGCACCTTGGCGATGCCAACGTGGCAATTAGAGTACGCGATGCCGCGTCTATCTACATTGTACCGCATTGACACCTCTATCAAGCCGCATCAAAACACGTATGGTCGCATAGCTACTAACCATTAAGAGTCCTTCAATGAATGGAAAATCCTTGCAAGGACATCTTCATTTCATTGTCTATTTTTGCAAAGATTTTTTTAGAAAGTTTGTTCAAAATAATGAAAAACAACTCTCTGCAGCTGGCTCAAGCTATCCTAGTATAGTTTTCAATTTCTCTAGATCGTCTTTTAGTGTAATGGTCTTTGGTTGGTATCTGGTAAGCCCCAAGCAGATTTTTTTTTAGTGACTGCAAGACAGTATCAAATTGGCAAGACAGTACTACATCCAATACGCCACCCGAAGTTAGGCTGGCGAAAAAAAATAGATACCAGTAAAAAAAGGCCTAAAACGACATAAAAAATTTGCCGAAGCCTAAACCTCTGCTTGAAAAGTAGATATCTGTTCCCTAGCCCAAGAATAGGAAACGACAGCAACATCACGAATCGTTACATTTGTACAGTTTTCAGTAAAGACGCAACAAGAATGTAACACGGTCCCTACGGCAAAAGTGGCCTGAAAAAAAGAAGATTGCATCACAATATTTGCTTCATTTTTGCTGCCTGCCAAATTAAAAAAAAATCTAATGAACCGTAAATTCTAGGGCCACACAGTACAGCTGCCCAACTACGTAATGAGCAAACGCAAATCGCAGGTAACCACGATGTTTAGTCCAGTATTTGCGGTAGTCATGGGAATGGGTTATACCCGGCATGTGAAGGGACCTTGATATATAGACGGCTCTACTTCGGGAATTCGTCGCGACTGTTGTTAAAAGAAAACACGAAATCGACGCTTTTAAAATTCAAGTTCGTTCGTATTTCATTTTCTTTTTTATTTCTGACAATATTTACGGCGATCAAGCACACTTTTTGACACCTGTTCTCGTGCCTTCGATCTTTTTTCTCCAGCTATAATCTTATTTATGTTTTCTATTTATGCTTTATATATTTTCTTCTTTTGGTCGCGTGTGTTGCACATGCACGTGGGTGGGGTGCATGTGAGGGCATCATTAGTAGAAACTACCGCGTACACGGAGGATAAGTGACGCTCTCAGCTCGGCGTCAAGTGGGTGACAAGCCGCCGAAGAACGCAGGCCTAGACGGTGAACCTGGCTCCACGGGCGTCATACCACATCCTCAACATGTGCTGTTGTTTTAAAACCATCCTACCTGTACGACACTTCGGTACGTTATTTTTTGTTTCAGTTGCTCTTCGTTTAGTGTTACAGCAACGTTGTCCTTTTTATTTATGGTTGAAGATGATTTCAGTATCGACGTACAGTACGTTATTTCTGTTTCATTCGCCGTATGTTTACATCTATCGTTCATATGTTCTTCAATGACTTAAACGCCTTACAACGATCACTTGTCAGGCGTTTCCATTTTTGGTTTACACGACGATGTGACATACTAGTACGTCCTGGCCATATTTGGAATAGCCTGTCCGCGTGTCCGCGTAGGAGGAGTCAATTTCTAGTACATCTGCTCGGTTGTTCAACAATATAGTACCAGTTTATCACAAACAGATACTGAGAGAATGTTCCAATCCCATTTATAGTCTTCTACAGTTAAGATTCAACGTCCTGACCATATTTGGAATAGCCTGTCCGCGTAGGAGGGGGTCTAACAATTCAATTTCTAGTACATCTGTTCGGTTGTTCAACAATATAGTGCCAGTTTCGCATAAACAGATACTGAGAGAATGTTCCAATCCCATTCATAGTCTTCCCCCCTCACCACTGAAAAAAAAGCAAAATCTATAGTTAAGAGTCAAGGCAGATGTCAAATCAGTGAATATTAAATCAGTGAAATCATGATAACGCTAGTCAATTCTGTCAATTTTGTCAATGCTTCCTTCAGATGTGTACATAGCACATATAGATTAATATTTCGGGAGGAAGCATAAACATTTTTACATTGTCTGTAAGTCATTGGACGCCGTTTTTTCATAAAAAACATCGGTCTATGATATCAACGCTCCATCGAGCTGCTGCGTCATTTCAAAGATTCGCCGTGCTCATTAAAAAAGATAATCACACTAAGCCATCTGTGTATCATCATTGACATCAACGTTGTTTTTTTGCGCAGTCAACCTGCGGTTGTCATTTCGGGCGTGGATAATAGAAAGGAGATGTTACCGAAAAAAAAATTGATGCCTACGGTTTACAATTTACCTTTGAAATACAGTTTGTCGTATACTGTGCGTTTTAAAGCTTTAGCAACCTCCGTTGTTATTTGCCTTTTTGGATCATCATAGTCATTTTTGTCTAAGACCACGTTTTTAGCGCCACGATCCTGCGTTGCAACCTAAAATGGGAGCACGAGCTCAAGCATGGTTCTTTCCTTAAAGCGTAGGTCACTGTTTTAAGTATGACAGGTCGCCATTTTCTCGCTTTCGAATCTAGTCACTCATAGCTAATTGCCACAAGAAGGGCTCAAATGTCAAGTGGCAATCTAGGTCTTTCTGACGGCAAGGCTGGAGTGCCTACCGAGTCGTCACGATACCTCGTTGAAATTTGAACAGGCGACGAGATTTCGAAGGTCGACGCTAGTCTCGAACAGTGAGGGACTGGTCACATTGTACGATTGTACGATGGCAAACTGAGGGCATTCTTGGGATAGTCGTGCAAATTCAGCTGTTTTGTTAGGGAAAAGGTAGTCTTAGATCCTTCTCGGCAGTTTTTGTGCATTTTTGCGTTGCTTTGCAGTCATTAAAAATCCAGTCTCTCTTTCCACCTTAGGACAATGCATTGTATTGCACACAGCTATACTACTTCTATGATGTTCGGACGGACGTATCAATCAATAGAGATAAAACTAAGGTAATGATTTTTTCTAGGAATATGCGAACAGGTAATAAAGGAAACCCCAACTTCCAATTGCAGGGCCAGATTTTAAACATAACAAACTCTTATACATACCTCGGTGTAGATATAACACCATCAGGATCTTTTCATCGTGCAACAAAACAACTCAGAATGAAAGCCCTTAGAGCGTCCTTTAAGCTTAAGTCCCTACTCATGTCAAACCACAACCCATCCATTCCTTTAGCTCTTGACCTGTTCAGTAGTCTAGTAAAACCAATTCTCCTTTATTGTAGTGAAATTTTAGGACCAACTGTTCAGTCACGAGATCTCATTCTCAACGGAGTTACTGAATGTCCCAATGAAAACATAAGAACCTTAATATCCAATATTATATTTCCGATATTGGGCAGGAATGTAAATGTCAACAAGGCTCGTCGTGTAGGGAAACAATCCGACTCATCCATGCCATCATTTAACCGCCCTATTCTTATCCGACTTAGTAACTACAATGACAAGTTAGATATTATATACCATTCCAAAACACTAGCTAACCAAAACATAATAGTAGTCCAGCCTTCTATTTCTTACGAGATTTCCGACTTAGAATACGTTCTTCTAAACTACTGTAAGATACTCCTCCGCGTCCCTAAAAGTTCAGTTAACGCTGCTGTAAGGGGCGAATTAGGCGTATTTCCACTGTACATAGATATCCAGACGCAACTGATCAAATATTGGATAAGACTAAACAACCTCCCTGATGACAGAATAGTTAAAAAAGCATATCACGAAGCCGTTAGACAAGAGCAAGACTGGGTAGTACATGTACGAGACACACTCTGTAGACATGGTTTCCAAAATATTTGGTTGAATCCCATCACAGACGCCAAATATTTCGGATCCATATTCAAAGAGCGCCTTAAGGACGGATTTCTATCTGACTGGAGGCAAAAGATAAATAGCTTTAATAAACTTGAAACATACTCAAAAATAAAAAAGAACTTTCACATCGAGAACTATCTCCTATCTGTCAAAAACAAATCCTTTATAGTTAATACCACAAAATTAAGAATCGGAGCACACTGCCTGGAGATCGAAAAAGGCAGACACAACAATATACCAGTCAGTCAGAGATTATGTCCTACATGCAAAGATGGTGTTGAAGATGAGTATCATTTTCTGATGACATGCCCCACATACAACGAAGAGAGACTCAAATTGATGCAGATGATCAAATGTAAGACAACTAAAACATTACCCAAGACATCTAGAGAGGCTTTCCATGTACTTATGTCATGCCCCGACACATTTTCTGTATATATAGGCCAATACATTTATAATGCCATGCAAATAAGAAATGTTATAATAGCTAAATAAGTAGAGTCTTTGAATACTTTATCAACTACGTGTATATTGTGTAGCGTATTGTAGCATTTATATGTAGAATTGTAACTTTCCTAGCAAGTATTTTAGTCGACACTTTGTGTAGTAGTCATAGAATAGGTTTTGTATAGGTACAGCTGCTCACTGTATCCTTTACAAGTATAGTTTAACGTAATGTAGAACGTATGTGTAGACTTGAATTATTTTCTAGCCAACACTTCTTTTTAACACTCTGTCAAACACAATAACCATTGACCATATATGTAGAATTATGATAGACGCTTACCAACTAGTAACTTTATCATTTGCCATACATTGTACCAGTGACAATCGTTGTGCAATAAACTTTGACTTGACTATTATTGATAATGACTATTAGTGATTTCTTTAACTCAGCATGACTGTGCAAAAAAAGTTCTTGCACTATTTATCTTGAAATTCATCTGTGTTGGTAGAAGTCATTATGGCTCGAGTTTAAACTGTAATTTCCAACACAAGAAACTCCGAGCCAGACATTTTTGCACGAGGTGTTAAAGAGGCCATCTACATCAGGGCATTACAACCATCCCTCAACAGAGACGGGAGGTGCCACAGACTTTCTGCAACTTACGATCCACTGCTCACGGAGTTACGTGTGCATCTACATAACGTGACGTCACGGAAGCGGTGGATTGCTCATTCATTGACAAAGACTGGAGTTGTACAGTCGAAAATTTGGGTACGTCCAATTTCTTGTGTTGGAAATAACAGTTTAAACCCGTGCCATAATCTTGCACTTTTTATTGTCCCCAGTCTTGTCTAGTCTGACAGATTGACCCTCTAACCCCACAGAGATAAAATCACATCACGGAACTCTGACGTTTTTTTGTGGTTTATCGATTTTTTGCACCCGTCTCGAGTTGCTGCCAGGTCTAAGCCGATAAAAGGCAAAAGACACTATGTTATACGATCTACTATACCAGCCAAAGTCGGCTCCCACACTGAGAAGTCACAGCTTGTTTGTATAAGCTTTACCCCTGCGTCAATTTCTGAGAAGACTGAACGGAATTTCTGGGAATACCAGGACGCAATATCCAAGAACAATCAGTGAAAAAAAATCAGAGCACTTAACAATTGTGTAAGTGGTGTGTTACACCTCCCGTCTGTTTAAACTGAGGCCCCGTTCAAACGAAGTCGGTGAAACCACTTTTTTTTATTTCAACATGCAAAGAAAAATACAATACATTAGCCTCCACCAGGCCTTTCTATGGGGGTACAAATCGTAGAATTCGGCAAAAGAAGGGAATAGCTGGCCAATAGAGTCGGTCCGCGGGAGGGTTAGTTTCCCCCTCGAAATAGCGCGGCCAGTCAACCTCAAGGCGGCCAGACTCCCCTAGCAAATATCTCCCTATTATAGCCCGCGCAGTTAGTCTGGTAGAGACTAACAATACATAGCGGTGACGTACTCAAGCAATATGCTTATATTCACGTCACCACTGGACTTGAATTCGAAATAAAAATTACATCACAAAACAAAGCAAAGTCACATGGGTAACGTCCAGATAACAAGTAAACAGAGTTGAGCCATTGAAATATTATAAAATACTAGTAATACAGTCTAAACTACAAATCAAATAATAAATCTTTCGATGTGGTTTGCACCGAATCAGAATTCATGTGGCTCCATCTGAACGCTCCAAATCGCATTGAAAGCGCCTCGATCCCAAACCACATCTGGAGGTAGTTTCGAACCGCCTTGTGGACCAGATGTGAGGAATGTGGTTTTATTTGCCCGAATCGCGGTTTCACCGACTTCGTTTGAACGAGGCCTGAAGCACGGGTGCTAGCACCTGTCACACACACATACCGTGACGTTAACGTTTAGCTAATTAGGTTGAACATGAACGTTTAGACCGTTCCATTGAGGATCAAATTTTGGAGGGGTGGTCAGAAATCTTGTTATCTCTTGTATTTTATTCAAAAGTAACTCCCAGTGTTTGGAAGAGACTTTTATTTTACAAATTTTTCCCATATGAGGTAATTACATGTAACACAAAAACAATTTACAAACACATGTATATGCAAAGTAGAGAATCTGATCTGGTAGAGTCTGTGATTCTACTGGTAGAGATCCCGATCGCAGTCTGTAAATTTAAAGACATTCGCTTAAAAGACAGTGAGAATTCTAAAACTTCGATCACATTAGATCAATGGATTGATGACTTGAAATTTAGGATTTGTAAATGGGAAACCACTCTAACACATTAACAGCATCCTGGTCGGAGTCTCTGTTGACAAAGACTCCGATCGGGATCTCTACCAGTAGAATCGGCGATTCTGGAAGATCACAATCTCTACCCTGAGATATATATGCGATCTAGCACGTGGATTCGGCTTCTTCTGGCTTCTTGAAAATGATAAAAATGTAAGAACAGATATTTTTTTGTGAAAGGTTTATCTAAGCGCATTAGAAAAATGTGAAGTTGTGTATAATATATAACTAAAAAGGTAACATTTGTAAAGCAAATGCATAATGTTTACCTTCACAGACTACTGATCTGTTTACTGTTACTCAAACACATTCATATATCACATATGGTGAGCAGCCCCTCCAACTATTTTCTGCTACAATATGTAACCCAACACCACAGGGTGTCTGCTACAGCACCAGTTACCATGGTGACAGACGTCTGGTCCAGGTCATTGACTTTATTTGTTTGGAGGAGAAGAAGAAGAGGAAGAAGAAGATGAAACAGAGCAAAAACAATATGTTTTTCTTCTGCGAAGGTGAACATAATGAACCGTCCCTGTCTGCGATGTCCGCACGTTCTCGTCTGCGTGAGTACGGATGATTTTGATGTAGCCGCCAGCCGCGCTTTCTGTCTGTGTCGCGTGTTAATTTAAATCGGTCACGTTATCACTCGCTTTGGGTTTGCGTCATATCGGTCGAGTCTCTGTTTTAATAGTTTTACATCGTCTCAGAAGGGTCTTCTACACACGTGGGAAGCAAAAGATATTGACTACAGTACAAGGGCGCTCTCGTCCGTACCTGCCCCTGGTACTGAATTGCCTTCTACTCCTACTTGAAACCCGCCACGAGAATCATTGAAATGTAGGGCATTCCGTTCTTAAAGGGGCAATATGAAACATTTTTTGCACCAAAAATTGAAATATTGTAATTGAGAAAAATGTCCATGTGATTTTTATTTACTTCCACTTTTTAACTTATTTGTGCAATTATTTCTGACATTTCTGGTTGGCGCTAAAACAGCCCACGCGAGGTGCACCCATTTTGTGGCACCACCACAAACTACCAGAATGTAAACAAACATGGCTAACAGCTGTGTTTCTAACTTTTAAACACACTTTTATGGTGTAAAATTGTTGGCACCTCAACTTCCTGAATGACATTTATTTGCAATGGAGTAGGGTTGATTCAACTTACTTTGTAAAGAAATGACCAGAAAATTGACATTTTGTACCGTCCTAATGTTACATAATGCAGCTTTAATCTCCAAGCAGGCTTCTTCGGGGGCAAGGGTAGTCTATTAGCCAGCCTGTAACCAGTTGGTTTATAACATTGTTCCCGAAGAAATCTGCTTGGAGATTATTGCGTTCTACCTAACCGTTATAAAACACAACAAGTTTGCTACAGTCTGGGAAGTTTCCCTCAAAGACAGAAGACGAGAAAAGTATGACTAGGAAATCAATCCTACTTTATGTGGGCAGTATGATTTTGGATTGTCTTACCAAACGAGTTGATCGGGTGTCTCTATAGAGCCCCACGGCCCCAGATAAAAGTGTCAAGGGACCAGCTGCCAACAACACTCCGCCATTATATGGCAGGGGCACGAGTTTAAACTGTAATTTCCAACACAAAACATTGGAGTTACCCAAATTTTCGACTGTACAACTCCAGTCTTTGTCACGGAACCCGTGACATACTAGTAATGACTTCTACCAACACAGATGAACTTTCAAGATAACACTCCGCCACAATATTAAATGACACATCATGGACATGGCATATCATCCTACTTAACGTAAGAAACAGGAAGGTTTCTCAGGGGATAGCGCCCACTGACAGGATTTGCCTAATTTCTGTGGGTGACGATAAGCGAGTGTAGCGAAAACAACATGTAGTCATGTACCCAGTAACCTTTAACCACTATGAGCGAGTGTAGCGAAAACAACATGTAACGTTAGTCATGTACATAGTAATAATAATGGTTTATTCAGCCCTTTGTGGATTGTACAGACTCGCAGTGCCCTATTGGGCCCTGAATTGTTCTGACAATTACACATCTAACACTCCGTTACATATTATTTTACGGACATTAAAAATCATACACTACTGGTAATACTGGTATACAGTATACGTAAAAGATATAAAATACATGAAATAACGGGCGATATAAAAGGAACTGTAACACAACTGGAACAGTAACCTACAGCCAATATCGCAACACAGAACGTGCTTAATTATTACACTCGTCTCATTATACAACACCTTCGGGGGCAAATCTTTTGTTTCTTTTTTTCAAAGCAGACCGCCAATCAACAAAAATCATTGTAATTCTAGATCGCGAGTGTAAAGTAGCGATGTTTAAAGGTCTTGTGCCCTGAAGCACCAAGATCTGAGTAAATAGCAGCGAACAGAGTGGATGCATAATTATCGCCCTATCGGGTGTGAATGATAAGCTGATTATGTGTCATGCCGAGATTTCTTGGAACTAGAGTTACTACCAGCCCACTCCAGGCCTCAGGCGGGCCGCCCGTGCTCCTCCTCATGATAGATGATGCAACAACGTGCACGTGTTATATTGAAAGTTTAACGTGCTCTGTTATAAGGCTACGACACTGTGATCCCACGCATAGCACGAGCTCTGCACTAACTCCTTGAGCACAAGTTATGCACAATGCCTCATGATAGATGATGCAACAATGTGCACGTGTTATATTGAAAGTTTAACGTGCTCTGTTATAAGGCTACGACACTATGATCCCACGCATAGCACGAGCTCTGCACTAACTCCTTGAGCACAAGTTATGCACAATGCCTCATGATAGATGATGCAACAATGTGCACGTGTTATACTGAAAGTTTAACGTGCTCTGTTATAAGGCTACGACACTATGATCCCACGCATAGCACGAGCTCTGCACTAACTCCTTGAGCACGAGTTGTTTAAGAAGTACTTATAAGCTCATGACGTCTTAAACGTGAGATTTGCAACGACGACGCTGAAAACTAATCTCCAAGCAGATCTTTCGGTGGCTGCAAAGACAGTATCCATTAAAAGACAGTTCAAGCAGCCAGTGGCAAATGGTAATTGTCTGGCCAATGGATACTGTCTTTGCAGCCACCGAAAGATCTGCTTGGAGATTAGCTGAAAACGTGAAGAAACACAATTTTACGTCTCGAGACACTCGAGACTTTGCAAAGACATACAGGCTTCGATGGGAAGACAAAGGAAAATACAGAAATAGGAGAAGAAGAAGACATGTACAGCCAATGAGGTTTCAATCAGTTCCTTGATACAGCCATTCCCAAAGTGCTAACACCATAAATCTAATGCTAAAGACAAAACCTTTTGATGTAAAGTTCGCGGTTGCCAAGTTCCTTATCATTGATCGAGAATGCAGTGGAATCATAACCGGCTCTGGCGCTATCAGTCTCGTGTAGGTTATTCTCTTGACACGTCGTGGGCGGCTGCTGAATTTTACGAGCCAGCCCTGATTAGAATGATGTGCCTCCAAGAATCCAACAGGTTTCTAGCTGCCTAGCTACCTTCGTGGAGAAGGTTTATCTGTTTGGTAACCGGTGCAATGGCCAAGTGGGTACGTAGAGTGTTCACCTTGCATTCGGTAGGTCGTGAGTTCGATTCCCAAAGACAAAAATGGTATTTTTTTTAAATTACTGCTTTCTCTGCTTAACACTCAGCATTTGGGAAAGAGTATGGAAGTTAAACACGCACCACTACCAGTGGACTAGCCCCCTGCTGTAGTGATTTCACAACTGTGTGGCCCAAGGGCTACAGAAACGGAGGTTATGCACCATATATAGGTACGGGAAGGAACTTTTGACTTGACTTGACTTGACTTGGCTATTTTTTCTTAACCGGTTATGACTTGGCGTGTGGTGCATTTATCTTTATGATATGTGGTGGTAGGTAGGTCAAGTTCAATAATGGGGACTCCAGCGGCTTTCTAGGGCACTGCAGCCGCACTTTCGGGTTTGATATATCTGTATAGTGACTAGTCCTGGAATCTAGGTCATGGTATTTCAGTAGGCCATGCCCGTAGCCAACAGATGCATACCTTAAAAGGTCGATTTGAGCCGAAGCAATCTGTAACGATACATTGCATAACACACGAGAAATTAGCAGAAAAAACAACACAAATAACAAACGACGAAGGTATGTGATCTTTAACCTTTTTCTACACTGAAGAAGGTGAGAATCGCAACTCCTGGGGCACAGTTTGATCTGCGATAGTTGGAGGACTTCACATAAATGTACGGATTCACCATGTAATTAGACAGACTTGAAAACTATGGTAGCCACTAGCACAGGGGTAATTAGCCCTCAGAGTGGTTTGTTATCAGTTAATGATGTCTCGTGAATGGACGAGAAATTGTGTAAACAGCCATTACTTGGTAGCGACTCCATGACTTTATGACTTTTTTTTCCATTTGATTGTGTTTTATATAAGTCATACGTCAAGTCAAGTGTTTTATATAAAGCCTTATTTAGTGATGGCAAGAGTTCATCAAGTACACAATGCATATGGATCTCGTGTTGTGTAATATGTTTTTCTCGGTGCGTATCTATTGATTAAAGGGGCATTAGGTAACATTTTTGCACCAAAAATTGTAATATTTCAATTGAAAAAAATCTTCGTGTGATTGCAACATATTTGTGCGGTTGTCTCACATTTCTGACATTTATGGTTGGCACTAAAACAGCTCACACGAGGCGTGCTCAGTTACGTTTGTGGCACCACCACAAAATAAAATAATGTAAACAAACATGGCTGACAGTTGTGTTTCCAGCTTTTAAAACACACCCGTAAGGCGTCATATTTTGGCACCTCCACGTCCTGAATGGCAAGTATTTGCAATGGAGTAGGGTTGATTCAACTTACTTTGTAAAGAAATGACAGGAAAATTGACTTTTTGTATCATCCTAATGTTACACAATACAATTTCTTAAAAATATAGACTTTGCTAGGAAATATTGAGGAAAGAGATGAAACAAGAAGTTGGGAGATAGGAATTTCCGGACCAGCTCTGTCCAACTTTTAAGAATAATATAGACGAATTCGCTAATCTCCAAGCAGATCTTTCGGTGGCTGCAAAGACAGTATCCATTGGCCAGACAGTGAACATTTGCCAATATGGATACTGTCTTTGCAGCCACCGAAAGATCTGCTTGGAGATTATATTTCGCGCCAAGGAAAAAACAAATATCAGGTGTTCGATGTTCCGGTTCGATCGAACGCGGTGTCGAACATTCGAACATTCGAACGTCCCGTAAACAGAACCCCCGCGAAGTCATACCAACGGTTCCCCGGTCAATATTTTGGGTTTCCCCTTTTTCATATGGAGGCCTTTATTTTTTTGGTGAGAATATCTTGTCATTCCTGGACGAAGGGTGCAAATGGCAGCAGCGTGGCTCTTCATTTTACTTGGGGCTGCCGTCTGGTGTCCTACTTGATGGTAAAACGTTACCACCATGCAGCAAGAGACCGGTGAGAATGCTCTGCTCCTGTCATACTGACTCACCTGATTTTACAACTAACGTACCGCCGTACCGCCATGACCTGTAGCTTCCGTGGTTAGCGTGTAACGTTAACCTTGTTTGTTTGTTTGTTTGTTTGTTTGTTTCACATAACCGGTAAACCGCCTTTTAGGCGTAACACAACAGTTTTGTACAGTAAATACAAGCTGCGTCAGAACGGACTGTAAGGTTTGAACCACTCACACCGGGAAGGACCCCTACAAATGAGTACCTAACTTCGGTTAGGGACGTCCTCTCGGATAGGACGTAAAGCCGGAGGTCACATGTTTGAGGAGAACCTCGAGAACGTTAAAGATCCCACCACACTTATCTAAAAGAGCAGGGGTCCATCCCGGTGTGAGTGGTTGAAACCTCACAGTCCGGTCTCCGGGTTGACATCTTGAAAAGGTGACATTCACCTGTTATGTCAACCCTTTCACAACTGTGGTAAATCGTCATGAATAAATATAGAAAATAGCATATCAAGGCATGGACTAATCTGTTGGCAAATCGATCTGTATCCAGTCTCAGAGATTTTACGTGACATTTCATGTGCTTACACAAATGTTAATACTGACGGATCTAGATATTTTTCCAGGGACATTCACCGGGCTAGGGTAAGCTTTAGGTCCGTATTATGTGGGCGTATCTGCATGTATGAATCACGTCAAAGTTGAATGTCCTTTTGGAGTGTTTTTGAATTGACCTAATTTATTGTAAGGCATCCCCATTCAGGGCTCGAAATCCTTTTTTCTGCATACCTGCACCGGTGCAGGTGACATTGAAAATCACCTGCACCAGGCAAATTTTACCTGCACCACTCAGGATTTATGAAGCATGGATCATTCTAAAAACTGTTCAGAAACCACTGCCATTATTTCTTTTACACTTCATATGTGGTAACAGTCAACGCAGTAAATACAATACATGTACTAGCGCAGGTTAGGTGCAGGTAGACACCAGAAAGACCTGCACAGTTCCAATTTTACCTGCACTAACATGCATATGCAGGTGGTATTTCAAGCCCTGTTGGTCCAACCTTTATGAATCATTTTTGACCTTCTTACCCCCCCCCCCCCCCATTCTAAGGTACTCAAGGTCACCACATATCGTATGGAACATTAGGGAATCATGTAATAATAGAGGGTAGAGGAAATATATGTTATTGGACTTAATGATATAGTCATTTTTCCTTGGATCTGCCCCCGTTTCTGTTAAAGTCGTCACGTCTTCAAAGAAGACGACGTACGTGCGCAACGTTACTAGCAGTTATCGGTCGTGTGACCGGAAAGAAAAAGACGCAGTCAAGTAATTACAATGATGATAAGGTCCTATCTGTCAAAGTTGTCAGTAATAACTGATATTAACCTGTGACGCCAGTCTTTGAAGATGGTGACTAAAACGGACACTGTAGACCGAAATGAACAACAATTTGGGAAAAAAATTGCTGTTTATTTCTGTTTCTTTTTACTAATACACATCTATATACTATATAGTGACCAGCCCCTAATCTCCAAGCAGATCTTTCGGTGGTTGCAAAGACAGTATCCATTTGCCAGACAGGTGGCAAATGGTCACTGCCTGGTAAATGGATACTTGGAGATTAACCAGCCCCTCCAACTTGCTACATAATGTAATCCAACACCACAGGCTATCTGATGATCACACAGAAATGACGTTAGAACTTTAATTCATTTTTTTTGTGTGTGTGTGTTTTTTTTCACACCACCACCCACATACGGTTACCAGAGGTCGTGCTGATTACTGATGTGTCAATGACCTCAAACACCTACGCGTGGCGGGAAATCTACTCTCGACAGCTAGCTTCTTCAACTTTACAGATTTAAAATCAAGCTAAAAGGTTAACGTTTTTATCCTACTTCATCCTCAGAAAGATTTGAGAGAAAATCCTTAGTCTCAGACGACAGTCTGGTAGGTCATAGCCTCGTCATCAGACCTTGGGGTGGTGTCGGTATTGCGTTTTTTTCTCTCTGAATAAGAATCTTTTTTTAATTGTTGCATGTTGTGATGGTTGCCACTTCCCCAACATGTGCCAGCAGGTATTAGAGCACAGCAGGTATATAATCATCAGAAAGATAATATTAAGCACGGAGCATGTCAGAGGCGCTGTGCATAGGTTCGAAGAAAAATAAGACTTGGTTCAGAAGTTCAAAATATGCATCTTTAACCTCCTTTTAGCTTGCGATGTATTTTCCGTGATGATTGGACATGCAGAAGATGGTATGATATGTTACATAGCCTCTACCAGGCTTCAGAAGCGGCTGGAAAGAGTAAAACTGTATTCCTTTAGCTGACCAACTCCCCTGGCATGTTAACTGTTCGAGTCCTGACATGCCACCGACCTTGTGCCCTTGGGAAAGGCACTTTACACGACTTTCCTCACTTGACTCAGGTGTAAATGAGTATCATGTGTTAGGTGTGCACGCTATCAGCATACTTGCTGCCTAGTCCACACTTTGTATTGTCATGTTACAATTTCTGAATAAATAAATAAATAAATCTGTAGCTATTTGGCCACTTTCTACTCTTTCCAGCAGCTTTTGAAGCCTGACAATGTAACAATAAAACCAAAGACAGCTGCGTGTAAAAAATGTTCTGGTTTGTTCCTTCGTGAATGTGCATCCATGGACGCTGTTAGCTGCCCAATCGATGAAGGGGTTACTCGGGTTCGGGGGCGCAGGTGGACCTGTGTGTGGTAGCTCATTGTGGTCATTACTGAAACCCGTACACAAAAACTCATCACAGCTGGTGCCCTCTGACACTACCCTCGGCCCCTCTCCGCATGTTTTCAGTAAATGATTCAGAGTCATAAATATTTCCCAATCTGTAACGTTAGACATGTCGTGTCGTGTCAGGGTGCCTCTCTCTCTTGGAGCGACCCTTTCTTTTGAAACACATGCACAGTGCTGTCGTTCATTGCCATTGCACCCCAGGAAAATCAGATTTCCTTTGAAATAGCTCCTAGTTACCTGTGACAAGGTTTGGTTGGGAGTAACCCCGAGATTCAAAGCACGGCCGGGTTACTAGCGGTGAGAGTAAATACTAAAGCAACAGATAGGTTTTTATGTCAGGTCGTTGGCCCTACGGACAGCTTGCCTGCATGGAACCGTTACCTTTATGGAGTTCTCTCACGCTACGGCTTAATGACGCTAATTTAATTGTCTCCACAAAACAACTCTCCACTCCTTCAAAGTAACCAAGTAAAGTATAGGAAGCAGAGATGACACAAATTTGTGTAAATAAGGGAGTCGGGTTAGCATACGGATGTGTATGTACTGTACGCAGAGTTCAGAGCGTTGTGTATTGAGTGAATTAATCATATAAAAGTCAAACAAAGAAACAAACAAAGAACTAAACAAACTAGAAGGGTAACATTTGCAAAGCAATTGCATAATGTTTACCTTCACATATGGGATGATCTAGCTCAACAAAGTACTACTAGTACTCTGTTTATTCTTACCACAACACATGTATATATGGTGACCAGCCCCTCCAACTTGCTACATAATGTAATCCAACACCACAGGGTGACTGCTACAGCACTAAGAAGAAGAAGAGCAAAAACAATACATTTTCCTTCTGCGAATCCCACCCTCCTCCCCATCATAAAAATAATTATAAGAACGACAGTGTAACACCGTCGCTTGGCGTGTGTTGAAATGCCGGTGCCTAGGGGCTTGTACGTATCAACTACACAGTTCAATGGGACTCCTAATGACGATTTCAACGTATTCGCTAAAGGTTTCGGCATTTCGGCCCTTGATGACTTCCGACAAATCTTCCACGCTTCGTTTGACATTCGTCCTGCCATCACTCAATTATTCCAGTCGACTAGAAGTCAGTGACCTCTTTATGCCTTTGCTCACTGGTGTAGAAGAGCAAAGCAGACATTTCGAAGCGTATATTCTATATAAAACCTAAGAAGTGTGAAGAAACTTTTTTGTGGAGGGGGGGGGCTTATTCTGTTCACACTTGCAGGGAACATTTAGTCAGACCGCTCTTAATTTTCAATGGATCCGGAGGCAATTTCTGATGCGGAGTGCATGCATCCATCTTTGAAAGGTCAATGGCCGATGTATTTACTTTTGGCCACGCCTCCTGGAGGCCAGGTCTTCTATTTCAACAGTAGCCTGTACCAGGCTTCAGAAGGCGGCTGGAAAGAGTAGAAATTTGTCAAATTCACAGATAACATGCCAGGGGAGTTGCTCCGCTAAAGGTGTCCAGTTTGCCGTTCTGTACTCCTTTAGCGGACCAACTCCTCTGACACGTTATCTGTCTATTTTGGGGCCAATTTCTACTTTTTTTCCAGCCGCTTCTGAATCCTGGTACAGGCTATTTCAACAGTTTTATTGCAGAGAAATGTCGGATAATGTCACAACTCACATCAATGATAATGTCAACAAAATGCAGCAAATGTACGTTTCATCACGATAAAATATTGTGAAAAAATCACACATTGCTACATTATTATTGTTTTGTTTATTGTTTATTTTTTGTTCGCACATAGAGAAATAACATAATAAAACAATAAAATAGTGACAATAACAAACATGCAGGGGAGGCCTGAAACCTAAAAGGCTTATCTAGGGCCTACCCTGAACAAAATATAAATATAATGCTGTTCCAACAACGTTGAATTAAACAGGTAATGAAAATACAAAAGGATAGGAAACTTGTAAACTAGTTTACTATACATTCGAAATGAAGCAGGATAACTCAGTTGTGAAATTTATTATGATACATACGTAGAGAGATAATAAGATAATTATAATAATGATAATAATAATACATCTTCTATGCCCTTCGACGATTTACGGTCGAAATATGACACCTGATGTCTGTGACGACTAAGTACCCTGTAGCAGACGCCCTGTCCGCGGTACTGAAACCGTACACACACACATTTAAAAAAGATATATCTGTCTGTCTCCCGTATATCTAAATCGAGACGAAAGCGTTTGACATATCTAACGCGGTGCAGTCTCACTGTCTGACCCAGTGACCAACCGTTATCGATTGCCCATAGATTTTTTTCCCGCCGAATACTTAATCTTCCTATCCAGCCGGGCGGATAGTGATCTTGGCCATTATTGTAAGTAATGGCCAGGCAGTGGCTTAATTGCACGGGTTTAAAAAGAACAAATACGAGGGTAATTGCACCCGGTGTGGTGTCAAGTCCGAGTCATTTAACCTATAAGTGATTTAACGCCCCAGCTTCTTCAGTGGTTGGGGGTATGTAGGGCTATCTGCACCCAAATTTCACACAGCTCATCCGGGCAGGCTCAATCGATCCAATATACCCCACGGGTCTTTTACTTTTGTGATATGGGCAGCTGTCCATATTGGTGTTCCTTTTATGTATGCAAGCAAGAAGGTAAAACTCCACGTTGGTGCTATAGAAGGAATATTTGTGCAAGCTTTCATAAGGACTGCTATATTTTAAGTTCAGGGGCGATGATCGTTTTTATGTTTACCTTCGCAGAAGGAAAACATATTGTTTTTGCTCTGTTTCTTCCTCTTCTTCTTCTCCAAACAAATACGGTCAATGTCCTGGACCAGACGTCTGTCACCATGGTAACTGGTGCTGTAACAGACACCCTGTAGTGTTGGGTTACATTTTGTAGCAGGGCAGAGTTGAAGGGGCTGGTCACCATATATTATATAGGAATATGTTTAAGTAACAATAAACAGAGCAGTAGTTTGCTACGCTAGACCATGTGAAGGTAAACATTATGCATTTACCTTTCTAGTTTTTTTTTGCTTGCCTTATCATCTAAAATCATTCAGGCTAGCTATTTACTAGCTCAGTCCAATTCTAATTTTAATGTAAAAAAAAACACCCCTGGATTATTTTGGAGTAGTCCAGGCGCCTGTAGTTCGTGCCAGTGTTTGGTATTTCCAGCTTATTTCCAACATATTTATCATGGTATGTATGCTAATAAACGCATTCATCTGTGGTATGTCGTGCCACTTCATCGCTTTTCCACCCATTTCAGAGCTGCTTCAGAGAATAATCTATACAATTAGCTATGCAGATTCATAATAGGAATTCTTGGGACATAATTCCGTTTTAGAAAATGGGCCGACCACTGACAACATTTTATACAAGGTTTTTGACCCAGGGGTCCTTGCCCTTGCCTCCATAGCAGGCGTTTGCTTTTTTGGCCTCGTTTTATATTGCTGTGTTTTTTTCCTGATTGCGAACTGTTTTCTTTTGCCTCTTCCAGGCCTTCCTACGGAGGTACGGATCGTAGAATTCGACAAAGAAAAAAAGAATAACTAGAGTTCCACGACCTCATACCTTCGCCAAATGAGGTTAATATTATATGACTGACGAATTATAGATTTCCCCCTAATTATGCCAATAAGATCCCCATTTGCATGAATTACGTCAGTTAATCATATTCTCCTCCCAATGGCAGTGTTATCGTAACAAAGAAGGCCATTCTAGCATTTTCTCATAAATTATGCAAATGAAGTCCTGATTTGAATAAGTTATGTTGAATGATGTTCACCTCCAGTCAACTTCGAAATGCGCAAGTATGAAATTGCCAGCATCAACCACTATGGAATTACAGTATTTTCTCATTAATTATGCAAATTAGGTCTTCATTTACATGATTAATATATGGCGATGTTCCTGTCATTCTTAATTACACATGTCACAAGGTAGAATAGTCCTTAATGGAAGATAGGTGAATTATAGAATTCCCTCATTAACTATGCAAATTAGATCCTAATTTGCATAATTGTCATCTAATTATGTCAAGCATCACGTAAGCTACCTACATACCCAATATCAAGACGATCCGTCAACTGGTTCTTGAGTTATCCTACTTTAAACATTTTCATACAAATGCTCCTGCAGTTCCAGGGCAAGCCGCTAGGGGGCCCAAACTTACGTCACGTCTTGCCGAGCACAAGAGCTACCTACCATCCAAAAATCATGACCCTAGCATGTCCAGATCACGAGATATCAAAACCGGAAGTTCCGCTGCAGTACCATAACAAGCCGCCAGGGGGCCCAAAATCTAATCAGTTCCAGCTCTCATCAAGACCTATCCACCTACCAAATATCAAGATAATCCATCTAAGCCTTCTCGAGTTATGCTGTTGACAGACACACAGACAGACAGACACACGGCCACGAAAACATAACCTTCTTGGCGAAGGTAATTAGCCAGGAGAAATTAGTACGCGGGAAAGTTAACAATTTCCCCGGCTGGTCAACCCCTTTGCTGGCCAAACTCCCCGGGCAAATGATTCAAATTATCATCCCTAATAGCCAGCGTAGTCAGTCTGGTAGAGACTATGTTTTCTGACTGCCACGCAATACAGCAGCCATAAGACGATATCTACATCAAAACGCCGCCCAGAGCTTGCTACATGTATAGCTTGCTACATGCATAGCTTGCTACATGCATAGCTTGCTACATGCATAGCTTGCTACACGTAAAGCTTGCTACATGTATAGCTTGCTACATGCATGGCTTGCTACATGCATGGCTTGCTACATGCATGGCTTGCTACATGTAGAGTTTGCTACATGTAGAGCTTGTTACATGACGCTTGCTACATGTAAAGCTTGCTACATGCATAGCTTGCTACATGTAGAGCTTGCTACATGAGGCTTCCTACATGTAGAGCTTGCTACATGTAGAGCTTGCTACATGTAGAGCTTGCTACATGTAGAGCTTGCTACATGTAGAGCTTGCTACACATATAGCTTGCTACATGAGGCTTCCTACATGTAGAGTTTGCTACACGTAGAGCTTGCTACATGCATAGCTTGCTACATGTATAGCTTGCTACATGTATGGCTTGCTACATGTAGAGCTTGCTACATGTATAGCTTGCTACATGTATAGCTTGCTACATGTATAGCTCGCTACATGTATAGCTTGCTACATGTATGGCTTGCTACATGTATAGCTTGCTACATGCATATCTTGCTACATGTAGAGTTTGCTACATGTAGAGCTTGTTACATGAGGCTTGCTACATGTAAAGCTTGCTACATGCATAGTTTGCTACATGTAGAGCTTGCTACATGAGGCTTCCTACATGTAGAGCTTGCTACATGTAGAGCTTCCTACATGTAGAGCTTCCTACATGTAGAGCTTGCTACATGTAGAGCTTGCTACATGTAGAGCTTGCTACACATATAGCTTGCTACATGTAGAGCTTGCTACATGAGGCTTCCTACATGTAGAGCTTGCTATATGTAGAGCTTGCTATATGTAGAGCTTGCTACATGTGGAGCTTGCTACACGTATAGCTTGCTACATGTAGAGCTTGCTACATGAGGCTTCCTACATGTAGGGTTTGCTACATGTAGAGCTTGCTACATGCATAGCTTGCTACATGTATAGCTTGCTACATGCATGGCTTCCTACATGTAGAGCTTGCTGCATGTAGATCTTATTACATGTAGAGCTTACTACATGTAGAGCTTGCTACATGTAGAGTTTGCTACATGTAGAGTTTGCTACATGAGGCAACATCAGCCAGACAGTTTTTCCAGCACCATATTCCAGGGTCACGAGGAAAAGATAGCTGCGTAGACGTTAATTCCCCCCGTACAATTAGCGGCAGTGCCAGGCCTGGAGTAATGGCCGTAATGGAAACGGCGCGCGGAGAGATTTTATCAGGTACTAGCTATAGGTGCTCTCACGATGACGCAGCTGAAAATTACGAGCGCTCGACTTTCGCGGTTTCAGTCAGTGTGCTATTGTGCAATGGATGCAGAGGAAAATGCAATACATTTCATTCGTGAATGCCCTCATTATGAGACTGAAAGAAACAGGCTTTTTGTTACCACAATCTCTCTGAGCTTTTTCCATCTAGAAAACCTAAAATAAAATAAAAAATTACTAAAATCGCAAAACCCACTTATTTTTAAAAACGTCGGGCTATTTTTTGCCACAGCCAAAAAAAAAAGAGAAAGGAAGTCAAGCCCCGCAGTAATGTATGTAGGAACACCAGATAGATATATCTATATATATATGGCCTAGACATTTTTTACCTCCTTACATTCTGTGTGTGTTACTTTGCAATTAGCCTTCGGGCATGGGTTTCAGTTTGCAAATAAATTGTTTCAAACGGATAAAAACAAAAGTATTAGTGGCATGCACATATCTCAAATATATCCCGATGCAAAGATCTCAAATATATCCCGATGAATAACAAACTGGTGCGATTATTAGTCATTTTAGTAATCAATTTTGGGTGTCGTGTTATCAAACATAATTGTATTTTGACGTCTAGGTATCACGCGGGAAAGAGTTGATGATTCATGGACAAGATACTACATGTAGATGGAGTGCCCTTATATGTCCTTGTAGTGGAAAATTCTAGGCTTTTTCCACGAAGCACGCGCGCTCAGGTCTCATGATTCAGCGCCAGTACCCTAGGGGATAGCGCATTGACGTCAAATCAGGTCGTTGGCGCGCCGTGCGTTGACTGTTGGGGGCTGAACTAAACCGGGCGTTCTACGCGCCAAACGACACGTTTTCCTTGTTTATGTTGCTATATTTAGAGGTCAGCACGGTTTTTTGGGGTCACGTATACAAAAGAATTTGAAAAACCGTTGGTAGGTTGATAGCGACTGGCCATGTTGGGCCGCGATCACGCGCTAATGTTTGTAAACACAACGGCATGGTAGCTGCGTAACGGCTCTGGCACCGAGCCAAGCCGCCAGACGCAACAAACCGGCCTAGCTGACGACGGTTGCTGGACGAGTTCATTCTGAATATGGGGGTCCTGGGGAATATTTTGAAAGACACATTAGATCAATTATCCATTTTAAATATAATCAAAGCATTCAACAATTAAAAACATTGTGTAACTATATTTTCTAGTTCTTAAACTGTTATAATGATTGATGCTAGCTATCATTATTATTCAAATTTATGCCTGATACTGAATAACACCCCTCTACATCATTGGTATTGCACCAAAACATTGTGGTCCCTGGGGCGTTGCGACATTTCGTTGTGCAATGCGTTGGTAAGGGCATTACTTTTGCCCTGGGAAAATCCCCCCCAAAATCCTCCCCATACGGTAATGGCCATTCGCGCGATCGCAGTTCCGTCTAATCGTATGATATCGATCTTTGGTTTTATAAAGTGACAGAATACAACCGGTCAAAGGATATATGCAGCTCTATCTAGTAGTAGCCAGATCCCGCTTTTTTTGGCTCCCGGCCAAATGCGTACTATGCTTACTGAATCACTGAAGCCATCGCTACATTCGAGATCAGAAAACAGAGCGAGTGTAAAACACACAGACGGCCGCTGCCTGTGTAGTAGGCTTAGCTTGACGCAATACGGTAGAAAGGTAACGTATACGAATCGATCGGGCGCTCAGAAGTTGCCGGCTAGACCCCACGTCGCCTTACGTTGGCATTCTGCGTCAGTACGTGGTTGTCACAAGCACCTGATCGTCACATGACGGCGTTTTAAAGGTGCAGGCCGTACGTTCTAGAACTCCAAGTAATGAATGAAGACCTTTATTGTACATTTTTGCCCCACTGGGCTAAATACAGGTCACATGTGAACAATGATATACATGTACATATACATAAACATGTAAATATATAAACACCTAATATACACTTTCGACTTCCTCTCGCTTCTTAAAAATAGTAGAAATATAGGAAGCTGTATGATTCATATCTCCTAAACTGGTCATGGAGTGTATTTCTGAAACCGTTGCGACCACGCCCCTTTAGAAAATAAATGGTGATTTATCTGAAATTTCGACCACGAAAATTACGACCACGCCCATTTGTGATGGTACATTGGCAGCTTCCAATCTCACCCAAAATTCAATCCATCATTCCAAATCGTTTAAAATGTAAATAACCTTTTCCCCTGTCACTTTACTCAAGAGAATCGATCAAATTACTATCCACGCGCCCGAAATTAATGATTCTGTCATCTTGGAAACAAAAAAATGCAGAATTAAAAAAAGGCTACGCCCTCCAAGATAACCAGACGAACCGTTTTGCATTCTAGGCTTTCTTTCTTCTTTCTGGGGTCAACCGCATTTGCACAGATCGATCTGATGCTCTGAAAGAGCTCTCAGATATCAATCTTTGAATCAGTAGTTTTTGTTATTTTGCATGTGCGCTAGGCCGGCTCCGCAATATATTTTGCTCTAATTACATGGTTTTTCCAATTCCCAGTAGGCTCCAAAATTTACATTGGTGGAAATAGAAATCAAACCCACGGATTTTCCCAGAGCGGTAGCAACTAGTAGGCAAGGATTACCTTGGGAGAGAGCAAAAAATACACACTGTGCATAATTTATTTGTAACCTGGGAAGGCGGTTACAATTCATCCACGCGAAGCTGTCCTGACCTGGAGCGTTCGCGGCCATAAATTTTGCAGCGACGACTCACGTGAAATTACAAATCGCGTTCGATTTTTTTTTTTTCTGTGAATGAGATATGGGGAACTTGGGAGTTTGGATTCATTTGAAGCTAACCCCAACCGGTGGTCGTATTTTATAAAAGCAATGACTTCACGGGGTGGCATAGTAAGAAATGTGGGTTTAAAAAAGTGTGTTATGTTCCTTTTTCGTGTACATTATTTTTGCAACACAAAGTCCGAATCCCAGTGGAAACCCTTCGTGACTAATGAATCTGGGTGGTACATTTGCATGATTTTCTAATAATTGGGTCGCCCCACAGGATGACTCAACCGAGTTTGCCCTCTAGGCAGATTTGTACTCGCTTAATCATCGCTTGCGCACTCTCACCATGCCGAACAAGTCAGCTCCAAATGTCACCTCCGCGATTATGTCATTCACTGGACATCACAAGACTCGAACTTTACGTCAAACGCTGCCATATCGAGTTCGTTCCACAGACGAACATGTTGTAACCCAACTCCAGTCCCCCTTTTATTTTTAGCAATCGCGATTGCTCTAGTTCCCGTGACCGCTTCGGTCGGGTCGTACCAACAATACAGCCGTTGCGAAGTTTTGGTGGTCCCTTTTTGTTTATTTTGATACAATTCGTTACCTCCGATTGCGACTGGTATGTGCATGCGCCGTGTCCGTGTACACAAGGGTGCGCTTTAGGTCGCCAGGTGTCTCTTGGTACCCAATGTTTTGTTCGGATGTAAACATTAGGGCGTCGCCTGGGAAAACCCTTTTGTGAACGTAAACACGGTGACAACACGCCGTCGTACCACCGCACACAAAGACGGCTGTGACGTCATCTGACGTTGGGATCGCAAACGAACGCCGCTGGCAGTGTCGCATTTTCGAACGTCGCGGAAATGTTTTTTACCTTGAGAAAACTCTTAGATACGCTACTAAGGCTTCTTTTGAGTGGTGTTAAAATGGCAAAGTCTTCTTTGTAAGACTCTATTCTTCGGTTATACAGAGCAAACATGAACGTTAAACCGTTTTAAGGGGTGGGGTCACCCATTCAAGGCAGATTTCTAATCTCCAACAGTACAAACAAACGTTGCGACGTAAATTGTGACGTAGTTTGGTGTGTTGGTTACCTAGCGAAGGTTGTACCACCCGGTTCAAGGTACCCAATACACCGGAAAAACGCAGCGATTAAAATACGAACCACGTCATATGCCAGGAGTTGGACACTCCGTATTTCCCACCATTTTGTATAATGTATCAAGGAGTGTATATAATGTCCTTGAATGTATTAAATAACTGGTACAATCGGTTCCCAAAATTTCGGAACATGCATAAGGTTTGTGTTTCGGTAACTTAGGTGCGCACTGGGTTATTGTTTTGAATGTGACGTCACATGTTCTTAGATACATTGTACCAGCATTGCAGTTTGGTGTTTTGGCCTGAAATGTTTCGGTTATCACCATAACTTGCTTCCTCTCGCTTTCCAAACATATCAATTACGCCCGATCGAAAGCGGTATTTCCCCTTGAGTTGTTTTTTTTTTCTTAAACAAGAAGTCTTCCTGGGGAACTGTTTGGAAATCCCCTTCAATTTGTACTCGTGTGTTGTACTCAAGTGAAAGTTTCCTCTTCCTGGTTCTCTTTTCACCGATGTTTTTGAGGCATTGAAAGCAACACTGAAAGTATCGCTTCTCTGATCGGTTCAGTTTTAGCCCGGAATAAATCACCCAAGGATCAGATAATCCTCCCGGACCCGTGCATACAATATTCTCACCTACATTCCCTGATCCTTAATGGTTTCCCCCTTTTATCCGCTTCTGTTCTCATCAATCCATCAATGGGTAATGGTACCATTAACATACACTCATTCTGCCGTTATAGGGGGGAGGGGCGCGGACGGTAGTCTCCACCAGACGCGGGTTCAAAAACAGTAAAATTTAGCAGAATAGCTAGGGAGAATAATAATTGGCCAGGGGAGTTTGGAAATGAAACCCTAACGGTGGACGCACTCCCCTGGCCAGTGAACCTATTTTTTAGCCTCCTGTGCAGACTCCGTGAGCGGGAGGCCGTTTTGTGATGCGTTTTGAAGTTCTTTTGCCGGCCAGAGAAGGTTTCAGACCCGAGAGAAGGTTCGCCCCGAGAGAAGGTTCATTCCTTCTCTCGGGTCTGAAACCTTCTCTGGCCGGCAAAAGAACTTCAAAACGCATTACAAAACGGCCACCCGCTCACGGAGTCTGCACAGGAGGCTACTATTTTTGGCGAATTCTACTATCCAAAACCCCCTTTATAGTAAGGTCTGGTGGAGGCTAGGCGGACGGAGTCTTCGTCCTAAATTGGGAAGAATGGATTTTTTTCGGAGGGGTATTGTTAACCAATCTAAAACCCCAACCATACGCATTCCTTCTTTTCTGTATTATATATATGCGGGAATCAATTGGAGCCATAGTTGCGTGTTACGACGCGAATTTTCTGACAGACGAACGCAAAGAAATATAACCGCAACAGGGTAGTAAAAAGAAAAACAAAAACGACTGTGTTCTCTAACGTTATCTGTCCCTACAACTCCAGCTTTATTATATATATTTTGGCCATTCTTTTTATCAAACCGTCTTAAAAGTCACGTGTTATAGCTCAGTTTGACTCCAGCAGTGTGCCGTTTGATAATTGGAGGAGTACTTTGCGACCCAGCTGTGCACCTTTTATCACAAAACAGAGTATATAGGGGGAGTGAAATGCTATTCTTGGGGGGGGCAGAGTCAGAATTATCTCCAAGCAGATGTTAGAGTTGACATTTGTTAGTTTTCTGACCGACCGGGGTTTCTTTCTAACAGTTGGGCCAGAGGATTGTCATAAAACTTCCAAATTCCCCACCTCGAGCTCAGCATCTGCTTGGGGATTTATATAGGACGAGTGTTCTGCGCCCACACCTGTCTCCGTATTATTCGGATGAAAACGAAAGAAGACACACAGCACTGAAGAAAACATATACTAGTAGGAGGAGCACGGTCAGATCTGGACCAATTGCCGCGTAGAGCATCACCACTAGCACTGCGGGGCGCCTTTCATGGCAAAAATCTAATCATTAATGCCCAATGAAGTGGCTCTTTGAGGATGAGTAGCACGCGCATCACTTACACCGGGCCATCAGCGCGCCGTCAATTTCCATGACATTTGGTCGATTTCATATATACAGTTGAGATTGATCCGCGCTGGGTGGGGCTGCTAGAGGGAGTCAGACTACCCACGTATGCGTGGTCCACGCACTACTTACTATAAAGCCTCGCATTTAGCCCTGCCGGTGTCTGTTGATATTGAGAGTGCTAGCGTACGTTTGTGTGTGATCATTCGAGCGACGACCTCAGCGAGCGAAAGCCGTGTAATTGGAGAGAGAAAGCGTTGACCGTCTCCCCGGCTGTCATTTACCGTTTGTCTGGAAATTGATACCGGCTTGCCCTCTCGGAGCTGAGCTTGAACCGCACGCGGCAGCAGCGCAGTGCAGCACGGTAAAGACAACTGGCTCGAGCCGCAGACGGAAGGAATTTCTGGAGCTCACTTGTATGCTGCATACTAAAACATCCCCGCTATAGGTCTACGTTGCGTGTAAGGAGAAGCATGGCAGCTCAACTAGCCCCAGGTACTTTCACTTGTATATTTTCAATTTCTGCAATCCATCCTTTCCCATATGGACAATTTACGATGTAGATAGAGTATGCATGATATTGGTGAATGCAGCACATGCATGCAGGCTTCTCCGTGGGGTTTTTTTTACGAGGCTCGTAAAAAAAAATTATATTCATGTGCAGAATATGAAAATGCGGCGAAACGAGTAGAAGCTAGCTAGGAGCAGACGAGCCTAGGGTACACGTAAACCAGACACTGAGACAGCGTAAATTACATGTGCGCGGGGCCCGTACCGGCGTACGCCAGTGTTGCGTACAGTCTGGGCCTGCCAAATCTCGCTAGCAACGCCGGCACAACAAATGTTTTGTAAATCTGATGGCGCATTTTGGCTTTGCCACGTTGTACGAAGTCCTTGGGAGTGTGTGCGTGGAGGGAGATTCTACCCGTGGCAGAAAAAAGGAATTAATGAGCAACGGGGCGAACGTGAATCATTATGCAGGGAGGCTACATCCTTCAACACCCCTCAAGGGTACAGGCCCTACATGGAGGTTATCTTTCCTCCAGGCGTGATGCTTGTTACTACCGTAGGATTACTCACCTACGTGGTCTCCTTATAGTGATTTGTCTTTAACGACTTGAGCTGGTGTCTGTGTTTATGTGTGTGAGTCATTGAGATCGTGACATATATTGCCAGAAATTCACGGCATTTCAAAATGTTATTCACTTGACTCGTTTGAACTTTGAGAGGGGATTACTTTACACTTGCTTTACACAAGGAACGTTGGTTTCTTTCATTCCACGGCGAGGAGGAAACCAGTATTCTTCGGTCCAGTGGCTTTCGAAGGAATCAGATGGCCAAGGACTCCCTTTGAACTCGCCGGCGCATTTGTCTGTACCGATATTTGGCGCGAGCGTTTTCCCGCCAACCTACACTGACCTTCCCAGCGCGCGAAAAGATCGGCATCCTCTGATTGGTTGAAAAGCCGGTTGCCGGCTCGTTTACATGCCGACCGGTGGGAGGGCCCATTTTCTAAGCGCCGATTGGTCGAATACCATCAGTTCGCCGGCTAATTTGCATAAAAATTGATCCGGATCCGTCTGGAATGTGAAAAATGCAACCCGCCCATCTCCAGCCTTATCACAACCAATCACAGTGTGCCTGCGCTACTAATGAAAAGTAGTCCCCGTAGATTTTAACGCCCGTTGTAATATTCTAGGTGGCTGAATATTTCCAAAATTTTATGATTTGATATAAAATATTATCAATAGTATATGCAATAATTTTTTTTATTAAAATTCGGCATGTTTTGTGCCTTTCGGCGTTGCATCAGATTTTTGGCGCGAATGGAGCAGGCTGCACTAGATGGAACTGGGCGGGCGGAGGGATTTCATGTTCGCCGGGCGGCAACAAAACAGCCGGTGCACCCTGCCCTAACCAGAACATAGTCAGCTTTCATTCGGATCGGTTGGTGTACAGCTGATACAACTATTTCCTCTAACTCGCGTCATTGTTGCTATCTATCTACACCTGAGTCTTGCGATTACCAGGTGCCCGAGGTGATAAAAATGCCTCCTCTGAGCAGAAAGATCGGGAGTTTCGGACAGCCTTGCCCGACGAGCAGCATGGATCTAACACCCGGGAAGCCAGGTACATACGTCCCGCCCAGACCACCGCGCCGGCCGGCGTGCGCTACTATGAGGCTTTTCTTCGGATTCGTACCATGGATGTGGCTGGAAACTCATCTATTTTGTGTCTTGTGTTTCAGTGAAAGAGAGAGAGTCTTTCGAGAAGGCGTACCACGTCGGAGCGATGCTCGGAAGCGGCGGGTTCGGCACCGTGTACGCCGGTACAAGGGTACGAGACGGCCTACCGGTGAGTACCAGACACCACTGTATACAAACAGTCCCCGCTCGCGGGGCGCACTTCCTCATGTCTCATTTCCTCGTGTTTCTTTGCCTTCTTGAAAGGGAACTTGACGTGTTTCTGTTTCCTGTTTTTACTCTAGGTGGCCATCAAGCATATAGCGAGAGAGAAAGTCACAGAATGGGGACAGGTAAGCACGATTTTTTTGTTGTGGATATGTTGGGTTCGTCGTGGCCTTGTTTTGAATTCGTAACGGCAACCTTTTCAAACATGGCAAGCTGCCAGCAGATCACGCGCCTCTGTCGCAGTAGTTTTTGCCGGGATTTTCCGTCAGACCTTGTGTAGTTTGTAACTTTCCAGTAGTCTTTGTTGATTTTGTTGCTGGATTTGTACAATTTCGGTCGCGATGTGGGAAATGTAACGATTTCCCTCTCAGACAAAGGCAAGTCGCCGTTTTCGCGCCGTCTTGGTGACCCTTTGTCTGGTGTAGCCACGAGGTTAATACAAACAAAGGCACAACAAAAACGTTCCTAGGCGGATTCGACCGGCATGAGTAGGCAGTTTAAGAGGTCTCCAGAAATACTTTCCCCCACTACTCGGATCCTGTTCATATCGACCTAGAAGGGAAAATTAGGGCAAAAAGGCGAACAAGCACTTTGTGAAATGTTTCCATATTTTGTAGCGAGGGGGACCGGTTGGCAGTCTGGGCGCTGTCACATATTTGGTCTCAGTTCACTGATCGCCACACACGGTTGATACGGAGAAAGACATTCCAAGCCTGCCTCATCGTTATGTACCATGAAATGACCACGTTTAGTTCTCAGTACGGGAGGATGCCTTCCCGAAAATATACCCCTCTTGTATAGGTTCACAAGCAAGCATTGCCGTGATACGTTTGTTTGCCGGGTGGGTGGGGACCCGGCCTTTTGTATTTACGCATTCATTCTTTGGGTTTATCGCTAGCCGGCATCTCCCACGAATTCCCGGTAATGTTTGCAGTGCGAGGCGAGGTTTGTACGCACGCAAGAATTGTTCACATTCAAAACCCGCCCTTGGAAGTAAAAAAGATTTTGTGTCGTAGTGTCGAGAGATTTTTCCCCCCAACATGCAGTACACGCCCAGACGCGCTAACGACGTTTGTACGTGAACTGCAAGATAAAGCGGCGCTCGTCGGCGGCAAATCGGTCTGATTGAAAATCCTGGCACGGGCGAGGCGCGATCGATTTGCGGACTAATATCCACCCACGATACGTCTTTATCCCCTCAGCTCATATTCCTCACCGTGTCATTAATATCCCACTCACTGGCCCGTGCAGGGGACAGATAGAAGCAATTTTTTCCGAAGAAAAATATATTCCTTATCAATTGATAGTTCTGTGGATAACCATTTGTCACAGGGTGGGGCTATTAGATATTCAAACGCGTCTCCTGAGAGATTTCGTTTCTAATATTTTATGACATTTTCCCCCTACAGTTGAACGGAGTGCCTGTTCCCTTGGAGATTGTCTTGTTGCGGCGAGTCGTCGGTCACGATGGCATCATCAAGTTGTTAGACTGGTACGAGCGCCCAGATTCCTATATCCTCATCTTGGAGCGTCCCGAACCAGTGAAGGACTTGTTTGACTTTATCACGGAAAAGGGTGCTCTCGACGAAGACTTGAGCAGAGACTTTATGCTCCAAATCGTGTACATGGTCAGGCATTGTCACAACCAAGGCGTGGTGCACAGAGACATCAAGGACGAGAACTTACTAGTCGAGCTCAAGACGGGGAGACTCAAGCTCATCGACTTCGGCTCTGGCGCCTTCCTGAAGGACACAGTCTACACAGATTTCGATGGTGAGTTCCATTTTCTAGTCTTTGTTGACGTTTTGTAAATAATTGATCGCCACGCGGCAGAATTTGCCGTTAATTAGTTCGCTCAGGTGGAATGAGGTATCTTAGGTGAACCGTGCTTTGTTGTGTCCTTGGGAAAAACGTGCTCGCTAGTAATTACGACAAAAGGTCTTGACGTCAATCCGTAAACTACATTATGCTCGTGTGTTCAACGTGGCCAACAGCCTACATATTTTCGACATTGTGTGGAGTATTAGGTTAATGTTTTGACGCAGATGCTTTTGAGAACCTTTGGGAATGTTTTCTAAGGCCATGAGCCGGTAAAAATTGTACTTCAGGGAGAGAGTTAGCCTCAGGTGGCACCTTTTCTACTCTATTAGGTTGTGGGGAAAGCAGTGAATGAATTGTCCCTGGGGAAAGCGTGTGGCCTCCCGGTAGACTAGACCTACTGAAATATTAACTAGCCAGCCAGCCGCGTATCGTATGATCCAGGAATGCATGTGTGCCGTCCTGTTCCGTCATAGCCTTATTTGAACCCGAGTTAAAGCCTGACTTCCCGCCTGTTGGCGGCCTGCTTCCCGGATCTGACGGAGAGAGAAAGCCCCAGACTGATAAGGGTTCAGTCCCGTCCATACCTCGTCAGGTTTTGAAGGCCGGGAGATGAGCTTGAGTGCACCTGTGCTTGCGATAAGCCCCGCACATTTTCCCCTGGTCGGAGAATAATGAATGAGTCTGGTGTAACCCAGCCTAGGAGGCGGTTAGAAGGGGGTTTTGTCTTGTTTTCCCGCGCTCACGGCAACCCAAACAAATGTCGCGTGACTGTTCGGGCTGTAACCCAAGCTCCAGTCGGCAAGCCCTTCATCTATTATTCGGCCCACCCTGACCTGGACGCGGGGACAAAGCCCTGAGTCAGAAATCCGGACAAAGGGCCACTAATAGTGTACACTTCACAAGGCTAGGTGTGCTTTACACCTTTCTTCGGGGAAAGGAAAGGAAGGTGGAGTTTCCGTACACACACGAAAGCTTCCTCTGGTTTAGTCATGAATAGTCTGGTTTGTGCCTGCACTGTGCCTGTGTTGTTTGATGTCCACTGTAATCCTGTTTAGTCGGCGACTACCAAAAGAGGCTGTTTATTTTACCCGATTTGCCATGGATGAAAAAAGGTTGGGTGGGGACCAGTTTTCCCACACCTCTGGCATGTTTCTCAGCTAGGTGGGAATTTGGTCCACAGAATGACTTAATGGACTTCGCCTATTATGGAAGAAGTTTCTTGAGGGGTGGGCCGGGCCTTCAGTTGTGTGTGCAAATGAGAAAATGTGTGAAATTCTTACTATGTTAATGAGGCTTCCCAAGGGATTGGTGGTGCTGCCTTTCTCACGGCCATACATGGAGAGTTTTGTTGTGCATCTGTGTTGGAAGAAAAACTCCCGGCAATCACGTGGCCCCTTTTAAAGGAGAATGTTACTGTTCTGGGGGACAAAGACCTGCTTCTGGCCCAGACAGCCCCCCTGCCTTTGTACAACATGACCCTGGCGACCTGTACAGTCTGGCAGGACTGCATATGGTTAGGTGGGAAGGCGCATGCCTTCTGGCATTGGGTAAAAGGCGAGCTTTTGTTACAAAAAAAATCTTTTCAGTTCCAAAGTTTAAAAAACTGGAAAGTTTCACAACAGTATAGCAAGCATCCATGCAGTCAAATCAACTGCAGACTTCAAGTAGCTTTTGCATATCAATAGAACCAATTCCATGAGACACAAAGAAAGAAATGATCAAGACAAGTATGGGGAGGGGGGTATATTTGCATGATTCATTCTAACCGGCTAACAAAAGGTCCAAGTTGTCTAGTGTTCCCAGTCCATTGTGTGCCCCGCACATTGAGAGAGGTGCCGTACAAATGAAAATGTCCCGAATTAAGGTAGACAAAAAAAATTGCAGTTGTCTAATCAGGCTGTGACAGACTCTATTGATCAGTCATCTGGCATCTGTGGGAAAATGAAACCAGCCGAAAACCCAAACAACTGCCGATAACTCACTCCTACAGGCCCGATTAGTCTGCGACGATTAGACTTCAATGAAAAATAATGATTTTGAAAGGAAAAACGCCATTTTGCATTAGAGCGCGAGCTCTCAGTTATAACGTTATAACTCCCAGTGGAGAAATTCAGGTGATTTAGATGGTTTGGTGCAGTGAGGGTGCCATTACCGTAGCCCCTGCCAAATTGACCAGTGTCCTCAATCTTCCATGTGATCCCAGACCCACACCAAATCTAAGGCAGCTGCAGCAGGCCAGATCAGAGCCTACTGTCTGCCTTTGAACCTCCGCTGATTGTTTTGTCTGGGTCTGGTGTTGTGTAAAGTTGCGCCAGGCCAGCAGACAGAGGTGTTATATTTGCAGAGAGGCCTGTTACCAAGCTGAGGATAGAAATAGCTGCGGTCACTTTGGGGAGTAGTTGACCATTTAGGGATGTGGCCAGAGGTCACTGGCCTCACGCCATCCATCTACTCTGATGAGGTCTATAAAACTGCTGTCCATCATACTCGAATTTTTAGGGAGGAGACCTCTGTCATTCAGCTAGACTTCATTGCCAGCAGCTGAACAATGCTTAAGTTAATCAGCATTTCCGAACAGGTGACACCTACAAGCCCCGGGTGTGTGCCAGGTTTTATTCGGGTTCAGCCAGGTGTTATAATAAGAACTGAAGAATGTCGACCTTTATAATGCCCGGTTGATATGCCTAGTCTAAAGGTTTGGTGGGCGGAGCCCACGGACCGACTACTACTAGCTGTAGGGGCCACATTCCAGACATGCTTAAGGATTGTGTCTGTTAATACATTCGTGGGAAAACGGCCCATCCTAACTTTAACAGTGTCTTAATCCGCCCAAGTACAATGGAAAGGCAGTTCCTAACTTTGAGAATGTCCTAGGTCCTAGAAATAGCTTTGCTACAGAATGCATTGCTTGAGGTGCTCTGCCTTTTTTCCTTGGGAAAGGTCTGTGTCTATCTTTTGATCTTTGCCCCTGTGTTTGCATCCTGGACAAACTGTGCACAGGTTTCTAAATCTGGAGCTAGTTTTCTCCAGATATAATCTTGGTGTACAAAGGGCAATCTGATAACTTGCCATCCTAACAGCGCGCAAATCTGTGTACTTAGCAAACTCCACTACTATACATATAACACGCGGGCAAACTCTTTTCTACATATACGCACAAGCCACCGATGTGAGGGCCGCTTCTTTGGAAGACCCGGCTGCTCTTGTTTTCCAAATCTCTAAATATTTACGTGCAAAATTCCTGGACGGAAAAGTGTTGAGTCAGCTGAGCTTTCCCTTTAGGTGGGGGAAGATGTTTTGGTTATTCCATGGGGAGGGCGGCATCAATTATCACACTGGGGATTGCATCATGCTTGTTACTGGTGCAAAACAGGGCAACCTATGTAAACACCCTTGTTATTGGGAAAGCTTCCAAGGCTTGCCTTGGAAAAATGTGAAGGCTCTGTCCTTCTATACTGCCTTGTAGTTGTACAGATCTAAGTCAATCAAAGGACAACAACAAAGCACAGTTGCACCCCTTGATCAGCTGTATAAACAAAGTCAGCTGTTGGCACCATATATACCTGTCTAATTAGGCACTAGATTAGTTAGTTGATTATGTAGTGGCAAGTGTGAAGATTGTTGTTGATGATGCTATGTCATGGAAAATAGGGTTATCTGCTATTCATAGCATTGCTTCCTCTTTGATCACAAGTACTCTATTAGCATGGAGGTGATGGAGGTAATCTTTCATTAGTGTTCATCTGTGACTGACTACACACTGCCCCCCTCCCCCCCAAAAAACAGCCCCACTCAATCAAATCCTCCCTCTTGTCTTTGCCACAGGAACGAGAGTATACAGTCCGCCAGAGTGGATCCGCTTCCACCGCTACCACGGGCGCTCGGCAACGGTCTGGTCGCTGGGCATCCTGCTGTACGACATGGTTTGCGGCGACATTCCCTTCGAGCGCGACAGCGAAATCTGCAGAGGCGAGGTGTACTTCAGAAGACGGATATCAAAAGGTGTGTATTGCCTCAATGCACAAGCTTTGTTTTGTGTTTCCCAATGTTTCAAAACTCTTGCACATCTTCAGTATTACCATTGTGTGAGGCATGAGACTTACGAATTCTCTCCCTCTTGTTGATTATTACAGAATGTGAAGACCTCATCAAGTGGATGCTAGCAATCCGTCCGTCCGACCGTCCTTCTCTGGAGCAGATCCTAGAACACCCGTGGATGCTGAAAGGCAGGGGCCTGTCGAGCGAGGACATCCGGCGAGAGTCTCTCGAAACCGCGTGCCCCAGCAGCAGCCAAGAGAGCATCTAAACGCGCTGTTGCCAGAGCTCGGACATTGTTCTGTGTACCAGTCTGTGTATTAATGTGTGTCGGACTTCTGCAAAAGCCAAGGAAGAAGAAAGAAGCGTGGAAACGTGCTTCGGACAGACTTGTGGTGCTCGTGTTGCGGAGAGACAGCCCAGTGCAATGCTAACCACACACACAACACCGGTCATCGTTCTGCCTTGGACAGTTTTATGTACAAAGGACAAAAAAACAACAAAAAAAACAACAACAACAACAAGAGAGACTCCTCGCCACAGAATGCTGCTACCTCGACACCTGAATCCTCAACAGTGTTGGTCGCAGAGGTCAGCCAAGAGCCAACTTCCTCCCCAACTGTTCCCGTCGTGCCATACCAGCTTGATATCTACTCAAGACAAGGTTGCGTCAAAACCATACAAACTCTAGATCCGTACCAACTACCCATATATAGATATCCGCCTCTCGCACACCCACGACAGTCCCCTGTGAGGGATTCCACCGCTAACTGCCTCTTGTAACCAGACTCTTTAGTCTGAGCTGGCAAGCCTGCTATATTTAGAGCTCCAAGAATGTAGCCCCTAGTCCTGGGTATGGTGACCTGACATATGCCTATGTATAACTTCCCATTCCCCCAGAGAGAGAGAAGCCATTTTGTGCAGTATACACTTTTGCTAAAACCCAGTTTCTAAAGACACAAGGAAGAAATACGGTAGAGTGCTGTGCACGCTAAGTTGTGGCTGGAATTTGTTAACTAGCTGTCCACTTTTTTAAACAGAAGACGAGAAGATATTTCTTAAGACCTGTTTGATTACTAAACGAAATGCAATTTATTTTTGGAGAACAAAACGCTCGCGGTCAGCTAAGTACCATTTTGGTTCTGTGAAACTGCCTTATAATAACTCTAGACTAAAACTCGGTGTACAGAATTGACTCATGTGTTTGACCAATACTGTGACATGACACTGTGTATTACAAAGGTCCTGATTTTAAGTTATTGAACCAAAAGTCGATGCCTCACTCGATGCTGCAAGTTGGACACCCCTTGAGTTCCATCCAGTTGTATGTCTGATCCCTCAGTATTATTTGTAATTATAGAATAAACAGAGCACTCAGATGTAAATTTGTCGTGAGAAAAAAGGTGCTGTAATCCAAAATTCCCCCTGCGGAGTGACCAACTTGCAGTTACCAGTGGGCTGCCATGTTGTGTACATAAGGACAAAGTATTTATTTATTGGACGACTGCAATTTCAACCGTCGTCGAGACTTTTTTTCCTAGCGGGAGCCCTGTATATAAATTCGCTCCCCGAAGCTCGTGACTAAATTATTGAAATGGAGAATTTAGATTCGTAGCACCATTTTGAGCAATAGTAGTGTGAGCCATTGTTTATGTGAATTTGAAAGACATGTCTGCAATTGCCATTTTAACTTATTGCACACATTTTTATTTTATGTTGTCTAGTGTAAGGACTTTCCAAAGCACAAATGCAGTTGAGAACTAGATCGTAGCGTCACGTGTAATGTTAGTAATATTGCGCATAATTGTTCATCAATGAATTGTTACGTGTCGGACATCTTTTGTGTACCAAGGAAATGGAGAAAAAGTTCCTGGAGTATTTTTTATATTGAACGATATGCTCTCATTTCTTGTTATTTCAAAGAAGATGAATAAAAGTCAATCGAGAATATATTTCTGGCTGGCTGTGAATGAATACTTATAGATAGATCTAGAAGTATCAACAGGAATTACTAGTATATGGAATTATGAATGAGATATAAGTATTCCCATACCAGTAATAACTTTTATAAAAATAGATCTATAAGTATCAAGAGTAATCACTAGTATATGGATGAGATATAAGCATTCCCATACCAGTAATAACTTTTCAAAGCCTTACTTACTTAGGAAAACAAAGTGTGTGACTGCCCTATTTTAGTAATCTCCAAGCAGATACCGTAACCTAACTCACACAGAAACAAATGGAATGGTGTTGGGGGGGGGGGGGGTATAACCCCCCTTCCCCTTCCCTTAGCTGAACTGTTAGTTCTTGTCGTTTGTTGTTAGCAGTAGTTGGATAGTCTGGGGGGTCCGGTTGAGAAAATATCGGTTTCAGCACTACATGGTTACACAGTCATAGTCTAGACTAGAAGGAACGCGTTGGTTTACCCCAGGTGTGCATGGCTTAGCCAGTACGTGAGAAAATGTAACCCAGTCTAGCCGCTCTGAAAAACAAACTACACGCCAAAGGACACTCATCAGACTTTTAGAAACGAGAATAAAACGTTACAAATGAGTCAACAATGGCTCACAGAAACTGAGATTTGGGAATTCAGATACTAGTATGATCAGACAGTGTCGTATCTGTTAATTCAAAACAAGAAAGGCCTGATTGTGTTGTTTGTACGCTGAACAAATGCATCTGTATCTGATTTAACAGTAACGCGGTGTTCTTTGGGCTCCTTGTTGTACACAGCATATCCAGATAGTTGCTACGGATGTCATATATATGTGCAAGACTGGCGAATGTTACTTAGTGTAGTCAACGTGTAGTCTAGACGTCAGCGTGTATGACTAGTATGAAAATGAGCCACGTTGTGGATATGGGGAGGGGGGCGTTAAAGGCACCCGAAGCGATTTCAGGGCAGTAAAGCTGGATTTTCAAAGTCAATTTTGTGGTCATTTTTTTTAAATGTAGAAAATTGAATCAACCCTATCCCATAGCATACTGATATCTGAGAGGCAATAATGCGATGTCGCTGATGGAAAACGGTTGCTTATTTCGTATCGTAGGCTGGTTCTAGCTATTTATTGGTGGTACAAAAATAAGGGACTCCTCACGTAGCTTGTTTTTAGGCTAGTTCAAACGCTTCAAGTATGAAACGATGACAGAAATTTTCTAAGAAATGGTAGTAAACGTCAATATCAGACAGATTTCCTCATCCAGAATATTTTTTTTTGTTTTCCCACCCTGAAATTGCATTGGATGCCTTTTAACAGTATGTTTTAGAGCAAGGCTACTGGAGAATGTCTCAAGTCAAGTTTATTGCACAACAATTGTAACAGGTACAATGTATGGCAGACAGAAAAGGATACTAGTTGGTATGGGTCTAGCAAAATTCTATATACAGGTTCAACGGGTACTATATATGGTAAAATGTTGAATAGAACTAGTGACAAAGAGCTTGTGCACCTCTACAAGTAAATGTTAAGCTACGCTATACTATATTTATAAAGGTACAATAAGCAGTTGTACATATACTATACAGGTTCTACACGTATTATATAAAGTATTGACTTTTGATCCCATAGGGGTGACTGACCGCCCATGTATGGCATGAACCCCCGTTACCACGCGTGCACTCGGCTGGGTCCCATTTTAGCAGAACCGGACTGACAGGTCTTCATCGAGTTCGTTCACCCTTTGGTGGTTCGATCGACATGCAGGACATTTCGCTGCAGGACACTTTTTACAGGGGAGGGGGGGTGTCCTAGAGCAATCTGATCACGAGACGCTCACGAGATACCTGCAGAGAAGAAGATAAAGAAGAACAAGAATGCAGAAACAGGACGACCTGCCACCCGTGATTTAAACTCAACCTCAACGTACATTGTATATACAAACACAAATGTTATGTAGTCTTCGTCCGTCATATTAGCTTCAATGGGTTCAATGGAAACTCGTGGTCTCAAACCAAACGCTGGACTTGTACGATTTTTTTGTAAGTAAAACTTTGCAAGTGACGTGATTGATTGAGATATTTGGCGGGTTGTTGAGTTAAACTTTGCGTCACCAGAGCAGTCGGGGTAGTAAATTCGTAACCAAAAGTCAGACAAGTTACTTATGGGTGACCGAACGGGTAGTTAACCTGCCGGTTAATCGCTCTGTAATTGTGCGCGCAACGATATGCAAATAGCTTGTGTCACATCCGATAGTGCCCCTAGTATACAGAACATATGTAAATATGTCAAGTTTGCAAAGTAGAACGCTCTAAAAATTTTATAGAGTATTATCTCAAGGGTTTATTGATTCCTGTGTAAATAAAACAAAGATTAAAAATGGAAAGTTCTTTCTGTGTAGGCCCTGCAACTGAGGTGCCGTGTTACAAAACTTACTCTCGAATATCTCCTACTCGATACCCACACAGCCCTCGTCTATCATGATTTCTGAAATCCCAGAAGAAGAATTTACGCCTCTTAGAGTCCCCTTTCGCTTGGACGTGTTTCAAAAAGGGCCAAGCATAGAGCCAGCCGTTCAAGTCGGGGGCAGATCCCAGCAGTTGTCCGTACCTGGAATTTGCAGACTCTCTGTCTAGTGCAGTTGTACAGCGTCTACTGGCAAGCTACCATCTCTCGCTACCGACCGTACATGTCGTTTCAATAACCCCTGGACCTGGCAGTCCCAGACAAGTGCTGATTCAATGTGCAACTGTTTATCGCCGCGGGTTGAGTTGCATTTGCACACACAGCGAGCAAGCGATCCCCAGTGCAGTGCACGCAAGCAAAAACGGCTATAGTGACGAGTCGATTGCAAGGTTCAAGTTTGGACAATTCTAAACACTTTTTTGTAACATTGGTATTCATAACAGTCCTATCAGTCTTAATTGGAATGGAAACCTTTGGCAATTTGTTTATTATTAATGTACATTTGTGCTTTCCTTGTTCTATGGTTTATGTATTGTCTTCTGCGTTGATGGCGGCATGAGTTTAAATCTTGAGTGTGCCGTCGCCATGTCTTGTCATTATTATTATTATATTAAATGTTGCAGTAAAAAAAATGGAGAATTCGTTTGCAGAGGAGACGATCAGCTGTCTTCAAAGCCTACACACAAGTAAAATAATGAAAATAGGACCACACCCCCCTCCCCCATGGCAGAAAAAAGACGGAAATTTCTGTGCCCAGAAACACTTAAAGTCAGGGGACAAAGGGCACCGTTTGTATGTGGAAAATGAAAAGTGGTGTCATTTTGCAGCCGCCACGTGCCCGCACGTTGTCCAGCTAATCCAATTCACCCGAAAAGCATCCATGAAATTGGCTGCTGAGCAGGTGCAGCGCTTGTCTTAATCGTCTAATTTCGACCCCGCAGACTGAAAGTCCATTGTTCTCCGGAAGCAGTCCGTGGTTTCTTTACCCCTAGGAGAGGTCCCAAAGCGCATTTGCGAGCAGCGATCTTGGATAAATAGACAATGACAGATGTAAGACGGAGCGTGCAGGGTCTACCTCCAAGCCAGGCGCTTGTTGCGTTGGCATGACAAAAGACAGCTGAAACGACAATCTTTCCTTACACGTCGCGTGCGGTAGAAAACCCTCGGGATCTTCCCGCGCAAGTGTGTAGAGAATCCATCCCTCTTAGCACCTCTAAGTATAGTAACTGCTGGAAGTTAAATATGGATATGGGTCAGCAGATCCAGAGACATTTGTTGCGTCGCGTAACACATTGATCTTGATAATGTGCGACATATGGGCAGCATATGCAAGTCAAGTGTCGTGTCAGTCGTCTGCATTTGCACCCTTCACTTGCTAATATTAGCGCCAAATCAACTCCAGTTGAAACCAAACGATGATATGCAGACAAGGGAGGAATAAGAACACAAACTCGAAGTTTCTACTACTTATGATCTTCAAGTTTCCAAGCGTTATGCCAAAGTGACATTTGTACTTTTTTTTCGTATCATACTTCTAACCGTTGGCATAGGTACTCTCCAAGCAGAGGTTTGGGTTTGGGGCTTATTTTTGGCGTGTTTTTAGGCTTTTTTATCGGGCTTTCTTTTTTTCACTGAAATTCTGTTTATCTCAACCCAACAAAATTTCAGTGAAAAAAGAAAACCCGATAAAAAAGCCTAAAAACACGCCAAAAATAAGCCCCAAACCCAAACCTCTGCTTGAAGAGTAGGCATAGACACAACTGAGGGTCAGAGCGTTTAAAATACCCGTATTCTCGGTTCACAATGTCAACAGTAGGGCATGAGTACTCACTCTAGCTACCCGTGCCTCGGATATGCAGGTACTTTCAGACCCGGCTTAGCTAAGAGCTCGAACCTCGCTCCATTAGCACAGGCCGTCCGTCAAACTACAAACAGCAGAGGAGAACTAGCACTCTACCTACGCCTCTCGGCTTTCACGACAGCTGTAGCTAGGGCAAAGAAGAGGGGAGGGCGATTTGTCAAGATTACTTGATAGTTCGGAAGCCACCTGGTCATAGATAAAAGCTAGCGAGGCAGCTCTATCTGTGTTTAGAAATTATCCTGTTTTGTTACGTATAGGGGTGTCCAGTACCTGAGTAGCCACATTCAAGATCCCAGGACACGTGTAGTCTCTAAGCAGAGGTTTAGGCTTCGGATTACTTTGACGTGCATGTTTTAGGCGTTTTTATCGGTCTTCTTTTGTGTGTGTGTACTCAGGATATCTTTTAGTTTTACACGCTAGCCTTCGCGTGGCAAATGGATATTGCCCTGCCAATTTGATACTAGTACAGTCTTGCCAATTTGATACTGTCTCGCAGCCACCAAAACAAAAGATCTGCTTGGAGATTATGGCATACGTACACTTTAATACTTGATGAACTTCGTGATAAAACCAGTCGACACAAAGAATAGGTACCCAATCTGTGACGTGGTTTCATAGCCAGCCAAACAACAGCCAGCATGAACAATCTCTATAATGACTTGAACAAACAGAAACTTGGTTTCTGGGAAAGAGCGGAGTGTCAAAATAGACAGACACGCTGAGGCGATAGACGAAAGTTAATGCTCTTATAAACTCTTGTACTATGCTTTACTGAAATGTGATCTGTTTAGGCTCTACATGCAATCGGGGCATTAAGCAGCCCAATATACAGCTAACTTTAAGTCACTTTCTCTTCCATACAACTGGAATCCTATCAGCACGAACCATTGGTAGGATCACCCTTGGTTAGCCGTCGCTATGGCAACACGGACGGTCGTGCGACCTGCATATAAATCCTCGTGCCATATGCCTGCCAATCAACCGGATTTCCCGCCAGATTTCGGCTCAAGTTGATTTTGGAAATTGACATCTGCCTCGCTCCCCACATGATCCCGTTTCATAGACTTAATCCTCTTGTATCGCCGTGACCTTTGATCGTTCATAAATTGGCAAGGTCACCACCAGACGACAGGCACATTTCCCGCCTGTTTGAACCACAGTAGGGCTGGGGCAACTGATCATGAGGAGGACTGTGCATTTCGGTGCACACGCGGGACTTTGGTCTTTTTTTTTCCACCGTACAATCCCAGTGACAGATGTACTGGGTTTTTGTCACCTTGGGCGATATAGACAGAGGGTTACCCGGAAAGAGAGCGGCCATATTTCTTTTGTTGTTACTGATTGACAAGAGAGAATAATGAGTTCTAGATGCGGCCTACTTTTCGGAAAAAAAATGTGTAATCACCTGAAGGAACTTGTTTTCCCCTTTGTGACAAAGGACTACCTGTTAAATGTCACACCCAAGGATATTTATCACTAGTAGGATCAGGAAGAAAGATTGTGGCGTTTTTAGGCCCCGCGTTGTGAAAGTTGACAGTGATAGAACGTTGCGATCTGCCCCCTGTATCTGCTTGGAGATAGCGAGATAGTGGGTAGTACTTTAATTATGACTGATAATATTTAATGATCTTACTGATCTTACTCAGCAGTAATGTGAAAGATATCGCAACAACAGTATGTTGTTTTGTTTCGGGATATCTTTAGTAATTCGTACAATCGTTATCATTATAAAACACAGAAAAGCCAACAGACCATACTATTAAAACTTAATAGTATGGTCTGTTGGGCTTTAATACTGAGCATAGATTGGTCTCTTCAAAACGGCCTCGGCTTGTGACAGGTGTAGCACCGCCAATTAAAAACCGGTTGCGACGATTACTGAGAAATAAGACTCCTTCGCAGATGTCCTGGGATTCAGGCCGCTGTAGGTTTGGACAGGGACGTTTCCCCAAAAGCCAAAAAGGTTAACTTTGATGACCTTTTCGAGGTAATAGCAGATGGAATATAATTACGGCTACTGAGAAGGCCCGTTTGCTAATGGTATTAAACCGTTCTACATCTGAGACAACTGTGACTTTGTCCTGGCAGGTTTTTGTAAGAAATTCTACAAGCAGGTGTAGGGTCCGACTTATTTTATACGTGAAAAAAGCGTCGTAGCCTCTATCAGGCTTTAGAAGCGACTGGAAAGAGTAGAAATTGGCCAAATAGACAGATAATATGCCAAGGGAGTTGGTCCGGAGTGGTAAATGAGCTTCTTTAGCGGACTAGCCCCTCTGTCATGTTATGTGTCTATTTGACCAATTTCTACTCTTTCCGCTTCTGAAGCCTGGTAAAAAAGCACACACCACCATTAAAACGTACAAAATACTACAAAACCAACTACTAAAATAAACAGGACTTTCCATCTATCTTTTGGAGATTAACCCGTAAAACGTTGACATCAATGACGACCTTCTGTCATGACAGGTGTGTGTATCATCATTACACCAATTAAAAACCTGTGATTATACGATTACTGAGAAGGCTGAGTAGTGAAACCATCTAGATCTAAGATCCAAGAACCCTGAGGCTGAGCTGCATGGGAGGACTCCTTGAGAAGTTCTCAAGGAGTCCTCCCAGCTCAGCTGCAGGGTTCTTGGATCTTAGCAGGCTTCTCAGTAATCGTAATCACAGGTTTTTAATTGGTGTAATGATGATACACACACCTGTCATGACAGAAGGTCGTCATTAATGTCAACATTTCGGATTAATCTCCAAACGATGGAGAGTCCTGTTTATTTTAGTAGTTGGTTTTGTCCAAAGTCTTATCACCCGTGTGCATCTTCCACCCGTAAGACTTTTCGTCCCGTCTTATCGTAGTTACAGTTGATCCTGACTCTGACCGCTACCTTTGGGGGCGTGAGGTCAAAGTTTAGCAACATGGCAGTGTAGGAGCTCCCACCGCTGCCACCAGTGTTATGTATGCTATACTATAGTAATACTAGTATGGACGTCCACACTTGACCACGATTTGGGGCAGACTGATCCAGGGGCACGTGGGTCCCTGTCCTTTATTGATATTAATCCACATCAGATGTGTTGCTTGTGGCCGGACACAAGTCCTACTCCCTGCAGCAGCCTCCAAAGACTGCCTTTTTTTCAACTCCATGCTACAGCTTACTTAACTTAGTACAAGATGCGTGATATTGGTTGTAATCTTCCCTTTGGGGGGGGGGGGGGTATAAATCATCCCTGCAATGTGAAATTGTGACATTGTAGTGATGTAGCACACAGGCTACAATGTACGTAACACTCTGACAATATATCATAATTATGTCTGTGTTATGTTTATCAGTCTCTTGGACGACCGAGGTTATCTAATTGGCGGGAAGCCACACAGATGACACGAAAAATTAGCAGGACAAAAGACCACATTCACAGCGTGCTGAGTCCTAATACAAACAATGGCGCGTGGCCATTCACAAATAAAGGAACGGGAGGAGACAATAGAACATCGTCCCGGGATGACCTCGAGGTAGCCAGATAGAATTACCTTCGAAAGTTCGAAGAAGAGAACTCTAGATCTTTTCCGCGGACGCGCTTCCTTTTTTCTAGGTAGCAATCGGTATGTTTACCTTCTTTGAAACGTGCTGAACTGTACAAACAGAAACACCCCACCCTTGTGCTGTAAACAAAAAAATCTTAGTAATCTGCAAAAGTTAGCATAATTTCTCAAGGGAATATCCTTGGGGGAGGGAGGGGGAGTCAGCTGTGTTGCTGGGTGGTATGTTGTAAAAAGGGACGGGAGGAGACAATAGAACATCGTCCCTGGATGACCCCGACATAGCCAGATAGAATTACCTTCGAAAGTTTGAAGAAGAGATCTAACTCTAGATCTTTTCCGCGGATCGACGCGCTTCCTTTTTTTCTAGGTAGCAATCGGTATGTTTGTTTACCTTCTTTGAAACGTGCTGGACTGTACAAACACCCCACCCTTGCTTGTCTGATAACACACAAAAATTCTTAGTAATCTGCAATAATTTGCATAATTTCTCAAGGGAGCGTCCTTGGGGGAGAGAGGGAGGGGGGTCTGTGTTGCTGGTGGTATGTTGTAAACAAAGCAGAGAGGGGATGTAAGCAACAATGGATCCGGAGTTCGTGTGAGTGCATGGCGGTCACTTTCATGGAAATGTTCGTGTGTGTGTGCGTACGTGTGTGTGTGTGTGTGTGTGTGTGTGTGTTTGTGTATATATATATATATATGTGTGTGTGTGTGTGTGTGTGTGTGTGTGTGTGTCACACCACAGTGTGTGTGTGTGTCACGCCGGTGTGTGTGTGCGTGTGTGTGTGTGTGTGTGTGTATGTGTGTGTGGACGTTTGTTACACAGTGACGATTTAGTCTTTGTATGAATGGAACAGCTCACGCAACTAAAAGCTTGCCAACAGAGCAATAAAAATGAATACATGATGACTGAAAAGTGCCAATCCACTGGTCCTATTGTTGTGTACATACAGTCTTTTCATCCTCCCCACGCCCGGTTGTAATTTTGTAAGCACTTACTCGCACGTAAAACAGCTCAGAGTTCATTCATTTATGATTTTGTTTCGTGGGTCGTCAAAACAAAGATAACACAAACAGATGACGCCCTATTAAACTTGCCAATATGACCTGTAGCGCATTCAGAAATTAATATAACTAGCTAGCTTTCTAAGAACCCATCCCCGTAGCGTCAGCTTGTATGTTTTCTTCTCATATCCTCTCACGTAGCTTTCCGAAGCTTTTTTTGGACTTTCGAAACTATCGTCATGACAAAAAAATCGATCATTTCCACCGGTACCATTCTCTTTTGTAGATTCTCTCCCGGCGGCTTGTTTGATGCCAGGAAGTGCGTTGTCAATGAAAGAAGCTGTTGAACTTTCTTTCCCTTTGTGGGTGGCAAGCTGTTGCGAAGTATTATCTATTTTTGTGGTCAGGGGTTATTTTGAACGTCGTCACGACTGTTTGCAGCAGGTGTTGTTTTGTGCCTTTCATGTTTACCGCGGTAAAGAGACAAAGGAATATAGCGTGTGTTTTGTCAGTGGGCTGCTGCCCGGTCAACTATTCTGCATGTTTACCAGTTGGTCTTTTCCACGTTTATAACAGTGTAATTGTAATGGGAGGTGGAGTACAGTCAGTAGAACAATGGTATATGGATTGTATAATATAATACTAACTCTCCAAGCAGAGGTTTAGCCTTCGGCTTATTTTTGACGTGTTTTATGCGTTTTTATCGGGCTTTGTTTTTTTGTACTGGTATCTTGGGTGGCGTATTGGATATACTGTCTGGCAAATGGATACTGCCTGGCCAATTTGATACTGTCTTTACAGCACCGAAAGATCTGCTTGGAGATTAAACTAAGAAGCTATGTTCACAGCTATTACAACAAGGCCGTGCTCTAAACTTGACATCAATGCAACATGCATACCAAGGAGGCAGAAACAATAAGTAAGTGGCAATGTGTTTTCACAGTAGACAGTGTTTTAAACGAATGGTGTCTTCTTGTCATGCTTAAGGCTTCTTTTCCCGACGATTGCGACTACTTAAGATCTGTTACACCTGATCATAGCTGCTGCCGTCGGCCGCGTTTTATAACCCAAGGACATTTTTTGTGTGTGTAATGTCCTTGTATAACCCAAGCACAACACATCACATAGGTTCACTGAACTCAGCTTTGTAAAAAGGCAACATCGCGATAACAGCTGGCAGGAGTATATATATATACTCCAGAGTACATTGAACCAAGATGTTAACGATTTGCCCTTGGGGACACTGCAGGTGCACGGCTCTCTAGCGTCGTCTCCAGTATAACAGAGTCAGATATCGATGTGTTCTGAATATCAAAAAGAACGGTTCTGACTCTGAGCTAGCCTGGGTGCCATCCTCCGTAGTCACCGCCGGCTCCCTACTGTCCCTACATAAGAACAGTAGCCAGCGACAGTAGGGCGGTAACTACGGAGGATGGCACCCAGACTAGCTCTGAGCACTAAAAAGGGCGGGAAACTGTCACAGAAATACACTTACAAGATTATTTGGCGCGAAAAGAATTGCAGTTTTGAGCTCCCTAATGTTGCTAGTAAGACATGTAACGTTAGGTCACTAGTGAATTCTTATAGGTTTTGTTTGCTCCTTTGTTTATTTCCGAGTCGGTACATATCGTGCCATGTATAATGTACGATAAGGCGGCTAGCACGGCCCGGTACTACTAAGTTTTACTGGGTATCAGATGTGATGCACCTGTCCCCTCAGCCATGACCCCATAGGTCTCCCATCCGTGTCTCTGATGTGGCCAATTAGAACACTTTTCACAAATAACATCGTGTCCTGAATTCACCTGCCATGTATAATGTACGATAAGGCGGCTAGCACGGCCCGGTACTACTAAGTTTTACTGGGTATCAGATGTGATGCACCTGTCCCCTCAGCCATGACCCCATAGGTCTGCCATCCGTGTCTCTGATGTGGCCAATTAGAAAACTTTTTTACAAATAACATCGTGTCCTGAATTCACCGCAGGACCCCATGGTCAGGACACGGTAGAAAACATTGTGCACATTATACATGGCACCATATGTACCGAAATGACCGAAATGCCAGAATAATCGACAGCTCGATTGTGGGCATAAAGGGAAGAAGATGTACCGACTCGGAAATAAACAGAGAAGCAAATAAGACCTATAAAAATTCACTAGTGACCTAAAGTTACATGATATCATCTGGTCCTTATCCTTTAATATATCATATAAACTCCAAGCAAATGAATCGGTTATGGGTTGTTTTGTTGGTCTTTTGTGGCCTTTTCTGCGTTTCTAGGATCCACGCTTTCTTGGGGGATATCTTTCCATCAATATTAGAGAGAAATACAGAAAGTCAGAAAAGGCCGCAGAAGACCGATTCATATGCATGGTGATTAATTAGAAGATCGATTTGTACTGTGCATGGTTCCGTCCCGTGTGCTATCTGGAAAACTATTTTCCCTGTTTAATGTGTGACAGGTTGTCTGTCCTACTCGACAGTGACTGGAGATCATATCGACCCCAAGCGTGAGGGTGAAGGCAGTGCGATATTTCAGTAGCTCGATGGACAAAAGCTCTCAAGGGCCGTCTTTTACATATGCAGCAGCTTGAGAGTCAGCTGAAAGCCACTAACAGCCAGACGAAAGAGGATATTATCGGAAACTCTTTGCCGTTTGACTGAGATAAATTTTATGGCTACACGGGGAAATGTTTTCTACCGTGTCCTCACCATGGGGTCCCGCGGTGAATTCAGGACACGATATGTTATCGATACTATTGCGTGTGAAAAAAACATCAATATCTATGACATACGTGGTTTGTTTATTTGTAAAATATTGCAAATCGGGTGTGAAGTGTCCATTAATCAAATGCAACGGAGTGTATGTAATACATGACCTTACGAAAGTCTTTGTTTTCACACTATGTTAACAAAGATTTTATTTGATATGTGGCTCAAGGTGTCAATTTTTATATATAATATAACAGACTTGTCTTCTTATAGTTGTAGATCACACTGGATTATCAAGATATACGTAAACTGTACGAACCCTGTTTTACATACATGCACCAGAATGCGTTTATTTTATTTCTAGCCCCCATTCTAAAATCCTAAACTCTAGTCAGCAACATATTAGACCTTCATGTTTTAGTTTGACCACTCTCTGTGTATACCAATCCATATATATCTGTGTCAGTTTTGGCGGGAGAGCGTGCTAGATATATTATTGTAAATTTTTCATTTTGCGACACCTAGCTACACCTTTTTTTTTCTAGCACCATTGAATTTTTTCTACAAGGATGTCTGAGTAGGAATTGTATTTCCGTTTCGGTGTTCACGTGTGAAATTTACGTTTACGTTTACTTAAGAAAGTGTCCTCCCTTAATTAAAGATGCTTAGATAGGCTTGTTGTTTATTCCTGATCATTCGGGAGCTCCATTGCTTTGTCGTTCTAATGTCCTTGGTCGTTCGAAGTTTACCACGCTGTATGTGTGTCCTTGGTGTCTGCGTTTACGTGGGAAGTTTCCCGTGCGTGGAATACGTGCGGCTACTCAACAAAAGGATCCTCACCTTGCAAAGCGCTCAGTGCAGGTCCCATTCAGTTTACTCTGGTTCGTTCTGGATATTTGCCGGGCGCTTTAGTTCGAGAGCTTTGTTGTTTTGTCAGCCAGCGTTTAACTGTTAACGTGTGGATTTTCCCGTATGAGGAATAGCTAGCGTTTACTAGTAGTATGGTCTCACTTCCACAAGACGGTTGGAAACTGAGCAATGGTGACCGACTCAAAATCATTGAGATCAAGTTCCTTGAGAGATCACTGAAAGACCTTGGAGATGTTTGAAAGATCTTTGGAAGACCTTGAAGATCGTTATGCGCTTACTGAAAGACCATGAAAAGATTTGTCAGTTTTTTTTGTTTAAATTGTTTGTTTGTTTGAATTTGATATCAGTATGCTATGGGGTTGATTCAACTTTTTAGAAAATGACCAGAAAACTGAATATGAAAATACAGTTTTACTGCCCTGAAATCGCTTTGGGCACGTTTTAAATACCTCTACGTGTGAACTTTCGCGTTACTCGTGTTTACAAAAAGGTCCTCCAGGGCGCTCACTACAGCTTGCAGTCAGTTCATTCTCGATCATTCTGTTTAGATGAGTACTCAGTATGAGTACCCGATTGCTTTGCCGATCAAAGCTACCGGCTCCGGCCACAGAAGCCGGTAGTGGCGGAGGTTTGGGACGTTGTGCCCCCTCTCCATCCCCACTAACCCCCTCTAGCACCACTTGACCAACTTAAAACTACAATAACATCAAAAGTTGCCAGTATACATCTGTTGTTGGCAACGTTCTCTCCCCTTTCAGGATCATCGAAGGGCCGGCTGTGTTTATTTTGGTTACTTCTATGGCAGACTAATATTCTCAACCTCTCGAGGCCTTTAGGAATGGGTACTAGGAGACGATTATTCAAGCTACTTCCTTTACGTCAGTGGAGGATTATTTTTAGCTCGCTCCGAGCTTGATCGATTCGTTGGTAATGGCGAGCCACGCGAAGATAAACTTGAACGGTATGTTGTACGCATGCCCCTGGGGGGCAAACGCATTTATCAGAAGCGATGCTCTCTCTCATGGCATGCTTTTACAATCAATCAACTTCATTGCACGACAATGTATGGCAAGTTTGTAGTAAACTTTACTATATAACGAGTCTAATATTTACACTATTACTCTATTTATAGTGAACAGGAACTACATACTAAAGTAAGAGTGTAATAATCAGAATGCACAGGAGACTTTGCACACATTACGAGTTTATGTCTGGGATGATTTTGCGTAGAGTGCTAGATATATATCGGCCTAGATATAAGGAAATCTACTTAGGTTATGGCATACATATGGCTTTCAAACGCCTTCATATAGTTCCATCTTGATAAACAACTGAACCTTTCCTTCTCATCTGTTGAATTTGAGTCGCCTTAGATGACTAGATATAGATAAAACTATATGAAAATGTAGATTCTTATAGTAGATAAGATACCTTGTTCTATGTTAGCTGTCTGTTACCTGTATGTACACTGTCATTTTGTCACTTGTAATTTGCCTTCAGACATGAAGTTGCATTAGTGTTATATATTAAAACAAATGCTGTAGACACGTAATTTTTCGGCACGTGTGACGTCAGCACTGGGTCAAAGTTCGTCGGAAGTCGGTACCGCCCCCCGTCCAGGTTGAGAGAAGGTTGGTGTGCCCTGATGTAGATGGCATCAGTAGTAATCTCCAAGCAGATCCTACGGTGGCAAAAAACAGTATCCAATTGGCCAGAGGAGATCTATACCCAGAGTAGTGTCATTCGGTGGCTGAATGACACTACCCTGGGTATACTAGTAGATCTCCTCTGGCCAATTGGAGACTTTTTTTGCCACCGTAGGATCTGCTTGGAGATTAGGCATCAGTAGGAGTTCTTTGATGTAGAAGCCTGATGCATAGCCTGGGTGCCATCCAATTTTGTAACGGCCAGCCCGAAAAATATATGCACGCACACACTGAAAGGTTATTTGAGGAGAACTTTGTCTTTCCCGGCTCTGTTCAAAGAAGAGATATGACTTTGCCGGCATGCCGCGAGGCAGACATATTATCTCACCTTTACATTCAACCCGGGCGTTCAAGGGAAGGTTTCCGATACACCAGGCAATTAATCACAGAGGAGCTCCATGCCGAGATGACGGATCATCGGGATGAAGATTCGCGTCGGGTTCCTCAGGGGCGGCTTTTAGTTTCATCGCTTTGACGTCACAAGGCGTCACATGATCGGGAGGATGGATAGGAACATGTTTCAAATGACAGGAATAATCAAGCCTGGCGCGGGGATGAGAAGGTATCAGAGCTCATCAAACCGTAGAAGCTTCCAGCGGGAAGCCAAGACGTCTTGCCTCACGCGAAGACATTTACAAGTTGCTTTGTAATGTCTGTAAGATTAGATAAGTTTGTTGCAAGTACATACCCGAAGGCTAATTGCAAGTGAATGTTACCATATAGATACAATGAAGAGAAACACAATGTTATTAAGAATTAGTTTTTACCGTATACTATATAGTACATCCTAAAATATATACATCGGGCTACGTCGATGGAGGTTAGACATCCAGCTAATTTTTAAAATCTATCCAGTTGCTTGAGTAACAGTTTTCTTTTAAATACCGGGCTAGATTTGTTGGGTTTTATTACAGGCACCCAAAGCGATTTCAGGGCAGTAAAACTGGGTTTTCAAAGTCAATTTTCTGGTCATTTTTTTAAATGTAGTAAGTTGAATCAACCATATCCCATAGCATACTGATATCTGTGATGTCGCTGATACAAAACGGCTGCTTGTTTTGTATCATAGGCTGGTTCTATCTATTTATTGGTGGTACCAAAAAAATAATAAAGAGACTCCTCACGTAGCTTGTTCTTGAGCTATTTCAAACGCTTCAAGTATGACATGATGGCAAAAATGTGCTAAGGAATGGCAGTAAATGTCAATATCAGACAGATTTCCTCATGCAGAATATTTCTTCTTTTGCCGCCCTGAAATTTCATTCGATACCTTTAAAAAATCGTTCCCAGAATTAAACGTTGAGAAATCCGCGCCCGTAACGTTGTGCCGGCCCCTCAGGTATATTCGTGAGATGGAAGAGCTTTCACCACGAGTGCTGAGCCGGTAATGTTGTATGCATGATCTATCGCGCACCGCCGTACTTCGTCTGGCTGCCTCGCCCAAAAAATCGATCTCAGACGGTCTGGGGATTTCAGGGCCTGCCGCATCACGTCGGCATGCCGGTGTACTCTCCAAGCAGATGATATTCTGGTACATTTACTTTTAAGAGGTTCTTCTTTTCTGTCAACAATGCACAATACTCAAATACTACTACATGTACAGACATTTTTGTTAGTATCAAATCGCTTTTTGTAACATCTTGATTAATCCTGTCAGTATTTATATATTTATTTCACTTGTTCATCGATTAATTACTATATTTTTATCGTGCTTTGCTTGCTTGTATTACGTATTGTCTGGTGGCGACATGAATATAAGTGTAACTTGAGTGTGTCGCCACCACGTCTTGTCACTGTATGTTTCAATAAAAATTAAAAATTAAAAAAATTTAAAAAGGAAATGTTGAGGCTTCGGCTTATTTTTGGCGTGTTCTAGGCGTTTTATTTATCGGGCTATTTTTTTGTACCAGTATCTTTTTTTTGGTACTCTCCAGGAAGAAGTTAAGCCTTTGGTTTATTTTGGCGTGTTTTTAGGCGTTTTTATCTATCGGGCTTTCTTTTTTGTACCGGTATCTTTTTTTTTTTACTCTCCAGGAAGAAGTTAAGGCCTTGGCTCATTTTTGGCGTGTTTTTATCGGGCTTTCTTTTTTATACTGGTAAATGGATACCGCAGTGCCTGGATAATTTGATACTGTCTTTCAGCTACGGAAAGATCTGCTTGGAGACTAGTGCCAAGCCTGGAAAATAACTTAACGCGAACTTACAATAGTTTTTCCTCGTAAAAAAACAATTAGGAAAAAAAGAGCAAGTATCAATAGGGAATCGTAAATTTTAAAGAAAATATGCATAAAAAATATAACAATTTATTATTTTATTACTACTTCTGCATCTTGTTACACCAGCTCGTGCTATCACCCGATGACAGCATAATAACAGGAACTATTGTGTTTTTAATACGAGAAAAAAACATGCCAATTTTATCATCTTATTATTACCACTTCTGCATATATAAGCTCGTTCACGTACCGACAAGATAATAGAAGGGTATACTGTATTTTTAGTACACCAAGAACATAATGCTTTATCGTATTATATCACACCAGCTGCACTTTTTTTATTGGACTTCGTGCTATTAATACTGACAACATAATAGCAGACGTACTGTATCTTTAATTCATCAAAACGTGCAATGACTTATCCTTTTATTACTACATCTGCATGCATCTTTTTATTGTACTACTTGCTATTCACAGACATCGTAGAAGTAGATCTACGTGTCCTGTATCTTTTATACATCAGAAACATATTATGGTTTATCTTCTTCTTGATCACTGCATCTGCGCCTTTTTTTATTGTGCCTCGTGGCAAGTTCATGCTATTCACAGTCAGTATAATTATTAATAGCAGGTTTGCTGTATCCTTGATAGGGGACTATAAAGGCTGGGTGGGATCGGCATAGCCTCTACCAGGCCTTTCTAAGGGGTTAGGGCATGTATTTGCAATAAAATATATTATGTTTACCTTCGGAGAAGGAAAACATATTGTTTTTTCTCAATGCCAGACGGCTGTCACCATGGTAACTGGTGCTGTAGCAGACACCCAGTGATGTTAGATTACATTATGTAGCAAGTGTTGGAGGGGCTGGTCACCGTATATATGATTATGAATGTGTCGGTGAAGTTTAGACATCCAGGTGATAAGATACGCCAAAAACAGTTACTCAAGCAACTGGATATGATTTTGGAATCCAAAACTGTTTTTTTGGCGTGATTATGAATGTGTTTAAGAATAAGCAGAGCTGTAGTTTGTTGAAATAGATCATGTGAGGGTAAACATTGTGCATTTGCTTTGCAAATATTACCTTTCTAGTTATCATTAATCTCCCTATTTGGCTAAATTTGACTATTTTTCCAGCCCACGTTGTTAGTAGGCTGGTGGAGGCTATACTACGATTGACACCCCGGAGGCCCTCTATTAAAGCGCGGGAACTGGTTTCCCGATAAGAAGGGCAGCGCGGCGCGGTATCAGTGAGAGAAAACGTCGTCTGACGCAGACAAACGACTCACGGCGTCAACGTCAGGACGAGTCAGGGGAGGGGAGGAGATTACAGGGGATACAATTTGCGTAAACGCAACGTCTCTGCGTCATGCGTCATCACTACGTCATGGAAGCTTCCATCCGGGTTTGATCCCATTCTCAAGCGGTTCCTTTTAACTTCCTAAATCTTACTTTATAGCAGTTCCTCTGAACTGCAAGCTTTGACAATCATTAGGCCAATATAATGCAGAGCTAGGAAGGCGTATTTATTATTTGCCACGCAATGGAGGGCTCCATACGATGTTTAAATCCCATTTCGCAGTGCGATATTGTCCGAAACGTCCACAGTTAGACAGCGTTTTCTCTGAATCGCAAGCTTTGACAATCATTAGGCTAATATAAATGCAGAGCTAGGAAGGTGTATCAGTTATTTGCCACGCAATGGAGGCCTCCGTACTATTTTTCACCCATTTCGAAGCTCGATATTATCTGTTAATTTAAAAAAAAGTCCACATTTAGACAGCGTTTTCTCTGAATCGTAAGCCATGACTAGCCTCTACCAGGCTTCAGAAGCGGATGGAAAGAGTAGAAATTGGCCAACACGAATGTACTGCTTTAGCTCACTAATTCCCCTGGCATATTGTCTGTCTATTTGGCCTGTCTGAAGCCTGGAAGAGGCTAACCTTGACCATCATTTGGCCTAGGAAACAAAAAAAGCGCTGTGTTTCCGGTTTTCCGACCGACCCTAGCAAAAAAAGGAAGACATAAAAACGCAAGTTGCTGCGTCACTGCTACGCAATGGAAGCTTCCATACGGGTCTTTTAAATCCAGTTTCAAAAGCTCGATATTCCCTTTTAACTTCCGAAACCTTCCCATTAAAACCAGCGGTGCCTCAGTAGATCAAATTCTGACACTCATTAGCTTAACACAGGGGGGAACCGTGTGCGTTATTCGCCTTATTTATGACGGCAATCTTTCATTAAGTTGTTCCCCGGGCGCGAGTCTGGATGTGCTATTCGGCGCCGGTGCCTGTCATACCGATACGTTATTGGCTCTACACACCCACTTAGATTCAGTGTATATTATACCTGTCTGTACATGATGTGCTGTTAACTATCGTGTAGGGTAATTCGACTTGAGCAGCTAATTTGGAGAGGAGACTTTGAACCTGCTAAAATGTTGAAATAACATTGGATGAGGTGTGGGTGGGGGGCATTTGAGGTCCTATCCAGTATTATAGATATTCTATACTTTAAAATGGCACGGCAAACCCCGAATAGTTAAATGTAAGTGTGGCTGTGTGTGTGTGTGTGTCTGTGTGTGTGTGTGTGTGTGTGTGTGTGTGTGTGTGTGTGTGTGTGTGTGTGTGTGTGTGTGTGTGTGTGTGTAAATGTAAGTGTGGCTGTGTGTGTGTGTGTGTGTGTGTGTGTGTGTGTGTGTGTGTGTGTGTGTGTGTGTTGAGGGGGAGGGGCACTTTTGTGCGAAGTCATACAAGCAAACATCAAATTATATAACAAAATACAAATGTACATGGAGATGTCTAATATTATTTATGGGACATGGGTATTGTGAACATCTGAACTAAATAAATAAAGTTGTTTCTGCCAAGTCACAGTGAGTTTTCAAAATTTGAACAATTACTCACACGCATTCATACATACATACATACATACATACATACATACATACATACATACATACAGGTGGTCCTTATGTAGAGGTGATCACTAGTACAGGTTTGACTGTATATCAATGGCCAGGTGGTCCTTATGTAAAGGTGGTCACTAGTATAGATTTGACTGTATATCAATGGCCAGGTGATCCTTATGTAGAGGTGGTAACTTGTACGGGATTGACTGTATATCAATGGCCATGTGGTCCTTATGTAAAGGTGGTAACTTGTACTGGTTTGACTGTATATCAATGGCCAGGTGGTCTTTATGTAGAGGTGGTCACTAGTACAGGTTTGACTATATATCAATGGCCAGGTGGTCCTTATGTAGTCTATATCAATGGCCAGGGGCCCGGTCCTTATGTACAGGTGGTCACTAGAACAGGTTTACCTGTATAACATGTTCGTATAGCGTGGCTTACACGTGAACAGGACCCGGACCTGGCTAACCCTTTGTTTGGTTGTGTACCTTTCATTGACGTCATTACTGACTAGGATGTTTGATCTAACATGGGTGAAGGACTCCCAACTTTAGACCACCTGAACTTACAATACAAAAACTCGCTGTGAAACTCTTCGGTGTGTGAACCTAGTACATTTTTCATCAACTCGCTCGAAATAACTGGCCAGGAATTCGTTTCAGACCCAGTCGAGTGAAAGGTCGTAGGCGGGGGTGAAGATAAAGGATACAGAATTGTGTGTAAATAAATATACCCTTTTCTTTTTGTGTATATGCTGTGTATATTGTGCGTAGGCTTGAAGTAACGGCACGTTATAGACCATGTGTATAGCCGGAGATTCGCTCGGAAGAAATCAAATCTGTACCCCCTCTTCTCTGTACCCCCACATGCTATCTTACGGCAGTGTAATAAACTTTCGAGGAAATAAAAGCAAAAATCGGGTATAAATGGAAATAAAATAAACACAAGGAAGCAAAGTTCATGAGACCAAAAAAGTATAGAACTGTTCCTTCATATTGTTTTGAAACATTTAGAAATAACCTACACACACATACATATATATATATATTCTACTGCTTCGTTCTCTCGGTCACGTCAGACCTTGAAAACGGTTGACACACCTTTTCGCTTGTGTACACGGCTAACAAAGTCTTTAAATAGACCTGGTCAATAGAAACGACGGCACACTTACACACTAAGGTACGGCTGAGTACCACTACTAACATGGCTTGTGTTGACTGTGTATACAACATGGGGATTACTTGTAGTATGCCAGTAATAGACTCTATCGAACTCCTTGGGTCAAATGTATTATGCAGTTTTTTTTTTCTTATATCTATGAATCTGGGAAGTCAAAAAGGGGGGGAAAGTCTCCTTACGTTTATGACATGCAAAATGCGTTGCACGGGGATATACATGTTGTCATTAAATAGCCAAAAACAAATTCATATTTCTTATGCAACTAGATAAACCATGTATTATAAGATCCATCTGTTCTTACATTGTACACTGACATCTGTCTTAAGAAGCGAGAAGAAGTTGAACCTGTACATACTAGAAAACGTTAGCCATTGTAGTTGTAGTAGGATGACACATATCACTGTAATTGTTCCTAGAGTTGCTTTATCATCATGACCTGTACTTAGCCTGTAGGAGCATAAACGTACAATAAAGGTCTTTCATTCATTCTTAAAGGCATCCAATGGCAATGCAATTTTAGGGCGGCACAAAATTTCTGGATTAGGAAATCTGTCTGATATTGACATTTACTGCCATATCTTAACTCATACTTGAAGGGTTTGAAATAGTCCAACAACAAGCTACGTAAGGAGTCCCTTTATTTTTGGGTACCACCAATAAATAGCTGGAACCAGCATACGTACAATACAATACAATACAAAACAAGCAACCATTTTCCATCAGCAACATCAGAAATTTTGCCTCACAGATATCAGTATGCTATGGGATAGGCTTGATTCAACTTACTGCATTTAAAAAATGATCATAAAATTGACTTTAAAAATCCAGTCCTAATTCCCTGAAATCGCTTTGGGTGCCGGAAAGTATACAATCGTACATAGTTACGTAGGTCATCTCTGTTTTTCTTCCCCCACATGGTGATTCCAAACTGTTGTGGCGACCCTCCCCACATCACACACGTACGCCGACACCACTTCTGTTTACACCACCGCCAGGTAAATGTCCTCCTCCATCCGTTGCCAGGCGACGCTCCAATATTATGCGCGACTAACACGAGGCGAATTACCGCTCATAGTTCTTCATTAACGCTAAATTGGCGCGCCGGCGGCTCATTATTTTGCAGGGAGAGGGTACGCAGCGGGTTGAGGAGCGCTATGATGGGTTTGAATAGTGCTCAACGGGGGCGATGGGAGCTATGGCATTAGACTGAGAGCGTCCTTGGCTTGGCAAAGTGGGATAGCTAACAGGTGTCATCAGGAAAAAAAAAACACAACGCCATCACAAAATCACTCCGGGCACAAATATGTGTAGAAAACACAAACCGTTCCTATCGATGTATATAAATTTTATATTTTACGTTAACCACGTTGTATTACATGTATGAGTGCTGTGGCATTAACTTAGAGCGTCTTTGGCTTGGCAAAGTGGGATAGCTAACAGGTGTCATCAGGAAAAAAAAACACATCGCCATCACAAAATCACTCCGGGCACAAATATGTGTAGAAAGTACAAACCGTTCATTTCTAATGATGTATTCTACGTTAATCACACAGAAGACGTTGTATAACATGTATGAGTGCTGTGACACTAGACTGAGAGCTTCTTTGGCTTGGCAAAGTGGAATAGCTAGGTATCATCACTCATCAGAAAAAAACACAACATCACAAAATCACTCCGGGCACAAATATGCGTAGAAAGTACAAACCTTGCGTTTCTGGTAATGTAACGTTATATACTCTACACTAACCACAAAGAAGATTTAATACATGCATCTATTTCACGTGTTTGGAGGAAAATAGCTACAAATGCGCATGTTTTGTTTGATGTCCTTATTTGGGACCATGTAGGTCACGGAAAATGAATCAGCAGTCTCCGAATAACTCGCTATCTTTACTCATCTAACTATTCACATGGACATACGCGGGCTCTTACACCTATACAGATATGTTGATATACATGTATGTTATTTTTTTTTCAGAAAAAGAAGTCAAATCAACAATTAGAGTCAGCATTCAGACTAGAGTAGTCACATGTTTTATTGTACTTTTTTCGTCTATTTCGTGTAGCTTGCAATTAGCCTTCTGGTAACAATTTGCAACAAACTCGTGTTTGAAAACGTACGTATGTGTATCGTAGCAACAAAGGGAGTGCTTCATCCTGAATGTCGTCTTCACTCACATGCGAGGACGCGGGATCCCACAGAAAACATCATCAGTGGCACAAAATATGTGGTTGGAAAACGTGCGCACATCCTAGCAGCGTAAGTAGTCCTGGCAACGTCTTCACTTCGACACGCACTCGTGTTTGTAGATATAACTTATACACCAGATGCGGAGACAAGTTTATAAAACGTGCTCGTCATAGCAACTACATGTAACTTACAGCGCTTAATCATGAGACTGAGTGATTCAGTCGAAAATTCCGGTGAGTGAAATTTATGAGTTGGAGAACAGTTTAAACTCTTCATAATGCTTCCAATATGTTTCAATTGCAAAATGTGCACTTCCTAGCAACGTATATAGCCAGTGCTTGACCAGTCTTACGTGTTCACGTAGACCAAGGTTTAGAAATGTACTTTTTTTTTTATTATACACACAAAACAAAATACAGGACCTAGTGGTGGTACACTTAAGTTAAAAACTTATTTTGATACCACCACTACATAAATAACATACAACTTATGTCTTCACTTAGACATAGTTTTAGATATGTACATTTGTGGAAACCTGTAGCAAAACAGCGCTTCATCCTGATCCTACATCTTCACATGAACTTCATATCATAAAACACTGCCACAAATCTCTGTTCAAACGTGCACGTCCTAGCGACGTAACAAGTGCTTTGATTCTTACGTCTTCAAGTTTTAGATATGACCATTTCTGGAAGGAAACCTGTATCAAAACAGCGCTTAATCCTGATCCTACATCTTCACATGGACTACATATCATAAAACACTGGCACAAATCTCTGTTCAAACGTGCACGTCCTAGCGACGTAACAAGTGCTTTGATTCTTCGCCCATTCTTCGTTAACGTGTGCAATTGCTGTCGCATGATAGTAGCGGGCCACCAAGTTTTTAAAAGAAGCAATAACTGCGTATCTTGTGCTTTCCTGTTATCAGTACATGATAGCAATATACTAAGTTATGTTTTACCGCAACTGTCAGCTGCCTTCGGGTCGTCCAGGCGAAGATTTTGCTAAGAAACACGCTAAAATCACCTGTCGCAACCACTAGTAACGCACAAAACGTCGGATTCAAACAATGAAAACGTGTGAGTTGACTTAATTTTCAGTCATAATCTACACCTATCCACCAAACTGTCTTGCCACAGGTGGATGAACTTGTCCAGCTGGCGTCCATACTAAATCTGATGCCGTTTTAGTTTTGTCGCAAGGTTTTGTCTAACCTACGTTATGGAAAAATAGACGGGTATAATTCGCCCACGAAAAGACATTTCACAATAATTTTCACACTGTCTTATCCGCTAGACTGTGTTTTTGCGAAACAAATCCATGGCAGGGAGAACAAAACACGAGTATCGGAAAAATGACAACAAAAAACAGCGTCAGGCCATTTGTCAATTTTTAATTCTAACCTACGTTATCATGGTTATTCCATTGAGATTAGAGACAGATACTTGCACTTCCATTCATCAGAAAGAGGGTCATCAGATATACATTTGCATGTAAATTTTATAGTGTAAGGGCTGACGGCTTGGATTGTATTGATCATCATAAGCATAATTCTAACCTACGTTATCGTCTAACCTACGTTATCATTTTTTTCTTCACTGTGTTATCGAATTTACAGGAAAAGGATACGATGCAAAGTTTGATTAACAGCATTTTATCAACTGTAACAATACTGTAGTTGGCCTTGTCTTGCTAGAAAATCATAGTACAAAAGGTTTACTCTCCCTGCTTTAATCTCCAAGCAGATGTAGCACGCGAGCTTGTTTTGGCTATTTGGTGATGTCTTTGGTGGTTTGTTACGGAGATTACCATATCTACAGACAAAAAACTTAATATCTCGAAAAGTATAGGTGGTAGCACCGTACAAAATTGGCAAAAGATAGTCGACAATACTGGTAACAAGTTCAGCACATTTGTTAGGTATTTGGAAGAACTTTATTTTTCACCATTTTCTACCCCCAATTGCACACGTTAACGGAGAATGGGCGTCTTACGTCTTCACGTTTTAGATAGATATGACCATTTCTGGAAGGAAACCTGTATCAAAACAGCGCTTAATCCTGATCCTACATCTTCACATGCACTTCATATCATAAAACACTGGCACAAATCTCTGTTCAAACGTGCACGTCCTAGCAACGTAACAAGTGCTTTGATTCTTACGTCGTCATGTAGATACACACTTTGATATGTACATCTAGGGAAGCCTGTATGCAAACGTGCGCGTCATATAGCAACTAACTAGCGCTTGCTGCGTAGCCTAGATCTTCACATGCCCGTACACGGTACATCATGATAATCCTGTATAGATAGACATGCTTGAAAACGTGCGCATCCACACGTAACTAGGTCTTCATCGTGATGGACATACAACGTTTGATATTATACTTTTAAAATCGGCCACGGACATGTTTCAAAAACGTGCTCATCCCAGTACCTAAACAAGTAGTTGGGTATGAACATTTTCACATGGACACACACATACAGGGCATTGCATCGATACACATACCTGACTGTTTAAAGGCACCCAAAGCGATTTCAGGGCAGTAAAACTGGATTTTCTCGGCAAAGTCAAGTTTATGATCTTTTTTTTAATGTAGTAAGTTGAATCAACCCTATCCCATAGTACACTGATATCTGTGAGGTAAAAATGCGATGTTGCTGACGGAAAACAGTTGCTTGTTTCGTATCGTAGGCTGATTCTAGCTATTTATTGGTGGTACCAAAAAATAAAGGGGCTCCTCACGTAGCTTGTTATGCTGTCCTGAAACTGCATTGGATGCCTTTAAAACGTGTGCATCCTATAGCAGCATTCTTATCGGAATAACCCATCGAGGGGGTCAAAACGATCAAGGATGCGGCTAGTGTTTTGTGTCAACACAGCTGTATTCTTCTTCTTTCACCGTGCCTGTCGATGCAGGAGAGTACTAAACACTATATTGATTATTTTCACTTGACCCTTGTGAAGAGGGTGAACAACCATGAGAAACTGACAGAGTGAGAGTGTGTTTGCGTGCCGTCTCTTTTGGATTGGTGACAAAGTTTACTCAGTCAGTGTCATTTTCGAACAATCAAAATGGCGGACCTTAGCTAGACACAACCTGTTGCGCAATACAACTGCATCTAGGCTGATTGGCTACAATGCATTTACATTGTGTCATGTCATCAGAAATTAAAAAGTTTTGTTTAATACAAGATTAGCTACACCTTGGTCATGTCCTAGAAATTGCGTGTTCGGAGACCTTCAGTTGCTTGAGTAACTGTTTTTGGCGTATCTTATTACCTGGATGTCTAACCTTCACCGACGTTCGGAGACCTTCTATAAGATTTTGTTAAATGTTACCAAGGATGTTGGCAAGGTCTCCTATAGCTGCTACTCTCCAAGCAGAGGTTTGGGTTTTGGGCTTATTTTTTTGGGGGGGGGGGGGTTAAAAAAATTCAGTGAAAAAAGAAAGCCCGATAAAAAAGCCTAAAAACACGACAAAGATAAGCCCAAAACCCAAACCTCTGCTTGGAGAGTAATGGCTGCGTCCTCAAAAAGGCGAGTGCTATTTGGACGCTCCGCTCATGTCCTTTATATCCAAATAATGAGTCTCATTAGTAGCACGTTAATAGTTGCATGCGTCACTATAGCTGACGTCAGAACGTCATTCTGTGTCTACCTGTGCGTCTACGTTAGAGAACACCTGGTATCCGTGTAAACATTAATTAATACAGACTAGAGTTTGTCAAAAATGACGAGAGATGTTAAATTCCTGGACAAACTCAACCTATATTTCTATAAGAAATATTTTCCATACATCCTTAATAACAAATTGCAAAAAGCATGCATCATTCGCAGATGTTAGTGACGTCATCACCGACGTCATAACGTCGATTTGCTTTGTCAAATGCGTCAGAAGGGGACTACATAGCAATCAACATCAGTAAAAAAACAAATCTCTATCCAATTGTTCGGACGCGGCAAACTGTACTCTCTCGCGGACCAACTCCCCTGGCGTGTTATCTGTCTATTTGGCCAATTTCTACTCTTTCCAGTCGCTTCCCGAAGCCTGGTAAAGGCTAGGGAGCCGGTGGTAACTACGGAGGATGGCACCTAGGCTACATTAAAAAAAGGATAGATACTAAAAGTAAATGGGGGGGGGGGGGGGGGGTAGGTTGCTGTTATCCAGTTTGAATAGGAGTAGCCAATGCCAGTTCCGGATAACTTACGTACGTCAAAAGCTACGTACAAACTATAGCGGCGTACGTGAGAAATCGAACGTAGCATGTAGCTTAGGTAACATACACAACACCTTCATAAAGGTTACAACTGTTTTCTTGGTAACCATACATCAAATGGATTGTGTGGGTGCTTGTTTGGTAAACGACGCCATCAAAAGGTAGAGTTTTCTGTTGCGATTCTATCTCGTTAGGCTAGGTACAGGTCTATTGTACACATGGGTGACCTGCGTTTGGTTATTCCATGATATTATAACAGTCCGGTTTGACAGTAAACATAGCATTATCGTGTGCAAACGTCGATATACGTACATCGTAGAGGCGTGGTTTCCATACACAACGTCATAAAATGTTGATGAAACAAACACAGCAAATTTTTTTATGAATGGCTGTCCTCTACACACTTGGGCCAAGGGAAAAAAATGTCGTGTTTCCGGTTTCAGTCCTAAAAAATTATGACTATTGGTAGGTAGGGATCGTTCTTTTTTCTTTTTTTGTAGATTTCGGCTGAACTGATTCAACATTAATAACAACAACCTTTATTGTACATTAATACCATATTGGGCTAAGTACAGGTATACAAGTACAAAAGTACAACATCCAGTAGCGAAATACATAGGACTTCTAATACTACATTGTAAATATATAACATTCATGGGTTAGCATAACAAATACAGTTTAACGATGTAAAACTGGAATGCCTCAGGACCAGGGCTGTCTCTAGGACCTGTCCCTCTGTTTCCTTGTGGGGAAGGGACAAATATTTCACCCGATTTACTAAAAAGTTTCCAAGATGGTGCAGTGCAAGTACTATGTTTGTTCTCCACACTACTGACACTTTTGATGCCAGACACAGAAAGGTATGCTACTCCTTTATTAATAGGCTAAACAGCACCAACAATAGCATAATACAATGTCTGCTGAGGTCAGATTGTCAGTACAGAAACTCTTTTAAAAAATGTATATAAGATGCTGTATGTATAGTTTGTGTTTCTATGTTTGTACCGTTGTTTTTTTTTATGGGTGAAATACCTGAAATAAAGACATTCATTCATTCATAAAATAAAGATTTGCTTCTGAGAATAAAGTTTCAGAGGGTTTTAGATTCAGATGTCTGATCCAAAATTTTATGGCCTCGTTCAAAAAAAGAAAGGCCAGAGTCGCGGGTTTTTGCCAGAGTCGGTCGGGAAATTTAACCAGAAACACAATATTTTCCCCCTAGGCCTTTTATCGGCTAGACACGGATGGAGTTTGGATCAATATTGTGACAAGCCGACGTTGTCTGGCAGTTCTCGGGACTCCCGGATCTTTGTGGTAGGAAACGTCGATACATTGACTCTTCTTGTGACGTCAGTTGCGGCACGGATGTATACTTTTCGCTACAACTACGATAAAATCGGACCTTGTCCAGTTTTCTGAGTACACGTACTCAAGCCTTGGCAAATATCCTTAGTTCCAACTTTAGAAAGTTTGTCAAGATCGAAAATCTTGATAGCTATAGCCGGGCTAAAAATAGAAACTCGAGTGATATTTTTTACACAAAGATGCTATTTACGGCGCCTAAAACCTTCGGGAAAAAAAGATTTGGTGGCTCTGAGAGCACTTCCGATTCTTGTTCTAGCTAGTATACAAACACTCCGTGTGTATACACGTGCTGGTTCATATAACTATGGCTAAAGGCAGCTGCCAAGATCCCACTAGTATGACGTCACTAGCCACTTTCCTCTCGTTCCCATGGTTACTAAACGGCTAAATTACACCGGGCGGCGATCCGAAATAGCACCTAACGGCTTTTCAAGGTTTCTTAACTCGATCTAAGAGGCTATAATTGTTTCCTTGAGCATCCTGCTACGAAAATAGCTATTCTAATGGTATTACTATTATTACCATCTATATCACATTAGTTATCATCAAATCCAATATATTATCCATTTACTCGCCTACTAAATCCGGCAGATTTGGGTTTCTTTCTTTATCAATTAAGCTAAAAATGGAGCAGTGCGGAAGGGAAATGATAAAGGCCGCTAAATTAAGTAGTTTCATATTATTACTGGGACTGAAATAGCGAGGAAACGCAAATATTAGTGTCCAAAACAGTCTATAGATAGCAGCAAGGTGTGGGAATTTGACACATATCTACACACCATTACCTACTACCATTGTAAGACTTGAATGCATGTGAACTCAAAGCGTCTACAGGGTCTGTGACAAGGTTGACAAATATGAGTTTAAAAACGAGCTTAGCGTCTTTTAACCTCGCCTGGATGCGAGCATTTTCAGCTGTAGAACGTTCTTTCGGTCAGAAAAGCGACCGGTAGAACGTACGGAACCTAAAAAATAAACTACTTTTAACCTACAGATTTAACGACAACGTTTTTAACCTTCTCCTTGCTGCCTAATCCCATAACCAATGCAAGGGGTTACCTTAGCAGGCTGAAGGTTAAACTTACTTTAAAATCTCATGTTTAAAATCTCATGTACATTCCCAATGGAAAAACGCCGATAGCCGTGGGTGGCTTTTGTGTTCCTACAAAATCGAAGACCATGTAGGTCAAGGGCTTGCCCACTCAGCCACGCAACAAGGTCAAGAGCAAGAGACCCTTCACAAGAGTACAGCCCTACACGTGAGAGGGTTGTCACGCGTCCCTTGCGCTCTAGCGGGCGGTCATTTTGACCCGCAAGTTTATCTGAGAAAGCTTCCCTCGTTGACAGATGCGCCACATGTTTATATATCCATTAAAATAAGTGCCAACGATTTAAACTGGATAGAGAGACACACCGAGAGCTAAAGAACAGCTGTCGCAGAGTACAAGCTGCTTCAGCTATCCATGTATATAAATATAAAGCTGAGCACCTGTGTTACTAATACTAATACTAATACTCCAATGGACCCAAGTAGTGCCAAACTGAAGCCCCAAAATAGCACCTACAATTAACGTGTAAGACCTGCGATCGTTTCGTAGTCACCTAACACATGTGAAGTACATGTGGTAGTCATTAACGTGGGCTAAGAATAGCGCACTGCGAGCTATTTTTATCTCGCTGCGAGCTATTTTTGAATCGAGACAATTGCCCTGGGACGGGACGTCGGGTTTAACTCGATAATGTTGTAGAATTTTTGCATATTTGAATCATAAGAATCTTCTAAATTTAGTAACGCAGTGTATTTGGAGGAGCCCTTGTTGCTATTTTAAGCAAGGATCGGTCGCTGAACATTAAACAAAAAACAACACGGTGTAATGATTTCTAACGTCCTTGGCATCCTTCCAGTTTTCTTCTCACGGTTCCGCATTATGTTTACCTTCGCAGAAGGAAAACATATTGTTTTTGCTCTGTGTCTTCTTCTTCTTCTCCAAACAAATAAGGTCGGTCAATCGCGACCTGGACCAGACGCCTGTCACCGTCTGCTGTAGCAGACACACTCTGGTGTTGGATATCATTATGTAGCAAGTTGTAGGACAGAGAGAGAGGAGCTGGTCACCATATGTATGGATGTGTTTGAGTGAGAATAACAAGACCAGTAGCCAGAATAGCCATGTGAAGGTGAACGTTATGCATCTGTTTTGCAAATGTTACCTTTCTAGCTGCTTTCTATATTACCTCGAATCCTTCAAAGTCACAACTTTCTAAGAAAGCTGTCTAGATTCCCGAGACAACCATATCTTACCAGGCAGATTTCACGTTGCATGGGCGCCCATAGGTCTGGGTGTGCTACACTGCTGTAGTTGCGTTGTTACGTTTTTAGTATTCTTAAAGTGTGCGGTGGTTTTATCCTCACTTGTTTATGGACAAGCCCTTTCAATTCGACAGGCGCAGGTGCACATGACACGCAACAACCTTTCCCGTATTGTGAAATACACCTTGCTTGCGCAGATGTCGTCCTTCAATAACATATGGGAGCCCATTAAAGCTGCATTATGTAACATTAGGATGATACAAAAAGTAAATTTTCTGGTCATTTCTTTACAATTAAAGTAAGTCGAATCAATCCTACTCCATTGCAAATAAGTTCCATTCAGGAAGTGGAGGTGCCAAAATATGACGCCTTACGAGTGTGTTTAAAAGCTGGAAACACTGCTGTTAGCCATGTTTGTTTACGTTCTGTTATTTTGTGGTGGCACCACAGACTGAGTTCGCCTCATGTGGGCTGTTTTAGCGCCAACCATAAATGTCAGAAATGTGAGATAATTGCACAAATATGTTGAAAAGTGGAAGTAAATGACAATCACATGAAGAATTTTTCAATTAAAATATTTCAATTTTTGGTGCAAAAATGTTACATAATGCCCCTTTAATGCTTCGGTTGGTGGGAAAAATAATAGAACGGACGACCGACTCTTGAAAGTGGCCACAATAGCCAGTTTCGTATTGCGCAACATACGGAGAACCTCTTCCCACGGCCTAGTTAGTTCCCATACTCAGTACATCCCGGACTTTCACACGTACGTCCGGGGGCCATTGTTCGGGAGACCCGGGCTTTTATAGATCCGACGGACTTAAGTAACAAAAGGTAAACAACTACACTCCATAAGAGTTATGCATTGTATCGAATCGACATATCGGTTTTTCTTTCTTTCTCTCTTTCTTTCTTTCTTTCCTTCTTTCTTTCTTTCTTTCTTTCTTTCTTTCCTTCTTTCTTTCTTTCTTTCTTTCTTCTTTCTTTCTTTCTTTCTCTCTTTCTTTCTTTCTCTCTTTCTTTTTTCTTTCTCTCTCTTTCTTTCTCTCTTTCCCTCTTTCTTTCTTTCCCCTTCTTTCCCCTTCTTTCCTTTCTTCTTGCTTAACTCCTTTGTTGCATCTTTGTATCGAATCGACATATCGGCTTTTCTTTCTTTCTTTCTTTCCCCTTCTTTCCTTTCTTCTTGCTTAACTCCTTTGTTTGTTGCATCTTGAACATGAGTTTTCGGCAGCTGTCGTCCGTACGTGTAAAACTGCTAACGCCCCCACAAACCCAGGTTAGCTGCACTCCCACATGCGCCACCTGCGACCTACCCAGAGGTGGGTGTGTAAACTCCACTGGGGCAATGATAGAAAGAATTTGTTTGCGACAAATTATGAACCTTACTTGAAGGCAACTCATAACGAGGAGTGATGAAAATCGCGAAACGTAGGACTGAAAACCAAACCACATCGACATTTTAGCCCCCCTCTCCTTTTTTTTAACCTCCCTTTAGGTTTATATATACTCCTCGCCATATTTCATAACACTGGCCATGTGTCAAATTTGACTTGTGTAACCGCTACGTTGTCCTCTTTGTATAACCATTGCTGCTTGAATAACGTGTTTCTTGTATCTACAGGCCCCGCCATAACATATCCTTCATATTTTTCAGCAAACCTGACCATGGAGCTTCTTACGGTAGCCTTTGTAGTAGGAATTAGTTACAATAAAAATCTGAAGAGTGCCGCTTACGAGTTGACGAAGACACGCTACACACACGTGCACACAGAGAGAGTGGAAAGAAACAAAGAGTGCTCTTGTGCACAGTGCCAGACTAAACAGTGTAAAATGTCTACCACCTGTGTTGTTGCTCGGTGTTGGCGGGAAAAAAAGTGTGACGACTCAGCGGCTTTGTTTGATGGTAAAATTAACGCGGGACGGCGAGGCTTCTTTTCGTCTCGTATACAGTTGATGCCATATCGCAGAACGGCACACCTTAGGTATACATGTATTAAGCACGTCGGCAGAACGTACTGCGCCTGCACAAAACCCTGATTTTTCACGTTTTTCGTTGGATGTTTGGTCAACGTTGCATCAGAATTTTGCCTGTTGCAGACGATATCTTTTCCTATACAACATCTGAAAACTGCAGACAGGCTGTCAACCTTATATGCTCTACTACAACCTTATATGAGACGTTCTGCCAAAGTGGTATGAACAATACATTACGGGTTTCGCGCAGGTGCAGTACGTTCTGCCGACGTGCTGGTATATTAGCACTCTTCGTCAACACAGTCATATTTTGTGGCGTAGAGGATTAGGGTTTTAGACTTTTTGACCCGGGTTCGAATCCGAGCTTCTGCTCTGTCTTTTTTCACCAACATCTTTACCATTTTCACTATGCTGTCGTATTGTATACATTTGCAATTGACATGTTGTTTTTTATACCTTTTAAATATTTTTGTCCCTCAAAAAAATTATGATACGCTCGCAAATGACATCGACCATTTAGCGATATGGCGTCGACTGTTTCAAATGGCAACGACCGTTTACGAGACGGAATTTTTAAGACAAATGCGCGATGGCGTGCCATTTTACCTGGCCAACGTCGACCCAAACACGTGACTGTGACACGCGACGTCCGTATCCTATTTCCGTACACGCGTGACCTAGTTAACAATCTCCCGCCACAAATCTTCTATTTATTCCCAGCAGCGCTTTGAATGATTTAAAAGTAAAGATAGAATCGCTTGTGTCGACGCTAGACGTCATTCTAGCGGAAGGGGGGAGGTCTATAGTATAGCTAGCTAACATTACTAGTATTGCGTGCAGCGTTTACATGTATTGTAGTCGGGTCTGTTTCATGTTGCCCGTTAAGCATCGGAGGTAGAGTAATACCGTTACGGTAGGCTATATATAGCAACCTTTCCAGAACTTCGTTGCTAGCGGTATTTGGTCCTTATACAAACAAAATTTGCGATCTTTACGTGCTATTTATCAATCCAGTGCGCCATATAATAGTGTTCTATAAGTTGGAAAGAACGCTGTGAATTATTACTATGTACAAAATGGCATAAAATCCGCCCTCATAGGTGGTCAGTTCCGTCCGTGACTGTCCGGTATGTTTGGTAACCTGACCCGGGTGGAAAAGACAACAATTCCCGGCTAAAATTAGCCCGCCAGCCGGCCTCACCTGCTGCAGGTGGCGATGAGACGGTTTTAAGGGACCACCGGGGGAGCTTATCTAAGACAGTCCGTACACACACACTTAAGAATGACAGCACTGTTCCTTTCAGACACGTCTTAGGCGGGAACGTTAAGTCGTTAACAAGAGGTCTTTCAGAAGTGGGGCTTTACATAACGACTCATTGTGTACATGACCTAAGACTGGTATCAGTAGCCGCTTATGTAACGTAATGATAAACGTACCAAGTCAACCTTACACGACGTTGTACAGTGTATTTATTATGGAAAACATACAAAGCTGTTCAACCTTCTTTCCGCATGCTCAACGGAATTTGTCACATTACATGCTATAGATAAATTTGATTTCATTCTAGAAGGTAGTAACCCTTACTGTGTACAAATAGATAAATATATCAAAGAATGTTTAGAACTTAGGACAAGTAGTATAAGTTGATTCATATATTGTATTCTCATACGTATAGGTCAACTCTATTGTACTCACGTGTCTGTCTATATGTCTAGACCTTACGAAAGTCGCTGTACTTTGTTGTGTCAAGAAAGTTGTATAAACGTTTTCTGTAGCTCCCAATTGGTCTGAACCACCGCTATTGTAATCTCCAAGCAGATCATTTGTTAATCTCCAAGCAGATCTTTTTGGTGGCTGTAAAGACAGTATCCATTTGCCAGACAGTATCCAATACGCCACCCAAGCTAACGTAAAAAAAAAAAAGTTACCAGTACAAAAAACAAAACACGATAAAAACGCCTAAAACACGTCCAAAATAAGCCAAAACCTAAACCTTCGCTTGGAGAGTAATCATTCGGTGGCTACGAGACAGTATCAAATTGGCATGGCGTATCAAATTGATACAGCAGTATCCAATACACCACCGTTTGACTGGTGAAAAAAAAAACATTACCGGTACAAAACATAAAAACAAAGCCCGATGAAAACGCCTAAAAGACGTCAAAAATAAGCTGAAGCCTAAACCTCTGCTTGGAGAGTACCGCTAAGGTTGGTTCTAGGTGGAGAAAGTGTGTGTTTTTTCCAGACAGATGGGACTCTTCAAGAGGAAGTATGTGTTTTGTAAACTGTGGGTCAAGTTAAGTACGTGTTACATGTATACAGACAAGACTGTTACATAACCGTATCATAATCCCTTTCTGATCATGCTTGGAGATGAGCTAGAGACACGCGATTACTTTTAGTGTTATTAATAATGCAAAGTTTACATTCAACGTCGGTATGTTTCATTTCGGGAAGGCACATGCGATTGCACGCTCTGGACGTTTTATGTTTTACAAGCGTTAAGCGCTTTGACTGTATTCTAATCTCCAAGCAGATCTTTTGGTGGCTACAAGACAGTATCAAATTGGCAAGACAGTATCAGGAAAGACAGTACCAAATTGGCATGGCAGTATCCAACACGCCACCGTATTAAAGGCTGGCGAAAAAAAGATACCGGTTAAAAAAAGCCCAATAAAAACGCCTAAAGAGACGTAAAAACCGAAGCCTAAATTAAGCCTCTGTTTAGAGAGTAACTTCAGCAAAGAGGTTATAAACACAACTGCAGATGAGATATTTTCAAAACGGTGTCGAGTTTACAAACAAGCGAAGCAGCTATTTCCTCTGGAGTGTTCTGCCACGGCGACCGTTGACTTCACAGGTCAAGAATCTATTATCTACGTACACTGATAACCATCCTTTGTTGACATACCGGTAGGTTACATTGCTGAGGATGGCGTGCCCAATTTCGGGCCTTCTCGCGAACAAATTTACCTATTTTGGCGTCAAATGTGGAAGGAGAAGTCCTTTGGTCCTGACTTAACTTATCTATTTCAAGAATCTATTATCTACATACACTGATAACCATCCTTTGTTGACATACCGGTAGGTTACATTGCTGAGGATGGCATGCCCAAATTCGGGCCCTCCCGCGAACAAATTTACCTATTTTGGCGTCAAAGGTGGAAGGAGAAGTCCTTTGTGGTTCTGACTTTACTTGTTTTATCTATTTCAAGAATCTATTATCTACATACACTGATAACCATCCTTTGTTGACATACCGGTAGCTTACATTGCTGAGGATGGCGTGCCAAAATTCGGGCCTTCCCGCGAACAAATTTACCTATTTTGGCGTCAAACGTGGAAGGAGAAGTCCTTTGGTTCTGACTTTACTTGTTTTTATCTATTTCAAACTCTCCCATGTGCCAGTGATCGACTGTTTTCTACCCCAATGAGGGTTTGTTATGATTCACGTTGTCGTTTGAAAAGTTGCCCATCTCACCGCAGACAAGGCGGGAGTTATACGAACCAGGCACCTTTGATGATCTGTTCTTTTATCTTCGCATGTCTTCGCCCTTATGTAACCAGATTACAAGAACGTGGAACGGTCGGTATGGCCGTGGAGAGTCTGAGAGGCCGCGTGAACTTGAGACAAAGTTCAGGCGTTCTAAGGAGTGTCTCAGAATTCTTTGTGAAGGACCAAACATCCACCCAAGACCGCCAAACGTCTCAGGAATGCCGTAAGGAGGTTTGGTAATCTTGAGGAATGCAAGTGCCTGGGGACAACATGGCATACTTGTGGGCCCACACTGGCGGGCCGCGCATGTGGGCTGCAAGCTGGTTCTCCAGGCCTTGGTGGTGTTATGTATACCCTGGTAACGAGACACCCGCGTCGTTCCCACGCCACTCTTGGGTCATTTACAAGAAACACACGTTCTTCTTCCCAAACGGACATTTAAATAATAAAAAAAATGTTTGTTTTCATGACAATCAAATTCTTAAACAATTATATCCCAAGGCTCCGTGCATGAGGGCCACTGAGGAACATCAGAAGCCAATGTCAAGTTGACTTTTTCTCGATATCTCGTGATACGTGACTCTCTCTCTCTAACTAAGGACGCGATGGCCTGACTTTGGTGAAGGTTATTTTTGGTCACGTGATCTCCCCCAAGGCCTGTCGGTTATCCGGGCCAAGGCCAAGGTAAAGTAAATATACAACTCTGCTGTACCAGTCACCGTCTGCCTACCATTATCACAGTCCAATGAAGCGGTTCAAATACGCTTTGTAATTCGTGTAAGCTCAGAGGCTCTTACTACTACTACTACTACTACTACTACTACTACTACTACTACTACTACTACTACTACTACTACTACTACTACTACTACTACTACTACTACGACTACGACTACTACGACTACAACTACTACGACTACAACTACTACTACTACGACTACTACTACGACTACTGCTACTACTACTACTACTACTACTACTACTACTACTACGACTACGACTACGACTACGACTACTACGACTACTACGACTACGACGACTACTACGACTACTACGACTACTACGACTTCTACAACTACTACGACGACCAGAATTCACAAGTTTTCCCCAACATTTTTTTTTTAAATTTGCATCATGTAACACTAGGACGCTACAAAAAGTACAAAGTAAGTTGAAGCAACCCTAGTGCATTGCAAATAAGTGCCATTTAGGAAGTGGAGGTGCCGAAATATGACGCCTGCCAGCTACCTGCCATGTTTGTTTATATTCTGGTATTTAGTAGTGGCACCACAAACTGAGTTCGCCTCGTGTGGGCTGTTTTAGCGCCAACCATAAATGTCAGAAATGTGAGATAATTGCACAAATATCTTGAAAAGTGGCAATAAAGTTTTTTTCAATTAAAATGTTTCACTTTTTGGTGTAAATAATGTTACATAATGCCCTTTTAAAGGCCTTCTGTAATGGTATGACGCTTTGCAATAATAAGTGGTATTCTTTTTGCTATGATGTACTAACTAACACATATAATGCCAGGTATATACATCACAGATACAGTGGCCCAGAATGCTTTCTTTCACCTCTTGTTGTACTATTTCAATATCAATTTGATACTATCCTGCAGCCACCAAAAGATGACTGCTTGCAGATTATAAACCACCCAAATCTCCCATTTGAACACCCTTATAGATAGCCGGTCTCGTGACAGGGCAAGGCACGTGTATTGTGGCGTGCTACAAACGTCTGGGTTTTCTCATGACAGAACGTGAAGGGGGAGGGGGGCGTTGAGGACAGGTTGGTCAATGATCGTCCCTGTTCCTTTTCATTTCTATCGCTAAACTGCACTGAACTAAAATTCGGTGGCACCGCTCACGTGCATGTTGAAAGAAAGCTCGCCAAACGATCGTCCCTCAATGTCGATGCTAAGAATGGAACAGAAATAGTTTAATATTTAAAGACCTCGGAGGAAAGTCCTCACGTGGTGGTCACGTGTGGGATTAATCATCAATGGGGTTGTCGCCAAGTCAAATTTGACAAAGAGCTAATTTGTGACTGACATCGCAGTCCATCACTTGTTCCGTCACGTGGGATAAGGTATGGTGTGTTTGAGAAGGGGGACAACGCAGAGATCTCATAGTCTCTACCAGACTAACTACGTACGCTGGCTATAATAGGGAGAATATTTGCCAGCAGGGGAGTTAGGCCGCCTTGTGGTTTGACTGGCCACGCAGTTTTTGGAGGGGGAAATTAACCCTCCCGCGGACCGACTCTATTGGCCAGCTATTCCCTTCTTTTGCCGAATTCTACGATCCGTACCCCCGTAGGAAGGCCTGGTGGAGGCTATAGATCTCATACTCGGTGAAATTCTGCGAAATAAGAAATATTACCACTTTATGACAATGACAGGACGTTGATCTCGATATTTATGAAATTAAAGACAGCACCATTGGCAGGATAGTATCCAATACAGTACCCGAAGTTTGGCTAGCGAAAAAAAGATACCAGTACAAAAAAAAAGAAAGCCATATTTAAACGCCTAAAACACGTCAAGAATAAGCCGAAGCCTAAACCTCTGCTTGGAGAGTAGGTGGTTCAAATCAGAGGCAGACTAAATGTGGCTAACCTCTGGAAGCGCTGTCGTGGTTTAGTAGTATCTACCTCGACAACTGTACAAGATACACTTCTATTTCTTGATAAACACCACAACAATTCTATAAGAAACTGAACATAAGGCTATTTATTACAAGGTGAGACGATATATTTGTACAGTCTTTGTCGGAATTTCTAACACCTACTTTACGCAGTTTTATACGTATTGTCCTATATGCACAATGCAGGGATTATCAGATATGTCAGCATGTACTTTAAAGATACTCCTTTTACCCATGTATTTTGGCGGTATACTATAGCAGACGACAGACATGTATGTAACGCATTACGCCAATCATAATATTTGGAACACTCGTGTCATGGTGTTGTGTCTGTTGTGCCACGATTAGATACCACTCAAAACGTGAACAAAGGGATTCAATACAAGCCATTTGCTTAACGATTTCTCTGTTACGTAAGCAAAAAAAAAGATAAAGTGAAATGGTTTCGTAATCAGTGCACACAGCAAGGACACTAGCCGAGGTTCGAATGCACCTTTCCTGACACAATTATCAGTTCAACCAATGATAAGATGACAATTATCGGTTCAACCAATGAGAGAGTGGCTGAATATATTAGCATTTTTAAGTTTGACCCGCAAGTAGGCGGGGCTGTAGGATCGGTCCACTGACAATCAATCAGACGTTATGCAACTGGTAATGTACACCATTTGTGTAATGGTAGTTGTCAGCGACTATTATGATTGTTTAATGCCCCTGTTCCTGGGATTGTATGACTTATTTGCCGTACAATGTACTTTGGGAAGGGGATATTTTGTGACCGTAACACTGGTCAGACACAACAAATCAGGATTTCTATATAATGTTATGTTGTTTTTTCCAGCTACAAAAGCAACAAGAATTATAAGCCTCCGTGAAATATTTCTGTTTGTGGATTTCTTGTTTTATTCATAGACATTGTTTTGAATTTTTTTTGTCTACCTCTCTATGTATTTTCCACTGCCATTTGGCAAACAGAATCCCGGGCTTCCTCGGCTGGCTCTCTCTTCTGGGACCTAACTGCCTGTGTCTGACCTTTTGTTGTCTGTGGTTAGGTAATTCCCCCCAAACACGTGCTGTCGATCAAGTGTACGAACACGCAAGCAAAAACACATACATACATGTATACATACATACATACACACACACACACACACACACACACACACACACACACACACACACACACACACACACACACACACACACACACACACACACACACACACACACACACCAACGCGCCCAAAACAATACTTGCTGGAGATATTCATTGCCACGAGTCGTCCCCTGATGCCAGTAGTACAGCGATGAACTGGGAGAACGACCGTCAGGGCGAACTCTCATTTTAAACCTCCTTGCAATTGTCTAAACAAAGAGCCAGCAATGTTAGTAGCTATTCACACAAAAATATAATCAGAATGGTACTTGTTATGTCTGGGATGTACAATTAATTTTGTAAATATCGATGGCATTCAGGCAACATTGTATGTATGTCTGCAATGTTGATATGATAATAAAGGATCGAATTGACTTGAATTGAATTGAACAGAGATCGTTCCCAACCTGTCAATGCAAACACGGGGACAAGCATGTGCTCTAACGGTCAAAATGTTCCGGGCACTCACACAAAGGAATATCGACGTACAAAGTCCACACGGTTAGCGTGATAATGAAAGCTATTCTGGCACAGGTATCAGATACCTGCTGGCACGGTAAAGAATTGCCTTGAATGGCGTTTCACGTGTTAGGCGGCTGGTTATGTTGACTCTTTAGCGAACTTCGGACTTTTGCACTGCCTAGTGCAGATCACGCGGCAGGCAATGTGTGCGACCATATGGGCGAAATTTGATTTTTAATGTTAAACCAGCTCAGCGACCCCTACCTTGTAACTTGTTATACCGAGATCTACAAGGCTTGCAAATTAACCTTCCTCGAATGTTTGGGAGTCAAGGGAGTGAAAAAAACACCATAGCTTCATTGAATGCTATAGGAAGTACTCTTGGTTTGAAGAACACACCTGTTTCAGATGTACAGAACCCGGAAAGAGACAACTTTTAAGTTTTCTAACCCAGCAGAATTGCTGTTGGTGACAGAAATACACTGGAAACACTGTAAGCGACTACAACGACTCAAATATAAGTCATTGGCAACAAATTACACAAGTGCTGGTTCAGCTTGGCTTGGTCAAAACAAGTTGTTTTCCCTGGGCGAAGCCGACACGACTCAACTTTGCTCCTACTAGTACGTTTATTTGATGCCAGTACTTCAAACTACAGTTCAGACATAGCAATTTGAGATATCAAGCCAAAACAACCTACAAAGTAAGCTAGTGGTTCATCTTACCGACTAATTATTGAAGAAATGGTACGAAATCAACTTTCAAAGCGATGGATCTCCTCCTACACTGTAGCCTTAGGCTTGAAGGGAAATACGAGTGATGATATCAAAAGATATTTACTGCTATCGCTAATATAATTTGTATGGCGGGCTATAATTTGTGTGGTTCCGGGGTTCGTTGGTATAAGTGGGCGAATGTTCACAGCAACATACCCAGCTGCAAAACAAGCTTCAAACGTTGAGATGTGGCACGAGAAAAAACACTCAACTTCAATCGCTATCTAGAACTATAATAGATAGATGCGTCGCCAACGAGGTTAGAATGTAGTAGAAAAAAATGCATTCTGGTAGTCTCGTGTTCGAGGAGAGCCACACCTCGAGCACTTATCGAAAAGAGTAGGGGTCCTTCCCGGTGTGAGTGGTTCAAACCTTACAGTCTGGTCTTACGCAGCTGGTACTTACTGTACAAAGATTTCTTGGAATATCGTCTTCAAGGTCATTCTTAATAGCCACGGGTGAAAATACGTCAGCGTAATACCACACTAAATACGATAAGAACGTTCAGTCTACATTGTCAACAAGGCATACGCTCACGGGTTTAAGGATATAATAGCATCAAACACTTCTTGATATACTAGTATCTTCCTTGGAGATCTCTTGAGCCGATACCACGTGTTAAAGATACCCGGGCGATATGAAATAAGGCAACCTCTGATTTGAATCATGATGCGTGCACTACCAACAAGGCTCAAGCGTACACTCACAGGATAAAAGGATACGTTGACTTCTTTCCAAGTCTCAACCTTCCTAATCGCTTTTTATCTCAAATTCAGCACACTATCAAGGTCGTTGTTGGCGCGCATTGCATGTGAACTTTAGATAAGCCTACCGTCCAGGCGTGTGAGTTACTTGTGAACTTTCGCTTGACTAGTTATGATTGCTGTTGTTGTGAGGCCACAGCAAGTAATTTTTATGGATGACATCAGCGCTAGCGCGCATTAATTTTCGCCTGATTTCGGAAAAAAAACCCAAGAAATTTTGTTGCCCTCCGGCGGTGGTCAACATGCTGAAAATGGGTAAATATGTTGTAAATGTCTTTCGGTTAAGCAAACTTGAGGCACAATTGCTCGCGTTTGAGGTCAACTGTTGACAGTCTAAGGTGTTCCATTGTATCTGCCCACGATGGTACGACAAGCTCTTTTCTACAATTCTTCTAGTTAATCGAGATGTACACACATCTACAAGGACAGATAATACTGTTGAATACAGAAATAAAAGACCTGTTGGTTGTAATATCATGTTGTGTCACTCCAATTCTTGTGTAACAAGATTTATGATCTCAAAATTTGAAAATGTAGGAATCTTGTTTTTTGTCTTTTTGCCTGCCTTGTTTTATCGCTCTATCGCATTAAATTTGGAGTCTGCGGAGGATGTCATCCATAAAATTTACTTGCTGTGGCCTAAACTAGCTGAACGCACAAGTGCACTGATATAATGGGGATATCACTGTCCTTTACACAATAACACAAAATCTTTTAGTGGCATTTCAGTCGCATTTTTCAAAAACCCACGCTCAACACTGAGATGAAAGATCTAGAGGGGGTGGAATAAAAATGGTGTTGACAGTTTCTTCTCTTTCGCCAGTTACGTGATCCGGTTCCACTCTACTGTGCGGAACTTTCACGAGGAACCATATCAGACAGTTTCTGAGAAATCTCATCGTAGTAAAACGCAGTCGGAGAAATGGTAAGAGCTTGGTTCAGCAGAAAAAACACAGCATGCATGCCCGTAGCCAGGTTTGGGGGGTTGTTTCTACTGTCCAAGTGACCAACGAGCGCCGAAGGTTCCTATAAGGGGGTCCGGGGGCATGCTCCCCCGGAAATTTTGAAAATTGAACCTTCTGAAATTGCATTTCCTGCATTTTTGAGAGGATTTCAAAGGGAAAATCAGAGACATAAGGACTGGTGATACAAATCAGTCCACCTATTAAAGAAAAATCTTGGACCTTTAGATAAAAAGTGGACCTTTTTGCTTGTGTGGGACTGTGGGGGTTCTTCCCAACCCCCCAAACCCCCCTGGCTACGGGCATGCGGTTTCACTCTACTGTGCGGAACTTTCGCGAGGAACCATATCAGACAGTTTCTGAGAAATCTCATCGTAGTGAAACGCAGACGGAGAAATGGTAAGAGCTTGGTTCCAGCAGAAAAAAACACAGCATGTATGCCCGTAGCCAGGTTTGGGGGGTTCTTTCTACTGTCCAAGGGACCAACGAGCGCCGAAGGCTCCAGGGGGGTCCGGGGGCATGCTTCCACGGAAAATTTTGAAAATTGAACCTTCTGAAATTGCATTTCCTGCATTTTTGAGAGGATTTCAAAGGGAAAATCAGAGACATATAGGACTGGTGATACAAATCAGTCCACCTATTAAAGAAAAATCTTGGACCTTTAGATAAAAAGTGGACCTTTTTGCTTGTGTGTGTGGGGGGGTTCTTCCCAACCCCCCAAACCCCCCTGGCTACGGGCATGCGGTTTCAGTCTACTGTGCGGAACTTTCACGAGGAACCATATCAGACAGTTTCTGAGAAATCTCATCGTAGTGAAACGCAGACGGAGAAATGGTAAGAGCTTGGTTCCAGCAGAAAAAAACACAGCATGTATGCCCGTAGCCAGGTTTGGGGGGTTCTTTCTACTGTCCAAGGGACCAACGAGCGCCGAAGGCTCCAGGGGGGTCCGGGGGCATGCTTCCACGGAAAATTTTGAAAATTGAACCTTCTGAAATTGCATTTCCTGCATTTTTGAGAGGATTTCAAAGGGAAAATCAGAGACATATAGGACTGGTGATACAAATCAGTCCACCTATTAAAGAAAAATCTTGGACCTTTAGATAAAAAGTGGACCTTTTTGCTTGTGTGTGTGGGGGGGTTCTTCCCAACCCCCCAAACCCCCCTGGCTACGGGCATGCGGTTTCAGTCTACTGTGCGGAACTTTCACGAGGAACCATATCAGACAGTTTCTGAGAAATCTCATCGTAGTGAAACACAGACGGAGAAATGGTAAGAGCTTAGTTTCAGCAGAAACACACAGCATGGTGTGGACAGGATGATTAGCATTAAAATTCTAGGAACTACAGAGGAAATCTTGTAGGATCTTTCGCTGGAATCGTGGCGTGCCAAGTGAAAACATACATCTCAAGTTTGGCGCCGTATGTGTGTGGCACAGTAAAGTCTCTTAACGTAGAAAACATTCTATAGGAAGTACATATTTGTATGTGTTAACTATAAATACACGTAAACTGTGGTTTGTGTACGTATACAAGTTAAAAAACAAAGGCTAAACAGGTTCAAGGTCTGAGAAAGCCCTGTGAAACCTTAAGGTCCTTAAGGCACCCAAAGCGATTTCATGGCAGTAAAGCTAAATTTTCAAAGTCAATTTGATGGTCATTTTTGTAAGTGTAGTAGGTTGAATCAACTCTATTCCATAGAATACTGATAAGCGTGAAGCAACAATACGATGTCGCTGACGGGAAACGGTTGCTTGTTTCGTATCGCAGGCTGGTTCTAACTATTTATTGGTGGTACCATAAAATAAAGGGACTCCTCACGTAGCTTGTTTTTGGGCTATATTAAAGCTATGAAATGATTACGAAAATGTGCTAAGAAATGGCAGCAAATGTCAATATCAGACAGATTTCCTAATCCAGAATATATAATATATCTTATTTTGTTTTGCTGCCCTGAAATTGTATTGAATGCATTTAAGGAAAACTTCCTTGTTCTCACTTCTTCTTACCCTGGAGGTCCGTAACAAAAAGTAAGGGGAACTAATGAAATAAACATTCCTCGACACAAACAGATTAATGTGACGGAAGAAAGGCTACTTGGAACAGACCCAGTGGTTCTGGGAATGGGGACAATCGCCTCAGCTTTCCTTTTGGCAGATAGCCAGGTCCCGCGCGCTATCCTGTGAACTTCGGCGTACAGCTAGCTACCTTCTGATCGCTGAGACCACAACATCATAGGAACCATATGGTAGAACTACTTCGAACCGGGAAACGCATGTTGGTATTTTAAAAGATTTGGGAGGCCACTGAAGGGGGACGGGGCAGACAATTTGGTGTAGAAAATAGAATCACCGCTGAAAGTAGTTGATTTTTATTTGTTTATTTGTTTTTTTAATTTGTTTGTTTTGTTTATTTTTTATTTGCAGATTGTGACCTTCTTCTATGTACCGTCTTCTGATAGTCGACTATCGGATAGTATCTTGCCTATTATTGGACACTGTCTTGTCGCTTGGTTACGGCTTTGCAATATCTGCTTCGAGCTTCTATCTCCAAATTCAACGAACAACCCTAGAAGTAAATGGACTCAAAACAGCAGGGCTGAGGCTAAAGTGTGTGTGGGGGGGGGGGGTGTTAGACCTGGAGCCGAAGAGCCGGCATGTGTCATGTGTGTAGGCCCTAGAAACAGTTTGACATCCAGGTTACTCCTTTCAAATGCGTGCCAACTGCGAACAAAGTTCACCGCGGTCCAGTTTAATAATCATGAAAAGTAGCCTCTTGTGGTAGCGGCCCATTTCCATCAGCGCCGTAACACCTAATATTACTGGTAATGTCTGCCAAATGAGTGTAAAGTTCAGTGTCACGTATTTCATTCCAAATTAACCATACTTTAAGCTTCAATACTAATAAAGGTAGCGTGGAATATAGATTATATATATATATAATAGCTTTAAATCACAGAAAACCTCATATGTACATTGTGGTCATCAGTCCTAAAATGCCAACTTGTGCAGGCTTGCCAATGTACATGTTGTGCAAAGTGCATTGTTGCGCACCACATTTCGTCCTAGTCATTGTGAAATCGGTATCAAAGGTCACATACGTCGTACGATCGTCCTACGATCGTCTTACGATCGCAATATCTAAGGGCATTCTTGGGATATTCATGCTTGTATCCTGCACAGTTCAGCTGTCTTGTTACAGAAAGGGTTGCCTTAAAGGTGGACCATTGTCGGCGGTTGGTTCTGTCACAACCTGCTTGAAAATTGTACGGCATCAAAATCGCACGACTGACCTACGACGAATGTGACCGCGCCGTATAACCGTACATTATACCGACTGACATCTAGGAATAAAAAAGGAGAAATTTGTCAACACTATATTAATGTTTCTGTCCTTATTGAAGAATTTCAGTATAAAATGTTAATTTCTCAAATTCTTCAGGTACAGGTACAGGTCCGGACCTGTACCTAAACCTCTGTACCGGTACCTGTACCTGTACCTGTACCTGATGTTACGTTTAGGTACGCAGCCCTACTAGTCCCCACAACGCGGCCATTCAAGCTGAAGTGAGATTTCACAAATGTTCATCCATTTCGGAAGCCGTTTTTAATCACAGTAACATTACAGGCTGCAGATTGGACAGATTGGCACTGGGAACTAAAATTCAAGCGAAACAATTACCTGGAAATGAATTTAACCTGGACATGTAATAAGTGTAGATGTGACGTCAAGGCCAAAATGGAAGGCAATCAATTCGACACGGCGAAGTGAGGGCGGAACATTGTGAATATAACGGGTCAGTTTGCCTTTAAGCCCCTGTCACACATTCAGAACCTTCCCCCGACCACCAACCAACCAACCAAGGTTGGCTGAAGTTTGGGAGCAGTCTGACCAGATTCAGGACACGCCTACCTTTCTATATGAATCGAATTTGAGTTTACATCTGAGTCAAATTTGACCACCAAACACGCCCGAACACTGCTGTCCTACTCCCGAACACCAGCCAACCACCAGCCAACCATGGCCGAACCTCCCGTCCACACCCGAATGTTTTAAACATTTTGAAACATTCGGCTGGCGCAGCCGAACAGTAGCCAAACTCGCCGAACACCAGCCAACCACACCCGACCTACTCCCAACCATGGTTGGGGGGGAGTTCGGCAGTGTTCGGGAGGCCATCATTCGGCTATGCGTGACAGGGCTTAACCCAAACATTGTGAGCGTGCAACTAGGGGAATTGCGTCGTATACCAATACAATGAATGCACTAGATTAACGTAACTAGTCAGTAGTTTTATAAAACGCGATGTCTTTGTTAAGAGGTCCTTGCTTGGACTCAAGAATCAGTCGGACACCCACCAAATCTCGTCTCACAATCCGAGCTTTATTCCTCTCAGACCCTGTCACCAGAGCCCCTTCTCAGAACACTCCTCTACTGGGCTCTCCATTCATAGAACAGGGATGTGGGTTGTCCCACTATGGTCTAACTGGACTAACTAACCTACAAGTTACACAACACATAACAGTCTTACACTTCCTACTGTATCTTTTATCAATATTGTATGCCTCAGAATCGTCGTGTAGACTGTACTAGCTGATAGTCTTATGCAACGCTTTAATTAGTTACTAGTCTTAGCCTTTGCCTTACATCGTACCTGTTACAATGGTTGTGCAATAATGACTTGACTTGTTACACAAGTTACGCAACACGCCATCACATAAAAATGTCGGTCCACAAAAATCAGGTTGAGTGACTTTCCGACCTTTGGTCCTCTCAAGGCTGTGGTATGTCCATGAGCCAATCGGAAGGCACAGGTAACACCAGCTTCACGTGTTGATCAGGTGTACGGGCAAAGGTAAAGATGTTTCGCATACCTGAAGTCCAGGTAACTCTCGGTTAAAGAGGGTTTGTTCGATAAGGTGGAATGCTTTACACATTCCGTGACGTTGCCCCTCTCTCTCTCTCTCTCTTTCTCCCTCTCTCTCTCCCTCTCTCTCTTGCTCTATCTCACTCTCTTCCTCTTGCTCTCTGTTTCTCTCTTGCTCTCTCTCTCTCTTTCTTTCTTTCTTTGTTTCAGCTTTCTTTGGTTACTTTCTTTAACAGCTATGCTTAACCAAGGACATTATGTCCTTGGCTTAACGTACTACATCATTTCACACATACCCTTCCTAATTCTTTTTCTCCGTTTTTGCTCTGTTGGCCTTTCCACCACCCGTATCTTCAGTGTACGTGAGGACATGTTGAGAAGCTAGGAGGTCATTGTTCCTTGTCGTTCACGGTCAACAACCCAGGGTTACATGCACCGTGGTCTGGGTGCAAAGTGCAAAACGACCTAGCGTGTGCGCTGCATGGTACCAGTAACCATTATACAAGTGGGCACAACGTCAGCATGACTAGGCAGGCTTCTACGTACGTAATCGCTCTACGCAACGCCTCACGCTTGACCAGAACCCTTTAAAGGCATCCAACCCAATTTCAGGGTGGCAATACAAACAGTATTCTGGATGAGGAAATCTGTCTGATATTGACATTTACTGCCATTTCTAAGCACATTTTTGTCATCATTTCATACTTGAAGCGTTTGAATTAGACTAGAAACAAGCTACATGAGGAGTCCCTTTATTTTTTCTTACCACCAATAATAAGCTAGAACCAGCCTACGATACAAAACATGCATCAGCAACATCACATTTTTTGCCTCACAGATATCAGTATGCTATGAGATAAGGTTGATTCAACTTACTACGTTTTTTAAAAATTGACAGGAAAAATTTTTTACTTTCAAAATTCAGTTTTACTGCCCTGAAATCGCTTTGGATGCCTTTAAGTTACTACATCATTTCACACATACATTTCTTATTTCTTTTCCTCCGTTCTTGCTCTGTTGGCCTTTGTTTGTTCCACCACCATATCATTGGCTTCAGCGTACGTGAGGTCAATTTGAGAAGCAGGTCATTGTACCTTGTCGTCCACGGTCAACAACCCGGGGGGCACCGTGGCCTGGGTGCAAACCGACCTAGCGTACGCGCTGACTGGTACAAGTCATTCCACTGTGACGCCAGCACGACCAGGCTTGCTGCGTCACCGCTCTACGCAACGCTTACGCTTTGCCCTAACAACCACCGTGTCAGGAGCATAAAGAACCTTTTGAGAAACGTCGAGAGCAAAGACCTTTTGGGTTAAAGACAACTTGCCAAGAATCCCGGTGACTCACCAGTTCTTGTGTGTGAGCCAAGAAACCTACTGTGACGCGGTGTCAGGCGGTGGTAGGAACACGAAGACCTTAGAATCAAGGATAGAGATCTTAGAAATGTTAAGGACCTTTCGAGGAAATACCAAGGGCAAAGTCCTCTTTTCAAGTGAATATACCACCACTGGTCGCTTTGTATGAGAGCCAAGAAACATGTTGTCGCCTTGTCAGTTGGTGGTATATGTTATAACAGAATTTTAAGTCGTGATGGTAGTGATTTTCCATGATGTGTTACTTGTTTTAATTCTTATTTGTTATGTATGATGCTGATAAGTTCTGATAAGATTTGAACTACTAGTATGTATTTGTGTGAAGAAACCGCAATTCAGCCCTGGTGCTGCAAAGGTTTTTTATTAGTGAATAAACCATTCTCTCTCTCTCTCGCAAGAGCCCAAAGACCTTAAAGGGAAGGAAGACGAAGATCTTAAAAGTGTTGAGGACCTTTTGAAATGTCCCCAGAACAAAGAGCCTTCGGGTGAATACACTGCCAAAAACCCCGCGGTTGTACACTAGCCAAGAAACCCGCTGACGCCGGTATGAGGCAGTGGTAGGAACGAAGGTCGGAGCGGTCAAACCACGTAGTGCGAAGTCAGAAACTTTTCCTGTCAACAAAAAACAAGAGGCTTCGTGTTGTGCGAGCTAAGTGTTTTTCTGTATTATAAAGGATACGGATGGGACTTTCCAAGATGCCAATGTTACACAACTTCGTAAACTCCGGAACTATATTCTAGGAACGAAGGTCGGAGCGGTCAAACCACGTAGGCGAAGTCAGAAACTTTTGTTTCCTGTCAACAAAAAACATGTTAGTGTTGTGCCAGCTAAGTGTTTTTCTGTAAGGATACGGATGGGACTTTCCAAGACGCCAATATGTTACACAACTTCGTAAACTCATGCCCGGAACTATATTCTAATCCAAACAACAACGCTGTTCAAAACATGTTTGAAAACTAGCAGTCGGGGGGGGGGGGCATTGCTTTGTTTTCAAACTGTCTCGGAGCGGGAAATTAATCGACGGTAATAGAAGAAGGGACCACAAAACAAGAGAACGCTGAAGGAAGTTAGCCTATCGCGTAGACTTCTTGCGGGGTAGTATTTATTTCTACGAGCGGCTAGAGCAGCGGTTTCTTTTCGGGGGGAGAGCTGTATCATCCGCCCTAGAAGACAGGCGTGGCATAACTCCCTATAGATTCTGTGCCTCCAGCTGAGCCACACTGAACGTTGAATTGCTGTTAATAACATTTTTATATGATATATGCGTGATTTATTAGTTTATGTAGTTAATAATATATGCCTTACTTTTAACTGTTTATCAATGTTCCATGTTACATGTAATGTATGTATTCGGTGTGCACGCTATCAGCATATTCGCTGCCTAGTGTACACCTCGTATTGTCTTGTTACAATTCTTGAATAAATAAATAACTCCCTCTGCTGCATTAGAGAACCTTAGCCAAAAAAATTGCGTATCAGACCTCTGCCCCCCCTCAAAAAAATAAACGCCGATCCAAGAAGTCTGTGAAGGAGGCTAAAGGAAGTTTAAATAGTGCGCCACGTACAAAGACACCTGTTTGTCAAACACTAGTAGTGGCGCTATGTTGACGTTGTTGAATAACATGCGTATAACACGTGGTAATCATGTTTTTACAACATGTACGCACTTTGTACCACCTACTCGGAACACTATATGCTACATACATACTTGGAAGGTGTTCAAAAAGAAAACAGTTATTCTGTTATAACACGGTATCTTTAAGGAGCGGAAGTTTATGACGTCCTGACGCCGCGTCCTGCGTCGAAAAGGTGCGTAACTGACCAGAGAGGGGCACGGATTGCGGAAATCGGCGACCTTTGTACCCACTACTCCCGGTCACAAATCTTACACAACAGCGATGATAAACAAGCTGTACAAAAACATGTTTACTACTTGTTTTTGCCGCATGAGGAGAAGTTATCATTCTGGAGTCGTAAATGGGACATAAACACTGCAGATATTAGCACAGTTGCGCCATTGTTATTGTGTTGTGTTGTGTTGTGTTGTGTTGTGTTGTGTTGTGTTGTTCGTCTAGCCTCTACCAGGCTTCAGAAGCGAATAGAAAGAGTACAAATTGGCCAAATAGACAGATAACTTGCCAAGGAGTAAATGGCTCTGTTAAAACTTGCAAATAGTGTTATAACGTGTTGGGGACGTTTCCCATGTATATTGTACGTGTTAGAAGTGTAATAGAAGCATTGGTAACTTTGTACTGATTTTGCGTTCAAATGTCCAAACAGACCGCTAAAACATACCATAGAGCGAAAATTACCACTGCCCATACTTAATACAAACTGTCGCCTCTGAAGCCTGGTAGAGGCTATTGTTCGTCCGTCGTTTTTCGGAGAGGACATCGGTGTCCTTGTAACACATCGGTGACACTTCCTTGCCTTCCACCAGAAGCGGAGGCCTTCCAAGTTGCGAACATCAGAGTTTCCGTGGCCCTCACCCCAGGGCCAGGACGGTAGAAGAAAGGATGCGGAGCTCTTGGAAGAGCGCCAAAACCCAACTCTGACCCCTGCCACACTTAGTGGGATAATCGACTCTGATATTGACATGTTCCAGATACGTATTGCTTGACCACAAATCTGACCTTGTCCCTACCCAAGGCTACATGTGAAAGATAATATGATTCGCTCCAAGGGAATCTTGTTTGGGGGGAGAGGGGGTTAAATTCATCAGACATGCCACAAGGACAAGCTTTTTTTTCTCACAATATCTCTGCCAGGTGCTGAAAAAAAACTTCTGCGTCACGTTGTACAATAAAACCGCGCTTTATGACGCTATCAAACACTAGCGTACCAAAACAATTTTTCAGGCCACAATTATATATAATCCAACTGATCTGACATGCCACAAGGACAAGCTTTTTTTTTCTCACAATATCTCTGCCAGGTGCTGGAAAAAAACTTCTGCGTCACGTTGTACAATAAAACCGCTATATGACGCTATCAAACACTAGCGTACCAAAACAATTTTTCAGGCCACAATTATATACGATCCAACTGTTGTTGTTTTCCTACAAGACGTTGCAGATGTTGTAAAGGGTCGTTGGCATCATATCGTTTAGGAAAAACAACCTATTTTGATGGCGATGTTTACCCCACGAACATGCGAACTCAGCAAGCGGATTTCGTATTGTGCCAGCTAAGTGTTTTTCTTTAAGAGATGGGATTTTCCAAGATGCCAACGTTGCGCAACTTCGTCAACTCATGCCCGGAACTATATTCTAATCCAAACAAAAACAACGCTGTCCAAAACATGTACACGTTTGGGTCCCAAACTGGCAGTGGGTGGTAGAGGGGGGGGGGCTTTGTTTTCAAACTGTCACGTTGAGGTAAATTAATCGGCAGTAGAAGAAAGGGCCACGTGTTAGCACTTTGTTTTGATGGCCGTGACCTCTCGGTATGTGTGAACGTTCGACGGGACAAAGAGTTCCCAGTGCCAAAACCTCTCACGGAAAATAAATACACTTCTAACCAAACCAAGCTTATAGTTATAAGCAGGCGTTTGAGCTAAAATACTAAATATTACGGGCCTTTGTTTCAGAAAATAGTATTGTATGGTGGCGTCCTCATTCCAGGCCACAACAAGCTAGCACCGCTCTGAAAATCCAGACATATCAAACCCAGATCTAGCACCATATGCTATCAATAGAGTCACCAGACACGCGGCGCGCTTTTGAGATGCTGATACTAAACAGAAATATGAATATGCGTTCTTGTTTATAGTTTTCGATCGCTACTGCTAGACCCTGACCCGAACACTGGTGAGTTCACTCCACAGGTCGTGAGAGAGATCGGGTTTCTTGTATGGCGTGGCCAAGGATAGTCTGAAAAGACGTCTCAAGGAGTGATAGATTGCAAGGCGTCTTGACAAGTGAGAGGTGCCGTTTCTTGAGTCATTGTGTGACATGGCCAATTACGCGACGCCAAGGACATATCCTGACAAGACGCCTCAAGGAGTGATAGATTGCGTTTGTCCAATTACGACAAGAATTTCCCTTCAAGAAGTCTTGAGGAGTGAGAGTGTGTTCCTTGTGTGTGTGGCTGTGACCTAACCATTACGTCATTGACAAGGATTTCCTGACAAGACGTTACCAAAATGATAGAAAGCGTTTGTCCAAAAGCAATGACCGTAAAAAAGTACACCCTGATTACTTCTTAAGAAGTCTTGAGACGTCGCATCTGTTGTGTAGCATGACCATTACGACAGTGACAAGGATTTCCTGACAAGATGTCTCAAGAAGTAGTAGATCGCGTTTGTTCTCTGGTATGTCCATTTACAAAAGTGACAAGTATGCTGACAGAAGTAAAAAAACTCGCAGGTACAAAACACGACAATAATACTATGGCATTCCTAGCCTGGATGCCAGACTGTTGTCAGGACCGATGCACAGGCCTGTCTCTAGGGTCTAACTGAGGGGGTCTGAGGTAAAATTTCCTTGGGGACAGGTTGGCCCTGGAGCCCAGGAGCTAGCCTGTATACTGGCCGTGGCAACAATCTGGCACCCAGGCTATGTTATTCCATAGAACGTTGAAGACTTTATCGAAATGCGCTGCTGTGTTTGTGTCGTCCTTAGCTGTACAGGTGTCCAAATGAAGAAACCTTCTTGAGAAGTTTGAGAATCAGAGGACGGTATGCTGTCCTTCTTCACACAGTTCAATCACGCATTCCGAAGGGTCCTTGTACCCTTTGATTCATGCGTTCCTGTTGTTTGAGTCTGCATGCCGCGCATACCGTCCTGACAGTATAAACTGTTGCAGATCCTCAAGTGTTTTCAAATGTGGTCACCGAGGCGTCTCAGAAAAGGCTGTGGGGCAAACGGCGCAGGGATTCTTAGTATCCCCATATCTTAGATCCGCAGGTGGTTTATGTAGAAGATCTGTTGTGGTTCGACGTGTGCGTTCGATTCCAGTTAGAAGCCCCCCTCCCCCCTTTCCTAATGTGGTCGTAAATTGAAGGTGACCTTGGGGTGCAGGGTCGCCCTTGTTTGAGGGACAGCATCTTGATTCGATTGGCAACACTGCTCTGGTGTCCTGTAGTTCTCCTTCAAGTGTATTTAGTGTCAGTCAAAACGTCCCTTGTAGCTGTAGATATAAAACTTCTACTTCTATACAAAAAAAAACGTAGAAACTTTAGCATACGAGACCCATAGCACACTTAGCCTGGTTACCGTAACGTATTTGTAGCTCCCGGGTCCTACATCCCCTCCGCAGGGGATGTAGGACCCGGGAGCTACAAATACGTTTGGTAACCAGGCTATAGCACACTAGGCCCAAAGTTCCCTGTGTGCCAGGACACAGGGAACTTTGGGCCTAGTGTGCTATGGGTCTGGCATCCAGGCTATAGAAACTTCAGATCCAAGACCTTGGAATGCAGACTAACTTCCCGAGCACTTGGAGGTATGTCAGACATGTGCTAATCCGTGCCGGAGTGTTTATATCTGGTCAAGAAACGGACAAAGGGAGCCAAAGCACAGGTTGGCTAGTCTCCTCCAGACTATAATGACAATACAGATTTTAAAAAAAGTAAAATTTAGCCAAATAGGGAGAATAATTAATTGTCTAGTTTGGTCACCGGCGTAGAGTTCATTTGCCCACTTGGGAGGGGGAAATTAACCGTCCCGCGGACTGACTCTCCTGGCCAACTGTTTCCCTTTTTTGCCGTCGAATTCTACGATCCGTACCCCCGTAGGAATGCCTGGTGGTGGCTACAGGTTGGCGCCACCCTCGGTATTGTTACTATGAGATCCTTGCATTTTGATTTGATTAAGAACAGTTTTTTCTCTCTCAGAAACTCTTCGCTCGATCACCTGCAATAAGTTTACCAATCTGACCTTTTGATGAAAGGCACATTTCTAAAACAGAAGACCAGTGAGCCCGACATGTAAGAAAAATTCTGATATGTGCCTAAGACAAACATAAAAGAAAAGCTGCAAGCCTAAGTTGAAAGTTTCGTGTTGGCTGTCCAACTTTCAACTAGCCTGGATGCCATTTTAACTGTTGCCAGGGTCTCTGCTCCAAGGCCAACATGTCTCCGAGGAAATTCTACCATATACTTTTGAATGCCCGTTCCTGTTCCTCAGGCTCTAACTACATGTATTAGGGACAGGCCCTGAAAACAGTCTGGCATCCAGGCTAACTTTCAACACCTTTACAGTGAAAATAAAACGACATGGTGAGTGGCAGCAGAGATGGCCAAAGATACATCACATTCACAAGGTTTGACAAAACTGTGTCACTTGGCAACATACCAGACGGGACATATGTCCACCTGAAAGTGCGCGGTTTTGTGGTATTTTTAGCCCGACAGGAGACTGGGCTTAATTACGGTGGCAGGTCTGGCGTGTGGTTCCCCCTCCCACGAGAGAGGATGTCGCCTCGAGTTGAAGGAATGAGGTTATCTTGTCTGTGATCCTGCCTAATTGTCTCCACAGTTTTCTATCAGAAATTCCACCGATGATTCTGTTTTCATACTACATGGTCTTTGTAAGGTCGATTAGTCTATTGTTGTTATATAACGTTACCACATTAGATGTCATACGTTGTACAATTGTCTGTGATTCTGCATAATTGTCTCCACAGTTTTCTATAAGAAATTCCACCGATGATTCTCATCCCATATACTACATGGTCTTTGTAAGGTAGATTAGTCTTCTTATGGTATGTTTGTTGTTATATACCACACTAGATGTCATACGTCGTACAATTGTCTGTGATTCTGCCTAATTGTCTCCACAGTTTTACATCAGAAATTCCACCGATGATTCTCATCCCGTATACTACATGGTCTTTGTAAGGTCGATTAGTCTTCAGTTGTTGTTATATGGGCTTTATATACCACATTAGATGTCATACGTTGTACAATTGTCTGTGATTCTGCATAATTGTCTCCACAGTTTTCTATCAGAAATTCCACCGATGATTCTCATCCCATATACTACATGGTCTTTGTAAGGTCGATTAGTCTTCAGTTGTTGTTATATACCACATTAGATGTCATACGTTGTACAATTGTCTGTGATTCTTCATAATTGTCTCCATAGTTTTCTCTATCAGAAATTCCACCGATGATTCTTATCCCATATACTACATACATGTATTAGTCTTTTGTAAGGTAGGTTAGTCTCATGGTATGTTTGTTGTTATATACCACATTAGATGTCATACGTTGTACAATTGTCTGTGATTCTGCATAATTGTCTCCACAGTTTTCTATAAGAAATTCCACCGATGATTCTCACCCCATATACATGTACTACATGGTCTTTTGAAAAGTAGATTAGTCTCATGGTATGTTTGTTGTTATATACCACACTTTAGTTGGATGTCATACGTAACAGTTGTTGTGCAATAAAGTTCAACGTGGAGGGGAGGGGGAAGGGGAAGGGAAGGGAGGGGAGGGGAAGGGAGGGGAAGGGAGGGGAAGGGAAGGGAAGGGAGGGGAAGGGAAGGGAAGGGGAGGGTGGGGAGGGGAGGGGAGGGGACTGGTTACCTTCCCCACACTTTTCTGGTTGCAAAACCCATTCATTACGCAGAATGTGGGGCAGTTCATTATCCACTGCCTTCAAAGAAAAAGACAAACCTGACAATAGTAAACGTAAAGTACCTTATAGTTGATAAGACAGTAGTTTGTATGTTCTCTACTACTTAAATTTTACTTTTACACTAGTACTGTACTTGCAATCAGCCTTCGGGTATGATTATAGAAAAGATAATGAATAAAAGATTATTTATTATTCTGAAAATAAGATTATAGTTTACGCTTCTGTGACTGGTAGAAGATAACTTGAAGAGTATAAAACTCCCATTGATGTGAAAGTCCCAAATAATAAAGATATTTTGCATGATTTATCAGATAATAAAATAAATCAATAGTTTGTTTGACGTTCGCGACAACTTGAGCGTCTCAACCTGCATTAGTCTCCTTCGTTTTGACAGAACAATAAATCACATCAGAGAGCATCTTGCAAATTCAACGTGACAGGCGACTCTGTCCATGTTGACGTGACAGGTGGTGAAAGAATGGGGTTATATGTCCCTAAAGCCCCTGTCACACATTCAGAACCTTCCCCCGAACATCAGCCATGAACCAAGGTTGGCTGAAGTTCGGGAGCAGTCTGACCAGATTTAGGCCACGCCTACCTTTCTATACGAATTGAATCAAATTTCAGTTAAATTTGACTGCCAACCACCCCCAACCACTGACGACCTACTCCCAACCACCAGCCAACCTGTCCCCAACCATGGCCCAACCTCCCCTCCACTTCTGAATGTTTAAAACATTTTGAAACATTCGGCTGGCGCAGCCGAACAGTAGCCAAACTCACCGAACACCAGCCAACCACAGCCGACCTTGCTCCCGACCTACCCCTAACCATGGTTGGGGGGAGTTCGGCAGTGTTCGGGAGGCCATACTCGGTTATGTGTGACAGTATCGTTTTGACGGGCCTATAAATCACATCAGTGAGCATCTTGCAAATTCAACGAGACAGGTGACTCTGTCGATGACGGAAATGAATCCATGTAGACGTGACAGATCGTGAAAGAATAAGGTTACATGTCCTTCAAGGAACTGAGACTCCTCCCGAAGTTGACAGCTCTTCGGGGAAGGGAATGTCTTGAAGTACAGGTCTCCGAGGAAGAACATGTAAATTGATTCTTCAGGTCTTTAATTGCTGCACACAAGGAATGAATTGCAACGTGAATATAGAATAGTTATTGACTTCACACTTATTCATCTTTGACAGCTACAAGCAGCGAACATCAGAGGACCCCCCTCCCCCGTCAGGATGTCTGGACAGCACGTTGGCAGAACGTACTGCATCTGCGCGAAACCCGTAATGTGTTGTGCCGCATAGCACTTTGGCAGAACGTCTCATATAAGGTTGTATTAGAGCATATAAGGTTGACAGCCTGTCTGGAGTTTTCAGATGTTGTATAGGAAAAGATATCAATGCATTAGAATTTTTGCAACAGGCAAAAATTCTAATGCAACGTTGACCAAACATCCAACGAAAAGCGTGAAAAATCAGGGTTTTGCGCAGGCGCAGTACGTTCTGCCGACGTGCTTGTCTGGACACTACTGGAAAAGAGTCGCATCGTCCTTTTAGTAGCCTGGATTCCAGACCCATATAGAGGGGGGCTGTGGTATGGGGGCATGTTGGTCCTGGAGCCGGGGAGCTGGCCTGTGTAGGTTCTAGAAACAGTCTGGCACCCAGGCTATCCTTTCGGATGGGATCGTAAAGTCGGCGACCGTACGCGTGTATGAGGGAGCCTATGGCGTCAAATCCACTGTGACACACCTAATCGAGAAGAGTAGGGGGGGGGGGGGCGGTATGGCTGTCTAAATACCGTATTGCCTAGTAGCCACTTGAAAAAGAATCATGCTTCACGTTGAGGATGACAAAAAGAAGACGACTACTGGGTATGTTTACAACTCTCCAAGCAGAGGTTTGGGTTTTGGCTTATTTCTGGCGTGTGTTTAGGCTATTTTTATCGGGCTTTCTTTTTTTGCACTGGTATCTTTTTTTGTTGGGTTTGGGTAAAAAAAGATACCAGTGACAAAAAGAAAGCCCGATAAAAAAGCCTAAAAACACGCCAGAAATAAGCCAAAACCCAAACCTCTGCTTGGAGAGTAACAACAGGAGGCCGCATGAACTCCACACAGCACTCAGAGAGTTGTTATCACTGGAAAGCCAAGGTCGCTCCTTCTCTTCTTTCTTGGCAGACGACCAAGCGCCAAGCAAGGCTGAGTCAAGTAGTGAGTGGATTGGCCTCAAGAGTGTCGATTCTGATCGAGGAAAGCCTCCAACCTCCTTGAGGTAACGTTGTGGAGGCAGACCGTCCGACCTAAATTCTATTATCAAGGCGACATTCAGGGCATACATCAGACAATTTATTCCAGAGATAAAAGGGTACGTACTACTAAAGTCTCGACACTCTTCCTAATGTTGTCAACAATGCCGTCGCCATACACCCAGAACAAAACATTCATATATTATGATTTTAAAAAGTCACCAAATAAAAATGTCTCAAGAAATATGGAACACACAGTCTGCGGGAGACGTGCGTATCTTAGATTCGCAGACGACATATCAGTAAGTTATATTGTGAGATAAGTCGTCGTAGGTTATATGAAGGTCAAATATTGCAGGTCAAAGCCGTGGCGTCATTGTTTCCTTTTATGGCAGTATGCACCAAAACCAACCAATCAGGGCTAGGCACGGTACATGCAGAGTTATTTGGTTCCAGTCCTTAAACTTGAGGAAATCATTTGAAATATTTCCTTTCTCGTTTACTGAAAACCTTGCTTTACATCCTATGTGTGCCCTTGACATTCTATAGGCAACCTTGCGGTTTTCTCACTCAGTCGCATGTTTCATCACATCCTGAACCAACCGTCTTGTAGAAGGTGAACGTACCCTTGAACTACCCTCGACTGCTAGTCTTAGACTTGTGAAGACACGGCTTAGTTTAAGTAAATAATCCTTGCCATGAATGTGGTGTATCTTTAAGATCACAAGGTTTCCTCGTGAGTCAATCTTGACTGGAAGGAAAGTCGCCCGGCGCGACTTTAAGACTCGACACGGGTCGCAGGAAATCCTGAGACGTCTCCAAGTCTGTCTGTGTTGTCGTTTGGGTGCGAGACAGACATCCCCGCACTCGGAGACAATTTCTGAAGGAAACACTTTGATTTAGACTCGGTCTGGTCTTCAATCCAGGTGCCAGACGGTACCCGGCGCGACGCAGCTTTGGTTTTACTAACAAAGGGAGATCATACAATCGAGACAGTCAAAGCCAGAGTAATTTTTCACGTATATAAATTTGATCAAGGAGGTTTCTAACCTCCTGGATTGGATCAGGCACTGTTGACATTCAGAGTTGGCATTGGGAGGGACTTGGTATTGCAACGAAGGGGGCGCTGCACCTTACTGCTTTTAAAACGCGGCAATTTTGCTTCACGTCTTGAAAACCTTACTTTAACTCTTAAAAACTCATCATTGCTTTAAACCCCTGTCACACATTCAGAACCTTCCCCCGAGCACCAACCAAACAAGGTTGGCTGAAGTTCGGGAGCAGTCTGGACTGATTTAGGCCAGGCCTACCTTTCAATACGAATTGAATCAAATTTAAGTTAAATTTGAGTCAAATTTGACTGCCAACCACACCCCAACCACTGCTGACCTACAGTACTCCCGAACCCCAGCCAGCCACCAACCAACCATGGCCGAACCTCCTGTCCACACCCGAATGTTTTAAACATTTTGAAACGTTCGGCTGGCGGTGCAGCCAACCACAACCGACCTTGCCCCCGACCTACTCCCAACCATGACCAACCATGGTTGGGGGGAGTTCGGCTAGAGTTCGGGAGGCCATATTCGGCTATGTGTGACATAGGTTTTACACAATGGAAAACTAAAAAGGGTTCACATCGAAGAAAGCAAAACAAAAACAAGAAAGGTATCATTCTATCGATGCAGTCCCTCCTTCATGATTAACATGTCTAGTCAGTCCCGACATGGGTGTGTTTATTTTGAACTTGTCTGCCAGAGGAATGCGTGTGAGTGGTTCAGGTCAGGCGAGCATATTTGCTACTGTGCTTGGGGAATTCACAAAAATGTCCCTCTTCCACGCAAAGAGGGTAGATATATTTATGCTAAACATTTTATATATATATATTAAAGAAAGAATTTTCTTGACCAAACATGAAAATATCGCACGGTAAAAATGAAATATGCAAAATAAACTGGACCAACATTAGACCTTGCTTTCCTCATGATTGTTTCTACATTCTTATGATACGAATTCGAACGAAATGCCATAATTCCTAAGAGACCCGCCAGACAGCCATCCAACCTTTAGAACAGACTAGACTGAATCACATGTATTCTCACAGTACCAATTCACATCCACGCTCCTACTTTGATGCCGCACCGCAAGATATTATGATTTATGGAATTATCCCGATCAAATTACACGCAAGGAAATGCTCAATTCTGCGGAACTGGAGGTCCTGAATGTGGGGCTAATTTCCTCAACATACGGGTGCCCTGGGCGCGTTTAAAACGTTACCTTGTGCACTTCCGTGTTGTAAAGAGATCAGCAGGCCAACAGAGGAAGTGTTCGATTCTTACGGCAATCGGATTACAGACTACTCTACCGGCGCGAAGGTATCATTCGGGAATCTTAGATTCCGTGTCTTGGGGTTAAAAGTGTCCCCGCGAGGTGCACTATGGGGCGGAAGCAGATCGAATGCATCGATACGTACCGTATTAATCTTCATTCAGGTCGAATGTCGCAATAATATATTGCGTTTGGATTTAATAGGGTGTTATACAACTGTTGGTGTTATCGCCAAGGGTTGACATTTTTACTCTCCAAGCAGAGGTTTAAGTTTCGGCTTATTTTTGACGTGTTTTATTTGGGGCGTTTTTATTGGGCTTTCTTTTTTTGTACGGTATCTTTTTTCGCCAGCCACCATGTACCAAAACATCTGCTTGGAAATCATGACATTTTCTAATCTTTAGTCTCCATTTCTGAATAATCGAGAGGTAAAGTTGACGAATATAAATGTTGCCTACAAAACGTCAGGTGGTTCTATTTGATTGGCGTTTTTACAAGGAAACTTCCGCTAATTTTGTGGAATTGTTGACTTTCGTCTTTTGTTGACTGCATATTAGGTATCTGGACCATAATAGAAGGGTAAATATTGCCTGCAACGCTTCAGGTGGTTGTTGTTTAGCCTTCTTCACAGACTTTTTGGAGCGGCGACGTTTATTTTTCTTTGGAGTTCAGGGGGGGTCGGGCATTTTTTTTACACTGGCTAAAGGTTCTGTAAAGCGGCGGAGGAAGTTATGCCGCGGAGGGAGTTACGCCTCTCCAACAACGTAACGCGAGCAACATAGCTAGTCTCTACCAGGCTAACTACGCTGGCCAAATAGGGAGAATATTTGCCAAGGGAGTTTGGCCGCCTTGTGGTTTGACTGGCCGCTTCGGAGGGGGAAATTAACCCTCCCGCGGACCGACTCTACTGGCAAGCTATTCCCTAGCCTTCTTTTGTCGAATTCAATCCGCACCCCCGTAGGAAGGCCTGGTGGAGGCTAGCTATAGCTCTCACCCAGAACAAGGCCCTCCGAGTCCCCCGAAAAAAAACCCACCGCTCTATAGTCTAGAAACAAACGTTGTCCCGCTAGAAGTCTGTGCAGGAGGCTAGTTCTTGTTTGTCCCGTTTTACCAGGAAGCTTCCGCATCATATTCATAGTTCGGGGAAGTGTTGACATCCTCAGGCTTTCGTCTCAGTGTTGTATCATCATGCTGGCTCATAATAGAACGGCGGTAAACATTGCAAGGTGGTTCTTGCTCGGGGCTTTCAAATGTCACGTTTTACTAGGAAACTTCCGCGGTGTGTTTTCGGTGAATGGGTGTGTTGACGACCTCTCGGTGGCTTTTGTTGGCTGCAAGTCTGTTGGCTGGCAGCCAGCCATGCTTTCTTTCGCGGAAGCGCTAGCGGTTCTTCCGTAGACTTTACAGAGAACCATTGAACCGTCTCGTATAGCACGTCATATGACGGTCTAGCTGTCTTGTTTGGAAGTTGTACGGTCACTTCTACGAATGTCGTGTTTGAATTATGCTGACGATGCTGATGACGTCACGACGCAAGTCAAGCAGCCAGGTGCGGCCAGCCCGATCGCCGCCGGACGTGACGTACGCGTGACGCGGCGGCACTTCCGGTATCCCCCAGAGAAAGAGAGGAAGTGAAGGGGATGCCCCGCACGTTCAAATGTTTTGACATCCACAGGGTGTTTCCTCCTATAAAGGTGTGAAAAGGTGAGAGTGGAAGAGAACGGGAAGTTCCCTAGCTTCGACGAAAACATCTCCCCAGGCTTTCTGCGGTTTCAACACGTTCTAGCTTACGTCATTTCCTCACCTGAAAATAGCTACGGGCCGCAAAAAATGAATGAATGAATGAATGAATGGATGAATGAATGAAAGACCTTTATTTTTACTGTAGGTCTATGCTCCTACAAGTTAAGTACAGGTCATAGTGATGAAGCAGTTCTAGCTACAATTACAGCGATATGAGAGTGTGGTATCTTACTACAGTGGTACAACCACAATGGCTAATCATATACATGTACTAGTATGTACAAGTTCAACCAATAGCTAGAACCAGCCTACGATACAAAACAAGCAACCGTTTCCTGTCAGCGACATTGCATTTCTGCCTCACAGATATCAGTATGCTATGGAATAGAATTGATTCAACTTTATAATACTATGCTTACTTACAAAATGACCAGAAAATTTAATCTCCGAGCAGATCTTTCGGTGGCTGCAAAGACAGTATCCATTTGGCAAATGGTAACAGTCTGGCAAATGGATACTGTCTTTGCAGCCACCGAAAGATCTGCTTGGAGATTACAGAAAATTGACTTTGAAAATCCAGTTTTTCTGCCACGAAATCGCTTTGGGTGCCTTTAAAGAGCCATGCCAGGTGGTGACGCTAGTGATGACCAAAAAAGGAAGAATGTTACAGTGGAAAGGAAGTGTCATGTCCTTGATGCTGGCGGGTGGCCAGAATGAGAACAGCGTCTTCATTCATCACATCCTGCCACAGGTGTCACGTGTAGTGCGGACGAGCCCAGTTCAAGTGTCTGTCTGTATCTGTATCTGTATCTGTATCTGTATAGCCCTTGGGGGTAACACACCAGCTTCGCAGGCAAGCGGCGCGGCGGCAGCTGGCTACATTACACCGAACGACCTGTTACACCTAACCTTTGAACGTCTAACTCTAGACATTGTTTAAAACTATCTAGTGACGATGCCCCTACTGTACGTACTTGGTGGCAGCGAGTTCCACTCTACGATAGTTCTAGGAAAAATGAGTTTTTTAACACCTCAATCCTTGGTTGATAACTCTGGTACTTGAAGACATGACTATTTCTTGTTCTAACTGGAGACGCGGCGGAAATTGTCTGTAATTTCAGCTGAGTCGACAGATCCTCCGCGCGGGCGTGTTTCCACTATCTCCCGTTTCTCCTCTTCCTGTGTGTGGGGGAACAGACAACAGTTGGATCCGAAGGCTTGAGGATATATAAATACATATAATCCTTTTATGTAATATCCTGTGCCTCTACAGTACACCCTAATTGGTAATCTACAAGTGGATTTCTAAGACACACTTCCGACCGGATGGGAAACATATGCATCTCGTTGTTTCCGTAATATCAGGGAGAGTGATGAGAGCGGAAGCGTCAAACGTCACCGCCGCGTTACCTGCGGTTACGCTACGTTCACTTCTCGGACAGGTCGAATGTTGGCTCTAGTATAGAAGAAGCACGTCGGCAGAACGTACTGCGCCTGCGCAAAACCCTGATTTTTCACGTTTTTCGTTGGATGATTGGTCAACGTTGCATCAAAATTTTGCCTGTTGCAGACGATATCTTTTCCTCTACATCATCTGAAAACTACAGACAGGCTGTCAACCTTATATGCTCTAATACAACCTTATATGAGACGTTCTGCCAAAGTGCTATGAATAATACATTACGAGTTTCGCGCAGGTGCAGTATGTTCTGCCGACGTGCTGGTTCTAGTATTGTTTGTGTGTCCGTCTTTTTCAGAGAGAGAAAGGGGGTAAGAGAGAGAGAGGGAGGAGAGAGAGGGAGTGAGAGAGGGGGAGTGAGGGAGTGAGAGAGGTATACGTAATGAGAGTGAGGGAGAGGGAGGGGAGGGAGAGAGAGGGAGTGATAGAGAGGCGAGAGGGAGGGAGAGAGGTAGTGAGGGAGAGGGAGAGAGAGGGGAGTGAGAGAGAGTGAGAGAAGCCTAGGGGGAGTGAGAAAGGGAGTGAGAGAGTAGAGGGAGAGAGAGGGGGGATAGAGAGAGAGGGAGAGACAGAGAGAGAGAAAGGGAGAGTATCGTCAACAGTAGGAGATGATGAAAGCAGAAACTAACCCTCGCTCACGCTTGTTTTATTAAAACTTTGGACGTTTGTAAGTGTTTTTGATAGCAAGGGTTTCCTGAGGAAGCAAAAGTTCAGAAAAGAAGCGGAAGAGAAAGAGGATATTTTTCATACATTGTAGCATGAAACTGTTTCCCTTCGTTTGTGAAACGGAAGTACACTTTCATGTTCAGTTCCGTCTCTTTAGTATGGCATACCTGTTTTTTAAACACATTTGTACTTAGATTTTAAACTGGATCCGGAGAAAAGAGCTTTGCAACAGACCTGAGTCAGCTTACAAATGTGCCCTATGTGGCAGAGACTGTCATTCTCGTATAGGACTGTTCAGCCATAGCTGAAGCTGTAGGGCTGATATCAATTAAGATTTACCATGGTCAATGTTGACTGAAGGATTCCATATATACTTAATTTGCTATCCAAATCCTATTGTTGTTGTTTTTGTTTGCTTGATTTCAGTCACGATTTTCCTGAAGTTTCAAGAAAAGCCATACCGTTTGGCAACGTCTTCGAGTGTTTCTCCAATTTGAGTATCACCTCTGAAATGGAAATATTCTGAATAAGGCAATCTGTATGATATTGACACATACTGCCCCACATTAGCAGATTTGCATCAGAATTTCATACTTTCTACGTACGAAACCAGTTCAAGATCGGAGTCCTTTATTCTCGGGGTGGTACCAAAAAAATCACCCTAGGATCCTACCAGTAACGTTCCGTTTTCCGTCAAAATTTTCGTAATTCTTGCTCCATGAACGTCGATTTACATTGGGATAGTGTTGTTTCACCTTGCTATGTAGATAAATAACTAAAATATTGACTTTGAAAAAATCTGGTTTTCAAGCCATAACAAGACTGGCAATGAAAACATACATTGCCATGGCGACGGTGGTTGCTGTTAGGGTTATTGTTTGCATGGCACTGCGGCCCTGCCATCATTTCATGATTTTGAGGAAGACTTGGTACAGATACAGTGCACTCCTCCCCTAAGTGTATAGTGAACGAGCCTCGGGGTCACAGAAAGTAGGGCATCCGGGCTAGAGAGGTCTTCCCAAAGTAGGGTCCAAAAGGTTTCCAGGAATGTGGGCATAGATGTGGGTCACATGCCTGTGGACATTCCATTCCTGTGGACAAAATGCCTGTACGATTCCTAGAATTCTTGCGAATTGCACACAATACTGTACCATTAGGCTCCTCCCTGAGACGTCGCCAAAAACTATTGGTATTGGGTACCTTTAACCTGTCTGGTTCTTCCTCATTGTGAGTCTGGCCATTTCTCCCGCCTCCACCCTTCATCGCTCATGATCGTCTTCCGCTGATAACTAAAGCCACAAACGCGATCTTTCCGAACGATCTGCTGCCTTCATAACGAGAAAAAACACCGTCTGTATCAGACCAAACGTGCACGGAATAGAAACGGACGATTGTACTGTCAGGGCGGGGGTTTATTTGTGGTCCTGTCAAGTTCGGTTTAGCTTTTTTTAAAGACTTAAAGCTGCATTATGTAACATTAGGACGATACAAAAAGTAACTTTTCTGGAGTAAGTTGAATCAACTCTACTCCATTGTAACAAGGTGGTTACCTCCATGATTGTAAATAAGTGTCATTAAGGTAGTGGAGGTGCTAAAATATGACGCCTTACGAGTGTGTTTAAAAGCTGGAAACACAGCTGTCAGCCATGTTTGTATCCTGGTATTTTGTGGTGGCACCACAAATTGAGTTCGCTTCGTGTGGGCTGCTTTAGCGCCGGCATAAATAACAGAAAAGTGAGATGACTGCACAAATATGTTGAAAAGTGGAAGTGAATTAAAATCACACGAAGATTTTTTTTCAATTAAAATATTTCCAATTTTGGTGTAAAAATGTTACATAATACCCCTTTAAGCTACCTGCACGCAAATGTTTGCCCGTACCCCATCCCGACCTTCCATGCATCCATCGGCGGAGAAAGGCCAATTTGAGCTCGTAAAAAAGGCGCGGCCTGTCATCAAGTATGGAGCGCGGGAAATCTTTGCAGAGCTCGCGCCAAGGCCGACGTGCGTAGCTAGACGGGTAGGCTCAAGCAAAAATAATCGATTTTTGGCTGGCGGGAAAAACCCAGACGTCGCGTACGTCAAATTGAAGATGATGCACGGCGCGTCGTCTGACGCTGACACTGGCGTTCCCCCCGGCTGTCTGGGACGGCCCGCGCGTGCCGCGTGGGGAGGGGGGCGGTTTAGGGCGGCAAAACAAAACATATTCTGGATGAGGAAATAATATGTATAATATTGACATTTACTGCCATTTCTTAGCACATTTTCGTTTAAAATATCCCCAAAACAAGCTACGTGAAGAGTCTCTTTATTTTTTGGGTTTCTGTCTCAAAGATATCAGTATGTTATGGGATAGGGTTGATTCAACTTACTACATTTAAAAAATGACCAGAAAATTTAGTTTTAAATCCAGTTGTCAGACGCCCTGAAATTGCATTGTATTTTGCCTTTAAACATTTCCAATAACCAAATTAAAAATTGCCCCTTTTCTAAAAAAAGAAAAACAATAGAGTAGTCAACACTGTGGGCTCTAGTTGCAACACACGCGAGTAAAGTGTAGCGACTGTCTCAAAGATCGTTATAGGAAAGGCAATATCTGACCCTAACTGAGAACCTAATCTCAAAGCAGATCTTTTGGTGGCTGCGAGTTCGAGACAGTATCAAATTGGCAAGACAGTATCGAATTGGCAGGGCAGTATGTGCGTGCCACGTGCACTCAAAATCAAAGATGCACGTGAAAATCAAAGAAATCCGTCAAACCCACCCACGGTAAGTTACAGATGCATACACACAAACACGACCGAAAACAATACCTTCCCGCGGAAGGATATCTCCTTCTTCGGACTAAGTTACATTGTAGGAATGCACCCACGTATATGATATAGAGAGCGACGGCAGCACGTACCGAAGCTGGTAAATGATGCAGATCACGGGTCGGTATGGATCTACCGCCGCATCACTTCATCAGCAAGACACCGAGCTCTTTCACGTGAATACTAAGAACCTTGAAGAACACTACTGTACATAATCGCAGTTAACGCTCAAACCACCGTAGGTTTTTGCGACGAATCTTACCGTATGGGGTCAAAACTGACCCCATAATATTTTTCACGAATACAGTTTTTTGTGTGACTCTTTTTGTGATTTTTATGAATGTATAGTTAGTTTCATTAATCTACGAGGGACAGTTTGACATGATTATGAGTGAATAATTTCTGCTCATTATCATAATTTAATCTAATTTCACAAGAGACCTACAGGCAGCCATGTTGATGACCTTTGACCCCAATCGTGGGAAGCAACACTCCCTTCACGAATTGTAATGACCAGTCTCATCCCCCTATAGTTTTCTATCTGCACGAATACTCGACTGCATAAAGTCTCGAGTTATGTAATAACTACAGCAATAAAATATCAATAAGAAGCAATCAAACAAGTATCCAATACCGCCCAGCGGAATTTTGTAATTTATTACTATCTACATATTACACAACATCCCATTGCAACACCAGGTCGTTAAGCTTTAACGCAAGATGTGAGTAAAGATTGTTGAGCATAACTTCAATTTGCTAGACTTTAGTAAATGATAATTCATTAACCATAACATATATCGAAAGCGACGTGCGGTGTATTATTTTTTTCATATACGCCGCTGTGCGAGCAATAATCTTAAGGTACAATAAGTTACAGGAGTGGATGTAACACTTCGCGTGCTTAAATATTACTTTTAAGCTACCTTTACGTTACGTTTGTAATAACACTCCTTTACGCGCTGTAAAGTAAGCTTAAATCGTAATGTTTACGCTACATAAACTCTCTTTTAGACCACCTTTTTATCACTCAACAGTTAATATGATTTCTTTGTTGCTAATTTTGCATTTTGCTCATAAACATTGATATGCAAATTTCGTTCCTTTATCAATATCATTTACATCATTTGCCATGTTTAATTAGTTTGTTTCTGTTATTTTATCATTACGACTCTGATTGTACCTAAGTTAGTCTATACCTTTCCTTTTATTTTATTATGTATGTATGTTTTGAGCAGGGAGCTTTGAAAAACGCCAACATGGCGATATGCTGACCCTGGATAAATAAATAAAATGAAAATGACATATAAGCGCCTTAAAGTGTCCTTGAATTGTGTGATATACGTTCCTTAAATGTGTCCGTAAAGATACGTAGTGAGACTTATTTAAGCAACTTTTAAGCACTGTTAAGTAAACTTAGATCGTAATGTTTACGACGTAAACTTTAGATAATAGAAAATAATAGAAGAATTTTCCGGAACGAAAGTGATAGCCATAAGATGGATGGGAAAATTTAAATTAAAAAAAATGATAATAATGAAAATGATAATGATAATGATAATGATAATGATAATGATAATGATAATGATGATAATGATAATGATAATAATAATAATAATAATAATAATAATAATAATAATGATAATGATAATGATAATGATAATGATAATGATAATGATAATGATGATAATGATAATAATAATAATAATAATAATAATAATAATAATAATAATAATAATAATAATAATAATAATAATAATAATAATAATAATAATAATAATAATAATAATAATAATAATAATAATAATAATAATAATAATAATAATAATAATAATAATAATAATAATAATAATAATAATAATAATAATAATAATAATATAATAATAATAATAGACGAATCTTCCGGAGCGAAAGTGGTAGCTCTGAGATGAATGGAACCTCTGGGAGTGTAATTGTGGATTTCGGTCACGTGCTATTCCGTCGCCCGGAGTCGCCGCAGCAATGCCCCTGGGAAACATAACTCTACCCTGCAGGGTGTGGCCCTTAATGTGTCTGTGTGAAGATGTCATAAAGGTGCATAATGCTGTTATGTCTGTAGATATACCTCTTTGATCTGTGTAAGCTAACTGTATATATCGTTATATATATAGATATAGACATATCACCGTAGACATAGACATAGGCTACAGTATGTATCACATGTGTTGCGGTTACTACTCGCCGGAGTCAGTTGTTTCGTGTCTGAACCTCGCGCGAAATTACGAATTCCAGGCATGCAGAAAAAAAATGGCCTTGTGTGCAAGAAAGTAGCCTTGAAAAATGCCGAGTGTGGGAATTGACGTAAATCAAGCGAAACGAATAAATGTAGTATAAAGTATTTCCGTTGATATATATCCTTGAATAACCCCAAGCATTGTCGGAACGTAAAAAAAAGAGACTATACGATTATTACGCATGATGGTACCTACTCCTTGGAGCGTGTTATCTCTTGAATTCGAAAGGACTCGGTTTACGATCAAAGGCGCTGACTTTTATGGAATGATAATGGAGGTATGAAGGGACGTTCCGTTGTTGCTGACAACTGGAGATAGGTAACTCAATGATGAATGCTAATGCGGAAAGATTAAAGAACACAGAACGGTCTGTCCCGCAAAAGAGTACAGTCAGCGAGTCTTGGATGTTAATTTTCTATTCCCTCTGTGGTCGTCTAGTCTTAAGATCAAGGACGTTATTTAAGATTTAGGAGGTTACGGAGAATAAACCTCCTTGGTGCGATGAATCTTCTGCTATATAAAGCTTTAAGGAGGTTCGATATGGGGCCGTGTACTTAAAGATATTAAGTTAAAGATATGCGAAGCATGCAAATGAATGATACACTTCAATATACGGTATATTTTCTCACAATTTCCTTTCGCTTTACTACAAAAAAACAAAACAATTTCTACTCAATTCTGTGCTATCCAATTACCAAAGAAAGCCTGGATACTATACCAAGGAATCGGGCAATTTTACGAGACTAAAGCTACCTTTACAAGACGACCTTAGAAACTATCAACCAAGAATGTACGATGATGATGTAAACAGGCCGTAAGCTTGACCTTGTATCAGATGTATGACATTGCTTGATGACCAGAGGATGCATACAGTGTTGCGATGTGCCAATGTGGTGGCGGCTACTCATTTTTCAAGTTCGCACTCCACGAAAAATTACGAATATTTACGACTTGACCTTGCATCAGATGTATGACATTGCTGTCAATGACCAGAAGCTGAACACAGTCCCGAATATATAATTTCATCAGGTTGGTAGAACATAGAATATTGGGATTTGCAAGACGCTCTGAGGAAGGTGTCTGATAGACATCGAAACGTAAGCAGGTTAGAGACATAATACTGGTTGTGTAAAAGAAAATCCCAATATACTGTGGCTGAACACAGTGTTACAATGTGGCATTGCGACGGTTACTAATCTTCCCACGAAATTACAAATTCCACGACTTGACCTTATATCAGATTGCTGTTAATGACCAGAAGCTGAACACAGTCCCGAAAATAATTTCATCAGGTTGGTAGAAGAACATAGAATATTGGGATTTTCAAGCTAAGAAGCTCTGAGGAAGGTGCCTGATAGACATCAAAACGTAAGCAGGTTAGAGACATTACTGGTTGTGTAAAAGAAAATCCCAAATGAATATACTATGGCTGAACACAGTGTTGCAATGTTACTAATGTTTCAAGTCATCTCCCCACGAAATTACCAATTCCACGACTAGACCTTGAGAGTGGTGAGCCGAGAATGTACGAGGAAGTGTAAGGAAGCGTGGAACGTCCTTTATTCGGGGTCGACTTGACCTTGGACTTAGACGACACGCGCGCACGCTCCTTACAGCCGAGATTGAGGAGGAGACGGCGCGTGCGTGACCTGAGTACGAGACGGCCCGTTCCCAGTGTATCTTGCTCTTATACAGAACAGGGGCTGGCAAGGGCGCGCAGATCTGGGCATGCGCAGTCGGCAATAGAACAGGTGCACGTGACCCAAAATTGAGGACAGGGCGTGGCAGTGGAACGATTCTTACAGTGCAGCTTTTTTTTTCATTGATCAAACACAAATAAACAAAACAAATAAACAAAACAGACAAAGTAACGATGCACTTAAGTTGAAATCAACTTATATTATCAAAGAATCAAACAATTAGAAATATATTGGAACATAAACTGAGAAATAAATGTACACAGTTACAAAAACAATAATGAGATAATAAAAATATTAAGATTTTGCAGTACAACTTCTTCTAGTCGTTCAATTACTTAAATAATAAAGGAGTAAACAACCTAAACAAGCCTCCCGCAAACAAATACACAAGCATCTTTCTTTTAGCTAATATACAAGTACGTAATTCCAGACGACACTGGCGCTGTAAAAATATAATAAAAATCTTCTTTTTTCCGTGGCCAGACGACTTGCAGTCGGTGTTAATCGTTTTCACTGTTCATTAGGCGCCCGTGGAGTTTTTGAAATTCGCGTTGGGTCGATTTTGTCTGCTGGGCGATCTTAAAGCTGCATTATGTAACATTAGGACGATACATTTCTTTACACAGTAAGTTGAATCAACCCTACTCCATTGCAAATAAGTGTCATTCAGGAAGTGGAGCTCGAGGTGCCAAAATATCACGCCATACGAGTGTTTCAAAGCCGGAAACACACTCAGCTGTTAAGCCATGTTTGTTTACATTCTGGTATTTTGTGGTGGTACCAGAAAATGAATGCACGTCGTGTGGACTGTTTTAACGCCAACCTGTTATAAATGTCAGAAATAATTGCACAAATATGTTGAAATGTGGAAGTAAATGACAATCACACGAAGATTTTTTCAATGAAAATATTTAAAGTTTCGGTGCAAAAAAAATGTTACATAATGCACCTTTAAAATTCACGTTCGGTAGGTTTTGTCTGCGGGGTGTAGCCTCCTGTGCAGACTCCGTGAGCGGGTGGCTGTTTTGATAATGCGTTTTGAAGTTCTTTTGCCGGCCAGAGAAGGTTCCGCCCCGATCGAGAGAAGGTTCATCTCCGTGGTGGGAATGAACTTTCTCTCGGGGCGAACCTTCTATCGGGTCTGAAACCTTCTCTGGCCGGCAAAAGAACTTCAAAACGCATTATCAAAACGGCCACCCGCTCACGGAGTCTGCACAGGAGGCTAGCGGGGTGATCATAAATGCACGCCGTGTGTTCTGTCATGATGTAGCGCCGATCCGCTCAGAGATCTATCAGGACAATTCCACGGAGCTTTCCGGGCGGGGGATAGTAAGATCTTGTATAAGGCTGGCGTGAAAATTAATTACGTGATAGAGATGGAGGAGAGACGACCGGGTTCGCGCGCGGGCACGGAGAAACCGCAGAAAGAACGTGGACTGCATGCCAAGATGACCGCTTAAGCCCCTGTCACACATTCACGAATTTGGCCTCCCGAACACTAGCCGAACGCCCGTGAGTCGGCTGGCGTTCGGCTGGGTTGGCTGGCGTTCGGCTGGGTTGGCTACGGTTCGGCTGCGCCAGCCGAATGTTTCAAAATGTTTAAAACATTCGTGAGTCGTTCGGGAGGTTTGATGCTTTTTTCATGCATATCTCAGGGTCGTTTTATTTCATAAATGTATGGATTTTTTTTATTAAAACAAAAATAAACAAATACAGACAATATGACGACGCACTCAAGTTACATCAGCACAACCATCGAACAGGAAAAATTAAACAAAGATATAATAGTACATAAAGTAACAAATAAATAATAATTATATGCAATCAAAAACAACAATTTCGGGTTAAATCTTACTTCATATGAGCGCAAGTTACATGTAACATGTTATTATTCGTATTTTGAATACAACTGTAAAAATACACCCCCTCCTACATTCAAATGTCTCGATCTTTTTCTATTTTCATTTTTTACAAGATATTTTTTACCTCTTAACACACTGTGTGTAACCTTGCATTTAGCCTTCGGGCATTAGTTTAATTTATTCACATTTAAATCTATTTTGATTCGCATATTTAAATGCTGTTTTTTTTTTCTTTTTCTTTTTTTCTTTTTTTTATCCAGCGATCCTCCTTTGCTTGCCCTTTTCTTGAAGAGGAACACTTACCTACTGGGGCACGGGTATTTATGGTATTTTTATCGATCGTCTGCAAGCTCTACTACGCGGATTTTCCCGCCCTTTTCCAGTACTCGCCCTACTACACTACATGAATAATTCACGTGACACTCTATAATCCCGAACAAATCGCTCGTCTCCGTACCAGGGGGCAAAGGTCACGGGCACCGCTTACTACGGAGCGTAGTGCGCATGCGCCTGGCTTTTATCGCTGACAGCCGCGCTACACTCAACTGGGTTTGACAGCCCCGAGAGACATTAGAAAGGCGGCGAGGGATTTTTTTATCGCGACGCCGTCTGGCAATGGAAAAAAAAACACGCCCAGTCTTTGATCACCAGTGCGTTCGCACACGTGCAAACGACATGAAAAGAATTTATTCTTTAATCTCCAAGCAGATCTTGGGGTTGGGTAGCAAAAGAAAATAGACAAAAATACAGTATCAATTTGGCCAAGCTGTAACCATTAGCCAGACAGTATCCATTTCCCAACCCAAGATCTGCTTGGAGATTATTTATTCTTAGATTTAAGTAAAAACGGTTAGGTAGAGCAAGTAGCTTTATAGTCATTTTAAAGCTCTTTGGGTAGAGAAGGGGAAGCAAGGGCATTGCTCGCGCAATGAAAAAACACTGATTTACAAGCAGATGTGGGGATGGACGATGTTCTCTCGATTATGGCGCGATTTTTTACTCTCCAAGCAGAGGTTTGGGTTTTTGGCCTATTTTTTAGGCTTTTTTATCGGGCTTTCAAATTTCAGTGAAAAAAGAAAGCCCGATAAAAAAACCTAAAAAAACACGCCAAAAATAAGCCCCAAACCCAAACCTCTGCTTGGAGAGTAGCGATTTTTAGGGATCGGCAGGTCTCTGAACCCGTCCAATGTAATAGGGCATGCAGAAATATACATACCCTCGACTCTCTGGTGATTTTGAAATTCGGCGCGACCTTCTAGCGATCAACAAATTCGACTCAAGGTCATGGACAGTGCGGCGCCGGCTTAGCGGTAAGCTTCTCTTCCTACAAGGATATATATGGATGGGTGGATGTAAGAGAAGCCCAACATCTGCTTGGAGATTAAGGAAAGAACGAGAAGGTTGACATATCATCAGTATGGCAAGGTGGTGAGGGTTGTTGACTCATCAGAATCCAAAGGTTCTGGGTTCGAATCCCTGGCAGGCCCCAGTGTTGTGTCCTTGGAAAAGGCACTTTACACCTATTTCCTCACTCGACTCAGGTGAAAATGAGTACCTAGCTTTGGTTAGGGACGTCCTCTGGAATAGGACGTAAAGCCAGAGGTCTCGTGTTTGAGGAGAGCCACACCTCGAGCACGTTAAAGATCCTACTGCACTTTTTTTAATATCGAAAAGAGTAGGGGTCCACCTTGGATCAAACCTTACTGTCCGGTCTTACGCAGCTTGTACTTCAATACTGTATTGGTGTGTTACGCCATAAGGCAGTTTACCGGTTATGCGAAACAAACAAACAAACAAACAAACAAACAAACAAGTAAGATTGGATATGCTAGCTTTTTAATACAATGACCAGTGCGGTGTACTCGATCGAAGGAAACGCATAATGACCTACATGTAGCTACATGTAGCACACGTGGCTCGCTCGAGTATTCCAAGACGATTCGCTCCACTTGCTTGTACTCCCATGAAAGGCAGACATCTAGGACAAGGTTAAACCTTCGGGAAACTTGAAACATCAACAAAAATCGCTCTGCGTCTGCGCAAAGGGTCGCTACAACGGCCCCCCGAAAGTTTACATACATTTATTGAAACGGTAAAAGGACAGGCAATCACATTTACGTATACATGTACGTGTACTTTAGGCCACACCAATTTTATTTGTTGCTTCTCGGATTTTTTCAGAAAAAATATGAAGCGATAGGGTGAAAAAAAATAAAAATAAAAACAGGTTTGAGCTTCCTATTATAGCCAGAATACTAGAATAGGTGCCATGAAGTCAACACAAAAGACTGGGTTAAAATTTCAACAATGAATTTTGAACTTTTATTCAAACCACTGCATTGGTAGATGTAACAATTGTAACAACTAGGAACAAAAGGACTTTCTTCAACTGTTGGAGGCAAAATATGAGCATTTTTGAGTTGATTCAGAACCAGAATTTTTTTTTTGGCAAATCAGAAAAAAAATGAAGAGGCGAATCCGAGAAGCAACAAATTAAATTGGGGTGGCCTTATGTAGCATTAAAAACGTGAGTGCCTATTGAAATGCGGGAATATGGCCCGAGGTGATGACGCTACTTACGGGTTAAATGTGACTGACCTCGGTGTCTTTCTATAATCCTGGCCAAATGGAAAAATGATTACGGCAAATCTTCTGTGCACAAGTTTACAAGGCTGGATGTGTTTTATGATCACTACATTGAATAGAGGTGTGAAAATTGAGACTAGCATATGGCAGGCTTTTACTAGTAGGCCGTGCGAGTTTGGCTTTGGGGATGGGCTCATAATGTGATGTTTATTCGGATGACATACATGGCTCGATTTCTTGTGCCATGCCTCGGTAAGAGAAAATGCAAGAGAGAATTCATTCTGTTAAACTAGCAAATGCATAATGTTACCTTATGCGTTTGGAGAAGAAGAAGAAGAAACTGAGCAAAAACAATATGTTTTCCTTCTGCGAAGGTAAACATAAACATAGAAAGGGGAACGAATTGTGAAATACTAAGATTTGTCTTCTTTCCATCCACTATAACTTATTTGTGGACGTCTGTGTACTTCTAGAATATATGGCAAAATATCCCCTCAATTTTGGCCATTTTCCATACGTTTCCAGTCCAGCCAGATGGGTCTGGTATAAAAGACTAAATGTATGCCAACGTTGTTCGCCGCCACGTGTTCTACAGTTTCCCATAGCCTTGTCGGTCTGATCATTGTGTTAAAAACGCCCCTAAAGCCCAAGGGTTTATGTTTCATTTCCCACGTGAGCTGTATGCATGGGACATTAAGTCTATCCCTAAACATGGGAGCTAGGAGGTGCAGTCATCTGATCGAACCTCCTTGATGGGACAAGGTCAGAAATTACAAAGTCAAATGAGGCATGTTTCTCTTTCTCTATCGCGCGCGGTGCTTCATTCTGCCAGGATGCATAGCGCCAGGGGGTCGGAATTTATGTGTTACCTTTGTGGTTTTCCATTCGTTGAGAATCTGAAATAATCAAGGTTGCTCCCTTAATATTTATTTACTTCAACGTCTGTTGAATTATTTCGAGAAACTGAGTTGTATCTCCTTTTCTGTTGACAGGCGGTATAACGCTATATACCACTGTAGAGAGTAACGTTTATATAAACCTGTTGTTCCCTGTTTACTAGAAAAACACAACGATTTCACACTCTATTTGTTGTCCGATTCGACCTGTAGTAAGTCACCTAATTTTGAACACAAAATGCTCCAACACCAAAAGAAACGCAGAAAACAAGCTGTATAACGTTAGGCCACACCAAGTAATTTTTATGGATGACGTCCTCTGGAAACCCTAAATCTACTGCGAGAGCGCGAAAAAAAAAAAAAAAACAAGAAGGGCCGAAAAAACAAGATGCCTAGATTTGAAATATACTAAGGGACGACAAATGTTAGGACACAAATTGAATGAGAGAATACAGTGTAACAACCAACAAGTATTTCATTTGTCATCAAAACAACAATAAATCAGTGGAACAGCAGTTGTCGTCCTGTCCTGTTTCTTTCTTTTCATCACATCTTCCCTTATCCACTAATTATGACTCTTTGGTCATAGTTACAGCAAGCGGAATTTCTTGTTTTGTTTTTTCTGGGAACAGGCCAAAATCAATGCGCGCGCGGACGTCATCCATAAAAATTACTTGGTGTGGCCTTAACGGTATATCGTATATTGACCCCCTGGCGCTATGCATCCTGAGAATGGGGAAAATGAATGTATGTTAGCGCGCGTGCAGCCTCTCCCCGGGGCATAAGAGTAGACATCTAGAGAATTATGAATGAAAACCAAGCGAAGTGCAGAGATCGCGTGATTGTCACAAAAGAGCCCCGAGTGATACTACTAATGTCTGCACACGTGATGTACACATGCAAGGGATAATCGCTTCTGTGTTCATCCAACCGATATCATAGTTTTCCCAGCTCGGCGATTGGGATTCTTCTTTTAAATTTATTTTTAAATACATTGAAATGGTAATTTCAAAATATGATGATATTGATTAATAGAAATAATAATAATAGTAATAGAAATTCATGATAAAAATAGAAATTAAAAAAGCTGCAGACTTGTACTTACAAGGATAACAATAATGATAAAAATTTCGCGAGTTTAACCATAATAATAACAACAGAAATTCAAGTATAATGTAACAGAAATTCAAAAATTTGAAACATGAGAATAATGATAATAACAGAAATGCCAATATAACAAAACATATAAGCATGATAACTTAAACGATTGGGATTATTTTTTGTCTATGCGCCCCATCTCTTTAATTAAAAAGGCAAGACATCGATATTAAGCAAATATGATATCTATAACGTTATTGATGAGATAAGTTCTCTATATTGAGTCCTCGATGGCCACAGGCACTTTTTATGTAAGTCTTTATTTGATTTGATAAGCCTTTGTGAAGATAAGATATCAGTCTGTCCAAGGCTACGGCTGTGTACACGGCCTTGTCCTGACCGGCTATCCGGCGGCTACTATCCGGAATGGGGAGGAGAAATCCTTGGGACAGTTCCGTGCACCGTACGGGTGACTGAATGTCCCAGAGAGAGGTCTAGAAAGCTAGAGCACGTGGAGTTCGGTGCTTTGTTAGCCCGGTATCTACCCCTTGGTTTGTTTAGCCTACCTTTACCTACCTCGTCCTTTGACCTCCTGGTCGTTGAGGGGACAAGGTAGACTTGAGGATGGAGAGCTGTTTCCAGGCCAGTCTGTCGCCTGTAGCGGCCAGCCTTTCGGCCAAGTGTTTGGTTTGTTTGTTTGTTTGTTTGTTTCCTTGTTTTTAAATATGTAATGATATGGGCCTTTGTGCCTGAAATAAAAGAATAAATAAAAAAATAACTACTGGGTCTCTTTTGTCCCTTCTAATCAAAATTCTCCCTTTAGCAAACCCATAAAAATGACTACGAAAATCACAAAACGCACTTATAAAAACGTGGGACTTTCCATCGGACATACGAAACCTTGACTGCATGGTATCCAGTCGATCTATCGTGGTTTGGGCGGGCTGTCTTCGGGCCTGTAGACGATCCCAGCCGCCCAGTTCAACTTAGACCCGTCGTGCAAAACCTACCGGGGAGCCTAGTTGAACTGGGCGGCAGGGATCGTCTACAGGCCCGAAGATATAGCCCGCCCAACCACGATAAATTGGATACCAAGCTATACAAGCCCGATAGCTATATATATAGCAGGGACGAATACCAGGCCAGTGCTTTGTGCCAACTGTTTGGGCTTCCCCGCTCACCCCACACGACCTCAACTGCTCTTGACCTTGGCCACCTAACGTTGACAGCCGCACATATCATCTGTCTCGTCTATAACCGTCTCTTTCGTGATCCATGGCCCTGTATGGGCATCCGTCAGCTAGGGGAGGTTTAAAACCATACATTGAAAAACCTTGTACTCTTATCTGTACCGCACATTTGTGCCCGGCCATCAGAGTGAAAAATTGTCTGGGCTATATATTCCCACGCAGGCGTGGGTATAATGGAAATTAAATTGTGGAGAGGATTGGCAGGTCAATGGCGTATTATTCAAAGCCCCCTCGCAAGTCGTGTTGAGAAAAAAAAAATTTTTGTTTGTGGGTGGAGGCAAACTTTAAAACACAGCTCCACCCAACCCTCTGGCATGTTTGGGTGATTCACACTCCTTAGAGGGTATACTAGTATTAGTAGTAATTGTACAAACGCCCTTTTGTGATAACAACTCCTAGGAGGTTCGAATTCTTAGCTCTTACAACATCTTGTGCAAATGCCAAATCCTTGTATTCTTTTGCGAAGTAGGAGTCAGAATCTACATCCGCTTTAGGATCTTAAGATCTAATCGCAAAGTAAAATCTTGCAGTGACTCAGCATGGCTCACACCCGACCAACGCTCTCATGCTGAGTCATCGCCGGGCTGCAATGCACATAGAAACCGCTACGTGTCGCTAATGATCAACATTCTTCCCAGCAGCCTTTGCGTGCCTAATTAGAAATTCAATATTTTAGTTTTTACAATGTTTGATGTATTATTCTAACAAATAAAACAAATAAATGAGTCATTTGATATTGAATAATATATGTCAACATATACAAGACAATGATGTAAATACGTTGTTTTAAAATACTAAAAAAAAGAGTAAAAGTAAATTAAGAATCCCACAAACTTAATATGATGTAAAACAGGTACAAACCATTTAGACACAATTATAAGATATCGGTAGGGTAATCCTTACCTGTTGCCTCTTTTGAGGCTTCAGTAATGGATTACGAATGATGAAGCGAGGCTTATGACTCCAGGTGAGTTAGAGCGTCTCGGGGTTTGGGGACTGCAACACCCTCAAGCTCACTTCTGACTACCTTACCGATCACCTTGAAGATGAAACGAAACACTTTAAGACGTACGTTGCAACACAAAATAGAGGTCTTCGTATACAAGGTATATGTGCGTTGACAATGAAGCAATAAACATCTACAATTACTATAAAGAAAACAATAGCATGACAAAGGAGTGAAATGCTATCCCCAGCTATTGTAAACGACCCTTGATATGCCAGTCCGATTCCAGAACACAATACAAAATCTATCGAAAATCATGGATCTAAAACAGGGAGCGTATTTAATAATAAATAACTTATAATTTTGCAAATAAAGAATAATAAATAACGAATGTACAACAATCTTTTTTATCCAGGGAAATGTAAGAATATACATATGGGATTAAAAGACAGATGTCGCCGATAGAACTACCAAAGCACAAAAAATTGGCGAGCATCGAATGTCGATAATACCCCATATACATCTGGTTAAATGATAAGTACTACATAGTATAGTAACATAGAACTTTATTGCACGACAGTGGACACGGTACAATGTATGGCAAAGACTATTGAACATAGTTCAGAAATAAAGAAAAGGAAATTAATATCTTAATTATTAAATAACAAGGGCCAATACAGTATTCAATAGGGCTAATAAACAAAAGGAAATTAATATCTTAATTACTAAATAACAAGGGCTAATACAGTATTCAATAGGGCTAATCATGAGTTTCGGCATTTTTCCTAATAACAAAACAGTCTTGTATGTATTTACCTATTTTTGCTTTGTAAGAGTTGTTGCATTTGAATATATATATAAATCTGTCCACAACATCGAGTCTGTTGAAATTCCTTGTACTAGATTCGATTAATGTGAATAGCTTATTACTTAGAACATCATATTTAGGACATTTCATGATAAAGGACAAAAAGGACAGAACCTTTGGTCAGGGACTACATTACATATGCACCACAGCACGTTAGTAAATTGAGGAGTGTGCCAGTAGCATACCCAGCAGGATTAACTGACCCAGATAAGTACACGTGTAACATATGACCTCTTCGGACATAAAGGGCTATAAAAAAAGGCCAACAAAATGATTTGGGTCACGATGATTAAATGTCAGCAGTGGGTATTCAATGGAGGAAAACCGGTTGTAAATTCAATTTTCCGCCAGTTAAAGCTGTTCATATGTGATGGCTTATATAAGCTGAGAAGTAGGTTATAATTGATTCTACCATTGCCACCAGCCAGAAATGTGTGGATATAAGTATTGATATAACACGCATTGCAAAACACAAATGAAGTCGTTTTCGCCACACAATATTTGATGTCTTAGAGCAGACTATTTTTTCTCAGTTGCTAAAAACTAGAATGATATAAACAACAATCAACGTCCGTCACTACGACTTTTTAATTCTGTGTATTTACTCGCTGAACAAATTTAGCAAAGTGAGAATAAGCTAGAGAGAACTGGCTAAAGCCCCTGTCGCACATAGCCGAATATGGCCTCCCGAACACTGCAGAACTCCCCCCCAACCATGGTTAGGAGTAGGTCGGGAGCAAGGTCGGCTGTGGTTGGCTGGAGTTCGGCGAAGTCGGCTACTGTTCGGCTGCGCCAGCCGAATGTTTCCAAATGTTTAAAACATTCGGGTGTGGACATAGTTGGCAGTCAAATTTGACTCAAATTCAGCTGAATTAAATTCGTATAGAAAGGTGGGCGTGACCTAAATCTGTTCAGACTGCTCCCGAACTTCAGCCAACCTTGGTTGGTTGGTGGTCGGGGGGAAGGTTCTGAATGTGTGACAAGCTAAATGCTTTAGACCGGCCGTGTGTCAGGCTTAAATAAAGTTCTAAACGGGAACTTTGCGGCTCCAGATGTCTTACTGAGGGACGACTGCGTACGTGTGCGAGATGTCGGTTAGCTTGAGGAATGAATCCTGAGGGATGAATCCCCACGAATTTATACTGCTTTAGACCGGCACTATTTCAGTCTCCACACTAGTCGTGCCGCACTACATAAAACGCACAGCTCCTACAAAGATCGAAGCAAAATTATATCATGGAAGACTAGTGCCGAAAGGCAGTATCTACACATCTAACACAATATTAATATTGTCCGTTCAAAGAAGACCAAAAAGTAATAATCAAATAGAGCGTCAAAGATTGAATTTTCAAAGGCCCGATCACAGTTAGCCTATAGCTAGTTTCCCAATTAATATATATCCACCACCCACCCCCAGAGTTACTTATATAATTACGAACTTACATAAAGCAAAGAAATAATTGGCATTATAAGTGGCTTAAGAATCAAATCAAACAAATCTTTGAAGATCGAATCTGAAATGCCAGGTCACAGTGAGCCTTTAGATAACAATTTCCCAAATTTTACCATTTTTCTCAACGTGTTACTTATATAACTATGGACTTATATAAAGGAATCATCCAATTGTAACGCATTAAGTAAATCCTGACTTTCAAAGTGGCATTATAAGTAGCAGATTAAAAATCAAACAGAGATTTAAAGGTTGAATATGAGATATATATGCTTTACAAGATGCGTTACAATTCAATGATTTCATTGCTTTATATAAGTCCTATTTAAGTTATATAAGTAATTAGAAGATTAACTATAGACAAACTGTGACCCGTCCTGATCTTCAAGTGACATTTGAAGTGGTAGATCAAGACGTCGGTTACCATAGCAACGTGAAAGATGTCAAACTAGATTTTCCCCACTAGGTTGGTTACGTAAACGTGCAGAAACGTACTGCGCCTGCGCGAAACCTGGATTTTTCACGGTTTTCGTTGGCTGTTTGGTCAACGTTGCATCAGAATTTTGCCTGTTGATACGATATCTTTTCCAATTTATACAATATTTGGAAACTATAGACGGGATGTCATCCTTAAATACGCGAATATGACCTTAAACGAGACGTTCTACCGAAGTGCTATGCACAATGCATTACGGGTTTTGCGCAGGCGCAGTACGTTCATGTATATGTCCAGCTAACTCTTCTGTCACTTTTATTTATCCACCGTTTTTGGCCAATTTCTACTTTTTTTAAGCAACCAAATCTCGAGTCTCAACACATTCAAGATACACAATATGACGAATGATAGAAAAATACAGAAAGAAACTTGAAACTTTATTCAAATTACCATTAGCGGTGGGCCCAAGCCGCTAGTCTTCCTGGCATTCACACGTATACATTCAGAAAAAAAAATATCAACTTCTTGTATCATATCTACGACCACTGGTATGAACATTGCAACATATTTCATCAATAAGACAGTACAAAAAGACAAGACATATATTGGACATATTTTTTATTTTCTATAAAAAGAGAGAATTCGCGAACGTTCTAGAAGCAACCGAGGTTAACATTGTCATCATCTCTGTATCTGTATCTGTATAGCCGGTATAACCGCCCTTTGGCGTAACACACCAGCTTCGCAGGCACGCGGCGCGGCGGCAGCTGGCTACATTACACCGAACGACATGTTACACCTAACCTTTGAACGCCTATCTAACTCTAAACAATGTTCAAAATTATCTAGTGACAATACCCCTACTGTACTTGGTGGCAGCGAGTTCCACTCTACGATAGTTCTAGGAACAAGAAAGCTTTTAAAAAATGCTGACCATAGGCCGCCAAAATGGGAATAGCTGGTTCGGTGGCATGGGTGTGCACTATTAATGACTTGCTCACCTTGTTCGAATATTGTATACATAGCAATGTTAAAAAGAGTGAATTGAAAGACCTGAAAAATAGACAGTGTTGCTTCCCTTTGCTTGGCCTGGCTTTGCATTGCGTAACGTGCGGTTAGACATTGCGCAACTTCTTGCAATCCATCCACCATTCACATGTTAATTTCGAGGCCGGCCTGGCTTCGCATTGCGTAACGTGCGGTTAGACATTGCGCAACTTCGTGTAATCCATCCACCATCCACCATGGTGACACCGGGCGCTATACCATACGTAGCGGCCTATGGTAAAAATGAGTTTTTGAACACCTCAATCCTTGGTTGATAACTCTGGTACATGTACTTGAAGGCATGACTATTTCTTGTTCTTTTCTGGGCTGGTACTGGGTACTTGGTAGTTGGTACATCCACCAGTTACACCATCGTCCTGTTTATTGGGGTTTTGGGTACTGCTGATGTGAGTATCGGGATCAATCGATAAACTATTAAACATGACCCAATTCATGTTCACCCCCAATATCTCTAAATGAGACAGCTGTGTTCATTGACCTTACGAAACGTTTCGTCCCTTACACCAGCAGAACGCACTGCGCCTGCGCGAAACCCGTAATGTATCGTGCATAGCACTTCGGCAGAACGTCTCGTTTAAGGCCGTATTCGCGTATCTAAGGATGACATCCTGTCTATAGCTTTCAAATGTTGTATAGGAAAAGATATTGTCTGCAGTGGGTAAAATTCTGATGCAACGGTGACCAAACATCCAACGAAAACCGTGAAAAAAAATCCGAGTTTCGCGCAGGCGCAGTACTGTTCTGTCGACGAGGTACGTCAACCCACGTGCACGCTGCAGTACCATACAAAGCCGCTAGATTACCCATAATTTACCTTGACCTTTATTGTCCCAACCCCAACCTACCTATCAAATATCATTAGGATACATCTAACACACACCGAGTTATAAACGTTTAAAAAAATCGACAACCCCTATATATAATTTTCTTAGCCCGTTTGCAGAATGTACTGCGCCTGCGCAAAACCCTGATTTTTCACGTTTTTCGTTGGATGTTTGGTCAACGTTGCATCAAAATTTTGCCTGTTGCAGACGATATCTTTTCGTATACAACATATCTGAAAATTACAGACAGGCTGTCAATCTTATATGCTCTAATACAACCTTATATGAGACGTTCTGCCGAAGTGCTATGCACAATACATTACGGGTTTCGCGCAGGTGCAGTACGTTCTGCTGACGTGCTAATTTACCTAACATATAACCTTCTCGACGAAGGTTACAGCACACGACCATCATGCACATCTGCAGTGCAAGTAATGAGACGTCCTTCACATTATAACGGGCCACGTGTTTCATTAACCACCGATGCTGACTCACACACACGTACCTCAGAACGTCCACATGAAAGTCACACATTCTAACATTTCAGACGCTGTGATCGGGTTAGCATAAAGCACGCGTCAGGTGTACATAGACTGGGCAAACACAAAGAGATGCTAATTGCGATACTCACACATCTAACGTGAACGGTTTACATGAAAGTCATGTTCCAGACACAAAAGGACATGTGATGTTCCAAATGCGCGTGTAGGCGTGTACAGACTGGGCAAACTCAAAGAAATGCTTCTAGATTCCCCCGCCGCCTTCCCACAAGAGGCTTCCCTAAGTTAGTCTGGGACATGTGGGGTTGGTGTTAGCCTCCACCAGGCCTTCCTACGAGGGTACGGATCGTAGAATTTGGCAAAAGAAGGGAATAGCTGGCCAGTAGAGTCGGTCCGCGGGAGGGTTAATTTCCCCCCCCGCCAGTCAAACCACAAGGCGGCCAAACTCCCCTGGCAAATATTCTCCCTATTATAGCCAGCGCAGTTAGTCTGCGGTAGAGACTATAGGTTGGTGTCGCCACGTTAGCCTCTTCCAGGCTCCTCAGGACGCTATAAAAATAGTAGAAACTGGCCAAATAGACTGGATAGTATTCCAGAGGAGTTAGCAGGCCACAGAAGTACAATTTGCAAACCAGGTAGCCCGCGCTTCTTCAAAAGGTGCAATCGTAATCCCCAGGTTGAAAACTGCACTGCTCTGGTCGACTAACTTATCTGGCATACTATTTGGACAATTTCTACTATTTTTCTAGCAACGTTGCTAGGGAGTTTGGTAGAGGCTATCCCCAACTCTCTCTTGTAGCCTCTAAAAGACTTCAGAAAGCGAATGAGAAGAGTAGAAATTGGCCAAATAGACAGATAACATGTCAGGGGAGTTGGTCCACTAGAGAGTACAGTTTGTATCAACTTAGTATGTACTTATGTAGCGGACCAACTCCGGATCCCCTGGCATGTTATCTGTGTATTTGGCCCATTTCTGCTCTTCCCAGTCGCTTCCCGAAGCCTGTTTAGAGGTTACTCTCTTGCACATGGTGGGTGTGGGCCTGTGGGGCCGTGTACGGAGGAGTATTGATGAGGGCCATTAGATTTTTCAAAAAGCGCAGCTGTCTTTTTATCTACCAGAATCCATCATTTATCGAGCTGACTGAATGATTCAGACGTTTCTCTGAAGTGAGAATAGAAGAAGTCAAAGGCTCACCCACTGACGCCCCCACAATCGCGTTGGCGTTGAACCTTCTCGCAGCTGCATTATGTAACATCAAGGACGTTGAACGTCCTTGGTATACATTAGGACGATACAAAAAGTAAATTTTCTGTACTCTCCAAGCAGAGGTTTGAATTTTGGCTTATTTTTGGCGTGTTTTTAGGCTTTTTTATCGGGCTTTCTTTTTGCACTGGTATCTTTTTTTATGCCAACCCAACAAGATACCAGTGCAAAAAAGAAATCCCAATAAAAAAGCCTAAAAACACGCCAAATATAAGACAAAATTCAAACATCTGCTTGGAGGGTAAATTTTCTGGTCATTTCTAGATCTTAACAACATGACAAAGTAAGTGGAATCAACCCTACTCCATTGCAAATAAGTGTCATTCAGGAAGTGGGGGTGCCAAAATTATATGACGCCTTACGACTGTGTTTAAAAGTTGGAAACACAGCTGTCAGTCATCTGTTTGTTTATATTCTGCGAGTTTGTGGTGGTGCCACAAACTGAGTGCGCCAAACTTGAGTTGTGCCGTCACCATGTCTTGTGTTAAAAGTTCGAATAAAAGAAACTAAATAATCTCTCTAAACACGTCTCTGATGACTGTACCAAACCCGTTGTGTACTCGGTAGGCGGATTGTGATTACAAGAGATGGCTTATTTCTTTCATCCCCCGCCTACACCCCCACTCTTCACCCTCCCGTGTTTAAAGTACCGCCTCTCCCGTGTTTGATGTTCCACAAAGTTTACCTGTGCCACAGGTGACAGATAAAGGGAACAACGACCTAGTAATGATAGCTTACCAGCGTAAATACCTGGCTATTCACCTTACTAATCACAGAAGCTGTGGATCAAAGGATGGAGAAGAGGCTATAGGATGAAGGGATCGTGAATAAACAGATCGGTATTTAGGGCGAGTTTTTCCCATGAAGAACAGGACTTGTTTTGCAAACTGTGATTACATGATTACCAGTAGAAATGTGGGTGTGGTGTGTAGCAGTCTGTCAGCACGCATGGCTGCACTGGTGTCGGAGAGCTAGGTCGAGACCTATCTTTGATATGTTCAACGTTAAGCCCCTGTCACACATTCAGAACCTTCCTCCGAACACCAGCCGACCAAGGCTAGCTGAAGCCCCAGTCACATATTCAGAACCTTCCCCCGAACATCAGCCAACCAAGGCTAGCTGAAGCCCCTGTCACACATTCAGAACCTTCCCCCGAACATCAGCCGACCAAGGCTAGCTGAAGCCCCTGTCACACATTCAGAACCTTCCCCCGAACACCAGCCGACCAAGGCTAGCTGAAGCCCCTGTCACACATTCAGAACCTTCCCCCGAACACCAGCCGACCAAGGCTAGCTGAAGCCCCTGTCACACATTCAGAACCTTCCCCCGAACACCAGCCAACCAAGGCTAGCTGAAGCCCCTGTCACACATTCAGAACCTTCCCCCGAACACCAGCCGACCAAGGCTAGCTGAAGCCCCTGTCACACATTCAGAACCTTCCCCCGAACACCAGCCGACCAAGGCTAGCTGAAGCCCCTGTCACACATTCAGAACCTTCCCCCGAACACCAGCCGACCAAGGCTAGCTGAAGTCCCTGTCACACATTCAGAACCTTCCCCCGACCACCAGCCAACCAAAGGTTGGTTGAAGTTCGGGAGCAGTCTGGTCGTCAGATTTAGCCTACCTTTCGATACGAAGCGAATCGAACGCGAGTTAAATTTAAGTCAAATTTGACTGCCAGCCACGCTACGACCACTGCTGACCTACTCCCGAACACCAGTTAACCACACCACCAGTCAACCATGGCCGAACCTCCCGTCCACACCCGAATGTTTTAAACATATTTTGAAACATTCGACTGGCGCAGCCGAACAATAGCCGACCTCGCCCCACACCAACTGATCACAGCCGACCTACTCCCAACCATGGTTGGGGGAGTTCGGCAGTGTTTGGGAGGCCATATTTGTCTATGTGTGACAGGGGCATTAGACAAACACCTATACTCAAATTCGGTCCGAGAAGCTCTTTCCAGATACCTGCAATCAGATCTCATGATTTCCCTTGAGCATTGAAAAATAAATCATTTTCTGAAGAAAATATCATACAAAATCTCTCTGTAATACCGTCTCAGATCCTGTCATCTCATTGCATATTTTCCTAGCCTGGGCACCATCCTGGTTAGTTACGTCCGCTCCGATAGTCGCTACCCACCGTAAACTAACCAGGATGGTGCCCAGGCTGATATTTTCCCATATGTTTAATGCTGTCAGTACTAGGGAGCGAGTATGGGAGGCCTGGTATACAAATATCATGCTCACAGCTAACATATGAAAAATATGAAAAAAATTATGAAAATAGGAACATGGTCACCCAGGCTAGTCGGTACAACAAACTTTTGAAAATGGTTCTGTCCTTTTCGCCATGTACTACACTGGAGAGTTAAAAAAAAACGACTACAAAAACTGAACAAACAGGTCTGTTAATAGGCATGCTGACAGCTAACATAGCCCAAATATGAAAATGGGAAAAAAGTCACCCAGGCTAGTCGGTACAACAGACTTTTGAAAATGGTTCTGTCCTTGTCGCAATGTACATGGGAGAGTTTAAAAACGACAAAAACTGAACAAACAGGCCTGTCACAGCTCCAGCCCTTTAACCTTTCACGATCAAAACAACTCAATTTTTCACGCCAAGTCTCCACGTACCTCGTGTGCCGCGAAACGTGTGAAAATCTTCACAAAGACGACTCAAGTCAAGGACCTTTAATTGAGTGACCTTTTTGTTCAACTTTCCCAAACAATGGCGAGTGTCTGACCGCGTGTTACGCACGGATCTTTTGATGAATTGACTAGATGGTCCAGTAGAAACCGCCCAGGGGAACTGGTGATTGTTATCTACTCTCCAAGCAGAGGTTTGGGTTTTGGGCTTATTTTTGGCGTGTTTTTAGGCTTTTTTATCGGGCTTTCTTTTTTCACTGAAATTTTGTTGGGTTGAGTGGAAACAAAATTTCAGTGAAAAAAGAAAGCCCGATAAAAAAGCCTAAAAACACGCCAAAAATAATTAAGCCCAAAACCCAAACCTCTGCTTGGAGAGTAATTGTTATCTCCATGAAAGATGGAGATATTCGTTTTGGTCTGTCTGTCTGTCTGTGTGTCTGTCTGTCTGTCTGTCTGTGTGTGTGTGTGTCTGTCTGTCTGTCTGTGTGTGTGTGTGTGTGTGTGTGTGTGTTTCCGCATACTTGTGGTCAACATAACTTATGAAGGCATTTATAGATTGTGATGATATTTTTTTTCTGACATTTGAATCGTCGATGAAGGTTTGCCACCGAGGTGGAAACTTAACATTACGTATAACACAAAATTGAATCGTCAATGAAGGTTAGACGTCAAGGTAGGATATTACGTAATACAAAATAAACCGATTTTGCAACTGGATATTAAAATTCTCTGAAAGAGTCAGACGTTTCAGATAGCCTCAGAAAATGTCAGTCACTGATGAAATAAAGACTGTAGCTGTGATAGCAGATTCTATATGAAACGTCTGAGAATGTATCCAGTTGCTTGTTGTATTTTGTACTACGTGACATTTGTAATCTGTGTTTTATCCAATAGTAGTAGAGTTTGAATTGTCATGTCGTTTACCTGGATGTCTAACCTTCACCAACGTACGTAAGCTTGACATTTGAATCGATCGAACAAGTGACGTGAGTTGAATGTTGAGTTATTCACTCGGGGTTTGACGACACCTCAGGTTGACGCGCGTTGCCGGCGACCTATGACACACAGAACAGGCGGCACGCCCCCTTCTTGAACAGTTTGATCTTAGTTTGACAGCGACCTGAAGGTCGTTCCCCCCACGCGTGGCAAGCAAACGCACGGCATGCCGGGAAGGCCGGTAGTATATATTGGGCGGGTTCTATTTTGGCTCAGTCGAACCGGCGCGCCCGTAGTGTCCGTACCGGGCACAGAACCGTCTTTTGCCTAGCATAAGGGTAACGCCCACCTACTTACAAACACATGGTGACTCATCTAAGACCTTTACTGTGTTCCTACACGCCAATGCGTTCAGATAGGGTAACGCCAAAGCGCCAAAACAGTACGGTATAGCCCGACTGGTGTGTGAAAATTGCGTGCGGTGCATATGACCGTTATTAATGCAAATGTTGCAGCTTTTTAGCTCCCACGGGGACGCCTGTATGGAATAATCTAATAGCCTTGCAGTCCCGATCACTTATCTCCAAGCAGATGGTAGAATAGAAAATCGTAAATCATTTTCTAGCACCTCGTTTATATGTAACTGTAAGGAAGGACGTTTGTAAATGGAAGAAACTTGAAATGGCGTTACAGTTTTGTCTTCCAACATCTGCATGAAGATTAACTTCAAAAAGGCGTTCTCTTGTACTGTTATTGATAATATTTTGTGTCATAAATGTAATCTTGTAGTATTGTTGATTAATAGTTCTTGCCATACATGGTACACTGTACGATTGTCGTCGAGCAATAAAGTTCATTCATTCATTTATTTATTCATTCATTCATTCATTCATGGCCTGGACTAGACGGCTGTCACCATGGTAACTGGTGCTGTAGCAGACACCATGTGGTGTTGGATTACATTTATGTAGCAAGTGGCAGGGGCTGGTCACCATATATATATATAAATGCGTGTGAGTGAGTGAGTGAGTGAGTGAGTGAGTGAGTGAGTGAGTGAGTGAGTGAGTGAGTGAGTGAGTGAGTGAGTGAGAACAGAGCAGTAGTTTGTAAGGCTAGAGTAAATGAAGGTAAACATGGCGTATTTGCTTTGCAAATGTTACCTTTCTAGTTTCACTTGCCATTGCTAGTTTTCCTTTATCAGTGGTGATGCTACTATTAGAACCTCGCTTGCTAGATCGATCGTCTTGTACCTTTTTGATCGATTTGATTTAAAAAAAGGAATGTAAACTGAAAATTGTGACGTTTTTCCATCCTAACGTCTGTTCGGAACTTTCTGGTGACCTTTTCCCCACTTTGCTACTCTTACCAGCAGAAGAACCATCATATATAATGGCCCGTGAGTGTAAATAGTTCTACAGCCAGGTACGCGGAAATACGGGCCGTTTTTAATATCGACCACTCAGATCACTTGCAGTTCTCTTCACCCGACCTTGGCTGTACGTACCAAATTCTGTGTTGTTATTCATTAACTTATTGTACTTGTCATTTTTAATTTTCATCTTTAAGCGTTGATGCTATTATTAGAAGCTCGCGTGCTAGATCGAGTTCATCACCACTGTGTCTTGTACCTTTTTGATCGAGAGATTTGATTTTTTTTAAATGCAATGCAAACTGAAAATTGACGTTTTTCCATCCTAACATCTGTTCGGAGCTTTCTGGTGACCTTTTCCGCACTTTGCTACTCAAAACACCATCAAGCATAATGACCCATATACGTAGCACTACAGCCAGGCACGCGGAAATACGGGCCGCTTTAATAACAACCACTCAGATCACTTGCCGTTCTCTTCACCCGATCTTGGTTGTACGTCCTAAATTCTGTATTGTTATTCGTTAACTGATTGTACTTGTCATTTTTAGTTTTTATCTAAGCGTTGATGCTACTATTAGAAGCCTGCTTGCTAGATCAAGTTCATCATCGCTGTGTCGTGATCGAGAGATTTGATAAAAAAAAGGAATGTAAACTCTGACAATTGTGACGTTTTTCCATCCTAACATCTGTTCGGATCTTTCTGGTGACCTTTTCCCCACTCTGCTACTCAGAATACCATCAAGCACAATGACCCGTATGCACGTAGCACTACAGCCAGGCACGCGGAAATACGGGCCGTTTTTAATAACAACCACGGAGGCCGCTTTCCGTTCTCTTCACCCGATCATGGCTGTACGTCCCAAATTCTGCGTTGTTATTCGTTAACTTATTGTACTTGTCATTTTTAATTTTCATCTTTAAGCGTTGATGCTATTATTAGAACCCTGCTTGCTAGATCGAGTTCATCATCATTGTGTCTTGTACCTTTTTGATCGAGAGATTTAATTAAAAGAAAGCAATGTAAACTGAAAATTGTGACGTTTTTCCATCCTGACATCTGTTCGGAGCTTTCTGGTGACCTTTTCCCCACTTTGCTACTCAGAACACCATCAAGCACAATGACCCGTATGCGTAGCACTACAGCCAGGCACGCGGAAATACGGGCCGTTTTTAATAACAACGACCACTCATCAGATCACTTGCCGTTCTCTTCACCTGACCATATAGCTGTACGTCCTAAATTCTGTATTGTTATTCGTTAACTTATTGTACTTGTCATCTTTAATTTCCATCTTTAAGCGTTGATGCTATTATTAGAAGCCTGCTTGCTAGATCAAGTTCATCGTCGCTGTGTCTTGTACCTTTTTGATCGAGAGATTTAATTAAAAGAAAGCAATGTAAACTGAAAATTGTGACGTTTTTCCATCCTAACATCTGTTCGGAGCTTTCTGGTGACCTTTTCCCCACTTTGCTACTTAGAACACCATCAAGCACAATGACCCGTATGCGTAGCACTACAGCCAGGCACGCGGAAATACGGGCCGTTTTTAATAACAACGACCACTCAGATCAATTGCAGTTCTCTTCACCCGACCATAGGCATAGCTGTACGTCCTAGATTCTGTGTTGTTATTCGTTAACTTATTGTACTTGTCATTTTTAATTTTCATCTTTAAGCGTTGATGCTATTATTAGAAGCCTGCTTGCTAGATCGAGTTCATCGCCACTGTGTTTTGTACCTTTTTGATCGAGAGATTTGAAAAAAAGAATGTAAACTAAAAATTGTGACGTTTTTCCATCCTAACATCTCTCGGAGTTTCTGGTGACCTTTTCAATTTTCATCTTTAAGCATTGATGCTATTATTAGAAGCCTGCTTGCTAGATCACTGAGTTCATCATCGCTGTGTCTTGTACCTTTTTGATCGAGAGATTTGATTTTTAAAAAATGCAATGCAAACTGAAAATTGTGACGTTTTTCCATCCTAACATCTGTTTTTCCATCCTAACATCTGGAGCTTTCTGGTGACCTTTTACCCACTTTGCTACTCAGAACACCATCAAGCACAATGACCCATATGCGTGGTACTACAGCCAGGCACGCGGAAATACGGGCCGTTTTTAATAACAACGACCACTCAGATCACTTGCAGTTCTCTTCACCTGACCTTGGCTCTACGTACCAAATTCTGTGTTGTTATTCGTTAACTTATTGTACTTGTCATTTCTAATTTCCATCTTTAAGCTTTAATTGATGCGTTGATTATCAGAAGCCTGCTTGCTAGATCGAGTTCATCACCATTGTGTCTTGTACCTTTTTGGTCGAGAGATTTGATTTTTAAAAAAAGGAATGTAAACTCTGACAATTGTGACGTTTTTCCATCCTAACATCTGTTCGGAGCTTTCTGGTGACCTTTTCCCCACTTTGCTACTCAGAACACCATCAAGCACAATGACCCGTATGCGTAGCACTACAGCCAGGCACGCGGAAACTAGTACGGGCCGTTTTTAATAACAACGACCACTCATGTCACTTGTCGTTCTCTTCACCCGACCACGAGTGCTGTTAAAGTCCAATAAATTAAAGTCTCTCTCTCTCCATGAAATGAAAATAACTCTCCGACATATCCGATATATGATGGAGATTCTGATCTAACATGCAGAGAGGTGTCTCCGCTTCTGGGCCAACCGCTTATACATATACGTCACAATGACGCACGCGGACGTTCAGTAGAGGAACTTTTTGACACGTTTTTATCACTTGATACCATTTTTAGCCCTCCACGTGATGATGAATTGGCTGATGACCCGCTTATCTGAATACGGAATCGCTCCGAGACAATTTCTCCCGCTGTGAGTCGATATTTTCTGTCGGATGTAGATTCGATAGAAGAGATAACATTTATAACACTGGTGTTAAAAATAAAACTCACACTAAGCAAAGGAAATGCACACATGGCTAAATGTACATGGGATTAGCGAATGGTAAACGCAACGTAGCCAAATCAAGAAAGTATATGAAATAAAACATGGACATAATTTGTATTAAATTATTGTCTCATGGGTTACTTTGGATACTGTATTGATTCTCAACTTTTGTTTCAATTCATTTCACTACCACAGATTTTGCAAACCTATTTTTATACTTCTTTACATACAGTGTGTTGTATACATAGCTGGTGTGTTACGCCGAAGGGCGGTTATACCGGCTATATAAATACAGATACAGATACCTTGCAATAAGCCTTCGGACATGGCTTTGCAAAAAAAACTATAATGTATGCACAATAAACTGTTCTTCTTGTGAGAAATGGATTCAGTTTTATTTCTGAAGATTTTTGCTCGCTACATGTACACGTAGTTCTGTAGATCTAGCGAAAAAAGGCATGCGATACATGTACGTCACGGAATAATTTCATCAGGTTGGTGAATGATTGAATAGCAAATTTAAAGTTCTTCATTCACAACCACTTGTTTAACAAAGGTTGTTCTTGTTCATTATAAACAAGTGGTTGTGGATGAAGAAGTTTGCTATTCAATGTACGTTACCGTACGTCACTGTCGGAGGAGAGAAGTGGAAAGGAGCTCTACTGCGCATGCGGGAATGTGCGTGACGTCATTCCGAATTCCCATGGGTGGGAATCTCATGATGAGAAAGCAAATTCCGGCTTATTTCAAATTGTACGGCAAAAATAGCGTGCAAAACAATCTGGAACCCCACATCTGCTTGGTGGTGATGTCCAAGCAGATGTGGGGTAGAAATTCATAACGTTTTCTATCACGGCCAGCCGTCCTTTTTTTGTCAGAGAAGCCCGGCCAGACGGAAAACAAAACCATTTTCTACCCCCTAACATCTGCTTGGAGGTGATGTCCAAGCAGATGTGAGGTATTCATAACATTTTCTATCACGGTCAGCCGTCCTTCTTTGTCAGAAAAGCCCGGCCAGACGGAAAACATAACCATTTCTACCCCCTAACATCTGCTTGGAGGTGATTTTGACCTCACGGTCAGTCTTCTGAAGCGAGGTGCCAACTCGCAACTTGCCAATCGCAGCAAGACCTCCACACGTGTAGATTTCTAATTATGAAAAAAGTAGTAGGAGGAAAGTTCAACGGTATTTACCGCTGACACGTACGCGCCTCGTGTGCGTCATTCGAGCATTACTCCTTGTAATCTGCATAACCAATGACGTCAAAAGAACCAGAGAAACATCCACGGTAATTTCGGGCATTACTTTCAAAGCTTTCCAAAACACACGTTTTGATTGGCCAATTTGGGCGACTTAGAAGTGTTTTGAAACAGCGATGATTGTTGGGAATGGTGAAACTAGTTAGGTTAGACGTAGACGTAGTTTGGTAATTGAGCTGCATTGAGTTTGACAGCCCCCGTCAATTCTGTGAAACCTAATTACCTTCAATGACGTCAGTACCGGTCTTGCAACTGTCAATTATCGTCGGACCAAAATGTGTGCCACACATAGTACGTGTCACTTCTTAAAGTTGCTTTTCTGTTGACGTAACTTTGCGATTAATTGATGTATTTAGGCTGTGCAAAGATGCACGAAAATGTTAAATCCAGAGTTTGTATCGATTCTACTGACATCTTAGATTGAGCAAGATTAGGAAAGTTAGAATGCCACTTTGTTATAGAATGTAGATTGTATAGTAAAGAGAGAAATGAACTGTATAGGTTTGTACAAAACCTATTTCCCTTCTTCATACACTTAAGCACTGTAGAAAAGTTCATATTCCTAATGCAACTAGACAAACCTTCCATCGAAAAACAAATCTGTTCCTTTATCTCTACTATAACTGAAAAGCGAGGAGAAGTTGAATTTATCTAATGATAGTTAATTTTATTTTGTATCTGTTAGCTGTATCTGTTCAGCATGTTTTGTTGTGACCTGTACTTAGCCCAGTGTGGCAAAAATGTGCAATAAAGGTCGTCATTCATTCAATATTAATACCAAAACGTTGTCCTTAAGTTGTTGACAAGTGTGCCTACTGGTACAATATACTGTAAACTACTTTACCTTCGCAGTGGCTTTAATTATTTCGCTATAGGAGGGAAATGGCGGTTTTGAAAGTTCGCCGTTGAAACAATTCTACAGTTGCAATAGAACTATAAAAATATTCACGGTGTTATGCTTTTGCAGTAAAATAAAACCACCACAAACATTTTACGATTTACAGTATTTCGAAAAAAAAATTGCACTCCTTATGGAACTAGACAAACCATGTATTATAAGCCCCATATGTTCATAAAAACATATATCTACAACTGCCTTTTAACAAGGGAGGAGAAGTTGAACCTGTACATTAGTCTGTATAGTTGTAGTAAGATATCACTGTAATTTTACTTTTGCATTATTACCATGACCTGTACTTAGCTTGTAAGAGCATAAACGTACAATGAAGGTCTTTCATTCATTCATTCATTCATTCATCCATCCATCCATTCATTCATTCATTCATTCAATCATTCATCAAGGAAAACGGTCACAACTGACGTCACAATAATAAACAAAGCAAAGTTGGGTCGACGATATCGTCATCATTGATAATGGAATACAACAGTCCTTACGTAGGAAGCCCGGCCACTAAGGCCCTGTTCAAACGAATGCGCATTGAGCTCGATTCGGGCAAACCACATTCCTCACATCTGGTCCACGTGCAACACGTTCCTTTTAAACCGTGCGCGAGAACGATTCGCCGAAACCACATTCATTGTTGTTTGATGAAAACAAGCAAGGTGGCGTCTTGCCAATGTTAGAGGTTAGGGGTGAAAGTGCATCCCGCCCAAGAACTTGTCGTGTTTTTCTTATGAATAATCGCTTGCAACCGGCTCAGAGGAGTACGAAGGAGACGCAGGCTACGGGTGGCCCTTGTAAGAATTCATTGCCGACGCCACCACTTGTTATCTGCGGACCCCGAGGTCAATGACCGGGTTGATATGCAAAGTAAACCTGATGAATGCGCATCGGCGCGTTCAGACGCAATTCGCGATCCAGTCAAGGCGGTTTCAATCCGCCTCCAGATGTGGATTGGGATCGATGCGCATTCAATGCGCATCGGAGCGTTCAGATGGAGCCACATGAATCCAGAAGCCGGCCAATCCACATCGAATCCGGCTTCCCCGCATTCGTTTGAACGGGGTGTAAGTATTGACCACTCGCGTTGCCTTTTGTTTAGCTAAATACCAAGGACAGCCGGGCAAACGTCATTTTCTACGAAGCCATTTCGCGCGAACTTTGAGAAGAATGAGGTTCGAGCCAACACCTCCAAATTTGGACCGGAAATGTCGTCATCGATGACCCTAGATTAGCAATACAACTATTAGCAAGACCGGACATGACGTACACGAACACAAGGGGCATTTTTGTACAGTACGTTTTGTATGAACTTTCCTAAGTATGTGATGTCGTCATTGTCGTCACTATTCCGAAGTCTGATGTTGGAGATGTCGTCATCAATAACACTATGTTAGATATACAATAATTGAGAAGATTGGTTACTATTGGTCGCTATAGCTCGTGTTGTCAATTGTTACCCTACGTTAGCCATATGCCAACGTCATCTTGTACAGTCTATTTTGTGTTGACCTTGTAAAATACAATGGGGTTGTTTTCAAAGATCGAACGCTTCACGGCAAAAAAAAGAGATTACTCCCTGTAATCGTTCTTCCACGTACAAGTGTTTAATAAGTTTAACAATGATGTGTCGTGGGTTACGTACGTACGTACGTAAGTGTGCGGGGGCAACAGATCACAGATAACCGACGATAATCGAGACCTCAAAAGGAAAAGTACAGAATTAAGAATAGCAATTGTGGAAAAGTGGTCTTTTGGTTCATAATAATAGGGTTGTTGACTCAGAGTCTGAAGGTTCTGGGTTCGAATCCCTGACAGGCCCCATTGTTGTGCCCCTGGATAAGGCACTTTACACCTATTCCCTCACACGACTCAGGTGAAAATGAGTACCTAGCTTCGGTTAGGGACGTCCTTTGGGATGGGACGTAAAGCCAGAAGTCCCCTGTTCGAGGAGAGCCACACCTCAAGAACCCATTACACTTATCGAAAAGAGTAGGGGTCGTTGTTGCAGGGGTCCTTCCCGGTGTGAGTGGTTCAAACCTTACAGTCCGGTCTTACGCAGTTTGTACTTACTGTACAAAACTGTTGTGTCACAACGTGTCGTGGGTTATGTACGGACAAGTGAAAAACATTTGGTGCGGGGGCAACGACCACAGATAACCGACGATAACCGTGACTTCAAACGAAAGAGTACAGAGTAGAGCAATTGTGGCAAGAGTCAATAGTTTTGCGCAACAGATGTTCCTATTTGGCGGACTAGCCTTTGATGATTCACCGGTAATACCAGGGCATTCACCCCCGAATCTGGGACAACAGAACACGATTCTATGCTTACTCATCGGGATGAGTGTTTCGTGGTGACAGAGCACCAAACATGGTTCAGTGTTTGAGAAACTAGGCAAAGAAGTGACTCAGGTTATGTTGTTCTCCTTTCCCGAAGTAGAAACTTTGTAGGATCGGGTATCAGGCATGTGAACTACAACATGTCTTTACGATATTTTGAAACGGCGAAGTAGAGTACAAGTGGGCTCAGCTGTTTCCTCATATTAGGTCTAAAAGCGCCACCAAGCGACTTACAAAGAAATTGCTAAAAGCTGCCAGATGAACCAATGACATTATAAACCCACTCATTGCAGAAATAGTGGGACACTTCGTCTTCCACAACTTCCAGAAAAGAAGTCAAACCCAAAAAGTTTAGATTATTTTTTGCGGCAATTTATAAAATAGTCAATTGTTCTACTTGTCTGCATGTTGTTTACATTCTGTCATATGCATGTTGCAATTCAATTAGCCTTCGGGCATGAATTTGCAAATAAACTTCTATGGATCAAAGGCCCCGACTAGCGGCCAAAAATATCATTGCAGGAATCAGTGCTCTGTATCCTTATAGTCCTTGGATGAGCAGAACTCAGTCATTTGGTTGCTGTTCAATAGCCTCAATCAGGCCTTCCTAAAGGGTTAGATACAATTGGTAGAATTCTGTAAAAATAGGGTCCAACTGGCCAGCGGCGTGGGTCCAACATTAGGGTTTCACGCCCCCACGCGGGCAAATGAACTCTACAGTGGCTAAACTCCCCTGGCCAATTATTCTTGAATCCGCGTTTTAAATCTGGTGAAGACTATGTATTCAATACGTGACTCAGTTGTCATTTTATCATAGTAACGTAATTACAGTGAATGGGTAGAGTTTATATACATTGTACTTACGAAGGTGGTGAAGATGTGTACATGTATTCGTGATATTCCCTTTTAAATCTAAGTTTACTCATCGTTGACTAATCCGTTTTTCACTGCTAACTTCTAACATTGCATATTTAGGTGCCCATGTCATTTAAAAGAACAAATAGACAAATAGAAGAACTTTACATTGTGCAAATCGAGTGCAACCGTCCAAGCGAAAAAGGTTCAGAAATTGTGCAGTACGTGAGCGTCCTCTAGTGAGGGCAATGGCAACTGCAGCCATCTGATTCGCCATGTATGTGACCTTAGAAGTGTAATGTTATATATCAAAAACGAAAATTGTACGTATAGAGTTTCGCCGTGTCACTTGGTCAGTGTTTAATTTGTTACGGACAAACTATACAAAGGAGTGACTCAGTTTATGTTGTTCCTCCTTTCCCGAAGTAGAACTTTGTAAGATCAGGCAACAAGCATGTGAGTTACGACATGTTTTACGATACTAGTGTAGCAATATGTTTTAGGAGATCGACCGTCCCCTGTGACAGGAAGTTGTCATAACTATCACAACACTGACCACATCTGTTACTGATTACTGATTCCTCAATAAAGCAGCCAGACCACAGTGTCTGGGACACAGTTCTAGCAGGCAACCAGAGACTGAGAGAGTTCACACGCCTCTTCTCTATAGCCTCTCCTTTTGCATCCCTACATTTGGTGGCAAGCGGTGTGTTGCCGCTTACGAGCGGCCGAACCCGTCCTATCGCCATCGCACTGCCATGCCTCCTGACTCGCCCGGCGACGAATCCACCCGCCCGATGGCTGCTCGAGCTGCGCTACCACGCCTGCAACCGTCCGCTTAGCCAGCCCACCGCCCTGCCATGCAGCCAACAGCCCGCCTAGCCAGCCTGCTACCGTGCCATGCCGCAACCCGACCCCGCCCAATCGTCGATGGGCCACCGTCCCGTCCACTACATAGCCTGAGCTAGCTGACTGACCACCCCTGCCATGTGCCCAGCCATCTCTGTCCGCCGTCGCTGAGCACCGAGCCCGACACCACGCCACGTGTACCCGCTCGTGAATAGACCACGCTGCCGCCTTCCCGCGTCCGATTGTGCCAGCCCGACCAGATCCCAACCAGCGACGAGTGTCCCCAACCTGAGGCCTCCGTGTGCTCAAGCTTCCGACAATGACCATCCGCACGACCTGTTGAACTTCTGCTGTGACCCAAATGAACTCGCCGTACCTGTACCTGGAATGACCACTGAACTCTGCTTGTGTATAACATCTGCGAACTTTAGCAAGTGAACTCTAGCCGTGTGTAACATCTGCGAACATTTGTGGTTTTAGTAAGGTAGTGTAACAGTGGGGGGTTTATAGGCGCTACCAACTGACTCAGCCGATGGGTCTAGACCTTTTAGCTCAGTCGGTTAGAGCGTTGGGTTATGGACTGGTGCTCGGGTTGGGTCGTGGGTTCGATCCCGGCCCGGGACCAGCGGTTTCTATCTGTTCCTACTCGCCCCTTGTTCTTGTTGTTTCACTGGTTCCCACACCGGCCCTGGGAGTTCAGGCAAAGAGTGCCGCTCCAGGGATGTCGAATTCGGAAGATTCGAGGACGAATCTTGAAAAGAAAAGGGGGAGTAGTGTAACAGTGGGGGGTTTATAGGCGCTACCAACTGACTCAGCCGATGGGTCTAGACCTTTTAGCTCAGTCGGTTAGAGCGTTGGGTTATGGACTGGTGCTCGGGTTGGGTCGTGGGTTCGATCCCGGCCCGGGACCAGCGGTTTCTATCTGTTCCTACTCGCCCCTTGTTCTTGTTGTTTCAGTACTGTAGCACAATGTCCTGTCTAATGTTTTGTATTTTGTGTCTGTGAATGGAATTATGCTCGCCTTTGGACTGGTCGATGCCTGCGGGCCGACACTCCTGTGCATTTTCCAGCTCTGCCGCTTGCCTAAATATTGAAATGCAACCTACGGGAATGCAACCTACGGGTGAAATCATTTAGGTTCAAGCCTGTTGCTCCCCGATCACACCGAGGGCCGGTGTGGCGTCGGAGGACTGTTTTTGCTTGTAAGGTTTTCGTTTTATGTTTGTGCTCAAAGTATAGTAATGGCGCCTTTGAAATCACCATACCAGCGTCCATTTTGACAGAAGCTAGTCCATATGTGCACCGGAAGAATTAACTTAGTAGTATGTTTAGTTTATGATCCTCGATCCCGAATGTTTACTTACAGGCTTCGTTTACATTATGTTTGGCTATTTACGTCTGGACATGCCCTACTGAGTTATACTTTTTGCACCTTGTAACTTGTAGTACAGTATTTCGTTCGAGGACGAACGACTTTGGAGAGGGGGACGAGTGTAGCAATATGTTTTAGGAGATCGACCGTCCCCTGTGACAGGAAGTTGTCATAACTATCACAACACTGACCACATCTGTTACTGATTACTGATTCCTCAATAAAGCAGCCAGACCACAGTGTCTGGGACACAGTTCTAGCAGGCAACCAGAGAGTTCACACGCCTCTTCTCTATAGCCTCTCCTTTTGCATCCCTACACTAGTATTTTGAAACGGCGAAGTACAATATACAAGTGGGCAGCTCAAGTGGGCCGTTGTTAATACATACTCAAAGTATACTAAGCCCTGCGGACCTGCGCGGAGTCCTGGCCACCACCACAACTGGCCAATAGGAAGACGCCATCCGCACCCCAAGCAAGACAATGCTATGCGGAGGATTTCCCATCGACAAGACAAACATCGTCGGGAAAATATCAAGAGCTACAAAACAAAACAAACTGAAAGCAATGAGAAGAATTCGCCCGACATACAGTCAACGAGCGGCGATAATATTACTGATGACAAGAAGAACGAAGCACGCAAAGTACGCACGTACGTACGTACGTACGTACGTACACACACACACACACACACACACACACACACACACACACACACACACACGGATCCATGTTTCAGCCGAGAAGATTGTTCTAAGGAACGTCACTGGCGACGTTTGTTCCAGAAGGCAACGGGCAGGGCCTCCTTGTTCCATAAGAAAGAACGTGTGCAGACTTTTATTACGTCAGAATACATTTGATTTGTTTTTCTGTTTGTTGTTGTGTGTTGCAGCCCAACCAGGACATAGTTTCTGTATTGTCGTGTTGGAGGATTGTTTTGTAGTGCGGTCACAGGTTAGTGGTGTGTACATGTGGACATTGTCGGAGAGAAAACGTGCGATTGCTACAGCTCTTTTGTGAGGATGTGGGTGGCCTTGAAAAAGGCCGGGGTTATGTCCAGCAGTGGCGGTCGATTTACTTGGAGCTGGTGTACTTGGTGACGGCTTTGGTGCCCTCGCTGACGGCGTGCTTGGCCAGCTCGCCCGGTAGCAGGAGTCGGACGGCGGTCTGAATCTCGCGGCTGCTGATGGTGGAGCGTTTGTTGTAGTGAGCCAGACGAGAAGCCTCGGCGGCGATGCGCTCGAAAATGTCGTTGACGAAGGAGTTCATGATGCCCATGGCCTTGCTGGAGACGCCGGTGTCGGGGTGCACCTGCTTCAGCACTTTGTAGATGTAGACGCCGAAGGTCTCCCTCCTCTTTCTCCTCCTTCCCCGCTTCTTGTCTCCGGCGGGCCTGGCTTTGCCAGCTTTCTTGGCGGCTTTTCCACTTGGCGGCATGACGGCGTTCTTGTCGATTTAGACAGCAAAGAATAACTGCACCCGTGCCGGCTTTGCCTTTATATCGGGGAAGAATGCAAATTGTTGGATTGTCTAGTCCAAGGCGCGGACGTGGTAGAACTTCTCACGGCCCGTAACAAGCTCTCCCTATTGGTTCGCTGTCGGAAGCCGTCAATCCAGCAGCGGGGTATAAATTGGTTGGGCAGAGATTGGTGTCTTTTCATTCTTTCACTCTTTTTGCCGTTTGACGCTAATCAATCGACTACTACAAGATGTCTGGACGTGGTAAAGGAGGCAAGGCACGCGCCAAGGCCAAGAGCCGTTCTTCCCGTGCGGGTCTCCAGTTCCCGGTCGGCCGAGTTCATCGCTTCTTGCGCAAGGGAAACTATGCCGAGCGCGTGGGTGCCGGCGCACCGGTCTACCTGGCGGCGGTGCTGGAGTACCTGACGGCCGAGATCCTGGAGCTGGCTGGAAACGCTGCTCGTGACAACAAGAAGACCAGAATCATCCCCCGTCACCTTCAACTGGCCGTCCGCAACGACGAGGAGTTGAACAAGCTCCTGTCCGGAGTCACCATTGCCCAGGGCGGCGTCCTCCCAAACATCCACGCCGTGCTTCTGCCCAAGAAGACCAGCAAGGCTCAGTAAATTGGAGACCACAGAAACGCACAAACCCCGGCCCTTTTCAGGGCCAACCACATCCTCTAGAAGGAACTGTATCATCTTCACACACACTGCAAATACAACCCCCTCCCCCCGCTACACATGTTTAGACCATATAGTGGTGATTAAGTACACCCCATTTCATGTTAACTGACAGGCGAGGACACACATGATGTGCATGAGCAAGACTGGTTACCAATCCCACAAGAAATATTTAATGGCCGCTATATCGCTGACTTACGTCTTGTGCCGTTTCATGCTGGCTGACATATCTGTACATTATATGTGTACTCGGAGAGTATGGACACGTGGAGTGCGTGTTCAGGGCCAGAAGCCGGCGCATCCATTTCATGTATGGAGGACGAGGGCCGTATTTGTCTACGCTGGCTAGACAGTAGTTGTATATATTCTCTGTTGTTTTGCTTTACTTCTTATGCACTGTACATGCAATTAGCCGTCGGTTGATTGGATTGTATGTACGAGATTGTGAGTGCAGTCTTTTACTTCTGGTGCAAATGTGTGTTTGTGATTCAATGACAAGGGAAGTAGAATGAATTTGTTTGAACGTGAACGATGTAGATCTTTCTGGGATATGTGGGTGGCCCTGAAAAGGGCCGGGGTTGTCGATCTTCTTGGGATCCTCCTTATGCACGCTCCCCTCGGATGCGGCGTGCGAGCTGAATGTCCTTGGGCATGATGGTGACACGCTTGGCGTGGATGGCGCACAGGTTGGTGTCCTCGAAGAGACCGACCAGGTAGGCCTCGCTGGCTTCCTGCAGAGCCATGACCGCCGAGCTCTGGAAGCGCAGGTCAGTCTTGAAGTCTTGGGCGATCTCTCGCACCAGGCGCTGGAAGGGCAGCTTGCGGATGAGCAGCTCCGTCGACTTCTGGTAGCGGCGGATCTCTCTCAGGGCCACGGTGCCGGGCCTGTAGCGGTGAGGCTTCTTGACGCCGCCAGTAGCCGGGGCGCTCTTGCGGGCAGCCTTGGTTGCCAGCTGCTTCCTGGGGGCTTTGCCACCGGTGGATTTACGGGCGGTCTGCTTGGTACGTGCCATGTCGGATGAACTTCGTCTGCGGTCAGGTGCAAGACAATGGAAGACTACTGTTCGGCGGAGAGTGAATTTATAACACCCGCTAATTAGATGACCGCAGATTTCAATTGGCCGACATCCTGCCGCTTGATTGGTTCCCTGGCCCAAATCTGACCTTGTGGTTGGTCAGTTTTCGCCGCTCCAGGATCCGATATTTGCAGCAAGCTCGGCACTTTTGGACGGTCACGCAGGGAAAATGTGACAGGGGTGAACTTGAGCGCCATAGAACGGCTATTGCCTTCACAAGTGTACACACACGGTGGCTAGAGATAGACCGCGGTAACAAGACTATCTTTACTCGGTTGTAAAGTTCAAGATGAATAAACAATGTCGCCAAGAAAGTTATAGCCTCCGTCAGCGAACTTATATGTGTCGGTTAGCATGTGACTGTATGTGGTGCGTGGGTTCGTTCTCCCTTCCAAGATTTGCATGTGTGCGTGTGTTGGGGGGGGGGGGGGGCGCCGCCGCTTTGGCTTCCCTCTTTAAATTTAATTCATTTATTCATTCTCTTCTTAGTTCGTGTATCATTTTTCTTTCGGGGGATAGTGCGTATTCGTGTGGAGCATGGGTAACTTGGAGGTGTCAGACATAGTTCTTTCGTAAGGATGTGGGTGGCCCTGAAAAGGGCCGGGGTTTGGAGGAAATTCGACGGCCAAGTCTTCACTTCTTCTTGGGCTTGGGCGCCTTCTTAGCGGGCGCTGCCTTCTTGGCGGTCTTCTTTGCCGGGGTCTTCTTGGCGGGTTTCTTGGCAGCAGGTTTCTTGGCCGGAGATTTCTTGGTCTTCTTGGTGGCCGGCTTCTTGGTCTTCTTGGGGGTGGCAGCCTTCTTGGCCTTGGGCTTTTTCGGCTTGGTGGCCTTGGGTTTTGTGGCCTTTTTAGCCGCGGGTTTCTTGACCGGCTTCTTGGTGGCTTTCTTGGCGGCCTTCTCTGCGGCTTTCTTGGCTGCCACGTTGATTTTGAAGGATCCCGACGCCCCAGTACCTTTACCTGAAGGAGGGTACCCTTCTCCACCAAGGCTTTCTTGATGTAGATGGCCTTCTTCTCCACGTCGAACTTGTAGTTGCCGGCGATGTACTTCTTGATGGCCGGCAAGGAAGAACCTGTGCGGTCCTTGAGTGCTTCCACAGCCGCCGTAATCATGGCAGTAGTTGGCGGGTGAGCCTTGGGCTTGGGCTTGCTAGCCTTCTTGGGGGACGATGCTGGGGCGGACATACCGGCTTGCCTTGTCTGCGTTAGACGTGCAAATGAACCCGACATCTTGTCAGGGCGGCGTGAAGTAGCGATGGTGCGGACGTGATCGAAACATGGTAGCTTGCTTGGGTCTTATTGTCCGCCGCGGCGAAATTTGTGAACTTCACGGTGGAGGCATCGAAAATAACACTGGCTCGGTTCATGTACAAGAGGACATGTCCGTCTTACTCACCTGACGGAGGCGGCTGGTCACTGGCCCTTACAACTTGAGATATCTGACGTCTTTTCAGTAAGCACACTAACATATGACGACGGCTCATCCAGCCTGCCAAGGAGTGAATGCAACACCAGGGCTTACGACGCGCTGGGATTTTTTTGACAGATACATTTACTTGCAGCTAATCAACTTAACTACGTGCCAGTGAACCAGCAGCAGAACTCGACGTTCATAAGCAACTTTAATAGACAACACGCACACGCTCCCAAGTGCATCAAGATATAACCGCCGCCGAACAGTCCCTTTACAGTTACATACTCAAAGTATACCATCTACGGTCGGCCAAAGAAAATATACTTTGCTTTACTCAGATGCGCAGGGAAAATGTGACCTCGCCATAGAACGGCTATTGCGTGGGTGGCTAGAGATGGGGGTAGGCAGCCTTCTTGGCCTTGGGCTTTTTCGGCTGGTGGCCTTGGTTTTGTGGCCTTTTTAGCCGCGGGTTTCTTGACCGGCTTCTTGGTGGCTTTCTTGGCGGCCTTCTCTGCGGCTTTCTTGGCTGCCACGTTGATTTTGAAGGATCCCGACGCCCCAGTACCTTTTACCTGAAGGAGGGTACCCTTCTCCACCAAGGCTTTCAGGGCGCGCTTGATGTAGATGGCCTTCTTCTCCACGTCGAACTTGTAGTTGCCGGCGATGTACTTCTTGATGGCCGGCAAGGAAGAACCTGTGCGGTCCTTGAGTGCTTCCACAGCCGCCGTAATCATGGCAGTAGTTGGCGGGTGAGCCGCAGGGGCCTTGGGCGCCGCCTTGGGCTTGCTAGCCTTCTTGGGGGACGATGCTGGGGCGGACATACCGGCTTGCCTTGTCTGCGTTAGACGTGCAAATGAACCCGACATCTTGTCAGGGCGGCGTGAAGTAGCGATGGTGCGGACGTGATCGAAAACATGGTAGCTTGCTTGGGTCTTATTGTCCGCCGCGGCGAAATTTGTGTTTCTTTTCTAACTTCACGGTGGAATTTCTCCCTTCCCAGGCATCGAAAATAACACTGGCTCGGTTCATGTACAAGAGGACATGTCCGTCTTACTCACCTGACGGAGGCGGCTGGTCACTGGCCCTTACAACTTGAGATATCTGACGTCTTTTCAGTAAGCACACTAACATATGACGACGGCTCATCCAGCCTGCCAAGAAAATTATGAGTGAATGTATGAATTGAGCAACACCAGGGCTTACGACGCGCTGGGATTTTTTTGACATAGATACATTTACTTGCAGCTAATCAACTTAACTACGTGCCAGTGAACCAGCAGCAGAACTCGACGTTATATAGATCATAAGCAACTTTAATAGACAACACGCACACGCTCCCAAGTGCATCAAGATATAACCGCCGGGCCGAACAGCACCACTCCCTTTACAGTTACATACTCAAAGTATACTAAGAAAATCATCTACGACTATAACGTCGGCCAAAGAAAATATACTTTGCTTTACTCAGAAACCAAAGGTGCACATATCTTAACATCAAATATATCACTAGGCAAAGAAATGCTATCGCTGTTGTGTGCTTGCGTGACCGGCTTGGGATTGACATTGAATTCTTCATTTTTGCTCATTGTTCGAGGCAGGTGTGTGTATAGGTGTGTTGTGAGAGAATACAGTTCTTTTTTGGATATTTGGTTGGCCCTGAAAAGGGCCGGGGTTGCTTGTGGTGATGAGTCGGTCAGATGATCTTCTAGCCACCGAAGCCGTACAGGGTGCGGCCTTGGCGTTTGAGAGCGTAGACAACGTCCATGGCGGTGACCGTCTTGCGCTTGGCGTGCTCGGTGTATGTGACCGCATCGCGGATGACATTCTCCAGGAAGACCTTGAGAACGCCTCGGGTCTCCTCGTAGATGAGGCCCGAGATGCGCTTGACGCCGCCACGGCGGGCCAGACGACGGATGGCTGGCTTGGTGATGCCCTGGATGTTGTCTCGAAGCACCTTACGGTGACGCTTGGCGCCTCCCTTTCCGAGCCCCTTGCCTCCCTTGCCGCGTCCAGACATGATAGATACGATTCTCTGCTCGATCAGGAACGAAGAATGAATGAATGGGTCTCCACCTGACGGAGCCACATTAATAACCGCCCTGCGGACCTGCGCGGAGTCCTGGCCACCACCACAACTGGCCAATAGGAAGACGCCATCCGCACCCCAAGCAAGACAATGCTATGCGGAGGATTTCCCATTGACAAGACAAACATCGTCGGGAAAATATCAAGAGCTGCAAAACAAAACAAACTGAAAGCAATGAGAAGAATTCGCCCGACATACAGTCAGCGAGCGGCGATAATATCACTGATGACAAGAAGAACAAAGCACGCAAAGTACGTACGTACGTACGCATACACACACACACACACACACACACACACACACACACACACACACACACACACTAGGATCCATGTTTCAACCGAGAAGTTTGACTATGATTGTGAGAATGTTCTTTTTGTCTGTTTACTAGTGTGTTTAGGTGTGCATTTGACTGGAAAGAACGCCGATCGACGGCCAATCCATTGTTCTAAGGAATGTCACAGGCGATGTTTGTTCCAGAAGGCAACGGGCAGGGCCTCCTTGTTCCCTAAGAAAGAACGTGTGCAGACTTTTATCACGTCAGAATACACTTGATTTGTTTTTCTTTCTGTTGTTGTGTGTTGCAGCCCAACCAGGACATAGTTTCTGTATTGTCGTGTTGGAGGATTGTTTTGTAGTGCTCGGTCACAGGTTAGTGGTGTGTACATGTGGACATTGTCGGAGAGAAAACGTGCGATTGCTACAGCTCTTTTGTGAGGATGTGGGTGGCCTTGAAAAAGGCCGGGGTTATGTGCAGCAGTGGCGGTCGATTTACTTGGAGCTGGTGTACTTGGTGACGGCTTTGGTGCCCTCGCTGACGGCATGCTTGGCCAGCTCGCCCGGTAGCAGGAGTCGGACGGCGGTCTGAATCTCGCGGCTGCTGATGGTGGAGCGCTTGTTGTAGTGAGCCAGACGAGAAGCCTCGGCGGCGATGCGCTCGAAAATGTCGTTGACGAAGGAGTTCATGATGCCCATGGCCTTGCTGGAGACGCCGGTGTCGGGGTGCACCTGCTTCAGCACTTTGTAGATGTAGACGCCGAAGGTCTCCCTCCTCTTTCTCCTCCTTCCCCGCTTCTTGTCTCCGGCGGGCCTGGCTTTGCCAGCTTTCTTGGCGGCTTTTCCACTTGGCGGCATGACGGCGTTCTTGTCGATTTAGACAGCAAAGAATAACTGCACCCGTGCCGGCTTTGCCTTTATATCGGGGAAGAATGCAAATTGTTGGATTGTCTAGTCCAAGGCGCGGACGTGGTAGAACTTCTCACGGCCCGTAACAAGCTCTCCCTATTGGTTCGCTCTCGGAAGCCGTCAATCCAGCAGCGGGGTATAAATTGGTTGGGCAGAGATTGGTGTCTTTTCATTCTTCATTCTTTTTGCCGTTTGACGCTAATCAATCGACTACTACAAGATGTCTGGACGTGGTAAAGGAGGCAAGGCACGCGCCAAGGCCAAGAGCCGTTCTTCCCGTGCGGGTCTCCAGTTCCCGGTCGGCCGAGTTCATCGCTTCTTGCGCAAGGGAAACTATGCCGAGCGCGTGGGTGCCGGCGCACCGGTCTACCTGGCGGCGGTGCTGGAGTACCTGACGGCCGAGATCCTGGAGCTGGCTGGAAACGCTGCTCGTGACAACAAGAAGACCAGAATCATCCCCCGTCACCTTCAACTGGCCGTCCGCAACGACGAGGAGTTGAACAAGCTCCTGTCCGGAGTCACCATTGCCCAGGGCGGCGTCCTCCCAAACATCCACGCCGTGCTTCTGCCCAAGAAGACCAGCAAGGCTCAGTAAATTGGAGACCACAGAAACGCACAAACCCCGGCCCTTTTCAGGGCCAACCACATCCTCTAGAAGGAACTGTATCATCTTCACACACACTGCAAATACAACCCCCTCCCCCCGCTACACATGTTTAGACCATATAGTGGTGATTAAGTACACCCCATTTCATGTTAACTGACAGGCGAGGACACACATGATGTGCATGAGCAAGACTGGTTACCAATCCCACAAGAAATATTTAATGGCCGCTATATCGCTGACTTACGTCTTGTGCCGTTTCATGCTGGCTGACATATCTGTACATTATATGTGTACTCGGAGAGTATGGACACGTGGAGTGCGTGTTCAGGGCCAGAAGCCGGCGCATCCATTTCATGTATGGAGGACGAGGGCCGTATTTGTCTACGCTGGCTAGACAGTAGTTGTATATATTCTCTGTTGTTTTGCTTTACTTCTTATGCACTGTACATGCAATTAGCCGTCGGTTGATTGGATTGTATGTACGAGATTGTGAGTGCAGTCTTTTACTTCTGGTGCAAATGTGTGTTTGTGATTCAATGACAAGGGAAGTAGAATGAATTTGTTTGAACGTGAACGATGTAGATCTTTCTGGGATATGTGGGTGGCCCTGAAAAGGGCCGGGGTTGTCGATCTTCTTGGGATCCTCCTTATGCACGCTCCCCTCGGATGCGGCGTGCGAGCTGAATGTCCTTGGGCATGATGGTGACACGCTTGGCGTGGATGGCGCACAGGTTGGTGTCCTCGAAGAGACCGACCAGGTAGGCCTCGCTGGCTTCCTGCAGAGCCATGACCGCCGAGCTCTGGAAGCGCAGGTCAGTCTTGAAGTCTTGGGCGATCTCTCGCACCAGGCGCTGGAAGGGCAGCTTGCGGATGAGCAGCTCCGTCGACTTCTGGTAGCGGCGGATCTCTCTCAGGGCCACGGTGCCGGGCCTGTAGCGGTGAGGCTTCTTGACGCCGCCAGTAGCCGGGGCGCTCTTGCGGGCAGCCTTGGTTGCCAGCTGCTTCCTGGGGGCTTTGCCACCGGTGGATTTACGGGCGGTCTGCTTGGTACGTGCCATGTCGGATGAACTTCGTCTGCGGTCAGGTGCAAGACAATGGAAGACTACTGTTCGGCGGAGAGTGAATTTATAACACCCGCTAATTAGATGACCGCAGATTTCAATTGGCCGACATCCTGCCGCTTGATTGGTTCCCTGGCCCAAATCTGACCTTGTGGTTGGTCAGTTTTCGCCGCTCCAGGATCCGATATTTGCAGCAAGCTCGGCACTTTTGGACGGTCACGCAGGGAAAATGTGACAGGGGTGAACTTGAGCGCCATAGAACGGCTATTGCCTTCACAAGTGTACACACACGGTGGCTAGAGATAGACCGCGGTAACAAGACTATCTTTACTCGGTTGTAAAGTTCAAGATGAATAAACAATGTCGCCAAGAAAGTTATAGCCTCCGTCAGCGAACTTATATGTGTCGGTTAGCATGTGACTGTATGTGGTGCGTGGGTTCGTTCTCCCTTCCAAGATTTGCATGTGTGCGTGTGTTGGGGGGGGGGGGGGCGCCGCCGCTTTGGCTTCCCTCTTTAAATTTAATTCATTTATTCATTCTCTTCTTAGTTCGTGTATCATTTTTCTTTCGGGGGATAGTGCGTATTCGTGTGGAGCATGGGTAACTTGGAGGTGTCAGACATAGTTCTTTCGTAAGGATGTGGGTGGCCCTGAAAAGGGCCGGGGTTTGGAGGAAATTCGACGGCCAAGTCTTCACTTCTTCTTGGGCTTGGGCGCCTTCTTAGCGGGCGCTGCCTTCTTGGCGGTCTTCTTTGCCGGGGTCTTCTTGGCGGGTTTCTTGGCAGCAGGTTTCTTGGCCGGAGATTTCTTGGTCTTCTTGGTGGCCGGCTTCTTGGTCTTCTTGGGGGTGGCAGCCTTCTTGGCCTTGGGCTTTTTCGGCTTGGTGGCCTTGGGTTTTGTGGCCTTTTTAGCCGCGGGTTTCTTGACCGGCTTCTTGGTGGCTTTCTTGGCGGCCTTCTCTGCGGCTTTCTTGGCTGCCACGTTGATTTTGAAGGATCCCGACGCCCCAGTACCTTTTACCTGAAGGAGGGTACCCTTCTCCACCAAGGCTTTCAGGGCGCGCTTGATGTAGATGGCCTTCTTCTCCACGTCGAACTTGTAGTTGCCGGCGATGTACTTCTTGATGGCCGGCAAGGAAGAACCTGTGCGGTCCTTGAGTGCTTCCACAGCCGCCGTAATCATGGCAGTAGTTGGCGGGTGAGCCGCAGGGGCCTTGGGCGCCGCCTTGGGCTTGCTAGCCTTCTTGGGGGACGATGCTGGGGCGGACATACCGGCTTGCCTTGTCTGCGTTAGACGTGCAAATGAACCCGACATCTTGTCAGGGCGGCGTGAAGTAGCGATGGTGCGGACGTGATCGAAAACATGGTAGCTTGCTTGGGTCTTATTGTCCGCCGCGGCGAAATTTGTGTTTCTTTTCTAACTTCACGGTGGAATTTCTCCCTTCCCAGGCATCGAAAATAACACTGGCTCGGTTCATGTACAAGAGGACATGTCCGTCTTACTCACCTGACGGAGGCGGCTGGTCACTGGCCCTTACAACTTGAGATATCTGACGTCTTTTCAGTAAGCACACTAACATATGACGACGGCTCATCCAGCCTGCCAAGAAAATTATGAGTGAATGTATGAATTGAGCAACACCAGGGCTTACGACGCGCTGGGATTTTTTTGACATAGATACATTTACTTGCAGCTAATCAACTTAACTACGTGCCAGTGAACCAGCAGCAGAACTCGACGTTATATAGATCATAAGCAACTTTAATAGACAACACGCACACGCTCCCAAGTGCATCAAGATATAACCGCCGGGCCGAACAGCACCACTCCCTTTACAGTTACATACTCAAAGTATACTAAGAAAATCATCTACGACTATAACGTCGGCCAAAGAAAATATACTTTGCTTTACTCAGAAACCAAAGGTGCACATATCTTAACATCAAATATATCACTAGGCAAAGAAATGCTATCGCTGTTGTGTGCTTGCGTGACCGGCTTGGGATTGACATTGAATTCTTCATTTTTGCTCATTGTTCGAGGCAGGTGTGTGTATAGGTGTGTTGTGAGAGAATACAGTTCTTTTTTGGATATTTGGTTGGCCCTGAAAAGGGCCGGGGTTGCTTGTGGTGATGAGTCGGTCAGATGATCTTCTAGCCACCGAAGCCGTACAGGGTGCGGCCTTGGCGTTTGAGAGCGTAGACAACGTCCATGGCGGTGACCGTCTTGCGCTTGGCGTGCTCGGTGTATGTGACCGCATCGCGGATGACATTCTCCAGGAAGACCTTGAGAACGCCTCGGGTCTCCTCGTAGATGAGGCCCGAGATGCGCTTGACGCCGCCACGGCGGGCCAGACGACGGATGGCTGGCTTGGTGATGCCCTGGATGTTGTCTCGAAGCACCTTACGGTGACGCTTGGCGCCTCCCTTTCCGAGCCCCTTGCCTCCCTTGCCGCGTCCAGACATGATAGATACGATTCTCTGCTCGATCAGGAACGAAGAATGAATGAATGGGTCTCCACCTGACGGAGCCACATTAATAACCGCCCTGCGGACCTGCGCGGAGTCCTGGCCACCACCACAACTGGCCAATAGGAAGACGCCATCCGCACCCCAAGCAAGACAATGCTATGCGGAGGATTTCCCATTGACAAGACAAACATCGTCGGGAAAATATCAAGAGCTGCAAAACAAAACAAACTGAAAGCAATGAGAAGAATTCGCCCGACATACAGTCAGCGAGCGGCGATAATATCACTGATGACAAGAAGAACAAAGCACGCAAAGTACGTACGTACGTACGCATACACACACACACACACACACACACACACACACACACACACACACACACACACACACTAGGATCCATGTTTCAACCGAGAAGTTTGACTATGATTGTGAGAATGTTCTTTTTGTCTGTTTACTAGTGTGTTTAGGTGTGCATTTGACTGGAAAGAACGCCGATCGACGGCCAATCCATTGTTCTAAGGAATGTCACAGGCGATGTTTGTTCCAGAAGGCAACGGGCAGGGCCTCCTTGTTCCCTAAGAAAGAACGTGTGCAGACTTTTATCACGTCAGAATACACTTGATTTGTTTTTCTTTCTGTTGTTGTGTGTTGCAGCCCAACCAGGACATAGTTTCTGTATTGTCGTGTTGGAGGATTGTTTTGTAGTGCTCGGTCACAGGTTAGTGGTGTGTACATGTGGACATTGTCGGAGAGAAAACGTGCGATTGCTACAGCTCTTTTGTGAGGATGTGGGTGGCCTTGAAAAAGGCCGGGGTTATGTGCAGCAGTGGCGGTCGATTTACTTGGAGCTGGTGTACTTGGTGACGGCTTTGGTGCCCTCGCTGACGGCATGCTTGGCCAGCTCGCCCGGTAGCAGGAGTCGGACGGCGGTCTGAATCTCGCGGCTGCTGATGGTGGAGCGCTTGTTGTAGTGAGCCAGACGAGAAGCCTCGGCGGCGATGCGCTCGAAAATGTCGTTGACGAAGGAGTTCATGATGCCCATGGCCTTGCTGGAGACGCCGGTGTCGGGGTGCACCTGCTTCAGCACTTTGTAGATGTAGACGCCGAAGGTCTCCCTCCTCTTTCTCCTCCTTCCCCGCTTCTTGTCTCCGGCGGGCCTGGCTTTGCCAGCTTTCTTGGCGGCTTTTCCACTTGGCGGCATGACGGCGTTCTTGTCGATTTAGACAGCAAAGAATAACTGCACCCGTGCCGGCTTTGCCTTTATATCGGGGAAGAATGCAAATTGTTGGATTGTCTAGTCCAAGGCGCGGACGTGGTAGAACTTCTCACGGCCCGTAACAAGCTCTCCCTATTGGTTCGCTCTCGGAAGCCGTCAATCCAGCAGCGGGGTATAAATTGGTTGGGCAGAGATTGGTGTCTTTTCATTCTTCATTCTTTTTGCCGTTTGACGCTAATCAATCGACTACTACAAGATGTCTGGACGTGGTAAAGGAGGCAAGGCACGCGCCAAGGCCAAGAGCCGTTCTTCCCGTGCGGGTCTCCAGTTCCCGGTCGGCCGAGTTCATCGCTTCTTGCGCAAGGGAAACTATGCCGAGCGCGTGGGTGCCGGCGCACCGGTCTACCTGGCGGCGGTGCTGGAGTACCTGACGGCCGAGATCCTGGAGCTGGCTGGAAACGCTGCTCGTGACAACAAGAAGACCAGAATCATCCCCCGTCACCTTCAACTGGCCGTCCGCAACGACGAGGAGTTGAACAAGCTCCTGTCCGGAGTCACCATTGCCCAGGGCGGCGTCCTCCCAAACATCCACGCCGTGCTTCTGCCCAAGAAGACCAGCAAGGCTCAGTAAATTGGAGACCACAGAAACGCACAAACCCCGGCCCTTTTCAGGGCCAACCACATCCTCTAGAAGGAACTGTATCATCTTCACACACACTGCAAATACAACCCCCTCCCCCCGCTACACATGTTTAGACCATATAGTGGTGATTAAGTACACCCCATTTCATGTTAACTGACAGGCGAGGACACACATGATGTGCATGAGCAAGACTGGTTACCAATCCCACAAGAAATATTTAATGGCCGCTATATCGCTGACTTACGTCTTGTGCCGTTTCATGCTGGCTGACATATCTGTACATTATATGTGTACTCGGAGAGTATGGACACGTGGAGTGCGTGTTCAGGGCCAGAAGCCGGCGCATCCATTTCATGTATGGAGGACGAGGGCCGTATTTGTCTACGCTGGCTAGACAGTAGTTGTATATATTCTCTGTTGTTTTGCTTTACTTCTTATGCACTGTACATGCAATTAGCCGTCGGTTGATTGGATTGTATGTACGAGATTGTGAGTGCAGTCTTTTACTTCTGGTGCAAATGTGTGTTTGTGATTCAATGACAAGGGAAGTAGAATGAATTTGTTTGAACGTGAACGATGTAGATCTTTCTGGGATATGTGGGTGGCCCTGAAAAGGGCCGGGGTTGTCGATCTTCTTGGGATCCTCCTTATGCACGCTCCCCTCGGATGCGGCGTGCGAGCTGAATGTCCTTGGGCATGATGGTGACACGCTTGGCGTGGATGGCGCACAGGTTGGTGTCCTCGAAGAGACCGACCAGGTAGGCCTCGCTGGCTTCCTGCAGAGCCATGACCGCCGAGCTCTGGAAGCGCAGGTCAGTCTTGAAGTCTTGGGCGATCTCTCGCACCAGGCGCTGGAAGGGCAGCTTGCGGATGAGCAGCTCCGTCGACTTCTGGTAGCGGCGGATCTCTCTCAGGGCCACGGTGCCGGGCCTGTAGCGGTGAGGCTTCTTGACGCCGCCAGTAGCCGGGGCGCTCTTGCGGGCAGCCTTGGTTGCCAGCTGCTTCCTGGGGGCTTTGCCACCGGTGGATTTACGGGCGGTCTGCTTGGTACGTGCCATGTCGGATGAACTTCGTCTGCGGTCAGGTGCAAGACAATGGAAGACTACTGTTCGGCGGAGAGTGAATTTATAACACCCGCTAATTAGATGACCGCAGATTTCAATTGGCCGACATCCTGCCGCTTGATTGGTTCCCTGGCCCAAATCTGACCTTGTGGTTGGTCAGTTTTCGCCGCTCCAGGATCCGATATTTGCAGCAAGCTCGGCACTTTTGGACGGTCACGCAGGGAAAATGTGACAGGGGTGAACTTGAGCGCCATAGAACGGCTATTGCCTTCACAAGTGTACACACACGGTGGCTAGAGATAGACCGCGGTAACAAGACTATCTTTACTCGGTTGTAAAGTTCAAGATGAATAAACAATGTCGCCAAGAAAGTTATAGCCTCCGTCAGCGAACTTATATGTGTCGGTTAGCATGTGACTGTATGTGGTGCGTGGGTTCGTTCTCCCTTCCAAGATTTGCATGTGTGCGTGTGTTGGGGGGGGGGGGGCGCCGCCGCTTTGGCTTCCCTCTTTAAATTTAATTCATTTATTCATTCTCTTCTTAGTTCGTGTATCATTTTTCTTTCGGGGGATAGTGCGTATTCGTGTGGAGCATGGGTAACTTGGAGGTGTCAGACATAGTTCTTTCGTAAGGATGTGGGTGGCCCTGAAAAGGGCCGGGGTTTGGAGGAAATTCGACGGCCAAGTCTTCACTTCTTCTTGGGCTTGGGCGCCTTCTTAGCGGGCGCTGCCTTCTTGGCGGTCTTCTTTGCCGGGGTCTTCTTGGCGGGTTTCTTGGCAGCAGGTTTCTTGGCCGGAGATTTCTTGGTCTTCTTGGTGGCCGGCTTCTTGGTCTTCTTGGGGGTGGCAGCCTTCTTGGCCTTGGGCTTTTTCGGCTTGGTGGCCTTGGGTTTTGTGGCCTTTTTAGCCGCGGGTTTCTTGACCGGCTTCTTGGTGGCTTTCTTGGCGGCCTTCTCTGCGGCTTTCTTGGCTGCCACGTTGATTTTGAAGGATCCCGACGCCCCAGTACCTTTTACCTGAAGGAGGGTACCCTTCTCCACCAAGGCTTTCAGGGCGCGCTTGATGTAGATGGCCTTCTTCTCCACGTCGAACTTGTAGTTGCCGGCGATGTACTTCTTGATGGCCGGCAAGGAAGAACCTGTGCGGTCCTTGAGTGCTTCCACAGCCGCCGTAATCATGGCAGTAGTTGGCGGGTGAGCCGCAGGGGCCTTGGGCGCCGCCTTGGGCTTGCTAGCCTTCTTGGGGGACGATGCTGGGGCGGACATACCGGCTTGCCTTGTCTGCGTTAGACGTGCAAATGAACCCGACATCTTGTCAGGGCGGCGTGAAGTAGCGATGGTGCGGACGTGATCGAAAACATGGTAGCTTGCTTGGGTCTTATTGTCCGCCGCGGCGAAATTTGTGTTTCTTTTCTAACTTCACGGTGGAATTTCTCCCTTCCCAGGCATCGAAAATAACACTGGCTCGGTTCATGTACAAGAGGACATGTCCGTCTTACTCACCTGACGGAGGCGGCTGGTCACTGGCCCTTACAACTTGAGATATCTGACGTCTTTTCAGTAAGCACACTAACATATGACGACGGCTCATCCAGCCTGCCAAGAAAATTATGAGTGAATGTATGAATTGAGCAACACCAGGGCTTACGACGCGCTGGGATTTTTTTGACATAGATACATTTACTTGCAGCTAATCAACTTAACTACGTGCCAGTGAACCAGCAGCAGAACTCGACGTTATATAGATCATAAGCAACTTTAATAGACAACACGCACACGCTCCCAAGTGCATCAAGATATAACCGCCGGGCCGAACAGCACCACTCCCTTTACAGTTACATACTCAAAGTATACTAAGAAAATCATCTACGACTATAACGTCGGCCAAAGAAAATATACTTTGCTTTACTCAGAAACCAAAGGTGCACATATCTTAACATCAAATATATCACTAGGCAAAGAAATGCTATCGCTGTTGTGTGCTTGCGTGACCGGCTTGGGATTGACATTGAATTCTTCATTTTTGCTCATTGTTCGAGGCAGGTGTGTGTATAGGTGTGTTGTGAGAGAATACAGTTCTTTTTTGGATATTTGGTTGGCCCTGAAAAGGGCCGGGGTTGCTTGTGGTGATGAGTCGGTCAGATGATCTTCTAGCCACCGAAGCCGTACAGGGTGCGGCCTTGGCGTTTGAGAGCGTAGACAACGTCCATGGCGGTGACCGTCTTGCGCTTGGCGTGCTCGGTGTATGTGACCGCATCGCGGATGACATTCTCCAGGAAGACCTTGAGAACGCCTCGGGTCTCCTCGTAGATGAGGCCCGAGATGCGCTTGACGCCGCCACGGCGGGCCAGACGACGGATGGCTGGCTTGGTGATGCCCTGGATGTTGTCTCGAAGCACCTTACGGTGACGCTTGGCGCCTCCCTTTCCGAGCCCCTTGCCTCCCTTGCCGCGTCCAGACATGATAGATACGATTCTCTGCTCGATCAGGAACGAAGAATGAATGAATGGGTCTCCACCTGACGGAGCCACATTAATAACCGCCCTGCGGACCTGCGCGGAGTCCTGGCCACCACCACAACTGGCCAATAGGAAGACGCCATCCGCACCCCAAGCAAGACAATGCTATGCGGAGGATTTCCCATTGACAAGACAAACATCGTCGGGAAAATATCAAGAGCTGCAAAACAAAACAAACTGAAAGCAATGAGAAGAATTCGCCCGACATACAGTCAGCGAGCGGCGATAATATCACTGATGACAAGAAGAACAAAGCACGCAAAGTACGTACGTACGTACGCATACACACACACACACACACACACACACACACACACACACACACACACACACACACACACTAGGATCCATGTTTCAACCGAGAAGTTTGACTATGATTGTGAGAATGTTCTTTTTGTCTGTTTACTAGTGTGTTTAGGTGTGCATTTGACTGGAAAGAACGCCGATCGACGGCCAATCCATTGTTCTAAGGAATGTCACAGGCGATGTTTGTTCCAGAAGGCAACGGGCAGGGCCTCCTTGTTCCCTAAGAAAGAACGTGTGCAGACTTTTATCACGTCAGAATACACTTGATTTGTTTTTCTTTCTGTTGTTGTGTGTTGCAGCCCAACCAGGACATAGTTTCTGTATTGTCGTGTTGGAGGATTGTTTTGTAGTGCTCGGTCACAGGTTAGTGGTGTGTACATGTGGACATTGTCGGAGAGAAAACGTGCGATTGCTACAGCTCTTTTGTGAGGATGTGGGTGGCCTTGAAAAAGGCCGGGGTTATGTGCAGCAGTGGCGGTCGATTTACTTGGAGCTGGTGTACTTGGTGACGGCTTTGGTGCCCTCGCTGACGGCATGCTTGGCCAGCTCGCCCGGTAGCAGGAGTCGGACGGCGGTCTGAATCTCGCGGCTGCTGATGGTGGAGCGCTTGTTGTAGTGAGCCAGACGAGAAGCCTCGGCGGCGATGCGCTCGAAAATGTCGTTGACGAAGGAGTTCATGATGCCCATGGCCTTGCTGGAGACGCCGGTGTCGGGGTGCACCTGCTTCAGCACTTTGTAGATGTAGACGCCGAAGGTCTCCCTCCTCTTTCTCCTCCTTCCCCGCTTCTTGTCTCCGGCGGGCCTGGCTTTGCCAGCTTTCTTGGCGGCTTTTCCACTTGGCGGCATGACGGCGTTCTTGTCGATTTAGACAGCAAAGAATAACTGCACCCGTGCCGGCTTTGCCTTTATATCGGGGAAGAATGCAAATTGTTGGATTGTCTAGTCCAAGGCGCGGACGTGGTAGAACTTCTCACGGCCCGTAACAAGCTCTCCCTATTGGTTCGCTGTCGGAAGCCGTCAATCCAGCAGCGGGGTATAAATTGGTTGGGCAGAGATTGGTGTCTTTTCATTCTTTCATTCTTTCTGCCGTGTGACGCTAATCAATCGACTACTACAAGATGTCTGGACGTGGTAAAGGAGGCAAGGCACGCGCCAAGGCCAAGAGCCGTTCTTCCCGTGCGGGTCTCCAGTTCCCGGTCGGCCGAGTTCATCGCTTCTTGCGCAAGGGAAACTATGCCGAGCGCGTGGGTGCCGGCGCACCGGTCTACCTGGCGGCGGTGCTGGAGTACCTGACGGCCGAGATCCTGGAGCTGGCTGGAAACGCTGCTCGTGACAACAAGAAGACCAGAATCATCCCCCGTCACCTTCAACTGGCCGTCCGCAACGACGAGGAGTTGAACAAGCTCCTGTCCGGAGTCACCATTGCCCAGGGCGGCGTCCTCCCAAACATCCACGCCGTGCTTCTGCCCAAGAAGACCAGCAAGGCTCAGTAAATTGGAGACCACAGAAACGCACAAACCCCGGCCCTTTTCAGGGCCAACCACATCCTCTAGAAGGAACTGTATCATCTTCACACACCATGCAAATACGGGTATAAAATTAAAGGATCTATAAGCAAGTATCCGCAAGGGGCCGTCTCGCGGCTCACAGTGCTCGACCGCAGTACTCAGCTCAAAAGAGCGTCCACGTCCGCCAATCGCTCGGATGCCGAAACTTCCCTGCCTGATCCTGTCAGTAATAAACAAGCTTCCATCTCAAATCCTTTTTAGATCAGGTCTGACCGATGAAAGGGAATTTATGATGGACATAAACTCACGCTGTTCGGGCCCAATTCTTTTTTTTGACCGGACTATTTTAGACACTACACGCGCGGAGTAACTGCGGAACGAGACCTTCTAGTCAGTCGGTTTTACGCGTTTTAGTAACTTTTACTAGCTGTCTATACTACGTACAAATCATGAAAAGCCGTTGTTCCTAGAAGGAGGATCCCAACAAGATCGACAACCCCGGCCCTTTTCAGGGCCACCCACATATCCCAGAAAGATCTACATCGTTCACGTTCAAACAAATCATTCTACTTCCCTTGTCATTGAATCACAAACACACATTTGCACCAGAAGTAAAAGACTGCACTCACAATCTCGTACATACAATCCAATCAACCGACAGGAGAAATACCAGCTATTATGTATACTTTATTTGCAAAATCATGCCCGAAGTACAGTGCATAAGAAGTAAAGCAAAACAACAGTAACTTGTGTCCCTAATAGAAGAAATTTGACCCAACTCGCGGATTTGGGCGATTTGGGAATGGCCAAATCAATGGGCTCGTATTGGGTTTTCAAGTTTTTACGGAATTTTTCATATTATGACTTTGCTAAAGAGTTTACTCGTTCAAAATATATCGTTTTATTTTCTATAGGTTTTAAGTCAAATAATAAGCGACAAATTATGGAAATTTACGAGTTTGTTGAAGCTAGAAAAATATTTTATTGCGAAACTGATTTTCATTTATCTACTTCTTAGATTTAATTCCGATTGTCAAATTTTTGTGTACATATAAAGAATGGCTCATTTTACACATTATACAGCAGTGTTTTTGTAAACCTAACCCTTTTTTGAATGTTTTGCACCTATTTCCAAACAGCCGCGAAACCTGACGATAACGTAATGGCTCAATGCCTAAATACCCCAAATGCCCTTGTACCTCATACTTTGATTGACGGAAGTAATGTCTGACGTCTCCTTGTTTCCACTATCTTGTGCGATCCTGTGCTCAACAACGGCTCTTTTGCATCGTGTATTTGTTCTATATCCCCGCCATGTTAAACCCTGGTTCCATATAATCTCCAAGCAGATGTTGGGAGTATAAAACAAACGCTCGCTCATTATATGCCAAGGGGGTTACAATATTGCCCCTAGGCGTTTGCAACGAGTGTAGTGGGATCTATAGCGTGCTCAAGATGTGGTTCCAAGCAGATGTATGGATCAGATTTGCGCGTTTGTGTGTTGTTACATTGCAGTTTCATGCACTCTAACTCTAGAGTACGTGGTTGACGGGTTGAACCAAAACCTGTTATGGTAGGCAGTCTCTAAACTCAGACCACCAGGGATCCAGCAAACTTCGGTCACAATTGCTCTAGTTTTATGGCAAGTGTTGACAGTCTAAGGTGTTCCATCGCATGTAAATATCCAGTGTTGAGTGTATAGTAGCTGCCCATGATGGTACCACAAGCTATTTGCTACAATTGTTCTAGTTAATTGAGATGTATACACATCTACAAGGACAAGTAATACTGTTGAATTCAGGAATAGAAGACCTGTTGGTTGTGATGTCATGTTTTGTCGCATCAATTCTTGTTCAACAAGGTTTATTATCTCCAAATTTAAAATGTAGGAATGTTTTTTTTTACCCGCTGTTTTTTTTTTTTGCTCTATCACATTAAATTTGGAGTTTGTGGAGGATGTCATCCATAAAATTTACATGCTGTGGCCTAAGTTGTAGACCAACACCAGTATCATTATAATAATTTGCCTTACAAATATTGTTCTTTAAGACTGGGTGGAAAACAGGAATGATAAATTTAACAATTATATAATGTAATTCATGCAGATGAGGATCTTATTTGCATAATGAATGAATGAGAAACATCTATAAGTCATAGAGGTTAACATCATTTGGCGAAGGTATGAGATCGTGGAATTCTAGTATGTTAATGTAGAGGTCATTTGCATAATAAATGATGACATATTGAAATGAAACATTGCCAAAGGATTGGACTTTTACATATCAAATATATGTAATTTGTGTTGAGGAAACCATATTTCATGGAGACACGAGGTCTCCGAATTCTTGCTTGTGGTGTGCCGTTATGTCCTGTAGCCTGTGTTTACACAAGCTCTGGCCTGGGAGTATAATGTCCCCCACGTACTTTTGAGGGGCGGCAACCTTCGGGGCGGGTGGGCGGCCGCCAGGAGCGCGATTTTAGTCAGGCTAATGTCCGTGATGATGCACGTTTTTTTTTACAGTAGCAGTTTTTACATTCAAGTAAATGCATATTTCAGAAACACCCCAATTTTTTTAATCCTGTGGAATAGGCCGTAGGTTAAGTAGTTGTGTGGTAGGTGAGGTTCTATAAGCAGATATTAGGTGGTTGTTGTGTATATTCGTTTGCGAGCATCTGTTGGGATTGTGACTTATGGTTTGCACCTACGATGCCCTTTCAAATAAATAATATGTAGTGCACTATACTGTTCCCAATCTGCAAAATATAAAACTTCACGGAGAATTGTCGCCTATGCACACTTGTGACCCGGTCTAGTCAAAGAAACATGCATAAATATTTTGGTTTAAAAAGTTTATTTCATAAAAAACATCTACAGTATTAACGGCCTTTTCCTGAATATAGACTGCAACTAGGGAAAATAACATCTACAACATTTCTATTTCATGTTACAAAGCAAAAGATGGGCTCTCATCTACATGTTCTATTCATACACCTATGCAGCCCTGAAAGTATTCTAACTGTGAGGAGCACAGGAGGTAACGACTCTATCTACAAAACCGTTCCCTTTCAAAATGACCAACATCCGTTCTATTTCCTCTATGACACAGACTGAGTCTGAATGAAGCACTCGTACCATGGTGACTGAACATACCATGGACAAATCCACATCTGCCATGAAAATGTGAATGTAGTGGTCTGATAGCTTTAGCATTGAGAGCTTCACCACTTTCATGGCGAGCAAAAGAGTTATTGCTTCATCTTGAAGGAAAACTTTCACAGTTGCAAAGTCATGAACTTTCAACGTCACAATGTTTCAAACGTGAGCAGCCATGCCTTGTCTTAGCAGTCGTTCCTTAATGTTGAATCAGTCGTTAGTCGTGAACTTGAAAGTGACAATGGTATGAAAACTAGTCAGGAGAGGGAACAAATAAATAAAAACTTTGTTATCACGGATTATGGACACTCATCCACCCAAATTCCAATACATTACATTGAACACGGACACTGTCACCAATATACAGCTGAATTCTACATCTATATCAACCACTAACACTAAACATTTGGACCTCTGGAATACCTTGGAAAATGTTTTTATACACAATACCATAGAACTTTGACCCATATCAGGCCTTTATGAACACCATCATATGCATATGCACAATTCTTAAATTTGAAGGTGATAGCTGCTGTACATGTACATGTACATGATAACAGTAATATAAGTAGTCCTGCTGTGCTATATGTACTCAACAAAAATAGAAAAGCAACAATTTTGTTTTTGCTTTGCCCATCAATGTGAAAAGCTTACTTCCCTCATAGTTTGTTTACAAGTTGGTATAATTCCAGGCAGAGAGGGCATTTGTCCTTAATCCATCCACCCAATGTTGTTTAATTATCATCTGGACACCCTTCATCCATTATAACAGGATGACAAATTAACAAATTCCGGAACAAAATTTGAAGGAAATGAGCCTTAAGTGAGGATAGCCAACCCTTTGATTGTCTATTCTGGGAAATGGGAGCAAAAAAGTGTTGCATTTGAATTTTTGTTGAGTGTAATTTGTTGTGCTTGTTTTCTAGAAGCAGCATTGCTGTATTGCAAGAAAAGGAGAATAGATTGTATAGTATACACCTTGGGGGTCAGATAATAATACCTGCAGTGTTAGCAACATCAAACACTTTTGATTGGGAGTAAAACAAAGGACAACAACTGCATGCTGTCTTGGGTTAATTAACAAGACACAAAACAGCTATGTGAAACATAGGTCTTCTTCACAAGGGGAGAAACAGAAGTTCGTCCACAGCTAAGCATAGTACCTCTTTGAAATACCTTCGTCTGTCTTCTACATAGTAGTAGCCTTTAAGTACAAGTTGCTTCTCAGTACATTATGGAAACATTCATGAGTGGAACAAACACGGGTTGTTACTTTAGATTTTAAAAAACTTTTCTCCACCAGGCTCTTAAAACAGGGCCAAACCCAAAAACTACTAATTGCACGTGTACAGGTAACCCTCGTGCTACAGAACTCCATTTAAAAAAAAGTAGAAAATACTAACATGTAATGCAAGCCTTCCTAATATATCAAACTTGCTGCTATGGTTTGTTTATGTAAGATTGCTACTCATGCAGTCAGGATCAAGCTAGGAACTAGTATTTTTCCTGCATCTAGTCATGTAGGTCAGTAAATCTGCACTAAAACTACTGAGAGCAAACCATAATGTGATAACAACTTAACTTATCAAGACCTGGAACAAGAACATCAGGTAAAGCAGACAGTGATGCACCAAAAGAAACGTTATGAAACAATGAAAACAATAAAAATAGACGGGGGAAAGGGGGACCTGGGAAAGAAGGGCTATGAACTCATTTGTGTTACCATGGAGAAGCACGCACAGAAAACGCAGGTAGTTAGGTAAGCCAGATCTTCCCAGGTCCCACATAGGGGATGCAACATGACTTGTCCCAAGCAGCTAAGTATTCTTGGTCTTATATGGTAGTTTCATAACTATGGAGTGATCTGCTGGACCTGTTGTTGGCAGAAGAGAGCCCAGAAAGTCCTCCATCAGTCGTGTCCCCACCGTTGGCATTCATGAAATCGATAGAGTGGGTCTCTGGAGTGCTCATGAAATCGTGGATCGACGTGTCTCGTCTAGTCTTGTCTAGACCTTCGTAAAGCGTGCTTCTCCATGTATTCACAACACGGATCTGCAAAATAAAATAAAGTTTATCTTTCTTTTTGTGATTCTCTCTTTTGGTTTTTGCAAATCATTGCTGTCAGCCAGGGTTCCAACAGTCTGAGTGTGTGCTGCCCAGAACCCCAGTCGCACCTTTGCATTACTTTGATGGTACCTAACAAACAAAGACAAACAAGGTGATAAGTAAACAAAGACAAACACAAACAAACGAGCAAACAAACAAACATAGTGACAAACACAAAGCCTCTGCCACGAGACAGAACTATGCTTGCCCTACGTTAGCGTCAGACTAGTCTATCTCAACAGCAGTAGAGTCAGCTTGGGACGGGGCATTGCCTAATGCAGGGGACAGAGACTTTGACTCGACAGGACCAGAATCTGCAACAGGGGGTACATCTGACTCCGTTTTAACCCCATCTGACTTCACACCCAACACCACTGGGTCAGGCTGGACTGAGTTTGCCTTGGGAGACTCCAAATCAGGCATAGGCTGGTCTGTGTCTGACTTGGGCGGGGAGTTATCCTCGCTAGATCTAGTCAGGTCTAGCTCACTAGTTTTATTGGAATCCCCTTCGGGGACGGGCATGAAATCGTGGATCAAGGTGTCTCGTCGAGTCTTGGCCATGGCATCCCTCCATGTGTCCACTGCACTGATCTGTAAGACAAGGCAAACCTTCGTTAAACTTTAGAGTCCATCTGCTAAGATAGATAGCACACTTCAACTGGACTACACCTGGAGTTTGGACACAGTGCTTGTTCGTGCAGACTGAGGTGTGCTATGTCCTTACTGCAGACCTTGAAGCCACCCAAGTGAAGAGAACCTGTCACTTTGTACTTCTCAGGAATGTGGACGATCACAGACGAGCATGTGTACAGGATCCTTGTTTTTGTTTATCTCAAAACGCTTGGTGGGGAATAAAATAATTTTTATTCAACTGGCAGATTTTAGTGGAGGACGGGAGGTTTAGAATTGCGTAGCAGAAATAGCAGTTTGTTATATTTTCTTAGAAGGGATAGTATGAGAGCAAGTCAAATACAGTATTCAGAGTCTTAAAGTTAATGAAAAAAAGGCGCACTTTTGAGGAATATGCACATTTCAAGGTGGATAGTAAAGAGGCATAGATTAGAGCTTGTCGGTGCAGAAAGGACGCAGCTGGCCCAACTGATGACGGCCAAAGTAGCTAGCCCTGTCTTACATGTATCACAGGGAACATGCACTGTCAATCATTATGGATAACACAGCATGCATGAACTGCCTCTGAGTTCAGTCACAGACACAGGCCACCATCTGCAGTGAGCTTGAAAGGAAATGATACATTAGCAGCACTGGCCAAACAAGTGCAAAACTGCATGCCACGTCTTCATGTAACTGTCATGCCGCATAACATTCAGTTGAAAGGAAAAGAAAAAAATAAAAGTGATGCATGCAACATTGATGTAGAAGTGCACATTGGGTAAAAAAGCAACTAATCAAGTTAAACACAGAAAGCATTATGGCTGGTGGAAAGCTACAGTGTGCAGGCTTACACCGGCAAATTCTGAGAAATCTCGTTATCCTTCAATTCAATTCTGTGTTTAGTAAAAGGTCTGTACATTGATTTCCATGGAAAGACTTTTCCAAGGATCAAACATTATAAAATCTATAATTGTGACTGGGCATTTGGTGTCTATTTTTCTCAGTGACTTGGGTGATCTTGTTTTGATGTACTGCCTGTACATCTAAACAAGATCACCAATCAAGTGCAATATCGTGTTTAGATGTACTGCCTGTACATTGTGTATGTCCACATCCAGGGATCTACATGTACAGAGGTAGAGCTTGTGAAGATGCCACCATACCTGCGTCTGGATTCTGCTCAGACCGCGGATCCACAAGATTTGGCCTCGTCGCAGTTCCGTCATGCTCTCTATCGCGTCGGGCTCGTCGATGTCCGCGATGGAGACCATGTCTGGCTCGGGCTCGCCGCCGCCGATGGTCAGGCTACGCGGGAGCTTCTTGGTCGGGATAAACGCGAGCAGCTGGCCCCACAGAAGCTCGCCCATTCCAAGAAAGACGCACCATCCCCACTGGTCTGCAGTCAGATGAGTCGTGCTGAAAGCAACGCTTCCGAACTCAACGATAAAGACCTAAGAGAGCAGAGAATGAAGCAACATTTTTAAAAATGGAATAGCAGATAGCACAAATACTGGAGAGCACAATGAAGTGAAAAATATTTTATCCACACAAACCATCACCTAGAACGGCATGCAGGTTCATTATTGTACATCATTCTACATGCTTGTCTAGATGAGGTTTACTTATATAAGGTCAGTTACTATACAGAGACTATGACAATCTACACTATAGGTGACCAGTATGTGTAAAGGGGCCGTCACATTGCCAAAAATACACGCGATCCTCGGTCGATCTCAAAATCGGGCGACCTTTCCGCGATCAACAAATGTGGCCAAAGCTCTTCGACAATGTGATGCAGGCATTATATAAAGAACACATTTCTTTGTGTTGGACAATAGTTGAACTCTTCCATAATGTATAATATGACATTGTACATAGCAACACATCATGAACTTTCATGCTAGTTCTAATACCTGAGCAATCAGGGTCCCGATGACAATAGAGCAGAAGATGGGATTGGTGAAGAGGCCAGAGAAGACATTGCGCTGGTTGTGGATCTTGCGGGCGTTGATCTCGTTGAAGATTTGCATCATCACAAAGGTGTTGAAGACGATGGTGAAGTGCTGACTGGGTGCAGCATGCAGGGCTGCTCCACGCCCACTGTCGATGTCGTAAATGTACTCACCTAGACGAGAGAAAATACACTCGTCAGGCAGAGTTCATTTGACGGGGCCATACTACAGCTTGTTTCAATTTAGTGACTGGCTCTTCACACTTCAGAGTAACTGGCTCTATAATGAAGGTCGCAGTACACAGTATTTATGGGTGAACCCCGTAGTCAAAAGTAGTATGGGCACAAAGTAGTGCGGCACAATACTTGAGAAAGGTGCAGAGATTCTGCTGTATACAACAGCAATGTGAAAACTGTGCTGAATGCTAGAGGAATGTGTCAGGTTCGCGACAGTATAATTTGAATTATGCTGTTTGTTCGGCCGGCATAGTCTGGCGCCTGGATCTTGTTACCGCCTAGTACTGTGCGTCGGCTGCAGTTCACGACCCCAGCATAGCACTTTTAAAAGTGGGTTTTACAAAGGAATGAGCCAGCAAACTTGAGCTGATTTTCACATAATTTTGCAGCGTTGAACCTTCTCACTTTAGGCTCCTTAACTATAGAAATCCCCATAGGGCGAAAACTGTGTACTGCTACCTTCAATAAAGGTAATTCTAGTGGAGTAGTCTAGTATTCAGAACTTATACTACTAAGTACAGTCCTGAATCTAGATTGGTCAACTGGTAATAATAACTGCCCTTCGGCATTGCACATAAGCTTTGCCAAATTGTTCAGGTACAGGTACAGGTCCGGACCAGTACCTAAACCTCTGTACCGGTACCTGTACCTGATGTTACGTTTAGGTACGCAGCCCTAGTACATGTATCAACCAATCTGGCTATCCCTACCTGCAAAGAGGATGGTAAAGATGATGATGAGCTGGTAGACAGCATGGCCCAGGATGTTCTTACACATGGTCCTGGAGATCAGGGGTTTGGTACGCCCGTACGGTTTCCGTAGTAACAGCTCCTCAGTAGGCATCTCAGTGGCAAGGGCCAATGATGCAAAGGAGTCCATGATCAGGTTGACCCACAGCATCTGAACTGCCTTCAAAGGACTGTCCTGATTGGTGGAAACGAAGACATAGGATGAGCTTTTCTGACAGAGAGGACAGTCAATGAAATACCACTCTAAGGCCACACCAATTTAATTTGTTGCTTCTCGGATTTGCCTTTTAATTTTTTTTCTGATTTGCAAAAAAAAAAAAATTCTGGTTCTGAATCAACTCAAAAATGCTCAATTTTGCCTCCAACAGTTGAAGAAAGTCCTTTTCTTCCTAGTTGTTACAGCTGTTACATCTACCAATGCACTGGTTTGATTAAAAGTTCAAAATTCATTGTTTAAATTTTAACCCAGTCTTTTGAGTTGACTTCATGGCACCTATTCTAGACTAGTATTTGGGGCTATAATAGGATGCCCAGGCCTGTTTTTACTTTTATTTTTTTTTCGCCCTGTGGCTTCATATTTTTTCTGAAAAAATCCGAGAAGCAACAAATAAAATTGGTGTGGCCTAAACTGGGTTAATCTTTCTGGTCACTCAGTGCCCTTATCCTGCAAAGTCAACTACTCTGTGACAAGCTATTCTCCACTTATCACAATGTGAACATGAGTTTTACTGTAAATTTACGATTAAAGCACAGTCTTTAAAACTTTTCAGGAGTCAAAAAACATTTCAGGCCATTGCTAAGGTGTGGATGTGTACAAATGTATGTTATTCAAGGTTATTGCCCAAGTAACAGTCAAAAAGTACTTCATTCATGCAGTCCCAATATGTACAATGTAAATCCATCAACATTCCTCACTCATTTAGAATCTGTGAACACAATAAAGGTGTACACAAAATACCAGTGTGAAAACCTTGTTTACAAATAGTGCTGTGTACCTAAACCCACGTTTAGGTTCAGGTCCGGATTCAAGTCCAGAGGTTTAGGTTCAGTTCCGGACTTGTAAGTCCGGACCTAAACCCATGGTATATACAAAATTGCATGTTGGCAACCGTGCAATTTTGTCTGGGCGAAACTGTGGCCACGTAACATGGAGGCCAACACTTGACAATGCCCAATGGCAATGTTTTCTTCATGTTGCAGCACAGATTTTGCGATCTATGAAAGGTTTTATGTGGTTCGGAACGAAAAGAGGTATGTGACATGTTTTTTTTTTTCCAACCAAGTCCGGAACTGGTTCCTGCAATTCAGTTTTTCTTTGACTTGAACCTAAACGTTTTTACAAGTCCGGAACTGAGTCCAGCGAACCGTTACACAGCACTATTTACAAATGATCCCAGAATGAGAAGTTGTCTTCCTTACGTTGTCAATGCAGGCTCCCAAGAAGGCCACTATAACGGCTACTACGTTGACAGTTAGCTGGAACTGTAGGAATTTGGAGATGCTGTCGTAGACATTGCGTCCCCACAGCACAGCCTTGACAATACTGGTGAAGTTGTCATCCGTCAGGATGATATCCGACGCCTCCTTGGCAACGTCAGTGCCGGCAATGCCCTGTCAATACAATGCAGATCTTAAATGCTATTCCAGGTTTTGATTGATTCTGTTGTAAGAAAACCATGGTGCATGGTAGTTTGATGTATTGACTGCATACCCTGAGAAAGGTATGTTCATACACTAGGGTTGTTTACTGGTAGAGAAAATTCAGGTACACGACAGGACTATGCTGGGTCCGAACCTGATTACATTAGTACAGTTACTGTTACAGTAGTAAGCACGTCAGCAGAACGTACTGCGCCTGTACAAAACCCTGATTTTTCATGTTTTTCGTTGGATGTTTGGTCAATGTTGCATCAAAATTTTGCCTGTTGCAGACAATATCTTTTCCTATACAACATCTGAAAACTACAGACAGGCTGTCAACCTTATATGCTCTAATACAAACATATATGAGACGTTCTGCCAAAGTGCTTATAATGCACAATACATTACAGGTTTCGCGCAGGTGCAGTACGTTCTGCTGATGTGCTACTGTTACACTGTAGTACTGTGTCATATTTTGGAGAGTGAGACACCAGTACACTCAGGTTTCTGTGAATGCTACCAAATTTTCGCTCATTTGGCATTGAAAGGCGTGTTTTCTTGGGTGGGTATGACATAAATAAAATACAACACGGTGTAATCCACATCGCCCTCGCTCCCAGCACTCCCGCCATTCGGATTGCCCTCCAGCCTTCGGGCGATCCGACTCGCGGTCGGGCCGATACCTCGGGCGATACGGAATACACCGTGTTGTATTCTATATGTACTACATTACAAATTAATGAAGATTTGGCCTGCCATGAATGACATACCATGGCAAAGCCAACATCAGCCTTCTTCAAGGCTGGTCCGTCGTTGGTTCCATCGCCAGTCACAGCCACCACCTCCCGATTCTCACTGATGGTGCTGTCAATGATCCCTTTAACGAGGGTGTGCTTGTCTGTGGGAGATGAGCGAGCAAGGACCCTCAGCTTGGGCCACAGTTTGTCAATGCGTGCCTGCTCAATCTGAAACCAGATCCACAATTTGTAAGAACTCATTTGAAACAAACTCACAAGATAATGTACTGTATTTTCTACCTGATCAACTATGTACTCCCGCTACAATGCTTAAAGGTTACAATTCCCAACCTGGGGCCCTGTGGGCAGTTTGCGGGGACAAGAAGTATGATAAAAGACAACAAGACACAAAAAAGTTGAAAAAACTAATCATGAGCACTACATGTGTAATCCTAATATTATGATAGTCTTGATATAATTTGCTTATTCTTCATTCATGCAAACAGGGCCCAGGTTTGGACTAGGCTTGGTGACATCAAGCATAAATAAGTGAGTTTGATAGATCACCAAAATTGATAGATCAAAATTGATAGATCACCAACTTGTCTTGTTTGTACTCATTTTCTTTTACCCACTTTGTAATTATGTATGTATTTTGTCATTGTGTTTTACTCTTGTTTTATATTTGTGTTTTTGAGTAGAAGGAGTCATATAAGCAACTGTGCTTCTGGCCTAATACTCATTAAATATATTATATGTGAATAAAAAATGAAAAAAAAAATAAGTAAGTTCCAAAGAGATGCTGAGTGGCATACCATTCCCTTCTCATTCCTGATCCTCCTGTTGAACTCCTTCCCATCCAGGATGATGAAGTCCTCATCAGGAGTCAGGATGCCACACTTGATGGCTATGGCACGAGCTGTGTTGACATTGTCGCCTGTCACCATGCGCACAGTGATCCCCGCCCTCTGACACTTCTTAATGGCTGCTGGCACCTGTGTAGAGGGAAACTTGCACTTAAAGGAACGCAACACAAATTTCAAATTCATTATTTTCCAGTAGTTTACACATTAAAAAGTTGATATATTTCAATTTTTACATTAGTCCGCCAAATAATTACCCTGTGCACGCATTTGAACTTCGCGCTCTCCTAGCTCGCCCACCGCGATGGCAATGATTTATGCTTTGCCCTGACGTCTCTGTTCCGAACTCACTTATTTGCATATTGGCAGTGCCACTGGGAGATCACTGGACTGTGATATGCAAATAAGCGGGTTCGGAACTGTCATTTGGGGAGTAAAAGATCAACGTCGTTGCCCCGCAAAAACGTGTTGGAAAACTGCCAACTCCTATGCGCTAGCGTGAATGGCGGCCATGTTTGTTGACTGTTAATGTTTGTTTACATTCTTTTTAGGAGCCTCCTAAAACTACAGCGGGCCTGGCGCAACTTATTCTCGTGCTGCGCTGAGTCGCCGGAAAAGCGAAATAGCGACGCTCATATGTTGAAAGTTATTGAAAATGACAATCTAGATGAGAAAAATTTCATAATTACAGTTTTGGCGCAAAAATCTTACATAATATTGCTTTAAAGGAAACCAAAATACAATTTCTGATTACATTAATAGTAAACTATCATTAACATACATGACATATACTTTTTTTTCCAAAATACACCCCCTAAGGCCACACCAATTTAATTTGTTGGTTCTCGGATTCGCCTCTTCATTTTTTTCTGATTTGCAAAAAAAAAAAAAAAAAAAAAAATTCTGGTTCTGAATCAACTCAAAAATGCTCATATTTTGCCTCCAACAGTTCAAGAAAGACCTGTTACTCCTAGTTGTTACAGTTATTACATCTACCAATGCACTGGTTTGATTAAAAGTTCAAAATTCATTATTCAAATTTTAACCCAGTCTTTTGTGTTGACTTCATGGCACCAATTCTAGCATTTGGGGCTATAATAGGATGCCCAGGCCTGTTTTTATTTTTATTTTTTTTCGCCCTGTCGCTTCATATTTTTTCTGAAAAAATCCGAGAACCAACAAATTAAATTGGTGTGGCCTAATCTCCTGTTATATGCAAAAACTGAACATTGTACAAAATATCATACTTGTGGGTCATCCCTAAGTTCTCAAAAAAATATACTTTTGAAAAGCAAACAGTGCACGCAATTGCAACATTCTAAAATAGGATTGTAAGACCCTGACCTCGTCTCTAACTGGGTCCTCGATGCCGGTGATAGCGATTGCTGTCAGGTTCGAGACGATAAGGTTCTCAGATTCCCAATCGGGCTCCCCATCGGCCGGATCGAAGTCGCGGTACGCCATACAGATGGTCCGCAGAGCCTCGCTGGCCATTGGCTCGATAACCTTCTTGATGAGAGCATCACGGTCATGAGGGGTAAAGTCCTGCTCATCGCCGTTTGCATCCAGAACCTTGGTGCACCTGAGGAGACAAGTTTGTTCATCAGTCTTAAAGATCTAGTGGGGTCGGTTGGCGCAGCGGTAGCGCGTTCGGCTCAGGGCCAAGAGGTCCCGGGTTCGATCCCCACCCATGTCACCGATCTTGTGCCCTTGGGAAAGGCACTTTACACGACTTTCCTCACTTCACTCAGGTGTAAATGAGCTTCGGTTAGGGACGTCCCTCGGATAGGACGTAAAATGGAGGTCCCGTGACAAATCACCCGGACGGAGGCCTGGCGAACCCCGTCTGTATCAGCCAAAAAATCTTGGAGAGGAGATAGGCGCCGCCAAGATTATAAGCCTGATGAGTCATCGTGGCAAGTCCAGACATGCTGCTGGCTGCCATGATGCCCCGACGGCCGTCAAGGCTATGGGACCTACTACTACTACTACTTAAAGATCTAGAGCAGGGCTCTAGCCAGCTCGAAATGTTTTTCAGTCAGCCCAGGCTTGTGATCGTATTTTGGGGGAGGAGCGCCGTGGCGCTCGCAATCTAGGGGGGCCCGGAAATTTTGGATTTTCAAGCCTTCAAAAACGCAATTTCCCGCATTTTGAGAAGCAAATCATGTGGTTTAGAGTGCTTGTCGGTGGTCCTTCGGTTGTTTTTATATTTTTACCCAGGATTTTTGTTGATTTTGTCTGTCAAGGTTGACGGATTGATTTTAAAATTTCCGTCAGACGCCGTAAAGGTCCGGTAATCTACGGAAAAACGGGTGCTGGCTAGAGCCCTGATCTACATTAATTTTGTAGACTGAGTAGAAAAGTCTTTTTGTGACGGACGTTGACTGACTGAGTATGTTTGCTTTGTTCTCTAGCCCAGTAGCAGGCAATCACATTTTTTATGAACCAAATTTTGTAAGATTTTATCACAGATTAACAGAGAAATGGATCAGGATCATAAACTGAATCGTGTCTCCCATGCAGAACCATGCGTGATTTTTTTATTTATTTTTATTTATTTTTAGAAATTGTAACATGACAATACAAGGTGTGCACTAGGCAGCAAGTATGCTGATAGCGTGCACACCTAACACATGATACTCATTTACACCTGAGTCAAGTGAGGAAAGTCGTGTAAGACTCGAACCCGGGACCTCTTGGTTCCGAGTCGAGTACTCTGTCGTTGCGCCACACGACCCCACGACCCCACCTCACAACCATGCGTGATTCATGACGGGCATGATGCCATATTAAATTACAGGTTCCAATGATATAACAATGCTAAAAATCCGGGTCAAGTTTTGGTCCAAAGCAAGAGGAGAATGTTCAGAAGTTGCTAAGGTTACAAATTGATGAATATTTATTCACACACACAAACATTACAAACTGTATTTTCAAGATCAGCCCTAGATTCCTGAAGACTGCACACTTTTTTTCTGAGGGCACTGTTTCTGAACCTTACGTATGGGATGGTTGCTGCAGATCAAGTCAAAATCAAGTGGAAAATGAAGTTGCTAAGGCTATGAATTCACAAACATTATTTATGAACCTTTACCACGTTTGTGGAAGGATTGACATAACAGGTGACTATCACCTCTGCAAGATGTCAAACCTGAGACCAGACAGTAGCTTTTTGTACCATCGCACACCGGGGCATGCCCCTACTCTCTTTCGAAAGGTGCGGTGGGTTCTTTTACGTGCTCGAGGTGTGGCTCTCCCCAAACACGAGACCTCCATTTTACGTCCTATCCGAGGGACGTCCCTAACCAAAGCTAGGTACTCATTTACACCTGAGTGAAGTGAGGAAAGTCGTGTAAAGCGCCTTTCCCAAGGGCACAAGATCGGTGACATGGGTGGGGATCGAACCCAGGACCTCTTGGCCCTGAGCCGAACGCGCTACCGCTGCGCCACACAATCCACAGTATCCAATTAGTATCTAAAAACATAAAACTGAACAAAACTGAGCAAGCTATCAGATTATCCATATCAAATAGAGGCTATAAGTACTGTAACATGTACTAACTTCCTGAGCATGATCTCAGAAGCGCCCTTGGAATACAGTCTGAAGGTGCCGTCTTCCTTTTGGACGACCGTGCTCATGGACTTGCGGGAAGAGTTAAACGTGTAGACTTTGTAGAGACGTTCCTCTGGCCACTCGTCCCGGACGGCCTGGTAGTCCTTGTTCAGCCCCACCACTAAGCCCAGCAGGGCACATTCTGTCTTGTTTCCAACTTGCTTGGCGAGCCCTCCCTCTCGATCATCGTCTGGGTCTCTCTACGGAGATCCAACAACAGAAGACACACTGTTACGGTAATATCTTCGACATAGTTCAAACCTTTATTTACTGTACAGGTAGATTCTCGTAATTGACAGATCACCAACTTGTCTTGTTTGTACTCAGTTTTCTTTTACCCACTTTGTAATTATGTACGTATTTTGTCATTGTGGTTTACTCTTGTTTTTATATTTGTGTTTTTGAGTAGAAGGTGTCATATAAGCAACTGTATATTCACATATTCACGTATGTTTAATACTCATTAAACATATGTGAATAAAATAAAAATAAAGTGTACAATGGTGGAAGGAAAAATACCTAAAAGCTAATGTGTCAAGTTACTGTCTTGAATAAATGGCAAGAAGGCCTCAGAGAGAGAAATATTCTGGAAATATTTTGAATAATCTATGCAACGCAAATTGTTTGGGTTGGCACCAAGTTACTGATATCTACATGTGTACTACAAGTGCGCATGTATAATGTATGCAAAAAGAATTCAATTTTTCCTTTCACCAAACAATGCGTTCCCCAACTATCAGAAAAAATATCAGAAACAGACATGAGTGACAAATATGGAAACATAATTATGCACAGTGATGTACACGTGTAGGTACTGCGTGGGATTCAAACCCCTAGATTCTGAGTCAACTATCCGTAAATAGTTTCATCAGGTTGGTAAGTCACTGAATAAAGAGACTCTTTCTACACAACCAAGTGTTTTATTCAGCCGACGTTTCAGTGACCGTCTGTCACCTTCCTCAGGGCAATTCTGACTGGTTCACATTGCACTGCAGCATACATGTAGGTGTCACTGCTATAGTTGCGTTCCCAAACGTATTTACGTAATTACGCTTGGGAACGCATCTATAGCAGCGACACCTATGCTGCAGTGCAATGTGAACCAGTCAGAATTGCCCTGAGGAAGGTGACAGACGGTCACCGAAACGTCGGCTGAATAAAACACTTGGTTGTGTAGAAAGAGTCTCTTTATTCTCTGAGTCAACTACTTTACTTACCAGGAGCCTGGAGGTGTAGCCACTGTTGATGGCAATTCCATCCACTAGTAAGTCCAGGACTTTAGGTTGGATGTGACTGCTGCATTCAGACACAGATTTGTGGTGCTTCTCCCCCACAAAGATCTGCATGACCGTCATGCGGTTTGTGGTCAGGGTACCTGTCTTGTCCGAGCAGATGGCTGTTGCGTTACCCATAGTTTCACATGCGTCCAAGTGGCGCACCAAGTTGTTGTCTTTCATCATTTTCTAGATGGGAGGACGATGTGTTAATCATTCATATAGTCACATACATGTACATACAAATACAAGCTTTACTGTACACCAGGGCTCTAGCCAGCTCGAAATGTTTTTCCGTCAGCCCAGGTTCGTGACCGGATTTGGAGGGAGGAGCACCGAAAGCACTCACAATCTAGGGGGGGTCCCGGGGGCATGCTTTCGCGGGAAATTTTGAATTTTCAAGCCTTCAAAAACGCAATTTCCCACATTTTGAGAAGCAAATCATGGGGTTTAGAGTGGTTGTCGGTGGTCCTTTGGATGTTTTTATATTTTTGCCCAAGATTTTTGTTGATTTTGTCTGTCAAGGTTGACGGATTGGTTTCAAAAATTTTCCGTCAGGCGCCTAAAAGTTCCGGTAATTTACGGAAAAACGGGTGCTGGCTAGAGCCCTGTTGTACACACTCTACTCCACAGGTAAATGGTAACTATTGCATGCTGTGCACATACGTGTACAAGATTCTAATGACTGTTGGAGTTACATCTAGTTTATTATTTCTTGGTTTTCAGATTCCCTGTAACTTCATATTTTTCTATTTAGGGGGCCAGTTTACTTTGGGTCTCAGATTCAGATTCAGATTCAGTTTTATTGATAATGACTTTGCATGTACGTGACAATTCACATGCACATGAAGTGCGTCATCATTTACAAAGTAAATTCACCAGAAAAACATTAAAAGTTATTGTAAAATTACATATTTAAAATATTTAACACAAATAAAGATGTAAAACCATGTCCAACTCGCTTATACATAACAGCTACGACGCGCTCACAAACTGAGCGGTTAAACACAGTTAACCAATACAGTAAATCATGGTCGTGTTAGCAGTCAGCCTGATACAGTAGTTTCAGAGATCTGGGTATAAAAGAAAGTTCATGTCTCTTGGTTTTACTGTTAGTCATTGGCTTGTAACGACCTTCACGACGGAGGTTGTAACAGTTATCCTGGGGTGGGGTGATGAACTCATTCAAAGGCGAGCTACTGTCCCGGATTGTGTTGCGTAATGTCCTTAATGTAGCAGTGTCGCGTCTACTTGACAGCGAGGGCAGAGAGTCAGTAGGAACTCCAATGATTCTCAAACAACGTTTCTGGACAGATTCCAGCATGTTGGCGAGGTATTTTGGGAGACCTCCCCACACAGGACTGGCGTACTCCAACAGAGGGCGAATAAATGACAGGTAGATCTGAATTAACGCGTCAGTAGGAAGCCCGGCCTTCTTGGCAGCAGCAAGGTAATATACACGTGGTCTCAATTCGATTCTACACAGTCACCCTCAAGTCTTGCAACTGTCTCTTTCAGGAGATAATTCTTAAGCAAAAAAAAAATTGTGTATGGGAATGAAGGATATCCCTCTAGCTGCAGGAACAACAGAATTTCACTTTCTTTAACCTCTCAAATTTTGATAAATTTTAGGGGGAAAAGGATTTTCCGATGTGTGAAAATGATGCTAAAAATTGGACATTTTCATGTGGAATTAAACCCATCACCCATAATTTAGCCACTAAAACGACTGATATTGTCAGAATGAGAAAACCCTAATATGTATAATCCAGAAAAGTATAAAGAAATCCTAACACTGAGATTTTCGTAATTCCTCGTAGTGCGAGGCATACCAACAGCAACCACAGAACACATGGAAGGTAAATCTGGGTCAAACCACCGCGCCACATTCAAGGCGGAAGGATACCCGTGGAAGTAAGCCTCGGGTCCGAAAGCAAATTTCACCCAAAACACACCATTTCTTATACTTTTCAGCCATGTTACCGGTAGTAGTTAATGTCATTTATTGCAGCAGACTGTGAGAAATGTGAACTCAAACCTGAACCCTCGAAACCCTTTTGTCACTTTTTTACCACGCACTACCACGGAGCCCTGTCGCGGAAGAATTGGCGTGTGCATGTGCTTATGTACCATTCTGGACTTATATCAACCCCAAAATGCTCATATGTTGGCATCAACCATAAGAAAGTCCTTGTCTTCCTTGCTGTTACAGTTTTTTTCTTCATTTAACAAATGCATTGAATTGGTGCTTTAAAACTTGCAAATTTATAGTTTCAACTGTTATCCAGCCTTATAATTATTTGTTGACTCTGTAACTAGTGTAGTAGCATTTGGGTCTATCACAAGATCTTTTTCATTTCTTTCAGTTTCTTTTTCATTTCGCCATTTTTCAAACTCCATTTCTTTCCTGCAAAACTACGACAACAAAGAAATCAAATTGGTGTGGTCTAACTGTGAAGAATTAATTATCTTATAGTATATTAGCTTTATGATTTTTATTCATACGTTTAAGTTATTGTTACTGTAGTTATATTTCTCATTTCCGTAAATTTCTTTTTCATTAAAGTGTGTTAATTAAGTTACAAATAGGAAGGACAAATAGGAGGGCCCTGTATAAGCCCTTAGGGCTTCCCGCCCCCTCCTGCATGTAGTATTTGTCTTGTGTAAATTTCTTCCTTTTTATTTCAAAGTTTGTGCAAATAAATAAACAAACAAACAAACAAACAAGAAAAAAAGATCACCCTCACCTTGACAGAATATGCCAGAGCGATTGTCACAGCAAGAGGTAGGCCCTCGGGTACGGCCACCACCAGCACGGTTACGCCGATGATGAAGAACTTGACAAAGAACTGGATGTAGTAGTTGTTCCAGGGTAGCCCCTGGATGGCAAATGTCCTCACACAGAAGGTGATGATCAGGATGATGACGGTCAGGACCGACACAGCAAACCCTGAGGAGAACACATCAGTGGTAATTGTTCAGTGTACGAAATTGCCAGGTTGCCCAGTGGCAACCTAGGATGAAAGCTAGGTTGCCCATCAAAATTCCAGTTTGCCCTAAATTTAAACGTCATGCTGAATCTCATTTGCAAGGAAACCCCCCCGAAACCGTGCTGGGAACATAAGAATCGCAGCGGGGCAAAACAAAAGGGCACAGCGGGGTGTTAACCCTGTCCTTGCTCCTTCCTATATAACCTCCTTGGTATAACTTACAGTGTACGAAAGACTTTTTTGAGCCAGGTTGCCTAGTGGCAACCTAGGAATAGTAGGATGAAAGCTACACTGTAGGCTGCCCATCAAAATTCCAGGTTGCCCCAAATTTAAACTCTTCTACATTATGATTAACTTTGTTAGAATGCAATGTGCATTATACCTTTCTGACACAGAGTTGTTTCCCCTTACCTGAAGTGATGAGCTCTTCCATGGGAACTTCTTCATAAACAGTTCACAATCGAAAGGGGCATCCTTACCACAAAATTTAGGTAGTGCACTGGGCTACCTGGGTGTAGAAATAGGTTGCACCAAGCAAAATATGGTTGCACAGCACAACTGGGCAACCTAGTATTTCGTACGCTGTGCAGTAGACTGAGCTGGTAATCTGATAAGATTGTAAGGCTTGAACATTACCTGCATATCCAATCTGCACGGCCAGCTTGGTGAGTTTAGTCTGCAGCACAGACTTCTCCTTCCTGGGGAAGCTGGTGGACTTGGACTGCTTCACGGCTCCGTCTACCTCCTCCCCCGGGGAGCTGGGGGCCGTGGGCGAGTCCACCTTCCCATCAGGCTCATCCCTCAGGCTCACCTCCTTCAGCTCCATGGCGGGTGGCTGCGGGGCGTTCTGCAGGGGAGGCAGACGTCCATCTGCCTTGCTCGGCGTCGCCCCAACTGGATCTGTCAGGAAATTACAGGGTGTTTAAGGCACAGAAGTGTGTGATGCACAGCACGTCGGCAGAACGTACTGCACCTGCGCGAAACCCGTAATGTATTGTGGATAGCACTTTGGCAGAACGTCTCATATAAGGTTGTATTAGAGCATATAAGGTTGACAGCCCGTCTGTAGTTTTCAGATGTTGTATAGGAAAAGATGTTGTCTGCAACAGGCAAAATTTTGATGCAACATTGACCAAACATCTGAAGAAAAACGTGAAAAATCAAGGTTTTGCGCAAGCGCAGTACGTTCTGCCGACGTGCTGTGATGCACTACCAAAAATGCTTTTTCTTGTTTCTTCTTCCACACAGAAAAAACTTCTTCAGGGAAGAAAACTTTCTGCATGTAAGAAAAAAGATTTTTTGTCCACGAATTAAGAAGTTTTTTCTTATTAAGAAATTTTTTCTTATAGAGAAACTGTTTTTCTTGTAGTAAGGTTATCTTCCTTACAGGTTTCTTATAATCATGTAGTTGGATAGGGGATCAATGCTTAATACTTTGCCATGAAAAGCTGACAACTTGCATACAGTGTAATCCTGCTTTTCTATATGTTAGGTAAGCCCTATATCTTCACCCCCGACTTTTTGAAAAGAATTTTTAAAATCTTTTTTCGACGTCGCTCCAATTTTTTTCTGAAAAAATCCCGAGAAGCGACAAATTAAATTGGTGTGTCCTAACTTATAATTTGACAGTCATAAAGATTAACATCATTTGGCGAAGGTATGGGTCGTGGAACTCTTACTGGACTAGTTTTTTCTACAGTCAAAATCGTTGCACATGAGAATGTCATCCAGAGTGGCCTAAACTTGTTTGTTCCCTTTGTACAGAATACTCACCTAATGGAGCTGCCGGCTTCGGAGCAGGGTTGGCATCCTCAATGCTTTTTGCCTTCTTTCCTACAACGGTAAAAAACAAAAAAACTCAGGACGAGATTCAGAGATGCCAAACCAAGCAATTAAACAGTCGAGCAGAACACATTGCAGTCCTTTTGTTATACATGTTTGTCAATACAAATTATTAAGTTGTATGTTATTATTGATGCAACCTTGTCAAAGGTAAATAGGATATGTATCCCACATGGCACATGTACTTACCGGGACTAGAGCCATTCACAGAAACATAGCTATTGTACTGTGTATCAACACCAACTGAAGGGGGGGCCTGCATGCCCTTTTTTGTAAGGCGTAATCAGACCTTTTCAGTCTTCGTAATCCGTAGGCAGCCGCCCCAAAAATCAACGTACTTCGTAATAGTACATTAGCTGCAAAGCGTAAAGTCGTAATCAGCTCTGAGAATTTAAACGTAATTCGTAATCGGCGGCGAAAATTTTGCGTAATTCGTAACCACTACCCCCCCATGCAGGCCCTCCTGAAGGAGTGACATAATAATTATTTATAATGACAGCAGTAGTCCCTTCAGTAACCAGTATTTGTAACCTGTTTCAGAACCAGACAACATGGCAAAAGCGTACCAGCAAAATTGGGGATTTACCCTTGAGATAAAATAAAGAAATAATTGGCCTTGACATTCCAAGTCAACAAGCTGAGTATACTGTTGACTTGGAATAATGATGGAGTGCAATGGTGCCAGATATAAATGAGTTATGATACACGTACACATGTACATGTAGGTGCTGTGTGACACAACAAAAGCAACTGGACAAGAAGGAAGAAAAAAAACAGAACACCGAAGAAATTATGAGATTAGCATTGATGAATTTGAAGAACCAGCATGCTTATCTGGAAATACATGTAATGCCACAACGTGGGGGAGGAGATGATCACAATTCAGTTCCATGGTGGTGATACATGTACAAGCATGTGCTGGCCAGGGGTAAATGGTGCTTCACCAGGTGTCACAAACTTTGTTTGTTTGTTTATTTATTGGTTCGGCTGGTACAACACAGCCAGGGCAGCCCAACTAGCTTAAAGCTATTATTAAGGGCTTGCCCTGGGAAAAAAGTGTGATTAAATATACATAGAATGGACACAAATTCTTAAAAACATCATAATTACATAGGGTCAGCAAATTTTGGTCGTTATTATATACAAATTACATACAATACAATTACATACCATAAGACTAAGGCTAGTAGAAATGGCATATGGGCTGTTTTATACAGAAAACTGGTCTCCAAGGGAGAGCCATACTTTAGCTTTGAATGACGCTAGGGATGGAGCTGACTGTGTGTCCTGTGGAAGTTCCACAGTTGGGCGGACCTGTAGAAGAAGGTTTTTTGTGTTCTGACACTTTTGGGAGTTTGCAAACTTTACCATGAATAATCAAACATATTGAATCATACACAGACACCTGGGTAGGCAGCCCTGCCAGGAAAGGCAGGTTAGGCAGGGTACAACTTAATAGGGAAAAATAAACAGAACAGGTTTTTCTTCAGTCTTTAACACATTTAGTGCCAGACTGTGCCTTCTGTCATTTGCTGTCTGTTCTTTCTCCATCTGAAATGTCTAATATATGTTACCAAAATGTTTGCATTGGCTTTGGATTTAAAGTGCTCATGACACCAAAATATGACCTTATCTGATTGTAGTTGACATAACTAGTATAACCTGGCTAACAGACATGTTTGCAATAAAAATTACACGGTTCTCCTGTTACATTCGAAGTTTCAATGTCCCGCCTTGGAAAAGTAAGCACAGGCCAGTCCCGGCAGACATTTACATCTCTACGTTTTATTTTTGCATTTCTGTGTTTTTCTTGAGCTGACGTCACCCCGTGATGTCAGCTCCAGAAAAAGCACAGAAATGCAGATTGAAATAAAACGTAGAGATGCAAAAATTTGCCGTGATTGGGAAGCTTGCCGGAACGTCTCCAAAAAGACACTTTTGAAAGGCCGTGCAAACTTAGTTTCTCAGTCATAGTGATTAAAAACAATTTCAAGCTACTACATATGGTATGTTGGTGTGTGTATTTGATATTTATGTCTTTTACCTCCTTTTTTCCGTGTCATGAGGTCTTTAAAGCAGGCTTGAACTGTATCACGGGACTGCAGCCCAAAGTAGTAATGATTATAGCCCCAAACTGTTACTACTCTCTCTGACTCTAAGATGACAAAATAGGCAGATATACAAGCAAAACAAGAGTCTGTAGGACTCAATCCTCCGTGAAGTAATTTTGGTGTGGGCGGGGTGGCTTAGTGTTTGATACTCTCTTTAACTACCGACATGCTAAATTGAAGAGAAATCAATCAAAATGATCTTAATTTATAGATGTGAAGACACAGACACAGACAAAACAAGTGGTTCAAGGTATGAAAGTCTCATGTTAGCAAAGATGGCTATTGTAGCATTTGTTTTAAATCATGTAAATGAGGCCCTGATTTGCATGATTTTCTAATAATGTTCAACTTACAAATGTAGTTGTTTTACAATATTATTGAAATTCATGGAATTGTAGCTAGCTTTTATAACTTTTTAAAGTTCGTTCAAACTTGATTACATTTAATGACAACAAAAAGGACAAATCCATAATGATTTATCAAGAGTGATCTACCTATTAAGAAAACTGTCTCTAGACTTTCAACTAAGGAGCAATCTCTGCAAGATACACATTAGGAATGGTGTAATGATATGAAAGTGGCTTGGACTAGTGATTTGAAAATGAACTTTGCAAACGGTAGACACAAAGGAAGATAACCAGAAGGAAGGGAAATAAAAGAGGCAGCTAAAGACAATACAAATTACAATGTTCCCTAAACTGTGGAGTAAAATTCTTAAAACTTGATGAGGAAATATCAGACCCTGGTTAATTAGAGTAACAGCACTATCTAAATCTACTCCCAGTGCTCCAATTATTAGGTAAGAGCGGGGCTGATTTCAGCAGATAAAATGTGACTCCAACCAAATTCAAAGCACGTCATATCACAGAGGAAGTGGTATTCAGGGCCTAATGGGAAATAACACCAGCAGGGTAATTATTCAAAAACTATTTCGGGGAAAACACAAGTCACACTGGGCACATCTACAAACACCACTGACAGCCCCAGTCTGTTGTGCTGTCCACATACCCTTCCATGCCATCTTGATATCATTTTGGGTGATTTCAGGAGGTTTTGGTACTGATGAAACAGGGTTTGTCTCGGGCTCCATCCATGCTGATGCAGGAGGCACAGGCAGCAAATAGAAAGACATGGCACACTCAGGTCTCAAGCACAAAGGTCCCAGTACAGGCTGCTTTACTTGGTACACCATATGCAGCGTACGAAATACTAGGTTGCCCAGTTGCCCCATGCAACCATATTTTGCTTGGTGCAACCTATTATATAACACCCAGGTATACCTCAGTGCACTACCTTAATTTTGTGGTCTTGGATGCCCCTTTCTTCATTGGGAATTGTTTATTGAGAAGTTCCCATGGAAGAGCTCATCACTTCAGGTAAGGGGAAACAACTCTGTGTTAGAAATGTATAAATTCACATTGCATTCTAACAAAGTTAATCATAATGTAGAAGAGTTTAAATTTGGGGCAACCTGGAATTTTGATGGGCAACCTAGCTTTCATCCTAGGTTGCCACTGGGCAACCTGGCTCAAAAAAGTATTTCGTACACTGATATGCAAAGTAATTTTTCATTTTTAAAATATTTTTTGAAGAGGTTCCCAAATCTTTCTTAAATTTTAAATTTCCTCTATTTCTCAGATTTTTTTTTGCTTGAATATTTCTTGATAGTTTTTCTTTATTTTCCTAAAATGATGATGTACCGTCTATTCATTGTATCGTTTGATCTATTCATCTCCACAAGACAATCATCATATTTTGATGACAAAAATTCTTAACCTTACAAGGGACCTTTGGACTTGTTAAGACATAGAAGGTACAGATATATTATAAATATTATCAGTAACTCTTGATGGTTTTAAAAAGCACAAAGTTAAATCAAATATAGAATATAGAACAAGTCTGAAACACTGTTATAGTATTTAACACACATGTATGGAACATATACAGGATGAAAGAGAAGTGGAGAAACACTGAAAAGTACATTGAACAATAACAGTAATGGACGCAGATTATTTATGCCATGGATGCTGAGAAAATTAATTACATGAAAGCATATCATGCATCCTATCTTCTCATTCCAGATGTATTATTTTTATAATAATTTTACCTTGTCAACAAATATAACTAATTTAGTTCATAAATGTCAGAATCTTTCACCACCAGAATCACTAAGTATAGCCAGATGAGTAGTATAACTGCGCCAAAGTACATTTAATTCAGTTCCATATTCGAGGCACCAAAACCTTTTCATTCAGCAGGGCAATTTGTTTCCCCCCCTTACCTTTGCCAAGGTGGAAAGTGTTTTCATCCAAATAGCTAAAATTTATTCATTTTCTTGGTTCGTTTCTTCATTCAATTCCTTTAAACTGTGGAAGACAGCAGATGCTGGCTTCACAAACAAATGTTTCTATTCTAGTATTTCTAGTTCCTGATGACTTACAAGTTAACAGATTTAATTTATAGTAATATATAAAACAAGAGTTCCACGACCCCATACCTTCGCCAAATCATGTTAACCGTTCAAACTAACTATACATTTTTTTCTCAGTGATTATGCAAGAGCTTCATTAGCATGAATCATATCAGTTGATCATATTCTCCACCCAATGACAGTCTTAACTTGAGAAAAAAGGCTATTCTAGCATTTCCTCATAAATTATGCAAATGAGTTCCTGATTTGAATAAATTATGTTTAGTGATGCTCACCTTCACTGAACCTCCAAATATGGTAAGTATTAAATTCCCAGCAGTTACCACTACAAAGTTGTAGCAATTTGCCATTAATTATGCAAATTAGGTCTTCATTTACATAATCAATATCTGCCAATGTTCCTGTCATTCTCAATTACATGTCGCAAGTGTTTCATAGCCCTATTATCGAACACAACAGATTTATAAAATTTCCTCATTAATTATGCAAATTAGATACTGATTTGCATAATTGTCATCTAATTATGTCAAGCATCACTTAAGCTACCTACATACCAAAAATGACAACAATCCATCAACCGGTTCTTGAGTTATCCTTTCTCGAAGATTTTTAAACAAATCGCCCTGCAGTTCCAGAGCAAGCCGCTAGGGGGCCTAAACTTATGTCACTTCTTCCCTAGCCCAAGAGCTACCTACCATCCAAACTTCATGACTCTAGCACGTCCAGATCGCGAGATAGCAAAACCGGAAGTTCCGCTGCAGTACCATAAGAAGCCGCCAGGGGGCCCAAAATCTAATCATTTCTAGGTCTCATCAAGACCTACCCACCTACCAAGTTTCATGACAATCCATCCATAGCTTCTTGAGTTATGCTGTACACAAACAGACAGACAGACAAACGCTACTGAAAACATAACCTTCTTGGCGAAGGTAAAAACTAGAACACCAGTAGATATCCACACAACAGGCTACATGCAGAAATATGAAAGAAAACAGCTTACTGTCGTCCTTGGCTTTATCAGGTTTATCAGCTGCAGTGGCTCCCAGAAGTGCGAAGATGATCCCACTCTGTGAGCTCAAGCCCACTGCCGTCACCACCATCTTGCCACTGCCCTCCATCACATGGGTGCCTGACAACAACATTTTCATTCTTTTATTCATGACATATTCTGTATCTGTATCTGTACAGCCGGTGTAACCACCCTTTGGCGTAACACACCAGCTTCGCAGGCACGTGGTGCAGCGGCAGCTGGCTATATTACACTTTATATCATACCCGGGCGGTGATACAGTGCTCCCGGCCGTGTTGTATCCACCCGTACAACACGGGTGTATAAACCGGGCTTCCATAGAATGATTCAACGCGTTTCGCCCCAACCGTGTGCGCCGCTTTCAAAAATTCAAATACAGGATTCGGACGTTGGAATGGATGTTATAGTTTTTTGTTTAGGGACACCAAATTTTCGCTTATTTCGCTTTGAAAGACGTGTTTTCTAAGGTGGGTATGATATAAATAGCATACAACACTCGGGCAATACGGAATACACCAAGTTGTATGCTCTATGAATGACATGTTACACCTAACCTTTGAACGTCTAACTCTAAACAGTGTTCAAAACTATCTAGTGACGATGCCCCTACTGTACTTGGTGGCAGCGAGTTCCACACAGATACAAATGTCATGATTATGAACCCAGGTAGGCTTATAGCGCAAGAAAATGTGTAAAACAACGATGTTTAAAACAGTGAAAATATTACATAATATCGCTTTAAGTTTGATGACTTACCTGACAAGAGGTGGAGATCCCTTGATTCGCCTTTCTTTACGTGGTCAGACTCTCCGGTCAGCGAGCTCTCATCCACTTTCAGGTCATTGGACTGTACCACCAGGCCATCCGCAGGTAACAAGTCACCTACAACATGGAATTTGTACACCAGCTTAAATAAAACAGCATTTCTTTTTGATAAATCTCTATTCATTTCCATCCTTAACTGCAAAAATGTATGAATTTATTAGGACTAGATTATTTGTAATTTTATAATCACAACAAACGAGCTTTATTGCAATTATATAGCTAGACAAGCTGATACGTGTCCCCATTTTATCAATCAGTTACTTCTAGCAATAAAAATAAAAAAACGCTAAATTTGCCGGTATAATATTATAATAATACTCAGTGTATAAGATACAGTGCATTACATAAATCAAACCGCTAAATTTGCCGGTATAATAACACTCAGTGAATAAGATACTATTTATTTATATTACATATTAAATCACCCGAGGTGGGCCAGAAAAAACAAGATTCCTACATTTTCAAATTTTGAGGTCATAAACCTTGTCAAACAAGAATTGAGGGGGCGAAACATGATATCACAACCAACAGGTCTTTTATTCCTGTATTCAACTGTTACAGTATTACCTGCCTATGTACATGTAGATGTGTATACACAGGGCTCCAGACTAACTTTTTGACTTAGGAGCACTGTGCTCCCAACCCAAAACATTTGGGCGCACCAGGAAAAATCTAGGCGCACCACCAGAAAAAATAATCCTATTGACGTAATTTGCAGGACTTTGCACAAAATGTTCTGTGTTCAGGGTACTACACTGCCGGCAAAGGTAAAATAATACTTGCTGCGATTTGCATGTATAGAGAAATGTAACCTTTTATTTACTTCATTGAACCTCCTTGATTGAACATGAGAAAATTGTGTGAAATAGAGATACCAAGAAGATACCGTAATTATAAAGCTGCCAAAAAATATTACTCTCATTTCCCAAATAATTCAAACATACCCTCCGGAATAAAAGTACCCCCCCAGAAAAACTTCAAAATCTAATAAACATACCCCCCCCCCCCGAATAAATGTACCCCCCGGAAAATGACCAAATTGACAACAACGTTCATTTTAAAATGCTCTTACATGTCATTGAGGTGTATGTCACTTGCAGTCTAATCTATATCTGCTGGACCTAAACCCATGTCATACATTTTACATGCAATTTGAAGAACACATGCAAAATTACTATATAGAGTCATGGTAAACAACATTTATACAGTTGTATAGAATTTAAAAAAAACAATTTTTTTAGCCTGGTACATTTTTTATTTAGCAAGAGCAAAGAAGTAATTAATTTTGGCCAAGAGATCAAATAGAGGCGGAAACGCGGTGCTAGATTTAATTTGTTTCATGATCGGCTCTCTACCGATGTCTGTTACCCTGCAGTTCTCATTAATGTCGCTAGAGGGCGTTGCATATTCTGTAAATAAAATCCAAGATGGCCGCTGTTGCTTACATCTCGACCAGTAACTACCGCGAGTTTTGGATGAATTTTTGCGTTTATAGGCACATTAAAACAAGTTGACTACGGATGAAACTTCTCTATAAACATTTCCTAATGAAAAATGGGTCATTGTTACCACAAAATTTGTAGCTTTACATGGGTTTGGAAGCCCTTACTTTGACAAATGATTTACGTAATTTTTTTCTAGGAGCACCGTGCGCCTGTGATTTCAAATCTAGTCGCGTTCTCGAAATTCTGGGCGCATATGCGCCTAAAACAGGCGCAGTCACGAGCGCTGATACATTTCCAAACTAGAAAAATTGTAGAAAAAAGCTTGTCGTACCATCATGGGAGCTACTACACTGGGTATTCATATGCAATGGAGCACCTTAGACTGTAAATACTAAATGTCTTGTCATCAAACGCGAGCAATTGTGCCTCAAGTTTGCTTCATCCCTGATGGTCTCTGAACTGATAGACATTTACGACATATTTGCCCATTTTTTGGCATGTTGACCACCGCCAGAAGGCAAAAAAATTACTTGCTGTGGCCTTATTCTGGGTTACATTTCATGTCATTTACTGAATTTAAAAAAAATGCAATATTTATACCTGTTGACAGGACCCTCTCCAACTCTACATCTTAACTTATTAATACTTCCCACATTTTAAGGACTAAACGTCAAATGGCTTATCTAGAATTTGTGGATGTTTGGAGGGAACTGTTCATGTGAATGAAAATATCATATTCGTGAATAGTTTCATCAGGTTGGTAAGTCACTGAATAAAGAGAGTCTGACTCTTTCTACACAACCAAGTGTTTTATTCAGCCGACATTTCGGTGACCGTCTGTCATCTTCCTCAGGGCAATTCTGACTGGTTCACATTGCACTGCAGCATAGGTGTCGCTGCTATAGATGCTGTAGATGCATTCCCAAACGTATTACATATCTACAAGTACACATGCACTGTTTAGGGAACTGTATTTACAATGCTGTATCCAACTCCTGTACGTTTGGGACGGCATTGTAAATACAGTTCCCTAAACAGTGCATGTGTACGTGTAGATATGTAAATACGTTTGGGAACACATCTATAGCAGCGACACCTATGCTGCAGTGCAATGTGAACCAGTCAGAATTGCCCTGAGAAAGGTGACAAGACGGTCACCGAAACGTCGGCTGAATGAAACACTTGGTTGTGTAGAAAGAGTCTATTTATTCTTTATTTGATTACTGTTTGTGGATCTCAAGCACCAAAATTCCATCCTGGGATGAAAGGACGGATGCTGGTCTGGAGGAGAGAGCACAATTATTACAAGTAAAAACTTCTCTGGCCTCTTTGGCCCATGAAAACGGCAGAAATGACCACTCACCATACTTGACTTGACAGACGTCACCGACAACTATTTCTCCTACAGGGATCTGGATAACTTCTCCACTCCTGATGACGTTAAATTTATGCTCGCCCTCAATTTTGTTCTGCAGCCCTCTGAACTTCCTTTCTTTGGACCAGTCATTGAATGCTGTTACAAAAACGACTACTGCTACAGAAACAAGAATGGCAACGCCCTCGATCCATCCGGCCTTCTCCTCCGACTCATCTCCACCACCCACTGCAAGTGAAAAGGACATTATAATAATACTCATGATAATGTTAGTGTGGTAGCACGTCAGCAGAATGTACTGCGCCTGCGCAAACCCCTAATTTTTCACGTTTTTCATTGGATGTTTGGTCAACGTTGCATCAAAATTTTGCCTGTTGCAGACGATATCTTTTCCTATACGACATCTGAAAACTACAGACAGGCTGTCAACCTTATATGCTCTAATACAAACATATATGAGACGTTCTGCCAAAGTGCTATGTACAATACATTACGGGTTTCGCGCAGGTGCAGTACGTTCTGCCGACGTGCTCAGTGTGGTCAACTTCAGGTGCATCTATTCAACCAGTGGTATACAAGACTTAGTATACCCAGGGCTCCAAATTAACAGTGGCCCGATGGCCAAATTATCTTACCTCTGATTGGCTCAAAATTACGTCATCGCTTTGTGCAGCAGCGACTCTAGCGGCTAGTAATGGTACCGCTGGTAACGCTGTTCGCCGGAAATTGACCTTTATAAAATGCTGCTTATAATTATCTTCTTTAAAATAAGGTGTCACAGCCCAAGAAAGTTTACATGGCTAGTTAGTGACCTCTAAATTATACCACTACCAAGATTTTTATTTTCTTTCTGGTATTTCGCAGAAAAGCGGGACTTTTAAAATGGGATTTCGCACCGAGCTAATCTTGTTCCTAACGCAGCCAAACCGTTTGGAAGTCGCTGTTCGGCGCTCAACAATTTTCGGGTAACTTCGGTATCTGTTCGTATCAATATTCTTTGGAATCCTCGTCCTGTTCAGTGGACTGAATTCAGTTTGTGTTTAGTGTATCATGATGACAGCCGACTGAGTGAGTACACAGTGTATGTTGTAATAGCCAGCCGATTTCGGTGGCCTACTGCCTGTGAATAAGGTAGCAGTACACAGTTTTCGCCCTATGGGGATTTCTATAGTTAAGAAGCCCAAAGTGAGAAGGTTCGACGCTGCAAAATTTATAGTAGGGTGCACAAGCAAGCTACAAAAATTGAATATGTTTGGGTTGAGGGTACAACCTACAAAATATGTGAAAATCAGCTCAAGTTTGCCGGCTCGTTCCTTTGTAAAACCCACTTTTAGAGCGCTATGTGGGGGTCATGTGAACTGCAGCCGACGCACAGTACTACAGGCGCCAGTCTACGCCGGCCGAACAAACATCATAATTCAATTATACGGTCGCAAACCTGGCGCACTCCTCTTCCATTCAGCACAGTTTTCACCTCGCTGTCGTATACAGAAGAATCTCGGCAGCTTTCTCTAGTATTGTGCTGCACTACTTTGTGCCCGTACTACTTTTGACCACGGGGTTCGCCCATAAATACTGTGTACTGCCACCATAAACTGGGCTGTGCCCCTTGAAGGTTATGGTCAACATCACTCCCATCATTCCCACAGATGGGTCTGTAGCACTACTCAGCTACTTGATTATAAAATGGTTTATTTCCTTGTTAATCTGTAGTGAAAGTTTACAAATTTGGTTGACTTTGTATTGGTAAAAATGTGGTCTTTCAGAAAATAACACTAGCCTCTGCTGTTTTGTCCCTTCTAAGTTTAGGCCACACCAATTTAATTTGTTGCTTCTCGGATTCGCCTCTCCATTTTTTTCTGATTTGCAAAAAAAAAAAAAAAATTCTGGTTCTGAATCAACTCAAAAATGCTCATATTTTGTCTCCAACAGTTAAAGAAAGTCCTTTTCTTCCGAGTTGTTACAGTTGTTGCATCTACCAATGCAGTGGTTTGATTAAAAGTTCAAAATTCATTGTTTAAATTTTAACCCAGTCTTTTGTGTTGACTTCATGGCACCTATTCTAGCATTTGGGGCTATAATAGGATGCCCAGGCCTGTTTTTATTTTTATTTTTTTTTCGCCCTGTCGCTTCATATTTTTTCTGAAAAAATCCGAGAAGCAACAAATAAAATTGGTGTGGCCTTAACTCAATACGTAGTACCACCCACGAGACATCAAAACTCAGTACTGTGGCTATCTAAACGAGACACCGGAACACTATCTGTTGCACTGCTCACTTTACAATACCGCAAGGACTCTAATGTTATCATCCATATCCGGTCTACATCTTGACAACATATTCCCCTTTGTCCTTCACAATTCAAACGACAGCACATTATGTACATTACTTCTTACCGGTAGCCCTTCCCTCCCCTACTCTACTAATTACTGTATTTTTGATATTGTTTTCAAGTTCATTTCCCAGTCTAGAAGATTTAATTCATCAGATTAACGTTATTTATTTTATGTATATTATGTGCGCCAGCCTCTTTCATTTTATGTTCGTTGTATATTCTGTATTTGTTTTACTCTGTATTTTGCATGTCTCTTGTTGAGCAGAGAGTTATATAAGCACGAACGTGCTTGCTGCCCAATGCTCGGTAATCTATGTGAATAAAATAAATAAAAATAAAACTCAGTACTACTCACATGTGTCCTGAATTTCCATGGATGGTTTGTAGAATGACAAGCCCAGTGAAATAATGGCTGCGATCTCCAGAATAATCAGTGTAGTATCCTGCAGAGCTTCCCAGACTAACTGCAAGAATGTCTTTGGTGGTTTGGGTGGGATAATGTTCGAGCCGTAAACTTGTCTTCGTCGCTCAAACTCCTTTGGATTGTTCTCCAGACCTACGATGGGGGAAGGAAATTAAAGGTAAATTAGTGGGACTTCTCTCAGCACAGAAGCCAAAAATGAACATTTTGGGTAAAACTGGAAAAAAACAGAGACAGACAATTCTGCAATTCAAATTTGTACAGCTTTGGCTAGCTATAGGGATGTCTTCTCGGATGGGGTATAAAACCAGAGGTCCCTTGTTTGAGGACAGATAAACTTCAAGCACATTCTTCTTTTTTTTAAATTTTGTTTTCTTTAGCCAGGGTAGCCTGCTCAGTGATTAACACTGCTTTACAGTGGGGCACTGGACAAATTAAAACATACAAGTAATGCAAGATACAAAACAATATGACATACTACACTTATCTACAAGAGGAGGGTGTTACGAACCCACTATGAACCCACTAAGAAACCCCCCTATGTGAGAATGCTAGGACCTAACGAACACCCCTCTTTAGGAGTAGTGTAGTCCAGAGACCTCACTCTGGCGATAGAGTGCACCAAGAGAGGATTAAAAAGTTTGTTGCTCCACAACTGTGTCGCTATGTCTCATTTTGCTGGGATCCTAACGAACCTAAAAAAAGGGGGTTCATAACAGAGAGGTTCTTCATGGTGAGTGGATCAACCCTATCAGTCTTGTACAGATGTTTATGTACTAACTGTTACACAAAACCGGAGTGTGACACCACGAGGCATTTTTAATTACCAGATATACAAACCAAACAAAAGCCATGTACCCACCTACTGTAGGAGACGTCCTGAGACGTTTGCATATCTCTGTGACACTTCCGTACTTCTGTTCGATTTCGGCGATGCCCTCCGTTCCCCGGACTTCCATCAGTTCCTTCAGGTCGTCCAAGGGGATCCCGTAGTCGCTCATGTCCGTGCCACGGTACGGCAGCGCCTGGTCCACCTCGTCTGGCTCACCCATGATGGCTGCCGGCGTGCTTCACAACTGGAACAGACGGAGCAAAAAACAACTGAGGCTTGTTACCGTGACAACAGGGTATCAACTGATTCCTGATTACTGTAGATTCAGTAAAGTCTGCGGCACCTATATATAACTTGTTGTATGATAGGAATGTGGAACAAGCACAGGATCAAAAGGAAATTCTAGTCCCACAGATCAGGACCAGGTGGGTACAGCAGACAGGGGTTCTAGTCCCACAGATCAGGTACAGCAGTCAGGGGTTCTAGTCCCACAGATCAGGTACAGCAGTCAGGTGTTCTAGTCCCACAGATCAGGTACAGCAGTCAGGGGTTCTAGTCCCACAGATCAGGTACAGCAGTCAGGGGTTCTAGTCCCACAGGTCAGGTACAGCAGTCAGGGGTTCTAGTCCCACAGATCAAGTACAACAGTTAGGGGTTCTAGTCCCACAGATCAAAATAAGGATATTAGGAGATTGCACGAGGTACAGTAGTGAGACTTTGGGATGTACATCAAATTCTTTACGCCCCTCAGGCCCTTGTTTACGCCGATCAAGAATTGATACACTACGCGCGCCACCCTGCTGGGGTGGTTCCCGTGCCTCGTCGCCATGGCAACGGCACACCCACAACACACTACATGGCGCTGGCTTGCCGCTGTGCGCCAATCACAGCGCACAGACGGGGACCCGCCCACCAGCCGGGCGACAAGATTTCACAGACTTTACACTCCGCTCGATGATTGTAGATCAGTCGGCACAATGTAGTGATTTTTCTGCCTTAGCCCTGCGCGCGCCATTGTATTTTGCTCAACCCGATTCCGTCCCCAAACAACGTTTTTCACAAGTGGCATTGAGGATGCTGGTTTCACGCAGTGTACCGAGTGAACTTTATTTTTTATCGGGTCTGCGGAATCTACATCAAATTTTGCATAAACACGTCACGTTCGAGTTCTCCTGTATCTGGAATGTTCTTCAGGCAAAAATCTGTTTTCAAAGTAATGGGCAAACTTTTGCAATTTTCGTGATACGATATCACAACAAAAAACACCAACGCCCACTACAGACATGGTTGTATGCCCTATTTTCTTTTCGGTTTATAAACCTGCAAGAAATTCACCAGCGAGCAAGGAATTAACAAATTGATTCCCGTTACTTCTTACAGTTACTAATTACATAGTAAGTTCCACGCAGCACAATAGCTTTGTAAAAAAAAATGTAGCAGCCTAACTATGACTGTGTGAGGAACAAACACATTATTTTTATGCATTCCTAATAATCCTATGCTTCGCCGGTAAATAAAAATTGTGGCAAAGCTGACTGGCGTCAGGGGCTCCATCGGCCCTGAAAAGATCGTCCGACAGGACGTAAAAAAAAACAACCATGAGGTACGGCGCCCGCGGTGTTCAGGACCTGCACTGGACTTCATGGTCTCGCAACAAGTTCGTTTGCTCTGCAGTACGCGGGACACGATAGGCGTCCCGAAAGAATGCCACACAAATCCAGCGGGATATTCCATATTATAATAAGAGTGCCATACCTTACATGACCTGCTTACTGAATTCATGAGCTACAATTCACCCCACGTTAGCAACGAATGTTTCTACAATTAGTATGTGAAGCCTACATCGTTTTTAGTAATATATAATCTTTTTATATACTAATGTTAACGTTTTTGTACTCGTTATTTTAAACTGTAACGGCTATAGTATTTTAACTCAGCCGAATTCTCTCATCCGTGTATGTGTCGTCTTGTTTTATTGGTTAAATATTTTAAATAAGGAAATATTAGAGCCACTGTGCGATACATATATGGCTCTGACATTCTGTGATATTGTAAGGAGAAACAACTGTTACAATTTATAATACTACTATATCCCGAACTGACCCGAAGTGGGTACTGTATGAAGGTCACAGCAGAAAACAAAACGGGTAATAAAAAAAGATGAGTGATCTGAAATATGCAGCAGCAGGAGTCCCAGGGCTCTTGTGTGCGTACACTGTTTTCGTTCGTTATAGGTTTTTGCCCTAATGTACATGGTGGCAAGGTGGTCTTGTGGTTAGGGTTGTTGACTCAGAATCTGAAGGTTCTGGGTTCGAACCCCTGTCAGGCCCCACTGTTGTGCCCTTGGGTAAGGCACTTTACACCTATTCCCTCACTTGACTCAAGTGAAAATGAGTACCTAGCTTCGGTTAGGGACGTCCTCGGATGGGACGTAAAGCTGGAGGTCCCGTGTTTGAGGAGAGCCACACCTCGAGCACGTTAAAGATCCCACCGCACTTATCAAAAAGAGTAGGTGTCCTTCCCGGTGTGAGTGGTTCAAACCTTACAGTTCGGTCTTACACAGCTTGTACTTTCATGTACAAAACTGGTGTGTTACGCCTAAAGACGGTTTAAAACAAACAAACAAACAAACAAACATCAGGTCTTTGATTGCACGGTTGAAACAACAGCAGCATGACACAATGAAAATGCCTGCACCATTTTGCTGTTGTGACAACTTTGCAGTGGCGAAAGTGACCACAAAAAATCAGGAACTTAAAAATGCTGCAAATATCTAAAGATTTTACAGTACATGGTTCCACACATACCTGGTTTCTGTAACACACTATAATGCCTACATCCTTGACAAAACTATAACAAAAATCATAACATCCTTGATGATTCAAACTGCTGTAACAGTTCCAAAAAGGCTATAGGACTACTAACTACAGAAATCCTAGAAATCTATTTAATACATATAATATCTAACATCTAATAGACTTGACTAATATCCTATTGCCAAAAAGCTGTAAACAGACTGTACACAATTTGGAGATACAATATGTACCAGTGATTTTATTCTTGACTACACAGGTTTCATGAGCACGTCGGCAGAATGTATACGTACTGCGCCTGCGCAAAACCCTGATTTTTCACGTTTTTCGTTGTATGTTTGGTCAACGTTGCATCAAAATTTTGCCTGTTGCAGACGATATCTTTTCCTGTACAACATCTGAAAACTACAGACAGGCTGTCAACCTTATATGCTCTAATACAACCTTATATGACGACGTTCTGCCAAAGTGCGATGCACAATACATTACGGGTTTCGCACAGGTGCAGTACGTTCTGCCGACATGCTGGTTTCATGACCGTTAAACATCAGTGTCTCCTAATGTTCTCCACTATGAGCACAAACCCTCCATTTGCCCCAAAATCCCATACATAATGTACCCATCAGAGCATGCACTGAGGAGAGCTATGATAGTATGACCTGTTCACTGACACAAATACAGAGCAGCTTGAGTCCCATGACACATACAAGGTCAACCTAAAGTCATTTACATAATCACTGGCTTTTTTACTATCTAGTACATATAAATTGATGGAAGCAAGGGCGATATCTCAAACTGTCATTTATTCTGCTCACTTAGTAACACTTACTATTGGTATTTCCAATGCAAATGATATACGATGTGATTTTAAAACCTGTCATCAGATCCCATCTCAGATTTCACATTCATAACTGGTATCTATTACATAACCCTAATATTTACACATTCAACTGTATACATGTATGTATAACTTACATGTACAGCACGTCAACTGATCTGGACATGCTTCATGTTTTGATTTTAAAAATTCCCAATTTCTACAATACGTAATATATATATAGTTCCAATTAAGGATGTGACCTCCGGGCCTCTATAACTAGTATAAGCAACTGCATTTGCTGGCCATGGTATTTTCAACTTCATTATTCCTATAAAGTAACACCAACTGCACAACCCTAAATGGTGCGAAGCAAAGAAAATCTAAATCACAATCGTTCCCTGAAAATTCTACTACTAGAAAACTAAACATATCACAGATGGAAAGGAGCCAGCCGAGGGTAAATGTGACCTATACGAAAGGTTATCTTCAAATAAGCAAAATCAGTTTCCCCCAGATGAGGTACAGGATTGTAATCACAGTCCTACATTTCCTCACCAAATTGCACAGCTTCAAAGCCCATCCTCAACCCCTCAATATTGTTCAAGGAAAATTCAGTTTCCTAGCTCTACAGCAAGAAATCAAACATGCCTTATAATTAAAGCCAAGCATAGAATATACATCGCCTTAAAAATCTCACCTTCGAGCCAAATCGATGCACCAGGCAAGGGAAAAACAGCCTCCTCATGCATAATGTATCCACCAAGCATGCAACCCAAATGGCATTAAATCATTGTGCTCAACACCTACTAAATGTCACCTTTTCCTTGGTGGAAACAAAATTAATTTGAATTGTCCTCCGTCCCGTGGGGAAAACAGCTCGACTGACTACGTGGCCATGTCGTCCCATTAACATTAAATGATGGGACCAAATTTCGGCGGCCTAATTCATGCTTATTTCATTCTGGAGATAGATTGTGATTTGGCATGATCCCCAGTGATCCGAATGTACAATGTAAATTGCTGCATATATATGGATAACGGGACATATTAAGTACAGAGGAACACGGCTCGCAAGGGCACAGTTTTCTGGATGCATCTACCGTGTCACAAAATAGGTTACGTCACCAGGCAGGCTCTGTGTAACTACTGTAACTGTATTTTCTGTAATAAACACGCTTTTAAAACTTGTCATGTACTGTGTCGGTGTAGCTCACTAAATGTTGTCAAAGGTATTGAAGGGTGAATATAATTATGTAGAGGTCATATCCTCTAAAACAACCAGCAGTCCATTGTAAAGCTGCAAGCTACTTAAGAAACAAACATTTGGAGATTTGTATACAATTTGCTATTTGAGCGTGGGCTACTGATAAAAGAAAATAAACACTCCAAGAAAGAATACATCTTATTTTGATTTCAGTAAAGATTATAATATAGCTTAGAAAAAAGCCAAACTGATCGGATAAAAAACAAATACTGGGTGCATATTATGCACTTTTGTGCACTACAATCTGAAGCTGTATGTGCACCTAATTTTTGACAATGGGTGAAGGTGCACCAAGATATTTAGGTAGGGTTTACTCATTACATGATATTACATAAAGCTATTCACTAGTAATAGTAGTATTGTACATTATAGATTACAACGCAGTACATGTATATCTGTATTACCCAAGGTAACAGCCCATTGCGGGGGAGGGCCGAGGGTGATGCAGAATACACCATGATGTTGTATTTCATTTATGTCATACCCAAGTTGGAGAAAACACACATTTCAATAAGAAATGCACCATATAAATTCAAAAAATTTAGTGTCCTGAAAAAAAAATTGTGAGAACACTATAAATTGCAATGTTCGAAGCTCCAATCTTCCGGATTTTGTATCTTTGTCCTGGACATGCTATGGTCTTAATTTTTGGGTGGCCAATAGCTTTTCATGTCAAGAACAACTGGGTCTGGCATGCCCGGTTTGGTCCTCCTATAGCTAGCTAGCAGCTTGTTCTGGAACTACAAGGAGTTTCTGGCAAAATCTTTCAAAAGGGTAAGTCAAGAAAGGAACAATGGATGTTTATGTTTTTGCATGTAAGTAGCATTAAAACAAGTTGACTATGAATGGAACTTCTCAATCTACATTCCCCAATGGAAAATAGGGTGTCTTTACCAAAAAGTGTTATAGCACACTGTGCTACCTGGGTTTAGAACTAAGTAAGATATGTTGTTTGTGCTGCATATCTGGACTAATTTTTACCCCTGGGGAAGAAGACTGCCTTGGGTTGGCGTAAAAAAAAAGATACCAGTGCAAAAAAAGAAAGCCCAATAAAAAAGCCTAAAAACATGCCAAAAAGAAGCCAAACCCCAAACCTCTGCTTGGAGAGTATATTATACGATCAAGGTTTATTGAGGACATTTAACGGTTCATTACGTTGCTGTGTTACAGGCAATATACAAAATAACATTTTATAAATATTGACTTCTTTTTTTCTTATACATTCTCTTTTGAATTCAATCTGAAAACCTATCAAATCATCTATCTGCTGAGCAGCAAATAATTCCGTATTGTGATTTGGAGAAACATCAGTGCGCTTCCTCTCTTGGCCCCACAGGCAAAAGGGATGACATCATATCCAAATTGCGAGACATTAGCTCTTTACGTAGCCAATCACAGCCTTCCTGCCTTTTCCTGTACTGTAACATGACTCAGTATAGACGAAAACGTCTCCTAGCTCAGATTGTTCAAAAATTCATCATGCATCTCAGTGTACTGACTGTTTCTTCTTACATGTACATCATACACAATCTATACTAGTGATAACATTGAGTCTTGGACATGTGCCCCATGCTACATATAGCAATAATCTGTCTCCACATACTAGGTAGGGCATGACTGATTGGTTGAGGGCCAGCAGCCTGGGCTGTATTGAACCACAAAATATTGTACAGAAAGAAAACTCCAAAAAGGAGGGAGGCTTTATCCAACATTTTGTTCTACCATCACAAAATTAATGATATCAATGTTAATACGGTCCAGGGTTGGACAAGTTTTCAAAAATCCACCAGCTCTATCGGGCAAGTACTGTACATGGTTATTTCCACTTGCCCGAACCAACTTTTCACTTGCCCAAAATATACATGACATTTTTTATAACAGCAAGGAAATTATTTTATTTTAGAGTTTATAAGGCTGCATGCTTTATTTATGAAAATAAGGTGGTTTGAGAGACTTGCAATGAATTTTCTGACAAAAGGGTATTAAAATTATCATTATGGCAAAATGATGAGTAATTTTGCTCTAATATCACCGTAGCGGGTATACTTCGCATCCAAAAAAATTACTTGCCCAATCGGGCAAGTAAAGGGGTATATGCACTTGCCCGAACAGTACTTTTATTTGCCCTGGGCAAGTGGACCCAACCCTGATACCTCTACATCAGTGAGCAATCATTATCATTTCACCATCATGATTCCTTCAAACACATTCTGTTCACACAAGAGTAACCTCAACTAAAGCCAAACTTACACTACCATGGCCTTTAAATGAATTCAACTTTTGGGCCAAATGTCCTGAAATTTGCAATCTCCAAGCAGATACAGGGTGGTGTGGGTAGGTAATTATATAATCTTTAAGTAGATACAGTTTGTCATGGATCCTGTCAAAAGTGCGAAATTTGTACAAATGACGGGGTGATCCTTGCAAGCACTGTATGGGGATTTCGAGAACACTTTTACTGAAAAGCACTTACATGGGGGTTTTGAAAACACCTAGTACTGAAAAGCATTACATGGGGGACAACCCCTTTGTGTGATGTGTAGAGACCCAGAATTCTGATCATAAGGCCATGCCACTACCTGCCAAATGACAAGAGTATTGTTAATGAAGAATAATACCAATGATACCATCAACTGCAGTCCATGTAGCAAGCCACTGCAGTTCCATATACTCTTTCAGTCAATACCTGCCCACATGTAATAGTCAATGAATACATGTAACTGTGTCAAGAATTACACACAAAACCACACTCCTTAAAACATGACCCTCTTTGTGAAGGTAAGGCCTAGGAAAAAAAATGTTGTGTTTCCTGTTTCAGTCCTGAAAAAAATAAGTAGGGCTTATCTTTTTCTTTCTTTTTTAGACTTTGACGATCTCTAGTGATCCAACTTTTGCCATACAGTATTTTAACAAAGTAAAAATTGTATGAGGACACTTATATTAATATTCAATGTCAATGTTAGAAAACGGATTGTACCACGTTTCATAACTTAGGTGTCAGATCATGGAGCTAGAAAAGGTTGATCAGCTCGAAAAATTTATGTTCCTTGCAGAGATCCACCCAAAAAAAGGCTAGGATCGGCAGGTTTTTCTAGGGTCGGTAGGGAAACAGGAAAAACAACAACATTTTTTTCCTAGGCCTAACATTAGTAACAAACAGGATTATCAACCAGACTATTTTTGCAAAGACTAAAATGTAGAAATCAAGTATTCAAAATGATCATCGTCCCTGAAGATGCCAACTTCCAGGAAACTGTAATTTAAGTACTCAGTTTCAAAATAGACAGAGTGAAGCTACAAGGAACAGAGAGATAATTATAATTAGAACTTACTGCTCCCAACTGTTTGGCGTCCAGCTATGGAACTGTGTTAATTCCAGTGTGCTTGCCAAATGTCGGGTGGCATATAATAATTGCTTTCGGATACTTCTTAGTTTCCAAGATGGTGCAGTGCAAGTACTACGTTTGTTCACCACTACTGACACATTTGATGCCAGACGCAGAAAGTTATGCTACTCCTTTATTAATAGGCTAAACAACACCAACAATAGCACAATACAATGTCTGTTGAGGTCAGAGTGTCAGTACAGAAACTCTTTTTAAAAAAATGTATATAAGATGTTGTATGTATAGTTTGTGTGTCTATGTTTGTACCGTTGTTTTCTATGGGTGAAATACCTGAAATAAAGACATTCATTCATTCATAAAGGAAAACACAGGGAATAAAGTATACAGTATTTTCATCTCTTCAAAGAAAACAAGGTGACTTTCACCATTCAATTACAGGATGACATAGATCGTAACGAAAAGTCTACATACGAGGGTTTGATCACCATCGATAGCTGCGATTTCTGTATTTAGTAACTTTACAAAATCCTTTTGTGCTTTTAATGATTTTGTACAAAAATTGGAAAATGCTACATTAAGAATATTTGGATGGTTTTATTTTGATACGCAGAATGCAACATACAGTTATGAATTATTAACGAGTACTAGAACTATTCAGACATAGGTCAGTATCAATGGGACAAGGGCACTTCTATCATGCAACAGTGTATATCTACGATACGAATCAAATATTTTGCTTCAAAATGATATAGATGGCCTGTAATGTTCTTCCTACATATACAACAATCATCCAACCTTACAGTCCCTATAGCTTTTTCTGGATTGACCCTATTGCATATAAAGCCCTGGTTATTGCTATATGAAATGGTGTTTTTTTTAGATAGAAATTTGAAGCTAAGGTGAAATAAGCTGTGGTACTGAATGCAGCACGGCTGGATATGTGCTGCTGTTCCATCAGTCACAACGTGGGCAGGGCTTGCTTTATAGGAAAATTGAAATGCAGCTCTGGTCTGTGGTTGCTACTCTTCCACCCACGCATTATAGGGCCCACAAAGGGGGAAACATACATCTTACTTCAGCCGCCTCATATGCAGTTCTGCTGAAGTTGATACTGTAATTCACTTTGTGTTCATGGTAGCAAAATTTTTCACGGTCTGAAGAAAATGGACATGTTCACGGAACTTTATATTCACGCTGGTGGCAACTGCAGGGAAGGGGCAAAACACAAATGATTTGAAAACGGTAATGGTAAGTTCACGGTACAGAAGTGACAGTGAAAACAGTGAACATAACAGTACAGTGAAAAAAAACAGGAATTACAGTAGACTGGTTTGTCCAGAGGACCCCTGAACATCATGGATTGGTTTAATCCACCCAAATAAGCTTCGCCAAGAAGGTTATGTTTTCGGTAACGTTTGTGTGCGTGTGTGTGTGTGTGTCTGTCTGTAAACACGATAACTCACAAAGGGTAGGATGGATTATCTTGATATTTGGTAGGTGGGTAGGTCTTGATGAGACCTCAAAATGATTACATTTTGAGCCCCCTAGCAGCTTGTTATGGTACTGCAGCGGAACTTCCGGTTTTGATACCTGATCGGGTCATACGAATTTTGGTAGGTATCTCTGGTGCTCGGGAAGAAGTGACGCAAGTTTGGGTCCCCTAGCAGCTTGCTCTGGAACTGCAGGGGGCATTTGTTGAAAAATATGAAAAGGAGGATAACTCAAGAACCGGCTGACAAATCGTTATGACTTTTGGTATGTAGGTAGATTAAGTGATGCTTGACATGATTAGAGACAATTATGCAAAGCAGGATCTAATTTGCATAGTTCACAATCTATAAATCAGCTGCATTCCATGATAGGACTATTCAAACTTGTGACATGTGTAATTGAGAACAAGAGAAACATTGGCAGATATTGATTATGTAAATGAAGACCTAATTTGCATAATTAATGAGAAAATTTTACGATTCCATAGTTGGTAACTGTCTGGAATTTCATATTTGGGGCATTTGAAAATTAAGTGAAGGTGAACATCATTAAACATAACTTTTCAAATCAGAACCTAATTTGCATAAATTATGAGGAAATGTTAGAATGGCCTTCTTTGTTAAGATATTAGGGCACGTTTTTGCGAGATCTAGCGAGAGGTCCTCAAAATATTCAAGATGGTCGCTGATGTTTTTTTTCTTCTCGACCAATCACTAATGCGCTTCGGACGAATTTTTGCATTTATAGGCACCTTAGGCCCTGACACTCAGCCCAAACTCATATCACTTCTTCCCGAGCACCTACCATCCAAATTTCATGACCCTAGCATGTCTAGATCATGAGATACAAAAACTGGAAGTTCTGCTGCAGTACCATAACAAGCCACCAGGGGGCCCATCATTTCGAGGTCTCATCAAGACCTACCCACCGACCAGATATCAAGACAATCCATTTAAGCCTTCTTGAGTTATCGTGTATACAGACACACACACACAGATAAACATACACACCCAAACGCCTCTGAAAACACTGCATTGTAGATACAGTTCCCTGTAGATATGTAAATTATTTACGTTTGGGGACGCATCTGCAGCAGCGACACCTGTGCTGCGGTGCAATGTGAACCAGTCAGAATTGCCCGGAGGAAGGTGACAGACGGTCACCGAAACGTCGGCTGAATAAAACACTTGGTTGTGTAGAAAGAGTCTCTTTATTCAATGACAGTCACTTAAAGCTGCATTATGTAACATTAGGTCACAATACAAAAAGTAAATTTTCTGGTCATTTCTTTGAAAGTAAGTTGAATCAACCGTATACTCCATTGCAAATAGGTATCATTCAGGAAGTAGAGGTGCCAAAATACGACACCTTACGAGTTTAAAAGTTGGAAACAGTCAGCTGTTAGCCATGTTTGTTTACATTCTGGTATTTTGTGGTGGCACCACAAACTAAGTGCGCCTCGTGTGGGCTGTTTTAGCACCAATGATAAACGTCAGAAATGTGAGATTAGATTGCACAAAATATATGTTGAAACGTGGAAGTAAATTAAAATTACACGAAGATTTTTTTCAATCAAAACATTTCAATATTTGGTGCAAAAAAGTTACATAATGCCCCTTTAACCACCCAACCTGACATTCCAACACTGACCTACATACAGTCAGCAGGAAAGGCCAATCAGCCTGGGGCAAGATAACGACGTTGGTCTGAGGTCAGCGGCTTCTGCACTATGACAAATATGTTGGCTCAGACTGTGTGTCAGAGTTCCAACCACACCCAATCACATTTCTTCAACATAATTTGTTTCATGTTTCGCCCTGTTTTCATTACCTTTTAATTGGTTTGAACTTTGAGAAGTCTCAAAAATCGGTTAGTCATTCATTAAATAATATCAAGAAGTAAAGGTAATATTGTAATTCACTTTATGTTCATCGTAGCAAAAGTTCACGGTCTGAGAAAAATGGAGGTGTTCACGGAACTACATGTTCACGATGGCGGCAGGTGCAGAAAAAAGAAAGTCAACGAATTATTTGCCAATGGTAACGATGAGTTCACGGTACAGAAGTGACCGCGAAAACCTCCATTGATGCCATTACAAACAGATGCGTGCCAGCATGACCCCTAAAAAGGCCATCGGACATGCGCCAATTTCGGGCTTTAAAATAGATATAGTGAGTATAGTATGCAAGAATAGGCTTGGCTTGGACATTTTTCCCACGTCCTAATAACAAAACCTGAAGTTGCAGGAAATGGCTTCAATTTGTATCTGGACAGAGAAAAATTGTTATCTAGAGCTTTCCCCCTCTGGTAGGGGGCTATGCCCCCCCCCCCGACGCAAGCACGTCACATTGGGTGCTACGCACCCTCTTCCAGGATACTCTGAATTTCTGTGGACAACCCTGTGTGAGGACATAAAATCAATACATGGTACAGAACTAGAACTAGTGCTACATGAAAGTGGAGCAGTGTTATTTTTAGTTCGACATCATTTCCTCATTAGGAGAGGGGTTATGCTACCAACTTGATGAATGTGATTGGGATGGGGTAAAGGACTCTAGAATCTAGTGCAGACTACGTTTCGAAAATAAATTTTAAAAACGTACAATAGTCAGCCGTTGAATAACGTGTACAGGGCTGGAAATACCACCTGCATATGCAGGTTAGGGCAGGTAAAATTGGGGTTGTGCAGTGTGCACGTACTTCTGATGCACCTAGTCAGCACTGAGTAGGGCTGCGTACCTAAACGTAGCATCAGGTACAGGTACCTGTACCAGTAGAGAGGTTTGGCAAATTAACATGTTCTACTGAAATTCTTCAATAATGACAGAAACATTAATAAAGTGCCGCTGGTGTAAAGCAGCAGCTCGATCCCAACCAATACGCAGCCTGTAAACTTCTCCTTTTTGATTCCTAGATGTCTGTTGGTAACAAAAATATGGAAAAATATCGTTGCAAAATGAGAGAGACGGAAACTAAGGTAAACCTCTTTATTTCAACGCTGCATGTTCATTTTCCTGGCAGGCCTCCTTGTGTGTAGTGATCATCAGTAGTAACAAGTATGTTTTTTTGTTCCGGTCAAAAAAAAACGGTCCACCAACGTTTCGTTTTTTTTCCGGATCGGACCAATACTATTTTTCCGGTCCGTACCGGTCCACCTGGACCCGTCAACCGGTTCTTGAGTTATCGTCCTGCAAACATTTTTCAACAAACGCCCCTGCAGTTCTAGAGCAAGCCGCTGGGGGGGGGGTCAAACTCATGTGACTTCTTCCCCAGCACAAAAGCTACCTACCATCCAAATTTCTTGACCCTAGCATGTCTAGATCATGAGATATCAAAACCCGAAGTTCTGCTGCAGTACCATAACAAGCCACCAGGGGGCCCAAAATCTAATCATTCTCAGGTCTCATCAAGACCTACCCACCTACCAAATATCAAGACATTCCATTTAAGCCTTCTGAAGTTATCGTGTTTACAGACAGATACAGAGATGCACAGACAGACAGACACACACACGAACGCCACCAAAAACATAACCTTCTTGGCGAAGGTAACAAGGAAGAATTGTACATTGGGGTATATTTACCATACTGCAGTAGGCTTTAAAAAAATTCATGATTTTTCTGTTAATTTCACAAAAATCAAAGAGTTTGAAGAAACAAAACTCAGTCAGTCTTGTAGCTAAAGGGATATCCTTCTATCCCATATACAGGCTTCCCAATTATTCCCTGGAAAAAATGGTCGCTAGACTCGAGGATATGCAGACTCGAATGGAAGCCCCCCAAAAAAAAACTATGGATGAATCGGTGCCATTCCAAGCTCCATGTTCCTGTGTTCCGCTGGGTTCCTGAATCGTCGTTCGATTTGTCTGGGCAATAACCTCAAATAAAGTACGCATCCCGACTTTATTTGCTGGCCTGTCAGGCATTTTGAATAGTTTAAAAAGTGCGTACTTCAATCAGGACTTTACGATAGATGAAACAAGAAAGCTTTTAAGAAAAGCTTAGCCAGCCATAGGCCGCCAAAATGGGAATAGCTGGTTGGGTGGCATGGGTGTGCACTCATGACTTGCTCACCTTGCTTGAATTGTAGCAATGCTAAAAAGAGTGAATTGAAAGACCTGAAAAATAGACAGTGTTGCTTCCCTTTGCTTCCCACGGATGGATCGCGTTCCTAAATGACGTGGACGTCAGAATTGTCCAATTGCCCCAAAATTGCCGAAACGTAATTTGAATTGTCCCGAGCTGAAATTTAGCGTCATTTTGACACCGGACATTGTTAATTTCGAGGCCTGGCTTGGCATTGCGTAACGTGCGGTTAGACATTGCGCAACTTCTAGCACCCATCCACCATTCACATGTTAATTTGGAGGCCTGGCTTGGCATTGCGTAACGTGCGGTTAGACATTGCGCAACTTCTTGCAACCCAACGCCCAACGCGATTCCGCATGACGGCCTATGGTAAAAAATTGTAACAACTGGGAAGACGGGCTTTCTCCAACTGTTGGGGCCAAAATGTGAACAAAAAAATGAAGCGGGCGAATCCAAGAATCTAAGCACTGCAGTAGCTAGTACAAAAACTGTATTTATAAGACATATCGACATCCAGAGAAAACACTTAACTAATTCAATGCATTTTTTTCATCACTTCCTGTTTGAGTCACTTTGACTCATGATGACATTCTACCATGGATGTTTTCATTAGTCCGGGCACTTTGTGACTCCAACCGGGTAGAAGATGAAGTGCATTTTGTAAATTATACTGTAGGTTATACAGGGACATGCGTGATTCTTTTATCGGTGCCCAGAACAGCGTTGGACAAGTTTTCAAAAATCCACTTGTCCTACTTACGAGAACCAACCGTTCACTTGCCCAAAATATACATGTCGACATTTTTTATGCATTTTTACTACCAGCAAGGAAATTATAATATATATATTATCAGTATGGCAAGGCGATGAGTAATTTTGCTCTAAACACTGTAGCGGCTATACTTCACATCCAAAAAATTTACTTGCCCAATCGGGCAAGTAATTTTAAAGGGGTTATGATATGCACTTGCCCGAACAGTACTTTTACTCGCCCTGGGCAAGTGGGCAAGTGGACTTGTCCAACCCTGCTGAATTTAGACACACAATGTAAGCAGTTAGTAAAAGATGATCTATTTGTATATATCATGACATCCCCTAACAATAATGTAACAAAAACTCTGAATTTGTATACACCTGGTTTAAAAAGAGGGAAGAAACACATAAACTATATAATCAATGATAACCTTATAAATATGTTCGTCCATCTGTATACATTATAGATGTAGTGAAGGACATCTATAGAGTTGTAGTATTTATACGACTGTATCATGTAAACTTCATGTAAGTACTGCATTTAGCCCACATGGGCATGAATGTGCAAATAAACATCATTGTCATTTGTCATACAGAGGCCTAGCAGGAATTCAAACCTTAAAGCCAGCAGTGTGCATGCACAGTCCATCAAGTCCCTTACGTCGGTGAAGGTTAGACATCCAGGTGATAAGATACGCCCAAAACAGTTACTCAAGCAACTGGATATGATTTTGGAAACGGCAATTCTCCTGCAGTCCTTTAGTGTCACTGACGAAAGGTAGTGGATGCTACCTGAAACGTCTGACCGTTTCCAAAACTGTTTTTGGCGCATCAAGTCCCTTATCCAAAATCATGTAACTCTTTGGTGTATCATATGTGATTCATCCTTTGCTGACAAGTGCAGTCATCATGTTGGAGCTTCACACTTTTTATAGTAGCAGACCACAGTTTTCGCCCTAACCTTTAGTTAAGGAGCCCAAGATGATTCACTTTGACCTGGTAAAAACTAATAATACTTATAGTAAGGTGCACTTCACAAATACAAAAGTCGAATATGTTTGAGTAGAAGGTACAAACCACAAAATATCTAGAAACAAAAAAATTTTGCCTGTGTATCTGCTTGTGACGTACACTTTGAAATCGCCCTCTACGTCGGTCAATTGAACTGCAGCCGACTCACCTGGAAAGCCAGTTGCGTAATACGGCACATTTATTTATACACGAACTGCAAAACCTTCACAATCCAAATCACATATATTCAAATATGTATACCACACAGCGCAATTTACATCTGACTGACGCTCACACGAGTCTTTTTACCGTCTTCAAGAATATTCTCCGTACTATTTTGTATACCCACGTCATAGACTCAGGTGGTTGCCCATGAATACCTGTGTTCTGCGACCTTGAATTACAGTACTGCACAAAAGCTCTGGTCCACTATGCCCCCCTCCCCCCTCAGCTGCAATCCTCTTCAACATTTCGCCTGATATTTCCCCCATGGTGTTCAGATAAGGGCTGGACTAGCCAATCACCTACTAGTACTATTCCCAGTCAGAGAGATAAATGACTTGATGACAGATAACTTACAGACCTCCCCTTGTTAGCCCCTTACTGGATCAGATTTTATACCAAGTGTAGTGTAGCCTGGTTGCCCAGTGGCAATCTAGGATGAAAGCTAGGTTGCCCATCAAAATTCCAGGTTGCTCCAAACTCTTCTACATGATGCAAAGTGCATTTATACATTTCTGACACAGAGTTGTTTCCCCTTACCTGAAGTGATAAGCTCTTCCGTGGGAAATTCTCAATAAACAGTTCCCAATGGAAGAAAGGGGCATCCTTACCACAAAATTTAGATAGTGCACTGAGCTACCTGGGTGTAAAAATAGGTTGCACCAAGCAAAATATGGTTGCACTGTGCAACTGGGCAACCTAGTATTTCGCACTCTGCCAAGTGTAGCGTTTTTGTACTTCATACTATCATAGGATCATATTCATAAGATTAGTAGAATCTACCATGTACGAAAAGGTAATCCGCATCATGATATCAACATGTAGCAGAATAAAATGGTTGCTATTGATTCTAAACAGTCTAATACAAATCTATTGCCAAAAACATGAGAGAGAAATGTAAATGCTTGTTACATGACTTCAAACTACATTTACGGCAATTGCACTACAAGTACAAGAACTCTACATCATGCTATTGTGTCCTACAGAACATGATCATGTTCCATTAAAAAAAAACTTCCTTTTCCAATTAGGATAGGAAACAACGATAATCAATTATTATATATGGTTGATAATTGTATACACATTTTTTGTACAGTCAAGCAAACCAGTATAGTCACTGCAGACCATGCTACAGTTTCATAATATATTAAATAAATATAATGTAATATAATTAAATTTTAATTTATATGGAGTAATTCCAATTCAGTTGGTGACCACGTCACATATATGGGAGGCCGTAATCAAGAAATGTTCTCTCCAACTGAAATTAATCCCCCGACACAAATGATACCCCCAAAAATGTCAGCTTTCCAGCCCCGTTGACTGATAAAATGGAGAGTCTATTCCCCTGTGCAATCCTAGTTTGAGGGAACTGAGAATTAGAACATCCATCATGACGCGTGCATCACACAAATCAATAAGATGTAGCACTTTCACCTTTAGTTGGAGCGACAAAACCACTTCCACTTCTGTAAATCATCCACTACCTGAAAGCATAACGGTTGGGGGAGGGGCTTCTGGTTTCCAAACATTAAGGTTTTCCTTTCAATATCTTGTTGTGTCTTCTAACTATCTAAGAATGAGATTATGTATGACTGGAGGGAACCATTCTGGAGGGATAATTGATAAGCTGACTGTATAATAACCATGCAGCAGGAATAATTTGCTTTCTTGAGGCCTACACCTAGAATTAGAGTAGACAGGACTTTCTGCTAATACCTCTCCAAAATGCGCTGTCACCCATCCCATATAGCACCGGTACCGTCAGACATTATTTACAGGGCTTGAAAATGCCCACATGCAACCTAATTTTGCGGAAAAAAATTCTGGATAGCAGAAAAACGCACACAACTTGCAATTTGGTGAGCCGAAAGAATGTAGACTCTGTATTACGACTCACCTATTACAGAAAAGAGAAATATTTTGAGCCCTGTTTCAGAGACAAGAACACGCCAAGGTCACGTCTTGTTGCTGAAGGTGGGCGTTGCGCGCAGGCGGCTCGCAGGGACAAGCAGGGTGGGGTGGTGGGCTTGGCGCACCACATGTTCTTACAACACCAAAGTACAACACACACATGTACACAGACATCATCCGACACAACAAACACGCCAGGTTGTAAGCTACAAGCCATGGTGAACATGAACAGATATAACAAAATCATTAGCCAGTCATGTATTCTCAATGAGTACTTACAGGACCGACGAGGAGACTAGGGGTCACAGCCGACCTCTCGCCACTCAAACAGTTTTTTAGCAGCGCTGGAGCCTTTGATCGACACGGTATGGATCGATCGATGACCAAAAACACGTCAGGGTCTTGAAGAAAGTCCTTCGCTGGAGCTAATTACTCACAAAAGGCGAGAAAACCGCCAGGATTTTCTGCCAATTCCAAGTCAATTTTCCGATGTTCGAACGCCCGACCCCACGCTCAACCACGTGACGTATTGTTTTGTCATAGGGGATATTTCTAGGCTCTGATTGGTCAATCATCCTCATTTGCATGAATTCTCACCTCATTTGCATGTATCCACGAGCAACCATGACGTCATGAGGTAACCTAACCCGGAAGCAGAAGTTCTCGGCAGGTGAGATAACATAACAACCCCTCCGAGCTCCCCCGCTGCAACAAGGACATTTTCTCAATCTTTATCATGAATTAGGTCAAAAAGGTCGCCATGTTCATCAACTGAAAATGTCAGATCGGATACGTATTCTCCAAGCAGAGGTAATTAACCTTAACCGGGGGGTAATGTTATCCAAATTTGTCTGTAGGGTTTCAAAATATGTAGGGGACGAGGACAACTAGATATGGACTAAAAACTTCCATGTATAAAATAACTGCCAAGTAGAAATATGTGTCGAAGTTGTTTAGCAAAACAGCTATTATTTACGATTGAAGAATTGGTAATTTGACGCCTTCCGTGTAGGTTGACGAGCGAACTTACAATAGAACACGGCCTTTTTAATTCGGAACTTCGTAACCGATGTTTGCAACGTCGGACTAGAATGCGAGCCAAAAAACCTGCCGTGGTCTTTGTGTACTGTCAAACTACATATTATGCGGAACGCTACCGTTGAAAGAAATACATGTCTGTACAGCTTTCGTCACAGACTGTTACGGGATTAGGCTTTTTTAATGGGTTCACAAATGCACAATATAAAACAAAAGGTGTAGAACAGTTGCCGAACTTTGGATACCCCCGCTAACGTTTGGTTGCCTGCTAATCTAACAGCCATTCACCGAACCAATTTATCCCAACATCTGCTTGGAGATTATGTGGCCTATCCGTTTCTGTGTGTTCTTTATAATTCATGTCAGGTCAGAGAAACTGTAAACTGTGGCCAAGGGGTTTCAAACACCGTCCTATAAACCTCCTTGGTTATAGTTACCAAACTCAACTTCTAATAGCACACAGTACCGGCTCAACCATAACCTGGCACCATCAGATTCTATTTTCTTCAAATTATTGCCTTCGTCAGAAGGGTATGTTTACCTGGCACACAGTCACACCTACCTTATACACCAGTCAGTGTGTTCATTCAGCGTACATGTGATGTATGGGTTCGCATTGGGTGTGAGTGAGAGGTATAACATGTGTGATGCAGAAATGCCAGGAAGTTATACTGGACTATACTTGGAATAAATAATCCATAAAACGTCATGATCCCTGTACTGTGCCCTTTGTTCCTTCAGTCCAACCTATGATTATACAATTATAGTGCTATAAATAGCACCAGATGAGAGCACCTGTCCCTCTGATGACGTCAATGTGATGTCACACTATTGTCTTTTGTTTACTTGATCCCTACAATGATCTGATAAGGAACTTAAGAATCAATGCTGATCATTGGCTGAACTGTTTATAGGCTAAATAGGTTTATCTGGCAGCTATTAAAGGCCACACCAATTTTTGGATTCACCTGTTTCATTTTTTTCTGATTGGCAAGTATTTTGCAAGTTATTGGCAAGGCCCTAACAGTTCAACAATTAGTCCTTGTCTTCCTAGTTGTTACAGTTTTTCCATTTACCAATTCAGTGATTTGATTAAAAGTACAAAATTCAGACTAACCATAAGCCGGTTGAATAAAGATTCATTCATTAAAAAAAAAAGAAATGCCAGGAAGTTATACTGGACTTCATTTGGAATAAATAATCCATAAAGTTGCATCATGATCCCTGTACTGTGCCCTTTGTTCCTCCTGTCCAACCTATAATTACTAGTATACAATTATAATGCTATAAATAGCAACAGATGAGAGAACCTGTCCATTGATGACGTCAATGTGATGTCACACTATTGTCTTTTGTTTACTTGATCCCTACAATGATCTGATAAGGAACTAAATGAATCAATGCTGCTCATTGGCTGAACTGTTTATAGGCTACGCTTGTGAAGATTAGTCATCCAGGTTCATATCAGGGAAGAAGACAGTGTTTAAAACTTTACAACTGAATAATAATTTATTTGTCAAACGTTTCAGATGTCCATCCGACATCCGTAAATCCTTTGTAAACATTATTCACTATGGAAGGATGTCGGATGGACATCTGAAACGTTTGACGAATAAATCAATATCCAGTTGTAAAGTTTTAAACACTTCTTCCCTGTTTATAGGCTAGTTTATCTGGCAGCTAAGGCCACACCAATTTTTGGATTCACCTGCTTCATTTCTTTCTGATTGGCAAGTATTTTGGCCCCTACAATTCAACAAAGTCCTTGTCTTCCTAGTTGTTACAGTTTTTCCATTTATCAATTCAGTGATTTGACTAAAAGTACAAAATTCTTAATTGTTTGAATTATAAACCAGCCTCTGCTGTGTTGACTTCATGGCTCCTATCGTAGCTTTTGGGGCTATCATAGGATGCCCAGGCTTTTTTTTTTTGCCCTGTCTTTTCATATTTTTAGGCAAAAACCCACAGAAAACCAATAAATCAAATTGATGTGGCCTAAGGTCAAGGCAAGACACCGCTGGACTAGACACTACAAAGATGTAGGTGTAAGAGAGGTTGGTGAAATTTCTCCCTACGGAGATACTGCTGCGAGAGACTAAGCTTTGGAGAGAAGACCTTAAATTAACTTACACACACACACACACATACACATGTATATAACTCACACACACACACAGTGTGACACACACACATATGTAAGTTAATATAACTAACTATAACTTTCCCTAAGAATTACTGAAATTGAAATAGCTTGCCTACACTTTATAGAAAAGGGCGTTTCGCAGGCCCCTTAATAATATATTTGTTGTTCAACCATAAAAGATAAAACAATGGTTCACAGAATACAATTGTGCAAGTAGGAGGTTCCTTAAGGACCTTATGTTGCCAGATTGCACATGACAGCAGGACATAACATAATGTGTTTTATATCATACCCGGGTGGCGATAACGTTTGATAACGGTGTTCCCGACTGGTCAGTACTTTACGGTACGACCGGGCTTCCATAGAACTATTCGAACGTGTTTCACCCTAACCGTGGTCGCCGCGTTCGAAATTCAAATACAGGCTTCGGACTTTGGAATTGATGTGTTGCAGTTTTTGGCTTAGGGACACCAAATTTTTGCTCATTTGGCATTGAAAGGCGCATTTTCTAGGGTGGGCATAATATAAATAAAATACAACACGGTGTATTCCGCATCGCCCTCGGTCCCGGCCCTCCTGCGAGTCGGATCTTTGGCCGTCGGGCGATCTGACTCGTGGTCGGGCCGATACCTCGGGCGATACGGAATACTCCATGTTGTTATACCGCTCCGGGCGATACGGAATACCCTGTGTTGTTATACAGTGGTACGTACCGGTGTTACTTTGTGATTGGATGTTCTCTTGACTAATGCCAGGACACATGCACTGCACATCTGATGATGGATATACCCATCCATCCCACTGACAAGTGATGTGGACAGTTTGTCACATGTAGTACTGTATCGTATAATATTGCTACCAGTATCTGTCTGCTCATCTCCAATCTGACTGCCAGGCCTGACATTCATGGACTCACTGAATGTTGTGTCCTTGGTGAAGATCACCAGGCGATCTCACCCACCCGCTTTTGGAGAACTGAGTGGGAGTGAAAATTCTACCTTTCACAACTGTTGTTTTACATGAAAATTTTAGTCTTTTTACCTTCGCCAAGAAGGTTATGTTTTCCATAGCGTATGTAACGTTATGCCGGGTATGTGTGTATGTGGTTTAGCATGATAACTCAAGAAGCTTTGAATGGATTGTCATGAAACTTGGTACATTGGTAGGTCTTAATTGATGAGACCTAGAAATGATTAGATTTTGGGCCCCCTGGAGGATTTCCTTGGTACTGCAGCAGAACTTCCGGTTTTGATATCTCGTGATCTGGACATGCTAAGGTGACCAATTTTGGATGGTAGATAGATAGCTCTTGGACTAGGGAAGAAGTGACAGTAGTTTTAGCCCCCTAGCACTTGTTCTGGAACTGCAGGGCAGTTTGTTTAAAAATCTTCGAGGGAGGATAACTCAAGAACCGGCGGACAGATTGTCATGATTTTAGTACGTAGGTAGCTTAAGTGATGCTTGACATGATTAGATGACAATTATGCAAATCATGAGCTAATTTGCATAATTAATGAGGAAATTCTATACATCTGCTGTGTTCCATAATAGTCACTATGGAACACTTGTGACATGTAATGACATGAAAATGAGACGAACATCTGAAGATATTGCTTATGTAAATGAAGACCTAATTTGCATAATTAATGGCAATCGCTATAATTTCATAGTGGTAACTGCCGGGAATTTCGTACTTGCTGCATTTGGAAGTTAAGTGAAGGTGAACATCATTAAACATAATTTATTCAAATCATGACCTCATTTGCATAATTTATGAGGAAGTGCTAGGATACCCTTTTTTGTAAAGATATAAGGCTGTCATTGGTTGGAGAATATGATCAACTGACATAATCCATGATGGAAATGAAATGAGGATCTTATTTTCATAATCAATGAGAAAAATGTATTTCGTCATTCAGAATGGTTAACATCATTTGGCGAAGGTCGTGGAACTCATGTTAATTATGCAAATTACATGTAGCTCCCAATTTGCATAATTGATATCTAATTTTGTCAAGCATCACCTACATGTAGTATAATAAAAGGACGACAATCTGTCAACGGGTTCTTGAGTTATCCTGTCTCTAAGATTTTTAAACAAACTGTCCTGCAGTTCCAGAACAAGCTGCTAGGGGGCCTAAACTCATGTCACTTTTTCTTGAGCACAAGAGCTACCTACCATCCAGAATTCATGACTCTGGCATGTCTTGATCATGGGATATCAAAACAGGAAGTTCCACTGCAGTACCATAACAAGCCACCAGGGGCCCCAAAATCTAATCATTTCTAGGTCTCATCAACACCTATCCACCTACCAAATTGGGAACAGCTGGGCAAACCTGGTGAATAATCTCCAAGCAGATGCTGTTGGGGTAGAAAATGTGGTTTACCGTAATATTTTCTGATTTGCCGCTTTTTTTCTGACATCACTCTACTTGGGTAGTACCCAACATCTGCTTGGTAGCAAATGACGATATTTGACAAAACAGGTCATCATCATTTACATAATGCTTAATAATTCCATATATCCATCCGTCCCTATCACAAGGTGAAATATCTGATGGGCCACTGGTCAAGTGTCACTTTGTTTCATTTCCATATTTCATTATCTGATAAACTATGCGCATAAAACACAAAGGTGACATGATAACCCGTGTGTCCTTGCCTTAGGCCATCATGCATTAAGTTTGCAGTGTTGGTGATTAGAGCTGTGTACCGGTACGCGGTACCAGTTCTGTACCGAAAAAAATTAATTACACAACACATAAATCATACAAACATCCATATCACGAAACCAAAAATCCACTGACGAAGGCTTGAGCTCTCCGACCTCAAGTTGTTAGTATGTTTTTAATCTACGTATTTGTATCGATGATGATCTGCAAATGATGATGACGTTTTTAATTTACATATTTGTAATGATGTATGACGATGCCTTGTGAATGTCAACCCAATTCAGACGTAACTTAAGTAATTCGGCACGTCTGCCATGTTGATTTTTGAATGATGATTTGATACTCAATAAGGTTCAACTTCCTTGCTCTTGATTTTTAAACCTTTAATTGTTACTTGAACAATTCAATCAATTCTGTTCAATCCTCCAGAAGATCTAGACTTGCACTGATTTTGAGGATCAGCAATTCCATAATGAGGTCACACAAATTCGATGTCTTGGTTCTGAGATTTGCCTACTCAACTTACTTTTCATTCCCAAGTTGTTCAAGTTTTTATTGAAACATCCTTAACCATAAGCTGTTAGCTACAAATTTACTAATGTTCTAAACTCTGTTCTTCAAATGACATTGAAGTGATGAGCATTTGAAGTCACTTGTGGTAGATAGCTACCATTACATGCCCATTATACATGTATTATCATAACATGCTGTTCCTTCAATGAACAGTGGATAAAACTTTCGGCTGGGAAAAATCTATAAAGGGTAACAGTACATATCAAGTAGTAACACATAATTGATGATGGCTGCAAAAGATTTTCTTAACTGATTGGTTAATCATATCATAATAGATATAATAAATTTCCAAACTCAAGAAATAAGTAACATGTTATTTTACTGTCATTCTCTGACTGAAACAGGAATAGCTACTAGTAAATCTGGACAAGTTTGTAAGATCTAAAATTACCTGGCAGCACAATCATGCTTTATTTAAGAAATTTCATTTTCACTACAATCCAATAACGGTGCACCCCAGGGCTACAGTCATCAGGAGTCCCAGAATAAATCACAATTCATCTGTCCATTTACAAAATGAGCTGCTATGTCATACGCTGAGATTTGTCATGCCAATGCTAAGTAGTGCATTAAATTTGTTTCTGTATCTGTATCTGTATAGCCCGTATAACCGCCCTTCGGCGTAACACACCAGCTTCTGTATCTGTATCTGTATAGCTGGTATAACCGCCCTTCGGCGTAACACACCAGCTTCGCAGGCACGCGGCGCAGCGGAAGCTGGCTACATTACACCGAACGACCTGTTACACCTAACCTTTGAACGTCTAACTCTAGACATTGTTTAAAACTATCTAGTGACGATGCCCCTACTGTACTTGGTGGCAGCGAGTTCCACTCTACGATAGTTCTAGGAAAAAAATGAGTTTTTGAACACCTCAATCCTTGGTTGATAGCTCTGGTACTTGAAGGCATGACTACTTCTTGTTCCTTTCTGAGCTGGTACTAGGTACTTGATACATCCACCAGTTTATTGGTCGTTTTGTTTACCCAAATCCTCTTAAAAAATTTGATTTGGGTCACTGCTAAATTTAGTCTAGTGATGGTGCTCAATAGTAATTGCTCACCAACAAACTTTTAGGTTACTGTGGGTCAGTATCTTTGAAGAACTGGACTAGTCTTGGTTGAGGATTCCACCACATGACACCACACCATGTTATATTTATATGTAAAAAAAAAGGTATCTGTATAGCATTGCATTTTTTTTGTCAAATTGAAACCAAAATGATTTTTTGTTTACAGAGCACAGGGGTACTGCCTGACTCAATGTTGTTGTGTATGTTGTTATTGACAAAACCTCTCTTACTTCTGGGGTAAACAGATGCCCCTGAGGCCTGCATTTGGGACTATCTACTTCTGGGGACAAATAGACGTTCACTAGACAATCACTGAAAATAACAAACACCTTTGTAAAATACAATTCCTGAAGACTGACTACAAATTATACTAAATTATAGCCTGTGCTTATACAATGTATGTTGTAACTCCCTTATTAATTACATAGTATTACATTATTAGAAGAAACAGTCTTGACAACTCAAATACAGGGAAGTCTTGATACGTGGCTTAAATGATAGTCAGTAAAAATTGCTATAATAATTATAGCAATTTGTACTGACTATATGGAGCCTATTTTAATAATTGTGATTGTGTGCAACCTCGCAATTCAGCCGTCAACTATGGGCTGCTATGAGGCATGTACGTTTTGTTGTGGATATTGTCCAATAAACCAGTCTACTACAACTACTTCTGCATGTTGAGTCTCTGGACTACTGATCTTCCACAATATATCTCCAACATCATCACCACCATATTATTCCTTGCACCTATTATCCAACGTACCTAGTACTTGTAGTACATTTCTAGTAGCCTATAATGTCTTATTCGGCTATAAAGCTGAACCCATTTCTGAGAAGCATCTGTCCTGTTGGGAGACTGTTGTCCTCACATGTGTCCATTGGTTTGACTGATGTACAGTGTTGATCCGTGCAGGGACAGGACGTTGCTGGTCGGTGGCAAGTCTGCAGAGGACACACATACAAATTTAGGACATGGTGACCTTTGATATTTCATTCATTTATTTATTTTATTTATTCTTTGAATCAGGCCCAGGGCTGATACAGACATTTACATGTACATCTACATTATGTAACTCTACATTAGGCCACACCAATTTAATTTGTTTCTTCTCGGATTCGCCTCTTCATTTTTTTCTGATTTGCAAAAAAAAAAAATTCTGGTTCTGAATCAACTAGAAAATGCTCAGATTTTGCCTCCAACAGTTGAAGAAAGTCATTTTCTTCCTAATTGTTACTGTACAGTAACAGTTGTTACATCTACCAATGCAGTGGTTTGATAAAAATTTAAAAATTTATTGTTTAAATTTTAACCCAGTCTTTTGTGTTGACTTCATGGCAACTATTCTAGCATTTGGGGCTATAATAGGATGCCCAGGCCTGTTTTTATTTTTTATTTTTTTTCGCCCTGTCGCTTCATATTTTTTCTGAAAAAATCCGAGAAGCAACAAATAAAATTGGTGTGGCCTTATGTAGCATATGTAGCGTGCTGGCGGGAGAACTAGCCGACAGTAGTAGGACCAATGTCGGCTTAACAAGAAAACTTCGGAGTGGCATAACAGATGGATTATGTCGTTCTCAGACGCGAAGAGGCGTGTCAGAAAAGAGTGTGCCAGCTTATGCCGCCTGAAGGTTCGCAAAGAGTGCACTATTTGAAATGAATATATTTTGATAGATTAAACTTGACCAAGAAAACACAGAAACTGTGAATTAAATATCTTCTTTACAATCTAAATTCACGTCAGGCCAAATAGATATTGTTGCCTATGATGCATAATGGAGACTGTACCAGACATTACCAGATATTAATATGCTTTAAGGCCACACCAATTTAATTCCCTGGATTTGCCACTACCTTATTTTTCTCTGATGTGAAAATGAAAAAGAAGATCCCATGTACCACTTCAGTATATGAATAACACCCCAAATGCTTTATCTTTGGCATGACAGTACAAAAAAATCCTTGTTTTATTTTTTGAATGTAGTAACAGATGAAAATTCATTTTTTCTACATGTATGTAGTTAGCCTGGTATGTTGACTAGTACGTGTCTTTTGTGGTAGTATTTAGGTCTTTGCTTGCAGGTTGTATTCTATTTTTGTTTCGCCCGCTCACTCCATCGATTTCCTGCATAATTCTGAGAAGCAAGAAATCAAATTGGTGCAAATGTGACCTAGTGTATATGACCTATAGCGGTTGTATTAATTACACTTCAGTAGGCTAGACTGTTACTCAATTAGGATTTAACTCAATCTTAATTTGCAAATCCTCGTTGTCATGATCTCATATTTTCAGGGTCGATTACTTTAACCTCGGCGATATTCCCATAGGATATGAGATGTGATATTGTTTGATGCCCCGCATAATTCAAATTGAGCATCATGGAGATTGGAAGTTGCATTAATGAGAACTGTAACCCACTAACTTGTAACTGGACAGAAATGAAAAATAATTTGCAAATGAGGTGTGATGGATAGTTTGCCTTCCTGTACGAGACAAATTAGTCTATTTTCATCTTGTATTTGACTTGCAACTTAAGGCTGAATTGTAACATTCTTACCCTGCACAAATAAATAACTATATATAAAATTGCCATACATTACAGACTGAGTTGTTCATTTATTTATTTCTGGGTTTTATACTTACAGTAATATTTCTGGGTTACTTCCAGTCATTAAAATCATAAATAGTCAGAAATAGAAATGTGACTCATTATAAAACTAGAGTTCCACGACCTCATACATGTACCTTCGCCAAATGATGTTCACCTTTATGACTGACAAATTATAGATTATTCCCCCTGATTATGCAAATAGGATCCTCATTTGCATGAATTAATATATGAGTTGATCATATTCTCCACCCAACGACACACTCTTTATAACATGTCAGATTGTAAGGTCTATCATTTAGAGAAGGTACATGAGATCATAGAACTCATTAAACTGGTGTGTTACGCTGAAGGGCGGTTAATATACCCGTCCGGCTATACAGATACAGAATGATACAGAACTCTAGTTCAATATTATATTATATTATAATTGTTTACACTAGTACCTAGTAGACATGTACGTAAAAATGGCACAAAAAGTTTGGAATATTCAACTTTGGCAGTCATATTTCAGTTGTCTCTTTGTCAATTTCAATGTATTATATATCAATGGAATGCATGATTGTGTAATTTCCTTTCCTATGATATCCGACTCATTGTGATTGTAAATTTATAAAACGAGCACCAGGCCTACTAATGTGAGTGGGTCGCAGAAAAAAAAAATGGGAAGATTATGCTACTGTTGTAGAACCAGGGCTCTAGCCAGCACCCGTTTTTCCGTCAATTACCAGAACTTTGCAGTGCCTGACGGAAAAATTTTAAAACCAATCCGTCAACCTTGACTGACAAAATCGACAAAAATCTTGGGTAAAAATATAAAAACATCTGGAGGACCACAGACAACCACTCAAACCCCATGATTTGCCTCTCGAAATGCAGGAAATTGCATTTTTGAAGGCTTGAAAGTCCAAAATTTTCCCAGGGAGCATGCCCCCCCCCCCAGATTGCGAGCGCCTTCGGCGCTCGTGTCGCACCTCCCCAAATGCAATCATGAACCTGGGCTGACGGAAAAACAATTCAAGCTGGCTAGAGCCCTGAGTAGAACACTCTATGCAGTACATATTCTTCTGTTGATAATGACTTGTGTATGGCGGTAATATGAAAAATGAACTCAAAATGAAATGAACTCGAACAAACAAGACGTGTCATTCATCACAGCCAAGTTAATTCTTTATTAAATCAAACAATCTGTGTGAAGGAGTCTCCGTGTTGGGTAGATCAGCTGTGCGCTGTTACATGGCATCTCCTCCTTATGCATGCTTGTCACATGCCTTTCTGGGGGCAACACCCCAGTTTATTTTGGGTCTCAATTCGATTCTGCACACCATCATGTCTAGCGACCGCCACTTTCAAGAAATAATTCTGAAGCAAAAACACTGTGTATGGGAATGAAGGATATCCCTCTAGCTGCAGGAACAACAGAATTCCACTTTCTTTAACCTCTCAAATTTTAGGGGAAAAAAGGATTTTCCGATGAAAAATTATGGGAAAAATTGGCCATTTTCACTTGGAATTAAACCCATCACCCATAATTTAGCCACCCAAACGACTGATATTGTCGGAAAGAGAAAAGCGTTACGTATACTCAGGAAAAGTATAAAGGACATCCTAACACTGAGATTTTCGCAATACCTCGTCGCGCGAGGCATAGCAAGAGCACCCACAGAACGCATGAAACGTAAATCTGGGTCAAACCGCCGCGCCACATTCAAGGCGGAAGGATACCCGCGGAAGTAAGCATCGGGTCTTAAAGCAAATTTCACCGAAAACACACCACTTCTTACACTTTTCAGCCAAGTTAGTAGTTAATGTCATTTTGCAGCAGATTATGAGAAATGTGAACTCAAACTTGAACCCTCAAAACCCTTTTGTCACCTTTTTACCGTGCACTACCACGGACCCCTGTCGCGGAAGAATTGGTGTGTGCACCGTTCTAGTTTACGATGAGTTCATTACGTCTGATTAAGTATGTTGCTTATTAGGACAGGTTCATTTCTGGACACTCCTCGTGTAATTGGCTCCCATGATAAATGGAGACTGGGTGTTGATGGCACAGTGTACCCCATGTACATGTACCAATTAATCCACTGCCAGCAGGATTGCTTTCAACTAACACAAATTGCAATTTGCACTTCTTTACCTGTACTGCCGCTAATAAACAAAATGTATCACTCTTCAGGGCTAGAAATACTGGGTACACAGAGTGTGAAATACTAGGTTGCCCAGTTGCACTGTGCAACCATATTTTGCTTGGTGCAACCTATTTCTACACCCAGGTAGCTCAGTGCACTACCTAAATTTTGTGGTAAGGATGCCCCTTTCTTTCATTGGAAACTGTTTATTGAGAAGTTCTCATGGAAGAGCTCATCACTTTAGGTAAGGGGAAACAACTCTGTGTCAGAAATGTATAAATGCACATTGCATTCTAACAAAGTTAATCTTAATGCAGAAGAGTTTAAATTTGGGGCAACCTGGAGTTTTGATGGGCAACCTACATTAATTTTGTAGCTTTCATTCAGCACGTCGGCAGAACGTACTGCGCAAAACCTGGATTTTCGCTGGATTTTTGGTCAACGTTGCATCAGAATTTTGCCTGTTGCAGACCATATCTTTTTCTACACAACATTTAAAAACTACAGACGGGATGGCACCCTTATATACGCGAATTCGACCTTATATGAGATGTTCTGCCGAAGTGCTATGCATAATACATTACGGGTTTCGCACAGGCGCAGTACGTTCTGCCGACATGCTCTTTCATTCTAGGTTGCCACTGGGCAACCTGGCTCAAAAAAGTATTTCGTACACTGGTACATATTATTCACTTTTGTTGTACCCTAAATTGGAGCTGTGCACCTAATTTTTGACTGAGGGTGCACCTAGATACTCGTTGGTTTACCTTTACTAAAGAAAGGTGCAGTACCAATACATTCACTGATATAATAGCATATTCTTTGAATGACAGAAAAATGATAAAATCTCATGTAAACAGTTATGATGTTTGATATTGTAACCTGTTTTGTATTCAATGTAATTGTAATCTGTATTTACATTGTAGTGTTTGGGAGGACAACTTGTAAATTAAAGGTGTCTATGCACCTGTTTTGTCCTCCCTTCCACTTGTATACTAGTATTTGTACTGGTGGTAAACTCAAATAAACAAATAAACAAAACAAATACCAATATATCAGAATCGAAAAAATATTATAAACCTTCTTGGCAAAGTAATGAATAATGGCAAAAATCATGCTGTCTAGAAATTTAGTTCAAACTGACACAAACCTTGACTAGCAGTGGGGGACTCCTTCAGGTGCACATTCTTGTTGTGGAGACCAAAGACGCTGCATGCCTCCTGCACCAGCTGCGCTGCAGTCAGGTGGAAGTCGCCCACTGGGTTCTCCAACAGTATGGTGGCTGCTCTACCTCTCACTCCACACTGGAGAGAACCTGGGGACACCAGACAACCAACATGTGCAGGGTTATCACATGGGCTTCCAAAAGCTCCATAGAGTAACTTTGAACGTGTTTTGCGTGTGCCGTGTGCACCGCTTTTGAAAATTTGAATACCGGATCCCGACATTGGAACTGATGTGGAGACTACAACTTGTTACAATTTTTTATTAGAGACACCAACTTTTCTCAACTTCTGGCATATATTGCATTGAAATGTGTTTTTTTTCGTGCGGGTATGACAAATTGAATACAACATCATCGATGGTGTATTCCGCATCACCCACTGTCCCAGCCCTCCTGTGGGTTGGGCTGCTACATGTACCTCGGGTGATATGGATGACACTATGTTGTACTCTGTATTTATATCATACCCGGGCGGCGATACAGTGCTCCCGGCCGTGTTGTATAGAACGATTCAAACGCGTTTCGGCCCGACCGTGTGCGCCGCTTTCGAAAATTCGAATACAGGATTCGGACGTTGGAATGGATGTTGTAGCAGTTTTTTTGTTTACGGACACCAAATTTTTGCTCATTTCGCCTTGAAAGACGTGTTTTCTAAGGTGGTATGATATAAATAGCATACAACACGGTGTATTCCGCATCACCCTCGGTCTCGGCCCTCCCGCGAGTCGGATCGCGGTCGGGCCGATATCTCGGGCAATACGGAATACACCGTGTTGTATGCTCTATGTATTTTTTGTGTAGTGGACAGGAAAATCAGGTTTAAAGTACCTTAAAACAGCACTCCTACACAGACTCACATGGCAAGTTCTATAGTACACATCTTTTACCCATTTTCTACCAATTGGTCCAAATCCCAGCCAGTGTTGAGAACACCCCAGCACCCTGCCCTGCCACAATGTGGGGTGAATGCCCACTGCTGCTTCTTCAGATAAACGTTCATTTGAACTTTATTTATTTATTATCTGTATTCTTTTACCAGGCCTAGGGTAGCACCACTCAGTGACTTGGCACTGCTCTTCCGAGTGGCCCTGGGTACACATAGACAAACAAATCTAACAATATGTACAAGACAAAGACGGGATCAAAACATCAAATCACAATCGTAATCCAAAATTCGTAATCGAGGCATTGCTGGGTCGTAAGGGTGGAGAGTCAGAGGTCACGTAACTGTGCACACAGTGATATGAAAGACTGTATAGACGATGCAGTTCTAACGACGGGTGGGAGTTTATTCCAACCCACTGCACCTCTATAAGCAAACGTTCTTTTACCGCATTCTAATCTGGCTTTTGGGAATCGCAAGGACTGATTCAGACTGTGTCGGGTGGAGTAAGTATGGGTTTCTAAGGTTCTGACTGGACCTATGGACAGGTATTCTGGCTTGCACCATCATGGTCTCACCTGGTTTCACTCCAAGCAGCTGCAGGTTGACATACTTGCAGCTGGGCTCAGGTGTCGTCAAGGCACTGGAGACATCTGCTGCAGATGGCTAGATGTGGAAAAAGACATTTCACAGACGTTTCACATTTAGTAGTGAGAACTTTTTTTTGTATCGACCTGTCTACATTTTGTGACCTGGGTAAATGTAGAAGTACTATACATACATGTTTGATATTACATGTACATGCCACCTCCCCCAAACAAGTCTAACTGAGCACGTCGGCAGAACGTACTGCACCTGCGCGAAGCCCGTAGTGTATTGTGCATAGCGCTTTGGCAGAACGTCTCATATAAGGTTGTATTATTAGTCTAAGAGCATTTAAGGTTGACAGCCTGTCTGTAGTTTTCAGATGTTGTATAGGAAAAGATATCGTCTGCAACAGGCAAAATTCTGATGCAACGTTGACCAAGCATTCAACGAAAAACGTGAAAAATCAGGGTTTTGCGCAGGCGCAGTACGTTCTGCTGACGTGCTGTCTAACAGTATTGTTTGTACTCATACTGATACACACAGGCAGTCCCAGTAACTCATGCTTGAGCGAAACAGAAGAGTTTACTTCCGTGAATAAGTCACTGAATAAGGAGACTCTTTCTACACTACCAAGTGTTTTTAACAGCCGACGTTTCGGTGACCGTCTGTCACCTTCCTCAGGGCAATTCTGACTGGTTCACATTGCGCACTGCAGCATAGGTGTCGCTGCTATAGATGCGTTCCCAAACATATTTACATATCTACACGTACACATGCACTGTTTCAGGGAACTGTATTCACAATGCGGTCCCAAACGTTGTTGAACCAGTCACAATTGCCCTGAGGAAGGTGACAGATGGTCACCGAAACGTTGGAATAAAACACTTGGTTGTGTAGAAAGAGTCTCTTTATTCAGAAGAGTTTACTGTGTACAACAACAATTCATGTACATGTATTGAGCAACTTAACGTTACCTGTTTGGATGACACAAAGATAGTTGTGCCATGAAGCGGGTTCAAACCATTCAGCATTTCAGGGGTGACCAGGGCCACCACTGGAAAGCACCAAACAGCAATTAGCAGACGAGTCTAATTAACATTCTGTTATTAAAGTTATTATACATTATACCTCAAACAAGTGCTTTTTTAAAATGTAATATACATATTATGTATGCAAGAAGTAAGTACATTAAGTACAAAATACACCATTGATAGATGCTAAATGTGAAAATAAAGTGCATTTCAGAGGTAGTACAAACTTATGGATACTCGGAACACCTACCTCCTCCCTTGCATGGTGCATAAAGCTTGATGTCGGCATCCTTCAGACCAAAGATCATGGCCACCCTCTGCAGTAGTTCCCAGTAGGACAGGGGGAAGTCTCCGCTAGGATTCTCCAGCAGGATGGTCCCCACCCTACCTTTAGCCCCTCCTGTGGAAGGTGGAAATTGGAGAGTGAGTCAGGGCATAAGTGGGAGAAAGGGAGGGGAGTGGGGCCAAAAAGGTACTAAAGGGATTACTAGTATTACAATTAACAAAAATACAAAGGAGGTGCAATGGGTCAACTTATTGTATCTTCAAAGAAACGTCGATAGAAAGAATTTCTGAAGACATTAATGAAAACGTCATGGCTCGATGGGTTGAGAACAGGTTATCTCATTTCATCTTTACATGTAGACAGTTATCAACCAATAAGTAAATAAAAACATATTCACTAAATATAACATTTCTAAAATAAAATTATGAAATATTTGTACTCCAATGTCTTGTACTTATACTTTAAAGGTTCCACATGGTTTGTCTTAATGTCTTATAGGAAAGTGAAGTTGTCTGGGTTTCTCAAGTGCATAAAGGGGGAAGCTAACAGTTTGTACATCAGGGCCCATCAACCCTCTCTGAACCATGAAAGTGGGAGATTCCGTCTTCCCGCCACTTTCAATTCACTCCTGACGTCATCACGCTTCCGACTTCCGGAATGTCAGCGAGTGGATCATTCATCTGACGAAGGTTGACGAGTTCGACCGAAAATTCATGGTGAGTTCTCTTGAATCTTGAATCAACTGTTAAACTTTACCATGATTATAAAAAAAATCGATTTTCAAAAATATTAAAAAATAACTCAGGGCCTGTGTATTGATCAAGATCACTATACTGCATCTTTATTTTTTAACATGTTATTATCCTGACCTCATAAAGTTTAGCATAATAATACATTGTATTATCATCTTACTTGGAAAAAAAATCAAGATCCATCTCTTTAAATTACCTGGCTTTCCCTTATATTCATTCAATTGATAACCTTTCATAAAATCTATTGTACCAATCACTACAAGACAAATCAGACATTGTGGGGTCATGCGGCGCAGCGACAGAGTACTCGACTCGGAACCAAGAGGTCCCGAGTTCGAGTCCTGCCATGCCATCGACCTTGTGCCCTTGGGAAAGGCACTTTACACGACTTTCCTCACTTTACTCAGGTGTAAATGAGTATTGTCCTGTGTTTGTCCTATGTTGGTGGCGGCATGAAATAAGTTGAAAAAACTTGAGTGTGCCGTCACCATGTTGTGTCTCGAAATCATCATCATCCACTGTATTCTGCATCTGCAGTCGTAAGAACGTCCTGCAGCTGCATTCAGTCTTGAAATGTTTGAATAAAAGAAATTTTTAAAAAGACAAATCAGAAGAATTCACCTTTTGGCTGCAGCCCCAGCAGTTGTACATTAAGATATCTGCAGAACGGACCATCAGAACCAGCTGAAGTCGGCGTACCGCCCTCCCCACGAACTATGGCCATATGTAGGGTGGCATCCTTCAGCTAGAGGAAGAACAACATAATAAACGATTGCCTTTTCCATATGCAGTTTCTTTTTATCCATTGCAGACTTTGATTACTAGTATTATAACACAACATAATTATACTATCTGCTAAAAATTTCAGGTCATTCGACTTTAATATTAGGGCACAGGCCTAGGGGCCAAAAATGTACGTTTTTTTGTCCGAAAATAGCCAAAAAGCCCAATTTTGTGGTGTATGTCAAAAGCGTGACTGACATTCTGTTGACATGTGTCCAAGGTATTCCCATACCGAATTTCAGGTCATTTGGATTCAATACCAGGGCTCCAGATCCCAAAATGTACATTTTTTGCCTGAAAATGGCAAAAAAGAAAAAAACAATTTTAAAAGCCTGTATCTATAAAATGAAGAAATAAAATTTCTGAGGGTATTGGCCCACTCTACCTCCATGACAAATTTCAAGTCATTTGGCTGAAAAATGACAGAGTTGAATCCATTTAACGAAATGGCAGGAGAATAAGAAGAAGAAGAAACATGAGAGAAAACAATATGTAAAAATTAATGAGTTTTAGTACCTTATAGATCTGAAGCACTGTGACTTTCTTTACGAACAAATCTTCTTTTCAGACAAATCTTACCTTAGTTGACTCCTTAATGATGACATGACTTGAGGCTGGGACGGGGAAAGGCTGGAGGTCTTTCTTGAGTGTGTCCTGGATGTACCCGTGGTGTGTCTGGATGACACAGGCCAGGTTGTCTGATGCTGGCTTCACATCATAGTACACTGTGATGTCATCTGTAGGAACCAAACTAGCCTGGAGGGGCGAAACAGGAAAGCGATTACCTTGTAGTTTTACATTGATTCTTTTTCATATGTTCCTAATATTGCATAATGTCATTTGATTACTTGTAGTTATTATCTCGTTATTATATTGGTATGGCGGCTTTGAAAAGGTGTTCTTTCGCTAGAACTACCTGTTCCGCCATACCATCCACAGTGTATGTGGTGAAGCATAATAAATAAAATATACTAAATAGATTAAGCATGAAAGCTCCCCCAAAAAGTTTTTAACAAAAACGCCTCTGCTGTTCAAACTTTCCATATATTCATTTCCTCATTTGATATGCAAAGTTAGTCCTACTTTGCTGCATAATTTGAATTGCAGTGTATATCTGTGTCTCAGTTATCTACATGCCAAAAATAATTTAAATCCATTGTTCCTTTCTTGATTATCCTTTCTGAAAGATTGTAACAAAAATGCCCCTGCAGTTCTCCAACAAGCTGTTGGGGGAACACACATACACTGCTTTCTCCTGACATCAAAAGCTATCTAACCAAATAACAAAGCCCATAGCATGTCCAGGACAAAAGGTAAAAAAAAAAGGATTCGAACATCTGCTGCAGTACCAACAGAAGCTGCCAGGACATTATCCATCCAGATCTTCTTAAACAAGTTATGAATCACATATTTCACAAACAGAAATAAAAGCACTGCTACTTACATGTATACCAACGGCAACAGTGTCAATAGCATGCTAATTAGGGTTCAGAGCTCTAATTGTTTATTGTTTATTTAATCGATGTCCATTACATGTAGTTTGTACAGAATATGTATACATACATGTACTAGTCTTCCTGGAGTCATGTTACACATACATACACTAAACCAAGGTACACATTTATCTATATACACCTACTGCTAAACGTAACTTAAGGCCACACCAATTTAATTTGTTGCTTCTCGGATTCGCCGCTTCATTTTTTTCTGATTTGCAAAAAAAAAAAAAAAAATTCTGGTTCTGAATCAACTAAAAAATGCTCATATTTTGCCTCCAACAGTTGACGAAAGTCATTTTCTTCCTAATTGTTACAGTTGTTACATCTACCAATGCAGTGGTTTGATTAAAAGTTCAAAATTCATTGTTTAAATTTTAACCCAGTCTTCTGTGTTGACTTCTTGGCACCTATTCTAGCATTTGGGGCTATAATAAGATGCCCAGGCCTGTTTTATTTTTTTTTCGCCCTGTCGCTTCATATTTTTTCTGAAAAAATCCGAGAAGCAACAAATAAAATCGGTGTGGCCTAACTACAACATGGTAAGACTACAAATTGTGTTGAGAGGTCAGAGGTCTTAGTTCTAAATCTAGGTTCCAAGTATTTAAAAATTCGTACAGAGCTCTAATTTATATAATAGCAAGCTGGAATTCAAATCTTTATTCCTTCTATTCTGAAGTGATTGTGAACCACTGTCAGCATGGCACCACAATGGACATGACCAGGACAGAACAGGTACATGTACATGTAAGATGTTAGATACTGTACCTTCTTTCTCAGCTTCTGGATACGATTGATGACCTCCCTGGCCACCCCTTCATCTAACATGGACTGATCTGGGGTTACATCCAGCAAGACCAGAACCTATGAGACAGGATTACAGCACATGATTGTCAATGATGGTGTGCAAAAATGACAGATTCTGAAGTAAATCCAGTAGAAGAGTCTATTCAGGCCGTAACGCCTAGGAAAAAAAATGTTGTGTTTCCTGTTTCAGTCCTGAAAAAATTTGGGTCGGTAGGTAGGGATTATCTTTTTTTTTTCCTTTTAAGACTTTGGCGATCTCTAGTGATCCAACTTATACAATACAGTATTTTAACAAGTTAAAAAGTAAAAATTGCATGAGGACACTTATATTTTCAATGTGAATGTTGGAAAACCGATTGTACAACGTTTCATCACTCAGGTGTCAGATCATGGAGCTACAAAAGGTCGATCAGCTCGAAAAATATAAAATTTATGCTCCTTGCAGGGGTCCATACAAAACAAGGCTAGGGTCGGCAGTTTTTTTCTAGGGTCGGTCGGGAAACAGGAAACACAACATTTCTTTACTCAGGCCAAAATCTCTATGGCTAGCTGTACTGTATTTATGTTACTACAAGGCACTATATTGTCATACCTGGTTGTCAGAATGTGCCTCGTACTCAGAGAGTGACTCTCCACTCTTGGCATCAAACTTGTACACCAGCTTGAGGTCATCTCCTGACAGGGTGTGACCTTCAACGTTGATTTCACCCTTCTCTTGGAATCCCTGTCCAACAGAAAACAACACAATCAGAGATGGTAGACGGTTGATGATTCTGTACATTTTTGATGCAATAAGAAAACCATTGGATCAAGACTTCCCTTAAATGGGGGCCCGCATGCCCTTTTCCGTAGAGCGTAATCGGCCGTTTTAATTCTACGTAGAGCGTAGACAGACCGCTCTAATTCAACCGCTCTAATTCAACGTAGAGCGTAATCGGTGCATTTTGCGTAGAGCGTAATTCGCCGTTTTATTTCACGTAATGCATTGTAGCTACCCGGAATTTATCGTAAAGCGTAATGGGGGAGGCTTCTTGAATTCAGCGTAATACGTAGCCGGCTCTCGGAATTTAGCGTAGAGCGTTGTCGGGACCCCCCCATGCAGGCCCTCTTAAATCAGGCTCCACTCCATGATTTATCCACAACCAGAGTCCCAAAGTTCCCTACAAAGATCCCCCACCCCCATAACTTGCAAGATGTGTAGCCCATTTTGTACAATCATGTAGACTGTGAATCTTCATTTCAAATCACTGTAGATGTTCCTCTCCCCAGCAAAGGTAAAATTCATTTCTTTAATTGGTATTGCTGGTTGTGGGAGGGACCAAAATCATGAGTTTGGCATCTCTGAACCTCTGCCTGGTTTTCTTGAAGAGCAATGACTCTTAACATCAGTGGCATGTTCTTCCTAGTACCCCTTTCCACACAGAGGAGACTGTTAATCAGCCATTTCCTACCACATTTTTGTCATCATTTCATACTTGAAGCATTTGAAATAGCCCAGGAACAAGCTACATGATTGTATGTGTTATTGTGAGGAGTCCCTTTTTTTGGTACCACCGATAAATATACAAATAGAACCAGCCTACGATAAGAAACAAGCAACCATTTTCCATCAGTGACATCACGTTTTTGCCTCAGAGATATCAGTATGCTATATGGGATAGGGTTGATTCAACTTACTACATTTAAAAAAATGACCTCCAGAAAATAGACTTTGAAAATTCAATGTTACTGCCCTGAAATCGCTATCCATTCCTTTAATAAGAAAAGCTGGATAACCTGGTCTGATTCTGAACTTGACAAGGTTGGACACCATGATGTCGAACTTGGCCATGATGAGGAAGTTGTAATGTTTCCCATCATAGGCAATGTCCCCTGGGAGTGGACGTGAACCCTGACCCGCTATTTGGTATGTCCTAAAAATAGACTGGGACTGACTTTATCATGATTTATCCACAACCAGAGTCCCAAAGTTCCCTACAAAGATCCCCCACCCCCATAACTTGCAAGATGTGTAGCCCATTTTGTACAATCATGTAGACTGTGAATCTTCATTTCAAATCACTGTAGATGTTCCTCTCCCCAGCAAAGGTAAAATTCATTTCTTTAATTGGTATTGCTGGTTGTGGGAGGGACCAAAATCATGAGTTTGGCATCTCTGAACCTCTGCCTGGTTTTCTTGAAGAGCAATGACTCTTAACATCAGTGGCATGTTCTTCCTAGTACCCCTTTCCACACAGAGGAGACTGTTAATCAGCCATTTCCTACCACATTTTTGTCATCATTTCATACTTGAAGCATTTGAAATAGCCCAGGAACAAGCTACATGATTGTATGTGTTATTGTGAGGAGTCCCTTTTTTTGGTACCACCGATAAATATACAAATAGAACCAGCCTACGATAAGAAACAAGCAACCATTTTCCATCAGTGACATCACGTTTTTGCCTCAGAGATATCAGTATGCTATATGGGATAGGGTTGATTCAACTTACTACATTTAAAAAAATGACCTCCAGAAAATAGACTTTGAAAATTCAATGTTACTGCCCTGAAATCGCTATCCATTCCTTTAATAAGAAAAGCTGGATAACCTGGTCTGATTCTGAACTTGACAAGGTTGGACACCATGATGTCGAACTTGGCCATGATGAGGAAGTTGTAATGTTTCCCATCATAGGCAATGTCCCCTGGGAGTGGACGTGAACCCTGACCCGCTATTTGGTATGTCCTAAAAATAGACTGGGACTGACTTTATCAATGAAGACAGCAGCTGCACAAGGCTATATGTCTGTCCTGGGGTCCCACTGCTAGAGTGTATGGCTTGATAGGAATGTGGCAACATTTTCACAGCTGCATCTTGTGGTTACTCCGAAATTAGAATCTTTTACTAGGTAATTGGGGTCCAACATTCATATTCATCATTATTGTCAACTGATTTTATTTATCAGTTTTGTGGTTATTCATGTGACATTGTGTTAAATACATGTACTTTATGTTGTCTTTCGGATCACTAAAAAAATTAAATGATATCTACATGTAACTTATGGCACCAAAAAGGGTGATTTTCAAAGCTGAAAGGAAAACATTTGCCATTTGGCATTCAAACTTGCTTGTTTTCGTTGTCTGCTATATCTTTTTGTCACCAACACTTATCGGCCAAGTTATACAACGTATCTGCCATTTTGAGAAAACAGTGTTTGAGAGATTGCTAGCACAGCAAGATGTCGTGAGTAGAATATTAGGTCAATTTTCAAAATAGGAATCAAAAATGTTTAAATGTGTAAATGTCCGTCATGAAGGACATACATGTTGGCAAGTGCTCCGGCTTATTGTACATGAACACCTTGTCATACACATTTATCTTATCATTCCAACTTAACTCATTTCAAAACATTTTGCATCACCATGAGTAAAAAGGAAATAAGCTTCACAGAAAAGACAAGTCACACTGAACAAATTCTTTATGACGAATGGCTCAACTACTCACACTGTGCAGTGATTGGTTACATCCTGCATGACGTCATCAACACTATAAATATGAATAGACCAGGCTAATCACTGATCACAACCATTGGAAGCCTCCTCAACCTGGCGTGCGGAGCGATGTGCTGGCTCCCCACGTCCCCTAGCCTACAGCGTTTGCAGCGTTAGTGTCCGGCGCGGCCTAAGTGTCTTCCCTGACGGGTCCTACAGTTTGGAGGCTTCCCCTACAAGTGCTACGGTTTGGTGCCGTACAGGAATACTCTTGAGAGAGGTTTTTGTATTTTAGGTTGTGACTTAGCGTAGTTACGTTGGTTTTCTTCACTGTGGGAGGGGGGCGCCCGCCATTTCGTCTTTCTGTGGCGTCTTGCAGTTTTGTGTTAGTAATCGTGGTTCCCTCCGTAGGCGTTTTGTGGTTGTGCTTTGTGCTTGGATTTTGTTGGTTTATGTTGTTTTGTGTGCGTGCTTGTTCATGTCTTCCCCGGGTTTGGGAGAATTTTTCTCGTTTTGGCGGGAGTGTGTTGCACGTGGGACATTTGCATTTGAAACTAATTGGTCTCGGGTGGTGATTTCGGCAGATAACTTTTTTCCTTTCTTTGTTAGTGGGTTGGAAACTCGTTTGGAGCCTCCGGTCTTGTACCTACAAAACCCTTAGATCATGAAGCGGGTTACCCTCATGGTGTTGGCACATTCGAGTGGGTAGTTAAAAGAGAGTTGGTGTCTCTGTTTGACGTGTACGTTTTCGTGTTTTTAAGATGACGTACCAGACTCCACGACTACCCGTGCAGGCCGTACAGAATCCAGAACAGCGGCGACAGCTTTCATCTCAGCAGGGCCAACAGCAGACGAACCTTCCACTCCAGCATGCCAAGCAGCCGCAGGCCCAGTAGCAGCAGGCCCGCCACCTACAGGCCCAGTAGCACCAGGCCCAGCATCACCAAGCCCAGCAGTACCAGCTCCAGCAGTACCTGGCCCAGCAGTAACAGACCCAGCAGTACCTGGCCCAGCAGTAACAGACCCAGCAGTACCAGGCCCAGCAGTAACAGACCCAACGTTGCAGGCATTTTTTCCTGTGGAAGACAGGTAGTTTCGTACCTGGCTGACTAGGCTGAGTCACGTAAGTAGTAATTGTCGATGTTGTCATGCGAGTGTTTCTTTGGCATATTCCTCGTGCAGACACTCAGTGACAGACAGTCGAGCGTTGTTGTTTTGCCTGCGTCGCATGTAGTGATCGTCGATGTTGTCATGCAGGTGTCCTTTCGCACATTCCACGTGTGGGCACTTAGTGGCAAGCAGTCGAGCAGATACACACATGGCGAGCGCTGATGTGTTTATGTGCGTCGCATGTAGTGATCGCCGATGTTGTCATGCAGGTGTCCTTTCGCACATTCCACGTGTGGGCACTTAGTGGCAAGCAGTCGAGCAGATGCACACATGGCGAGCGCTGATGTATTTATGTGCGTCGCATGTAGTGATCGCCGATGTTGTCATGAGGGTGTCCTTTCGCACATTCCGTGTGTTAGCACTCAGTGGCAAGCAGTCGAGCAGATGCACACATGGAGAGCGCTGATGTGTTTATGTGCGTCGCATGTAGTGATCGCCGATGTTGTCATGCAGGTGTCCTTTCGCACATTCCACGTGTGGGCACTTAGTGGCAAGCAGTCGAGCAGATGCACACATGGCGAGCGCTGATGTGTTTATGTGCGTCGCATGTAGTGATCGCCGATGTTGTCATGCAGGTGTCCTTTCGCACATTCCACGTGTGGGCACTTAGTGGCAAGCAGTCGAGCAGATGCACACATGGCGAGCGCTGATGTATTTATGTGCGTCGCATGTAGTGATCGCCGATGTTGTCATGAGGGTGTCCTTTCGCACATTCCGTGTGTTGGCACTCAGTGGCAAGCAGTCGAGCGGATGCACACATGGCGAGCGCTGATGTGTTTATGTGCGTCGCATGTAGTGATCGCCGATGTTGTCATGCAGGTGTCCTTTCGCACATTCCGTGTGTGGGCACTTAGTGGCAAGCAGTCGAGCAGATGCACACATGGCGAGCGCTGATGTGTTTATGTGCGTCGCATGTAATGATCGCCGATGTTGTCATGCGGGTGTCCTTTCGCACATTCCACGTGTGGGCACTTAGTGGCAAGCAGTCGAGCAGATGCACACATGGCGAGCGCTGATGTGTTTATGTGCGTCGCATGTAGTGATCGCCGTTGTTGTCATGCAGGTGTCCTTTCGCACATTCCACGTGTGGGCACTTAGTGGCAAGCAGTCGAGCAGATGCACACATGGCGAGCGCTGATGTATTTATGTGCGTCGCATGTAGTGATCGCCGATGTTGTCATGCGGGTGTCCTTTCGCACATTCCGTGTGTTGGCACTCAATGGCAAGCAGTCGAGCAGATGCACACATGGAGAGCGCTGATGTGTTTATGTGCGTCGCATGTAGTGATCGCCGATGTTGTCATGCGGGTGTCCTCTCGCACATTCCGGGTGTGGGCACTTAGTGGCAAGCAGTCGAGCAGATGCACACATGGCGAGCACTGATGTGTTACTGTGAGTCGCATGTAGTGATCGCCGATGTTGTCATGCAGGTGTCCTTTCGCACATTCCACGTGTGGGCACTTAGTGGCAAGCAGTCGAGCGGATGCACACATGGCGAGCGCTGATGTGTTACTGTGAGTCGCATGTAGTGATCGCCGATGTTGACGTCATGCGGGTGTCCTTTCGCACATTCCGTGTGTGGGCACTTAGTGGCAAGTAGTCGAGCGGATGCACATATGGCGAGCGCTGATGTGTTTATGTACGCCGCATGTAGTTATTGTCGATGCTGTCATGTTGGTGTTTTTTGGCACATTCCACATGCGGGCACTTAGTGGCAGACAGCCTGACGGATGCACACATGGCAAGCGCTAATGTTCTATTTGCGTCGCATGTTGCGACCGTCGCCTTTGTCATGGGAGTGTTTCTTTGGCACAATCCACGTGCGGGCACTTAGTGGCGGACAGCCGGACGGATGCACACATGGCGACCGTTACGTTGACGCTTTATTTGTGTCGCATGTAGTGATCGTCGTTGTTATCGTGTGTTTTTTCGGCCAAGTGGTAGACAGTCGAACGGATGCAGACTTGTGGCGAGCGATAACGTTCTTTTTATGTGCGTCGCATGTAGTGATCGTCGATGCTGTCATGTGTTTCTTTGGCACTTTCCACGTGCGGGCACTCAGTGGCAAGTAGTCGGACGGATGCAAACAGGGCGAGCGCTGATGTATTCATTTGCGTTGCGCATGTAGTGCTCGTCGAAGCTCGTAAAAGCGCATTGGTCCCGGATGCCACCGAAGCAGGTTCATGTGGTCACATCTAGACGCGCCAAATCGCATGGAAGCCGGCTCGAGCCGAAACCACCTCTGATGGTAGTTTCGACCTGGCTTTACTGGTTCGCGACTTGAGTTTGAACGCGATGCGATTGGGCTTGGGCTTGTGCTGGACTTGCATTTGAGCATAATTCCGAAGCTAGCACGAACGGCACGTGGACTAGATGTTAGGAGTGCCTTAACCGAATCGCGACTAAACGAGCTTCGTGTGAGCACTTCCTCAGTAATGGATGTATACACGGACATTTACATATATGGCGAGTGCTAAGGTTTTGTTTCGCATCTCGCATGTTGTGACCCTTGCTGTTGCTATGTATAATGTGAGTGTCTCTTTGGCACGTTCCACATGTAGGTGTTTGGTGGCAGACACTGGAACGGATGTAAATGACGAGCGCCAATGGTTCTGTTTCGCGTCGCGTATATGTTTTGATCGACGATGTTGTTATGAGTGTTTCTCTGGTACTTTCCGCGTGTGAGCGCTCAGTGGTGGACAGTCTACCTGTATTGCGTTGTACATCTTGTGATCGTCGATTTTCGGATGAGGAACGTTCTTATTCATCGAGAGGTTGGGTATGTGTTTGTATAAGAACTCGAGGCGATGAGAAAGGAATTTGCCTCGTCGAAAGAAGAATTCAGTAAGATGAAGGATGACTCCGTTGATTGCTTCAAAGGCGAGCTAACTTTAGAAGAACCGGGGATTCTTTCAATGAGAATTAATTCAAGTGTTCCTTCCTATCCTGATGCACGCCGGTTAAGACCTATAGTTGATAAGGAGCTCTCTTAAGATATCGGATATCAGATATCGGAACTTGGAACCTCCTATGATAGTCACAGTGTCCAGAGAATAAAAAGTTAATAGTTTTGATACAGACGTAATTGGCACCATTTGCTAGAAGACTGTCTCACTGAAAGGAGTTGACATCTGGTATCGAGTGAGGACGTCAAACGTGGGTAAAAGTATTGTGTCGACAGCTTTCAGGTCAGAAAGCTGATGAAGGCCGAGTGATTCGGTCGAGGAATTCCAGTTGGTTAATTCTGATTGAGTTGGAGAACAGTTTAACGCAGTGAGAGCGTACAGAGCATGTGACAAGACAGTATCCTTCTCTGACTCTGGTTGTATTGAAATTGCAACAGGGCAATACAAAGTGAATACTAGTACTAGGCAGTTGACCAGCGTTGTATCCTTCTAATAGGGTTTAGTAAGGTGGGTCATATTAAAGTGCTCTCTACAGAAATTTCTGAAACGACTGGGAAAGTCTTGGAACATAGTGACTATATAAGGTTGTACTTGTAACGTACAGCAGTGTATTCATCGTAAGGAGGCTGACAAAGAAAGTCAGGTTTAGCGTGGATTGTCGACAGAAGATTGTGTTATTTGAGTCCTTTGATGTTTGTCACAACAGTATGCTAGAACAGATAGAAAGAAGTTATAAAGTGTATTGACAAGGTAAGATTGTACTACATGACTTGTGTAATGTTTATAGTTCCTCGTTGTGGACTCTGAAACAAACACAGAAAGGGCATGAAGTGTAGTGACAAGATTAAACTGTATTATTAGTAGATGACTCACCTTACCCTGGCTGAATAAGTATTGCTCTTAGAAGGTGATGTTTGGGAAGATTTGCGACCCCTCTACTCTTAAACTCATGTAATATGGACTTGAGTGATGGGATTTTAAGTACTTTAATTAAAGTCTTGAGGTCAGCGGATAAGCTATCTTAGACGACTCTTCATGTTCAGTCTTGGATATAGACGGGATAGCCGACGGTGTTTCAATATGTGGCTTCATGTAACCGTTTTCAGAGGCGTTTTTAGGCGGTATCCTACCCGCTCACAGCATATTCTCCGTCCAGGTACCGGTACTTCCCAAACCTACCCAGGTGTAACCCGCTCGTATAGCTCGTTGCTAACCTATTCGAGGTAGAATAGAGCCGGGAGCGGTGAAAACTTGGGGGAAGGGTAGGCTCAGTACCTTCCCCAGACTTAGTTATGCCTTTGATGGTAGAACTACCGAACCTTTGTGTCTGCCATCACTTTTCAAGGTGTCTCAATGTGTGGGTGACAAATTTCCATTTCACTTTAGATTCAATTGTGGATCTTATGAGGTATATTGAACGAGGACTATGCCAGACAAACTGTGACAATGATAGTATTTATGATCACGCGTTCATCACATAAATTAGCAACCACTGGTGGGTTCCTAGTAGGGCGGGTTTTGGTATGTCCGGGCTTTAATCGCCTTTAGCCGGCAAGGTACTTTCCTTCGGATTGGCAATATCAGTTGCTCGCCTGTACTGCAAGAAAATGTTTGTTGCCACTGGTATCCCTATCCTCTGATGCAGCCTACCTTCAGATGGGTAGGCCCGTGGGTAATAGAAAAAGGCGTTGTGGGGATTATTGGCAGGGACAAGAGCAAGAGGACATGAGAAGAGCCCTGTTGTCGGCGTCGGATATGGTGCGTATCACTAGGGTACACGCGCAGGTAGATCTAGATAACACGATCCTGCTGTCAACATGGACCAACCGGCAAGGGAGAAGAAGTTATCAAGATCCATTAGTTAAGCTTTGGGAAACCATTTAGCTGAGCTTAACCATCGTACCATGTAAGGAGAGTGAGGCAGGGGGGCTGTTACGGCGTCTGTAATTGTTAGATGTGAAACTTCATGAAAAGGTGTTCCAGCGTATTGGTCTGGAATTAGGGGGATTCAGGTTTTGACATGTACACAATTCCCACGGCCCTGCCGCCAAACGGACAATCTGCGTGAGATGGGAGGATCGTAAAAGCGAGTAATTATATCAGAAGTAAGGTGCAGCAAGAAAAATCGGTTTCAAAAGTATACGTATTTATTACAGACCAGGCAACCTCCAAGGCGGCATACTTCACAGGTGATAGAATAGGGGACCTTTTGAGAGTATCGACGCCTGAAATACACTGGATACAGCTAGGTTCGTTGATATGAAGCTGTTTTGGTACGGCCCTATGGGACGGCAGTTCTAACACGTTCGTTCAATTCTAGAAAGAACAAAGGATACGGAGGCCTGCCCAGTAGCCGCCATAGATTGGCATGTTTCTAGCTTTAAATACCTGACTATTAACTGTGAGGGAGGTTTTGTTTGGGTATAGCTCAAGGGAGAGGCATATGCTTGTGGATTACCCTATTACTGCTGATAGCGAAAACGATTCTTGGCGATACCCCCAAAAGCTGAACATCGATGAGGGAGAAGCCCTGCATGGATGTAGATTTAGTATCATTTCTCTACATTTGGCGTTATATTTTGACGGAGTAAAGATGGACCACGTAAGATGTTTTATGAAGAGGACAGCCTCCCACTACATGAAGAGTTACTAGCAGTTGACATGATTTTAGATGAAAGATAATTTACAGTAAATTCTAGTTGTAAATGCGATCTTGCTTTCATATTTAAGTCGTGAAGGAATGGATAAGTTGCAACTAGCTATATACGGATAATAAAGCTTATACTTTTTGGTGTGCTCTCTTTCTTTTCTTAGTTAGAAGGGAGATGAAGGGTTTATTTTAAGGCCCGACATTGGGAGATACAGATGAGTTTCGGATGAGTTTGGGATGAGAATGGGATGAGTATGGGGATGATATAGGAGTAAAGGGGGAGAGGACCTAATACAAGATGAGATATAGGTAGGGCAACTAGGATGGGACGAAGCGACGCAGGCACTGCCCCATAACTCATAAAGGATGTACCAATGATTGCGCAGTGTGAATAGTGTACTACTCACACTGTGCAGTGATTGGTTACATCCTGCATGACGTCATCAACACTATAAATATGAATAGACCAGGCTAATCACTGATCACAACCATTGGAAGCATCCGCAACGCCGAAGGAGCGTGGTGATAGGCCAGTCCCAGGGAAGTAGGTGGGAAAGGGTTTAGCCCTTCGTGTATAGGTTTGTTTTCGCAAGCCCCCCCACCCTCCCTGTTTTGTAGTCAATTCATATAGAGGGACTTGGCCTTGCCTCGCGACTCCGGCACTGCCCCATAACTCATAAAGGATGTACCAATGATTGCGCAGTGTGAATAGTGTACTTTTTTTCCAACACAAAGTAAATTGGGACAAGGCTGACAGAGTGAGCCAAAAATTTGGGTACCCCCAGTAAGTCCCAATTTACTTTGTGTAAGATAAAGATTAAGTTTAGCAATTCGTCATAAAGATGACATCCCTTACTGAAATCCCTGATCTACAGGTGGTATGGGCACGTTAAGCGTGCCAGTGGCTGCATCAACACCATCACAGACTTACAGTTACCAGGCAACAGAGGTCATGGTAGACCAAAGAAGACATGGATGGAGTGCATCCAAAATGACATTAGAATGTGCGGACTGTCCAACATTAACCCACAGGACAGGGTCGCATGGAGACATGGAGTCCAGTCTAGCCGACTGCTGCCCACCCCTGAATACTAGTAATCAAAGCTCGGATATGTATGTATGTATGTATGTATGTATGTATGTACAGAAACTTACCACCATGCCGTGAAGTAATGAGCTATCAATTGACTTTTTTTACATTTGTATGGTGGGCTTGTCATTGATTTTGAAATAAATACATGTATACCAGTCTACTACATGTACTACTAAGACTCTAGTACATACACACTGCACAATGCATGTTAGTCAGCACCCATGAGCAGTTTTACCTGTAGTTGTTGATCAGTCAGTTCCCTGACAGCCTTCTGTACAGACTTGTACGCCTGTTTGAGTCGTGCCCCCAGCACACGATGGTCTGGTTCAGCCACCAGTTTTACACAGTATTTCTGTTTGTCACTGGACGTGGTTAGGGTACGCACATTCAGTTCCTAAAGAAGCAAGATGGCGAAGTAAAAAAAAACATGATACAGCACTCTTGTACTTAATATAAATAATGGCACAAAACACATTGTCGATCAAGTTATAATTTTCATAATAACAGAAAATGAGTACACTAGCAGCGTGCGAAATACTAGGTTGCCCAGTTGCACCGTGCAACCATATTTTGCTTGGTGCAACCTATTTTTACACCCAGGTAGCTCAGTGCACTACCTAAATTTTGTGGTAAGGATGCCCCTTTCTTCCATTGGGAACTGTCTATTGAGAAGCTCCCATGGAAATATGGAAGAGCTCATCACTTCAGGTAAGGGGAAACAACTCTGTGTCAGAAATGTATAAATTAATGCACATTGAATTCTAATAAAGTTAATCATAATGTAGAAGAGTTTAAATTTGGGGCAATCTAGCTTTCATCCTAGGTTGCCACTACGTACTGGGCAACCTGGCTCAAAAAAGTATTTCGTACACTGTATTTAAAAATTTGCAAGAAATCATGTCCTTCCAACATTTTACCACACTTGCAACAGTTTCTAGATTTTTTCAGACTTGATTATACATTGTAAATGTGGCAGTCCTGACCTCTAGGATGTAGCTCTCCAGTGATTGGACATCATCCAAACACTGCTGGTCCTGGTGGATCACTACCAGCTCCTTCAGAGGGTACTGGGGTACACAAGAGGAGAACAACAGTTAGGTTAAGTGTAACATGTCGTTCGGTGTAATGTAGCCAGCTGCCGCCGCGACGCGTGCCTGCAAAGCTGGTGTGTTATGCCAAAGGGAGGTTATACCGGCTACATGTATACAGAATGATACAGATACAGAACAGCAAAACTACTCTCATAGCTAACCTCACAGAGGTAACATACATACATTTGTATATGTGATATGTGATGTTTGTATCAATGATCTGCCACTGCCAGTACTAGTCTGTACTAGTGGTCTATCTGTGTTAAGGGGCCGTCACATTGCCAAAAATACGCGCGATCCTCGGTCAATCTCAAAATTGGGCGACCTCTTGGCGATCAACAAATACGGCAGAAGCTCGTCGACAATGTGACGCAGGCATTATATAAAGAACACGTTTTGCGTGTCTGTGAGCTTACGCCGACTCCGAAAAATTGTCGGCGATCCTGAAAATTTGCGCGATGGTTGACAAAACATCGGGCGTACTACTGCCGTAAATGTCATTTACCGGTAGAGCTTGCCGACTCATCGGCCGATTGTTTTTCATGCAATGTGACAGCCCCTTTATATATAGTTACATTGAGTCAGTTTACCTACATGTATTATGCAATAGGAACAGAAACAAACAACACAACAAAGACAGATTCTGAAGTACAGTTAATAAAAGTCAGCAGAGGTGCAAACCTTGACTGGGATGGTTTTCCTGTCCCTGATGACACGACAAACTTCTATCACAGACTGCATCCTGGACACAGACCTCTCTATCTGCTGGTCTATCAGCTTCTCTCTGTCAGTAGATGTACAAGCATAGGATAGTTTCAGAAACATACACTTTTTTATTAACATGACCAGCTCTTGGGTATTGTCGTCAGAGGTGACGTCATTTTCATGCAAAGTGCATTTCAATTATTCTATGGAAGCCAGTGTGATAACCATAGATGCCTACTTGTTATAACACAAGGAATCACCTGGTCCAGAACATCCGTATTGAACAGTATCAAGGCCCAGGTATGACATAACTATACTGTATATCAGTGCTCGAAATACTTATTTTTCTGGTACGTGCAAAATTGCACATTGGCAAAAATTTTGGGTGCAATTTGAAAAATTTACGTGCAAAATTATATTTCGTCCGCGTCGCGCAATGGTTTTCGCACGTCTTGCCATATTTGGTAAAATGGCTACGTAATGCTTTCGTGTCACATGACTTCACCCGAGGACGAGAGCAGAGCTCGTTCCCAGGATGTTCATTTAGGAAAACAATAGTGTCAATATGGCTGCCGTGCGCCCAGCGCGATGCTGACACAGCATGAAACTTCGGAGATACGGAGTGCAAACATGATATATCGGTATTTTTTAGGTGCAAAATTGCACATTCAAAATATTTTTACGTGCAAATCTTGAAAATCACATGCATTTTGCACATTGCACCTGGGTATTTCGAGCTCTGGTATATGAACATTGGAACAGAATGGTCAATGCCACCTGGCTATATGATAATTATACTATTATGCACTTGTTCAAAATGGATGCAAAATGTTGGTCTCTTCCATGCAACATTCTATCACGTTTAAAATCCAGAACCACAGCAAGAAGGCAATCCTCCCTGTACCATACTAACAGATACATGTACTATATGGGGACTTCAATTAGGCCTAGGAAAAAAAATGTTGTAATTTTGTGTTTCCTGACCGACCCTAGAAAAAACTGCCGACCCTAGCCTTCTTTTGGGTGGACCCCTGCAAGGAACATAAATTTTTCAAGCTGATCGACCTTTTCTAGCTCCATTATCTGACACCTGAGGGATGAAACGTTGTACAATCGGTTTTCCAACATTGACATTGAAAATACAAGTGTCTTCATGCAATTTGTACTTTGTTAAAATACTGTATTGTATAAGTAACTGTTGGATCACTGGAGATCGCCAAAGTCTAAAAAAGAAAAAAAGGAAAAAAAGACAAAATCCCTACCTACCGACCCTAACCCAGGACTGAAACAGGAAACATATTTAATTTAACATTTTGTTTTCCCTAGGCCTTAGCCAACTGCAGGATTCAAGTGTTCACCTGGGCTTTGGCAGCATGAGGTAGTGCACACTGTCCACATTCTGTTTCTTTGTGAGGGAGGGGTCCAGCAAGTGGCGCAGGTTCTGGTACATCTGTTCTGTCAGGAAGGGGATGAATGGGGCCTGAAGGAGAAAACAACACAGGCATTCAACATTTTCCTTTCACCGTAGAAATACATGTAGATCAACAGAAATAACTATGGTATACAGCTCATGCCCGTAGCCAGCTGGGGGGGTTCAGAAGAACCCCCACACACAAGCTAAAAGATCCACTTTTTATCTAAAGGTCCAAGATTTTTCTTTAATAGGTGGACTGATTTGTATCACCAGCGGGACTGGAATCCTATTTGTCTCTCTCAAAAACGCGGCAAATGCCATTTCAGAAGGTTCAATTTTCAAAATTTTCCTACGGCACTCATTGGTCCCTTGGACAGTAGGAAGAACCCCCCAAGCAAAATCCTGGCTATGGACATGCAGCTGTAGCTATTAGTCTCCTTTAAAAGGAATCAGAGACAATTTTCCATCTTCATCATGTATCAAGTTTTGACTGTTCAACTCTAGTCTTTGTCAAGGAATGAGCAATCCACTGCTTTCATGAGAGGAACTAAATAAGACTTCTACAAATTTACACCAATTTTTGCGCTGGAAATTACAGTTGAAACCTGTTTCACAATGACTTCTAACACAAATGAACTTTCAAACTACCTAATAGGTTGTATGGGCTAGGTGGTTTATTATATTTAAGACAAATTGGTGTGTGCACAGTTAAAGGGGCCGTCACATTGCCAAAAATATGCGCGGTCCTCGATGTCAAAATCGGGCGACCATTCAACAATCAACAAATACGGCCGAAGCTCATCGACAATGTGATGCAGGCATGATATAAAGAACAAGTTTCGCATGTCAGTGAGCTTCGGCCAACTCCGAAAAATCGCAGACGATCCCAAAAATTTGCGCGATGCTCGATGAAACATCGGGCGTACTACTGCCATAAATGTCGTTTACAGCTCGCCGACTTGTCGGCCGATCGATTTTCGCGCAATGTGACGGCCCCTTAAGCATGTGTAATATAATACCATCAATGATTAACTCACCATAACTTGAGTCATGGAAAACAGCACACTGAACAGGGTATCCAGGGCTCGGAGACAGTCTTCTGTACCCCCATCTCCCTGAAAACAACATACACAAGAAACAACAGTCGAGATGATCGATCACTCACTCACTCACTCACTCACTCACTCACTCACTCACTCACTCACTCACTCACTCACTCACTCACTCACTCACTCACTCACTAACTCACTCTCACTCACACACTCACTCACTGACTTCACTCACTGACTCACTGACTCACTCACACACTCACTCACTCACTCACTCACTCACTCACTCACTCACACACACTCACTCACTCACTCTATGGTATATGGACTGAAATTACAAATTGAATGTCCAAAAACAAAAAGGTTTCTTAGAAATCAGATTTTCCTAACATTAGTGACCAAGTTGAACATTCCTTGAAAAAAACCTTTGTTCTAAAGTGTTCACATACATATATGTATGTATAATGAGAGATGTTAATTTAATAAGCCATTGGCACTCAGCACTCTATTTCATAATTATATATATGTGTTGATACTCACTTTGAGCCTCTTCCTGTTGAAGCGCACATACCAGTTGGTCAGCATGTCCACAAACTTGACCAGTCGTGGAACAACAGTGTACAGGCGATATGCTGCAAGACAGCAACATCACTGACTGTTGAGTTACAGTGAAAAGCGACTTACATGTACATTGTACCAGGGCTCTAGCCAGCTCGATTTTTTTCCCCGTCAGTCCAGGTTCATGATCTGACCTGAAGGAAGAGTGCTCACAATCTAGGGGGGTCCGGGGGCAAATTTAGGATTTTTAAGCCTTTAAAAATGCAATTTCCCACATTTTGAGAGGAAAATCATGGGGTTGAGAGTGGTTGTTGGTGGTCCTTTGGATGTTTTTATATTTTTACCCAAGATTTTTATCAGTTTTGTCCATCAAGGTTGACTGATTGGTTTTTTAAAAAATTCTGTCACATGCCACAAAGTTCCTGCAATTGACGAAAAAACTGGTGCTGGCTAGAGCCCTACATTGTACATGTCATTAAACTACATCACCTCTAACAAACTGCATAATACTGAATAGGGAAGACATAGCCACACTCCCCTGGAACAATTACAGGAGTCCTGAAGTCCAGAAGGGAGTGCTATTTTCCAATTACATAATGATTATATATCATACATCAATGTATACATAACTAGCCGACTTTTTACAGAATTTTGCTTGCGAGACTTGCGTGCAGCTTTTCATTACAACAATGCTCATATGCTTCAAGTCAGCGTTAATATTTTCAGCAAAAACGACAGGAGACAAGCACACCAATTAGACTGACTATTGAAAAGATACGAAGTTTAGGGACACCAAATTTTCGCTCATTTGGCATTGAAAGGCGTGTTTTCTTGGGTGGGTATGACATAAATAAAATACAACACGGTGTATTCCGCATCGCCCTCAGTCCTGGCTCTCCCACAAGTCGGATCGTGGTCAGGCTGATACCTCGGGCGATACGGAATACACCGTGTTGTATTCTATATGAATAGCCAGCAGGACAAGTTAATGGTTAACTCCACATAGTGCTGTGTACTGATTCGCTGGACTCAGTTCCGGACTTGTAAAAACGTTTAGGTTCAAGTCCAAAAACACCTGAATGGCGGGAACTAGTTCCGGACTTGGTTGGAAAAAAAACCATGTCACATACCCCTTTCGTTCTGAACCACATAAAACCTTTCATAGATCGCAAAATCTGTCCTGCAAAATGAAGAAAACACTGCCATTGGGCATTGTCAAGTGTCGGCCTCCATGTTATGTGGCCACAGTTTCGCCCAGACAACATTGCAAGGTTGACACCATGCAATTTTGTATATACCATGGGTTTAGGTCCGGACTTACAAGTCCGAACCTGAACCTAAACTTCTGGACTTGAATCCGGACTTGAACCTAAACGTGGGTACACAGCACTAACTCCAAATACTGGTTACTGCTGAATGTTGGAACCCTGACCTGCCATCTCTTGTGTAACAAACTGGATGAGAGACTGTGTGAAGGATAAGATCCAGCGGTCCATGATGTTGTCAGACGACACCACAGTGTCTGGATTGTAGACAAAGGTCAGACCATCCTCCTGTGAAATTAAATCAAATATGACAGTTTGTAGCTTCGTCCAGAGTAGTTAAGAGTACCAGTAGTTGTCATGTTTTGTCATGCAAACACAGTGACTTTATTATTTTTTGTCAGACAGTCTGTAGACTACTTCGGACAATTTTTGTTCAAATTTTTTATCTATGCCCTTCAGGAAGAGCACAAGGAGAAAACTAGACGATAAGAACTTCCCATACTTACATTTAGGTTTGTCTCTGTAGTATATATCCAGTCTTTGACCCCCCCCCCCTTTCATAATACATAATTTATATTAAAGATGTCTGGTAATGCTACATTTAACAGTAACAGTTGTAAATACTGCATAATAATGTACCAAGAATTTTTTTTTACGTAATAAAGAGATGGATAAGAACATTAAAGATTTTTAACAAATCTGCAAGCATGATTCCTGATCCATGATGTTGTTCATACAAAAGGCAATATATGTTCTGTTTAAGCTTATATTGCATTGTACTGGTCCAGGAGTAAATTTGTATTAAGATGTTTAGTCCTTGACACTTCCATTCCATGTTAAGCTGTGACACTATGTTATGCATGTCTTGCTAGGATAGACATGAGTTGACAATGCCATGTGATAGAGTTGTTCTGTACATGAATGTTAACAAAGCAACATTCTAACCAGAGCATAGTAACAGAGCATGGTAACAGAGCATATTACTAGCACTATAAGCAAGTTCTTTTTTTCCCACCTATCTGTCTTGATTATGTAACACCATAATTTATCAGGGACAGGGAAACAGTCAGCACCAGGGACAGGGAAACACAGTCAGCACCAGGGACAGGGAAACATCGTCAACACCAGGGACAGGGAAACACAGTCAGCACCAGGGACAGGGAAACACAGTCAGCACCAGGGACAGGGAAACACAGTCAGCACCAGGGACAGGGAAACACAGTCAGCACCAGGGACAGGGAAACACAGTCAGCACCAGGGACAGGGAAACACAGTCAGCACCAGGGACAGGGAAACACAGTCAGCACCAGGGACACACAGTCAGCACCAGGGACAGGGAAACACAGTCAGCACCAGGGACAGGGAAACACAGTCAGCACCAGGGACAGGGAAACACAGTCAGCACCAGGGACAGGGAAACACAGTAACACCAGGGACAGGGAAACACAGTCAGCACCAGGGACAGGGAAACACAGTCAGTACCAGTACATTTGCAACATATCAGACTAAAAGTGTTGACACTTAACTAAAAAAAAAGCTTGATTCCCGACCTTCTCTAGCCTGATGACGTTTTGAATGAGGAAGCGGTACGCATTGTACCACGGGAGGAACACGTCCTTCAGTACATCTCTCACCCCGTCCTCCTTAAACCTCAGGCTGTCTGCACGCACCACGGGGGAGTTGATCAGGTACAGTCGCAGGGCGTCTGCCCCATACTTATGGACCACATCCATGGGGTCAGGGTAGTTCTTCTTACGCTTGCTCATCTTCTGTCCATCGCTGGAATGAATGAATGAATGAATGAATGAATGAATGAATGAATGAATGAATGAATGAATGAATGAATGAATGAATGAATGAATGAATGAATGAATGAAGACCTTTATTGTACATTTTTGCCCCACTGGGCTAAATAGAGGTCACATGTTAACAATCATATACTGTAACAGTAAACTGTAATTCCTGATTTTTTCACTGTACTGTTATGTTCACTGTTTTCACTGTCACTTCTGTACCGTGAACTTATCATTACCGTTATCAAATCAATTATGTTTTTCCCCTTCCCTGCACTTGCCACCACCGTGAAGATAAAGTTCCATGAACATGTCCATTTTTTTCAGACCGTAAAATTTTGCTACCGTGAACACAAAGTAAATTACAGTACATAAACATGTATATATATAAACACCTAATATACACTTTCTTCTTCCTCTCGCTTCTTAAAAATAGTAGAAATATAGGAAGCTGTATGATTAATAAGAATTGGTTTGTCGAAGGTTAAAAGGAAAATAAATTTCTCTTTACTATTCAAGTATCTAAAGCGGGGGAATTTACTTAACACATATCCGAAAAGAATGTTTCTATCGCTAATATACAAAGGACAATCTACAATAAAATGTATCTCGTCTTCTACTTTCCCTACGTTACAGAATTGGCAGATTCTTTGCTCTAGAATGGACAGTTCATAATAAAAAAAGTGAAAGCGATCTGGAACCAGTTTAGCTCACTGAAGAGCTACTCTTCCACTGGTCATGACAGAGAAGACAGACGCTATGTACAGTATTTACAGGTTCATTGTACCGGGGAAATTCCCCTAGCTCTTTTCGACAAGCACGATGAACAGTGGACCGCGGCTTAACGTCCCGTCCTAAGGACTGCGACCCTCTCCAGTAGCGTGCATGTCGGGTGAGAGACAACAGCTGGGATTTGAACTCCCAACCTCTTAGTCCAGAGGCAGGGTCGCTAACCACTGGACTACGCACGCTACTGTTTCATAATGATCATTTATGTTCAGCTATTCGCAGCCACAGGCTGAGTTGTGTATTTTGACAGATAATATAAAACTAACAATTGACTTATTAAATATTTACAAATTATCATTTGAATGTACAAATTCAACATTTTAACCATAACATCTCAGTTAATACTATATTTCCATCACAATGCAAAAAATTGGGACAAGTTAGACTCACGATGCCAGTACCAGTCCATTAACGATGAGATTCTTGAATGGTGGCTTCCCAAACAATGCTGTTGACAGGACCAGTAGAGTGTAGAACCTGTCAATTAGTAAGACAACAATATGAGCAGAATGCAGCATTAGATTGCAACTACACTTACAAGACTGTACACAATACCATAGAGGACAATCTGGGGCAAACAGATCACTTTAAATGTGGAAGAATAAATCAATTTTTATCAAAAAAACACCACCTCTTACACTTAAGTAAGTAACTAGGTCACGTATTTTAGTTATTTCTGTATCATAATTTGATTTTTGTTAATGTAATTATGTAAATCACACATTTGTATATTAATATAGTATTTACTAGTTCCTCGAAGGCCCTCGAAAAACTACTGTAACAAAGGTTTCAGGCCTCCCCTGCATATCTGTCTATTTTTTATTACTTATGTAATATGCATTTTTTTGTTATATGTGCAAATAAACAAAAAACAAAGGCAGAGTTTACATACCATCCTCTTGTCTGGTCAATTCCCTCAGCGATGAAGTCTGCAGGAAAGCTGTCCTCAAATTCTTTCTTGTTCTCAAACGGGTAGTGATTTTGGGCGTAGGGCATGCTGACAATGACAAAGAAACATACTTAGTAATACTACAATGCTATTGAACTTGAACTTCAGCTAATCTAGCACGTCAGCAGAACGTACTGCGCCTGCGCACAACCCTGATTTTTCACGTTTTTCGTTGGATGTTTGGTCAACGTTGCATCAAAATTTTGCCTGTTGCAGACGATATCTTTTCCTATACAACATCTGAAAACTACAGACAGGCTGTCAACCTTATATGCTCTAATACAACCTTATATGAGACATTCTCCCAAAGTGCTATGCACAATACATTACGGGTTTCGCGCAGGTGCAGTACGTTCTGCCGACGTGCTAGCTAATCTTCAGCACAACTTTTTCTTGACCAGTTGAAGATGATGACCAGTTAAGGGCCTCTCTTCACTGACAGCAATGAGTGTACAATTGTACAATGTACATAATGGTCGCTATATGACTGTCACTACAGATTGTGGGATATTCTGTCAAGATGAGCAGTGACTGAGTTTGGTGTATTCCCAAGGCTGAATTTTGAACCCTGTAAATTGTTGTGTTAGATTTATTAATTATCCTCATCACCAAGACAGGTTCATTAGTAATGAACGTCAACTAAGTAGAGAAGGACTAAAGAGAGTAATCAGCATGCGAAATACTAGGTTGCCCAGTTGCACTGTGCAACCATATTTTGCTTGGTGCAACCTATTTTTACACCCAGGTAGCCCAGTGCACTACCTAAATTTTGTGGTAAGGATGCCCCTTTCTTCCATTACGAACTGTTTATTGAGAAGTTCCCATGGAAGAGCTCATCACTTCAGGTAAGGGGAAACAACTCTGTGTCAGAAATATATGTATAAATGCACATTGCAAAGTTAATCATGATGTAGAAGAGTTTAAAATCGGGGCAACCTGGAATTTTGATGGGCAACCTAGCTTTCATCCTAGATAGGTTGCCACTGGGCAACCTGGCGCAAAAAAGTATTTCGTACACTGAATACGAGATCTCTGTTGTAGACATGATCTTACCTTCCACTCTCAAACCAGCAGTCGAACACCTCAGTCACTCTCCGCAGCACACCCTTCCCCCGGGTGGACGGGATGGTCACATGGTCCACACTGAGGGAAACTTAGTCATCAGGATTACATGGAACCATGCAGACTGCTCTAATAATGGGCATCTGATCAACTAGCCGTGGCGACTCAGGTAGCGCTGCTTTTACGAATTTGTATATATACTGGCTACCGAGTCGTGGGGCACCCCATTCACCGGATCCAACTTTTGCTAGGCCGGCCTTCAATTAACGGAAAGCAGGTGAGTGCGTTGGGAAGTCGGGGACACCAAAAATTTGGAGCTGGTCCATTAAATGAAGGCCAGTCGGCAAAAGGTGCATCCCACGACTCGGTAGCCAGTATATTTACATTTTTTTGCACAAATTCGTAAAAGCGGCTACCTGAGTCGCCACGGCTACTGATCAACTAACACTATCAATCAATCAATCAATCAACCGCAGGCATCAAGGAAGATGCATAGCGGCTGTTGACATGTCCCTCCAGGATGTTCTGTTTTCGGCCAGAGCTCTCCAGTTGGTTCTGCCAACCCCCAGACTGTCTATCACGTTGAAAACTTGGTCCTCCCATCTGCTCCTGGGACGGCCTCTAGGGCGCCTCCAGGTTGGGTCTGGAGCTGAGGTAACCAGTTTGATCAACCAGTTTGACTAACACTATAGCTACTTCAAATCATCATCATCATCACAGGCAGATGCACCATACACAGGCCCATATGGCACAGAAATGATTTGTATTTCTTTGATATTCACTTGACTTGAGTTGAATCACAACAAAACTAACAGTCCCTGAAGCAAACTAGCCTTCACTTATGCAGTACAGTAAAGTACTGCTTTTCTGCATCACATAGTTTTGTTATCACATCAACATTTCTGATCTCAAACCATCTCTTCTGTGCTGAGAACGAGAATGAATTTGTAACGTAAACTGCCAACCTTTCTCTGTGGAGATCTGTGACCTTGACTCCAGATAACCTGTAAAGCTCCTCGACTGACCCAACGACAACCACCTGAATAGAACAGTTAATCCAAACATTACCTTTCATCACAGGAGAGGTACAGAAATCATGATAGCTATGGATCTTGATGTTAGCACATGTACACACCAAGGCTCTAGCCAGCACCCATTTTTCCGTCAATTACCGGAAAATTGCGGCGCCTGACGGAAAAATTTTGAAACCAATCCGTCAACCTTGACAGACAAAATCAACAAAAATCTTGGCTAAAAATATAAAAACATCCGAAGGACCACCGACAACCACTCTAAACCCCTTGATTTACCTCTCAAAATGCGGGAAATTGCATTTTTGAAGGCTTGAAAATCCAAAATTTCCCTGGGGATCGGAGCATGCCCCCGGACCCCCCTAGATTGCGCTCGTGTCGCGCCTACTGCGCTCCTCCCCCCAAATCCAATCACAAACCTGGGCTGACAGAAAAACATTTCGAGCTGGCTAGAGGCCTGGTACACACATTCACACATTTGACAAAACAACTCTTAGACTAGTTTTACATTTCTCATTCCTACTTTAGGCTGTAGTCTTTGCCATTTTGAACTATTGTGACTTTGTCTGACCTCCTCGTAGTCATCGCTGACCCAGAGTGGGATCGGGGTGCCCCAGTAACGGTTGCGAGAGATGGCCCAGTCATGAGCATCACGGAGCCAGTTGGCAAATCGCTTCTCCTTCACAAATGCCGGTACCCTAAAAAAGAAGTCACCAAAAAGGTGGTACATTTATAACCTGGGTGCTATCCTTGTGAGTAGTTCTGTGTACCGGTTTGCTGGACTCAGTTCCGGACTTGTAAAAATGTTTAGGTTCAAGTCCCAAAAAACCTGAATTGCGGGAACCAGTTCAGGACTTGGTTGGAAAAAAAACATGTCACATATCCCTTTTCGTTCGAACCACATAAAACCTTCCATAGATCACAAAATCTGTGCTGTAAAATGAAGAAAACATTGCCATTGGGCATTGTCAAGTGTCGGCCTCCATGTTATGTGGCCACAGTTTTGCCCAGACAACATTGCAAGCTTGCCAACATGCAATTTTGTATATACTGTGGGTTTAGGTCCGGACTTACAAGTCCGGAACTGAACCTAAACCTGTGGACTTGAATCCGTACCTGAACCTAAACGTGGGTTTAGGTACACAGCACTACTTGTGAGTTTATCAGGGCTGCCATACTCACCCCTAGGATGGTAAGTATGGGAGCCCTGGTAAACTAAGTTAAATGGCACCCAGGCTATAGTATAAGAAAGACTAAAATTAAAAAGTACATCATTCAGACACACAGTTTCATTTTTGTATGTGCCTTAAGAAAGCATGTCAAAATATATAATGGGCATGTGAAGCTTTATTGTTTCTCTCACCCAAGGACAAAACACCAAAGGAAAATAAATGTGGGGTAAGTCTACCATATACAGTGTCAAGGACAGAACACCAAGGGCCCATGTAAGGAAACATATATTGGAGAGATTGAAAGATCACTTAAGGCTAGGTTCTTAGAACACAAACGACCTAGCTGGACCACTTCGGAAGTCTCACAACATATACAACATGTACCGCCTGGACATTCGGTCTCACATTTGGACAAAGTGAGAATCTTGGACTCTGAGCCAGACTTTTTTGCACGAGGTGTTAAAGAAGCCATCTACATCAGGGCATTACAACCGTCCCTCAACAGAGACGGGGGGCGCCACAGACTTTCTGCAACTTACGATCCACTGGTCACGGAGTCACGTGTGTCATCTGCATAACGTGACATCACAGAAGCAGTGGATTGCTCATTCCTTGACAAAGACTGGAGTTGTACAAGTCAGTCGAAAATTTGGGTAAGTCCAATTTCTTGTGTTGGAAATTACACATAACTCCCTTGTAAACCTTACCAGTAACACTGACTGTTGTTGTCCAGTAGTTGCTCAACAAGGGGCTCGACACGCACAAACCAACCAGGCACTGCCTTGTAGATGAGTGGAGTTTCTGAACGCCAACAGAAAGGGTAGCTATGCACATAAGTCCCCTGGTTCACTAGTCGGCCATGTTGTTTCAGCCATTGGATGATGTTCTTGTCAGCTTCCTGATGAAAGAAAATAAAATCTAGAATTTACCCTACATTTGTGGATATTCATGCCCGTAGCTAGGGGGGTTCGGAAAAAAACCCACACATATGCTCAAAGGTCCACTTTATATCTAAAGGTCCAAGATTTTTCTTTAATTGGTGGACTGATTTGTATCACCAGCGGGACTGGAATCCTATTTGTCTCTGATTTTCCCTTTGAAATCCTCTCAAAAACGCAGGAAATGCCATTTTAGAAGGTTCAATTTTCAAAAATTGCCCCCCCTGGGAAGCTCGCCCCTACGTCGCTCCTTGGTCCCTTGGACAGTAGGAAGAACTCCCCCAAGCAAAATCCTGGCTACGGGAATGATATTCCTAAGTAAATATATTCTACTATATTGCCTATTGCATGCAAGGAGAAGTATTTACCTCTAAGAGACTTTTTATGTTTACCTTTACAGATGGAAAGCTGTTTCTTCTTCTTCTCCAAACAAAAAAGGTCAATGACCTGAACCAGACATCTGTCACCATGGTAAATGGTGTTTTAGCAGACACCCTGTGGTGTTGGATTACATTATATTGCAAGTGGGAGGGGCTGGTCATCATATGTGTTTGAGAAAGAATGAACAGAGCAGTAGTTTGTTAGGCTAGACCGTGTGATGGTAGTTTCCATTTATCAACTCATAGGTGGCAAGGTGGTCTTGTGGTTAGGGTTGTTGACTCAGAATCTGAAGGTTCTGGGTTCGAATCCCTGGCAGACCCCACTGTTGCACCCTTGGGAAAGGCACTTATTTCCTCACTCGACTCGACGTGAAAATGAGTACCTCGCTTCGGTTAGGGACGTCCTCTCGGATGGGACGTAAAGCCGGAGGCCCCGTGTTTGAGGAGAGCCACACATCGAGCATGTTAAAGATCCCACCGCACTTATCCTTCCCAGTGTGAGTGGTTCAAACCTTACAGTCCGGTCTTACGCAGCTTGTACTTACTGTACAAAACTGGTGTGTTACCGGTTTACCGGTTATGCGAAACAAACAAAACAAAAACTCTTACCTTGACATACTGCCCCTGGAAGTCGGTAACTTCCTCGGTGAAGCAGCCACTGGCATCTACAGGGCAGACTACCGAGCCATCTCGAGAGATGACACCATTGGCCAGGCAAACTCTGTAATCATCCTACAGAAGAGAGGGATTTGCTGCTATTGGTTAATTTGGTTTGATCTGGCTTGATTTCATTATGGCTAGAAGCACTCACAACTTGCTAAAACAAGAAATGAAGACCATAGCATGTCCAGGACAAAAGATACAAAAACTGGAAGTTCAGCTGCAGTACCAAGGTCAGCCACCAGGTACATGTACAACAAGGATTCACCATCAGTGGTGACCCTCATGCATTCCTTGGGACAATGAGGTCATAATCTGAACCTTTTTCCCCTGGCTGAACAGTACACAAAATTAAAGATGGCACCAAAGGACCCAAAGTGTGGGAGAGAGGCTGGTGCCGCTAGGCTTGGATTTACTTGTAGCACTGTAAATAAAGTGTTGCAGACAATCTGAATCTGATGTACAACGAGTCATAAAACATTGTTGTGCAGATATATCCTAGGCCTGTTTACACAACTAAAAAACCTGTCATTATCTCCATGAAAAATGGAGATATTGTTTTTGGTCTGTCTGTGTGTATGTGTGTCTGTATTTCTGCATATTTGTGGTCAACATAACTTATGAAGGCATTTGATATTTGGTATGTTGGTAGGTCATAGAAAGACAAAGGTCAAGGTCAAATATGGGCCTCCTGGTGGCTGACCTTGGTACTGCAGCTGAACTTGCAGTTTTTGTATCTTTTGTCCTGGACATGCTATGGTCTTCATTTCTTGTTTTAGCTAGTTGTTAGTGCAAGCGGGGCCTAATTTTGCATGATGATTGTTCGTAACAGGCATCCTCACCTCCCCAAAGTACGGCGCCTGATGGACCACTCCAGTACCAGTCTCCGTGGTAACATAACCATCAACAAAGATGCGAAATGCTCCCGACTTCTTGCGCTTTGGGACAGAGATTAGGAAAAAAACATTATTAATACCATCTGAATACCACCACAGAAGTTGTACATGTTGTTACCAAACTTTGAAAAACACATACGAAAGTGTCATTAAACAAGACCAGACTGACTTGATTTCATGTGTGACATTTTTGGTAGAAATCCCATTTTAAAATTTCATCACAAAATCATGGAAATGACTTTTATGGCAAGAAATGGCATCAGTTTTTTAACTGCATGTACTCCCCAAAACCCTCCCAAAACGGCCCACTCTGACTGATTTTGTGGAGGACATTCCTTAAGGGTGCGAAAATCGATCGGCCGACGAGCGCTAAATGACATTTACGGCAGTAGTACGCTCGATGTTTCGTCGAGCATCGCACGAATTTTCGGGATTGCAGGCGATTTTTGGGAGTCGGCCGAAGCTCGCTGACACGTGAAACGTGTTCTTAACATCAGCAACTAGTCGCCCGATTTTTGATGTCATAGATGTATTTCCCAGGCGATCGCCCGAGCCTCGCTCCATGTGACGGGGACGATTTTCAAGCCAAAAATACGCGCGATCCTCGGTCGATCTAAAATCGGGCGACCTTTCGGCAATCAACAAATATGGCCGAAGCTCGTCGACAATGTGACGCAGGCACCTCAAATCTGGTGTGAATGCATGATGAAGAAAACATCACTGAAGATTTTCTCGTTTGTGGTTGTAGATTTGCTCATAGATGGCCTCCTTAGCTCCCCGTTTGTACCACTGTGTTTCTTGGTCAAGAATACATAATTACGTAATAAACATATTACATAAAATGATTTGACATACCTCACTGAAATAAGGGAACAACGGCTTGTAACCCTTCCCAAACAGGGTGGATCCTTTGAACCTGTAACAGGTTTGACAAAGACTGTGTATTAGATATGATTTGTATTAAGCAATACTTGCTTTCAGAATTCAAACTTAATGGAAAACTCTTGCCTGAAGGGAGACACATTTGTAATCATTTAAAGGTAAAAAGTGTCCAGTCCATAGGGCTATCTAATGTTTCTATCAGGGCTCTAGCCAGCACCAGTTTTTCCGTCAATTGCAGGAACTTTGTGGCATGTGACGGAAATTTTTTTAAACCAATCAGTCAACCCTGACAGACAAAATTGACAAAAATCTTGGATAGAAATATAAAAACATCAAAAGGACCACCAAAAACCACTCTCAACCCCATGATTTGCCTCTCAAAATGTGGGAAGATTAAAAATTTGCCCCTGGACCCCCATAGATTGTGAGCACTCTCCCTTTAGGTCCAATCATGAACCTGGGCTAACAGAAAAAAATTTGAGCTGGCTAGAGCCCTGGTTTCTACGTACATTGTTCATAACTGGTGGGCTTGACTTCTTTTTGGAAGGCAGTGGCTAATGAATAGTCCCACGTTTTCAATCAGGGCTCGAAATTAACATTGTCCCAGTGTCAAATGACACTAAATTTTCAGCTCGGGACAATTCAAATTACATTTCGGGACAATTTCGGGGCAACTGGAAAATTCTGAGACTATCCACGTCATTTAGGAACGAAATCCATCCAACCTGCTGTGGGCCGCCGTCAGCCCATAATACTCTGAGAAAAATTTAAATTTGACCAATCAGGGATTCCAAATATCGGGGAGGGGGGCCTCAAAGATGGTGCCGTGCCCATGATATTATAATGTATTTCCCAACATTTACTAATAAAGTGGACTTCAAGTTGTACAAATTCAGTTGTTGTTGTTTTCTTATTGTTGTCATAAATTTTTTCCTGAAAAGCAGGCTGGGACAGTCCATCTTCAGTTCGGGACAATTGAAATCTATGTTCGGGACAATTCTGGGACGATAGTAAAAAAAGTTAATTTCGAGGCCTGTCAATGATAGGTGGCTTTCATTAATGTAGCAGTTTTTTAGGTCTCTTAGAAAGCAAAAACTTGGACAGACTGTGGTAACTGTCTCAAAAAGTTCTTTGACCTCATACCTTTGCCAAATGATCTTAACTTTTAAATTATAAATGTTTCTCATAAACGATAGCTGAATGTATTCTCAGAAGATGCCTATTTCTTTTATTCCTACAGACATCCAAGAACCAAGAAACTAAATTTAGGTGGCCTAAAATACATCTAAGTTCACATGAAAATACCGGTATGTCTTTCTGGAAAGGCCCTACAGCTGAGCACGTCGGCAGAACGTACTGCACCTGCGCGAAACCCGTAATGTACATGTATTGTGCATAGCAATTTGGTAGAACGTCTCATATAAGGTCGTATTAGAGCCTGTATGACAGCCTGTCTGTAGTTTTCAGATGTTGTATAAGAAAATATATCGTCTGCAACAGGCAAAACTTTGGTGCAACGTTGACCAAACATTCAACGAAAAACGTGAAAAATCAGGGTTTTGCGCAGACACAGTACGTTCTGCCGACGTGCTCTCAAGCTGCACACATGTGAAGCAGGTGATTTCAGCTGTAGCACCTGTCTAAGATGGTGTACTCCTCAGGTTTCTTGAACAATGCCTCCAGTCTGGCCTCCATCATGATGTACACTTTATCTGTGGTGTTATCTGTGGGAACATGTCCAAAATTTCACCTTAGCATGAATGTTCATCTGTGTTGGTATACTTCATTATGACGAAAGGCTAAACTTTATCTTCCAACACATAAAGTAATTGGGACTTACCCAAATTTTCGGCTAACTCCGTCAGCCTTGTTCACGGAATGGACCCATCAACTGCAGCTTCCAGGACATGACGTCGGAAACATGTGCCACATACCTGCCAGGTAACCTGTGTCACCCCCCCCCCCCCAACCCCGGCTCTGTTCAGTGTTGGACGGATGGCCCTAATGTACGCAGACTCCTTCACTCCTCTCCCAAAGAAATCAGGCTCTGAGTCCAGAATTTTCCCTTTGTCCAGTGTCCAATTATGATGTTTGTTCGGCTGGCGTAGACTGGTGCCTGGATCTTGTTACCACCTTGCACTGTGCGTCGGCTGCAGTTCACATCATGACCCCCGCATAGCGCTATTAAAAGTGGGTTTTACAAAGGAACGAGCCGACAAACTTGAGCTGATTTCCACATGTTTTGTAGATTGTACCCTCAACCCAAACATATCCAATTTTTGTAGCTTGCTTGTGCAACCTACTATAAATTTTGCAGCGTAGAACCTTCTCATTTTGGGCTCCTTAACTATAGAATTCCCCATAGGGCAAAAACTGTGTACTGCTACCTTTAATGCCTTTAGAACTCCCTAACAATCCCTGCAGGTCTTACCTTTGACCTTGACATAGTCCAGCTGTGGGTTGACACATAAGGACATGTTGCTGGGGAGGGTCCATGGTGTGGTGGTCCAGGCTATCATGCACACGTCAGGGTCTTCATCCAGAGGGAAGTTCACAATCACTGCAATTTACAGAATAAGAGGAATCCAATCAGAGACGGTAGACAGGGGTCGAAATACCCCTCCAACTACCAAGTACCTAATACCAGCCCAGAAAAGAACAAGAAATAGTCATGCCTTCAAGTACCAGAGTTATCAACTAAGGACTGACGTAGTGCTGCATACCTAAACCAATTTTCAGGTTCAGGTCCGGACTCGAGTCCAGAGGTTTAGGTTCAGGTCCGGACTTGCAAGTCCGGACCTAAACCCATGGCATGATGTAAGCAAAGCAACTTGCCTACCTAAGGCCTTGGATTAATTTGAGCTGACTGCTGAACTACAAATGCAATGTATAATATTATAGACCTAATTACTAATATGGGTGTTTCATAATCATGAGTCAATGAATACTGTATTATTATACTCAGTAGTAAACACATATTATTAAGTTACTAGTATTATACAGTGTATAATTTAAGAAAAAATCTTTTTCAGCTTTAATAGTACAATTTTTTTATAGCAACAACAGCAAAGAAGTACTTAATTTCGCCCCAAGAGATAAAATAGCGGTGGAAACGCGGTGCTAGATTTAATTTGTTTCATTATCGGCTCTCTACCGATATATGTAACCCTGCACTAGGCTGCAGTCTCACCAATGTCGCTAGGGGCGTTGCGTATTCCTCGCGTGTTTTTGCGAGATCTAACGTGAGTTCGCGACCATTCAAGATGGCCGCTAATGTTTTCGTCCGTCCCGGCCGATCACTGCCGCTTTTTGGATGAATTTTTGCGTTTATAGGCGCATTAAAGCAACTTGACTACGGACGAAACTTCTCAAGGAACATTTCTCAATGGAAAATGGGTCGTTGTTACCGCAAGCAGACCGGGGCGAGATCAAGCAGGCGGGACCGCGGCACTGTTTATTTCAGAAGCCGCTGGCCGTAAACCCAGCCGCTGTAAAATAACTTGCGCTCCGGGCAACCTGGCTTTCGGAATAAGTCTCGCACAGAAAAAATTACTTGTGCGGCGAGACTGCGAGACCGGGTATTTTAAACACTGGAATGTATGTTAGTGCTATTTTTTTAACAAGTCCAAAACCGGTTCTCAACGTTTCGGTTTTTTTGGACTTGAACCGAAACATTCGGTCCGGTCCTGAACCGGTCCAGCGAACCGGTACGCAGCACTAGACTGACGTGTTCAAAAACTCATTTTTTCCTAGCACTATCGTAGAGTGGAACTCGCTGCCACCAAGTACAGTAGAGGCATCGTCACTAGATAGGTTTAAACAATGTCTAGAGTTAAGACGTCCAAAGGTTAGGTGTAACAGGTCGTTCGGTGTAATGAAGCCAGCTGCTGTCACGCCGTGTGCCTGCGAAGCTGGTGTGTTACCAGTTACTGTAGTGGCAAGGAATTGGACTCAGTAGAGCATGGGGCATTTCAGAATCTAACAAAAAATCTAACAGGCTGTAAAAAGCGATCAGGTGGATCAGGGGTAACAACCTACACAAATTGAAGGAGAGTTAACAGTCTATAGAAAGACAATTTAGGGGAATCATTAGGAGGTAACAACCTAGGGATTTAATCACACTGCTGAAGAAGGGTATGCTTTTATATCTCCCTTGGGCATAAAATCATTTCAGGTGAATCTTGACCTTTATCCCAAGTAAAATACGAATATCCTAATTGATCATACGGTGCACTAGGCTTTCCCTTGGGAATTCAAAAACATGGGAGTCGAGGCCATGGTTTTGAAATGCACCCTGGTTTGCAATGTCCAATTTCTTGCCATATATATATATGTGTTACACCGAAGGGCGATTATACCGGCTATACAGATACAGATACACACAGATACAGAGCATTGGTTCTCTCACCGGCTGGGTCCTGCACGTCCTTGTAGTTCTGGTTGGATTCAAAGTTGGACAGTGGGGTGCTGCAGGCCGTGGAGTACGGCATGACCTTGAACCCTCGGTACACCAGACCCTTGTCGTACAGCTGGCGGAACACCCACCAGATGGACTCCATGAACCATGGGTAAAGTGTCTTGTAGTCACGGTCAAAATCAATCCAGCGGCCGAGGCGTGTTACGATATCCTGGGGGAAATAAGCAGAACTGTTACATCACATGCAGAAAATCCAAACTTAGTAGAATAAGCGGCAACAGTATGGGATCCAATGGTGATTTTTGAAGGTAAAGTTTTTGAGCACAAAAAAAAGTTTGAAATTTGCCAGTGAAAGAAACTGCTTGAGAAAATCAGAAATCAACCTGATAGAATGGAGAAAAGACTCAAGTTGTTACATTTTACAATACAAACCCTTATTCTGATAACCTTTCCATCTACATGTATTTTTGACAAATTCAAGTGATTTTCAAATTAGCCTATTCTCAAGGGACCTAAAAATCATTAGTTTTTCAAAAAAGATTTCAGGTAACAGATGGAAAATCCTATCACATGGTCACACTTTTCTGCCTAACAATTCTTTACTGCATATTGCAGGGGCTTTATTTTTTCATGTGCAAATTATTCACACCCAATTTTTCCACCTGCAGAAAACCCTTTAAAACCTTGATTTTAAAAGCAAAAGCAAGAGACTTATGTTGGTGAAACGGAACGGTCTCTCAAAACTAGATTCTCAGAAAACAAGCGCCCCAGTTCTAGTCTACGTCGGAAGTTTCACAACATATACACATCGAGTCTCTGGGTCACACAGTTACGCTTGACAAGGTGCACATTTTGGATACGGAGCAGGATTACTTTGTGAGGGGAGTGAAGGAGGCAGTCTAGATCAGGGCCCATCAACCCTCTTTGAACCGTGACGGTGGGAGATTCCGTCTTCCCGCCACTTTCGATTCACTCCTGACGTCATCACGCTTCCGACTTCCGGAACGACGTCAGCGAGTGGATCATTCATCTGACGAAGGTTGACGAGGTCGACCGAAAATTCACAGTGCGTTCCCTTCTTGTGTTGGATCAAAGTTAAACTTTACCATTATGAAATCTACCAACACAGATGAGCTTTCATTATAAAAGCTAGAATATCTAAAAGCATCCAAATAGAATCATGTCACCTTCCATTCACCGGCATATCTCATGACGATCCCCCTGCAGGCCTGGTTGTATTTGTCAATGCCCATTTTAGCCACATCTTCAGGACCCTTGATGCCCAGCGTCTTGTCAATTTCATATTCCTGAAACAAATGGAGCACAGATTTTAGAAACTGAATTTGTAACTTTGGAGAAGAGACATTGTTCTTACATCAAACAATATCACATAAAATCTTAATGGCTATGGACAACGTGACTGTAGGGCTTTGAATAGTTTTTCCCAATTACTATAATAGCAATCTGTATAAGTATGTACAGGGCTCCAGACTAACTTTTTGACTTAGGAGCACTGTGCTCCCAACCCAAAACATTTGGGCGCACCAGCAAAAATCTAGGCCACCCGTGTTTCGAACGAACATTTAGTATAGAACCGGCGTTCTTCCCCTTGCGACGCCACCTAGCGGCCGCCCGGTACTGCAGGTAAAATCAGCTGAGCCATTCTGACGTCAGCAAACCTTTGACCACCGGAAATGATTACCAAATGGTCACATAGCGCGGTTTGCTGCAGGAATCAACATGGCGATAGTTTCCCACGCACTAAACTACAGTCCTAAGCCCGTCAAAACGCAGTTTTACCGAGTAAACCGACCGATTTAAGAAGATCATCGACTTTGGCCGTTCTAAGGAGCTCTCAAGGGGAGGTAAGTGTTTTTTTAAGTTTCTGCACGGCAGTGGGTTTTCACATTTTGCACTGATGTTGTTTTCGTAACACGATATGTGTCTCTACGTGGTGCAATAGGTCCCGGTTATGTGACAATTTTTTTTATCGCATTTACAAGGCCTCAAACATGTGGTGTTTTGATGCAAATTCGAACACGCTCGAGTGAATCGGAGCTCAAAAGTAGCGGTGCAGTAGCTCGTTCAACCCTTTTCTGGGGTGTCTGCCTCAAATACCCGCTTTTAGACTGTCACACGCATGGGAATTATCGTTGTATTATGTCTATTTTTCCAGTAATTCACCGTGTTAGCATCGGCAGCGCAAGTAAGACGGCGCAAGTTCTATTCCCCCCTCCCCACTTTCCAAAACGATCGAGTGTATCGGAGCTCAAAAGTAGCGGTGCAGTAGCTCGTTCACCCCGTTTGGGGTGTCTGCCTCAAATACTCGCTTTTACTAAAGTTTTAGACCGTCACAAGCATGGAAATTATAGTTGTATGATGTGTATTTTTCCAGTAATTCACCGTGTTAGTATCGGCAGTGCATGTTATGAAAGTGCATGTTATGACAGTGCATGTTATGACAGTGCATGTTATGTTCCCCCCTCCCCACTACATAGCAACAAGCTGTATTTATTCCTTCTTTGAATTATTTGCTAGTGTGGTATCCAGGAGAAGAATGCTGTGATCAACACAAAACAGCCCAGGGTGTCCAGGGTGTAAACTGTAAGTATTGATTTTTAATATTGCTGGAAAACACCTTTTTTTTTTATCTAGAACTATCTATCTACAACAGAGGAATATGTTCCTACATACTGGAAATAGACATACTGTTTGTTATCTGTACTAGTAAATTTTGAATTAAAAAGTAGCATAACCTATCACTGGTGTATCTTTGAAACATCTTATTTACTCAGTAGTACAACTAGTCACATGTTTTCACTTCATGACATACAGGGTAGCTATATACAAATTTAACATGTTCCTTCATCGCTGACATACATAATGTAAGGTTAACAGTCAGTTAGAGACGTGCAGCTTTGGAGTAAAGTATCATCAAAAACATTTTGTCCCACGCAATAAATAAAGTACATGTAAACTACTAGTATACACATGTACAAAGCTTTCAACCATACATCCAAAATGACCAGAGGTTGGTACATTGACAAACTCGCAAAGTGCAAATAATGCACAAAAAGGATGAGGTAATACAGGGATTTTTTTTGCTGAGGCAAGCTTTCATTTGAAGGTCTAACAATTTTGCTTGGCAAATACATTTTTGAATAGTGACACTCATGATCACAATAAATTGACCGTAAACAGGTAACCTTGTGTTACCCGTGTTATATCAACAATGGAAAATGGCACTAGAATTCCATGGTTCAAATTGTATGGAATATGACGATGTATGCAATCATGAACAGAAGAAATCATTGAGATTTCTTATTTCAAACACTATACAGGTACTAGGTATACAAATGTACAATTGCTATGTTATCATTGTTTTCTATTTCAAATGTTAAACACTAAACAGGTAAACTACTACAAATGTACTATTTCTATGCTATCACTTCCTTCGTTTTGGTGCTGGGACCCCCCCTTTTAGTGATGGGCAAACCTGTAGGAGGTGCCTCTCAAGTGTGGACTGGAGCCTACTAACAGGGTTGGGAATACTGCCAGTGCTTCCCCTGATGATGTTATTGAATACAGAATGGATCCCCTCGATGCCTTGTTCTCCATGGAAACCTAGTCCCATTTTCCACTTCCGCATCCAGGGTACAACATGCTCTTCAAGCATGTGCATCTTGACTGTTATAGAGGCCGTAGGAAACATCTCCCTGAACGCACCCATGAAGTGGCTGATGTCCCTCTCTGCAGTGTAAAAGAAGAAAATTTAATTAGTCACATGTTGGATATTTCTATGATTGTCATGGTTAACATTTTTCCTCCTTTAAATCTGTTTTCAGGTTTTTCTGCAGATAACTTGCAGACAATGTTGACTCAAGTGCTGAAAAACTTAAAGGTATTTTAGTGCTTCTTTGCTTGAAGGTGCAGAAATTGTGAGGAGCAATGTACCCTGCATTAGAGCTGTCTTTTCGTCTATCTCTTTCTTCTTTTCTGTGCATATTATATATATCATCATATTTCTATACATATATTCAAGACAGCTCAAAATAACTTATGTAAATAATTTTAATGTTGATATTGATAATGTCTCTCACCCAGCACAGAAATGTCCTCTTCCGACACCGCTTTACCATGTGCATACCCTTTATAGCACTTCCCAAACAGTAGTAGGATCTTCTCATACTTCTGCTGAATGTTGCTCGCTCTTCCGATGATGCTTAACGGAAACGCCTCAAACTCCGTCACAAAGTCTTGTGCAGCAGTTCTCGCCACAGCTGTCAGGGCCTTGATAGATTCTTCCTGTATAAGTGTAAGATTTGTTAGTGAGCTTTTGAGGAGACACTCCAAGACAGCCATGTTATATGTACATATTAAAGTATGTATATATAATATTCTTACACAGGAAATAATTCAGTGTCTAGTTAACATGACATACCTTTAGCATTATTTCCACGTGATTCCCCACAAATGCTGCCCCATGGTAAGCTTGCCTCCTCACGTTGTGTTCTTGGAGAACCCTCTCCAGCAGACTTGCAAGGGGCCCATTCCTTGTTGTTATGTGTCCTTTCTCTTTGATCTTTGCTGACTTTTGTTCCTAATGAAACATGAAAGATGTTTATAAAGTTATTATTGTAATGTTTAGAGAATAAAACAGGTGTGAAGTAGCAAAACAATTGATTTTTAGTGGATCATGCCCTGCCATATTGATATTCTTTCAAACATTTAATAAAAGAAAAAAAGAGATAAGACAGTTATTTTCATTTGGTTCATAAATTATAATATTTCATGCAGGTAATGCTTAAAAGAGAATGTGCAAAATTCACCAGTTTTTGCCTGTCTGCCATGAGCCGTTCAACTTCCTCTGAGATTTCAGTGATGTTTTCCATGTCACAGTCTGTTTGTAGTAGGGCCCATGCCAAGTAGTTCTCTTTCTGCAGGATCTCTTCACTAATGTCCTCCACTTGATCATCAATCTGGCGTGCTTCTTCTACAGCCTCCACGTAACGAGTAAGGCCATGAAGGTGGTGGTGGTGTAGAACCTGGGCCTCATCTGTTTCCTCATCTGGGAGGACTCGATTTACCAGGTGAGTCGCCACGATCTTGTCCAGGTCATTCAGGTCCTTCTCAAGCATGACGTAGATCTTGTGAAAGATTCCCAGACTCAGGTGGAGACCTGGTATGCACACCTGTTTGAAACATATCAATAATTTCAATATATGGTTTACAATCCAGCAAAGGGATGGTGATGACTGGTCCTTCACTTAAACATCAGGAGGAAGGTAACATAATCAAATAATGTTTATTATTATGTGTCTGTGTTCATATAATAGGAAAGCTATTATTGTTTTTATCGTAAGATATATATTGAGGCACACTGACCTGGTCAAGGGGGATGTTCAACATGGCCGGGGCCACCACATTTTTGAAGTACTTTGCAAACTTCAGCCTTCCCTTGCCATTTCTCATGAAGTTGGCGTACTGAATGGCCATCCTGGTCAGGTCTCGTGCAGGGAAATCCATCAGTCCTCGCTCATCTTTTTCCAGAACCATGCTTTCCTTTCTGATCTCGCACCATAGGCATGGTCGGGTTCCTGTGCAGTCATATATTGTAGTGAATGCTTTATGATCCTGTCAACTTAGTTTAGTTCAACCTAAGCTCATAGGGATTTGATAATGCAGTAGGGAGAAAATGGAGTGTACTTGTTAGGTAGCTTTTAGGGAAATAAGTAACACAGACCAAAAATCAATTAGGCACATACCACATGCTCCAGAAATGCCATACCAACTTGAAAGTAGGGCATAGTCAGCAGCTGCAAATATACGAAGCTGAACGTCTCTGCCATCTGGTAACCTGAACGAAAGAAGAAAGATTGTTGACATTGACCCTTGAACTTCCCACTGAGTCATACATTTATTCCTACATCCATCTTTTATGTTCATCTTTCATACCGGGAAGTCACACTTTAAACTGTACCTACCAGAGTGGTATTAAATGTGTACTTCCTACTATTTCTTGCAGCTGTTTGTTTTTGCACACAGAGTGTGGCCTTTCAGACTTAACTCCAATAGTGGCACATATTTGAAAATATCTGTGTAATTTGGTAGGTAGCAGTATAGTGCCCAGGTTATGTTGACATCCCTGTTGACATATAAGATGCTTACCTACATTGTCTCCCTTGCAGCTCATCAATCTCCTTGGAAAACCTGCCCATGCCTGTGGCCAGGTTCTCCCTGGAGTCCTTGGCATTGAAGATGTTGAAGACTACAGTGTTGGTCCTGGAGTTTGGACTCTCCTTGTTGAGCACCTGGAACGCCATCTTAAAACTCCCGCCACCATGGTCTCCAAGGATCTTAATCCACAGCTCACCAGCAGGAATTACTCCCTCATGCCATGTGAGCTTCCTACACAAATATGTACATATAGAATGTTTCTGAATTTATTGTGTTACTAGTACAAGTATAAATGATTATACTAATCAATAAACTGACAATGTGCATAATTAGGAATACTGGAAGCAAAACTTTTTGTATACATCAACTCTTTATAATAATAATAATAATAGAGTATGAAATATTATGATGATGGAATATTGTAACAGTTATGTATTGAGCTCCAGACAAACCAGGTAGAGTGGGACTTCAAGTAAAATCAGTAAAGGAACCTATTACAAGAGCATGGAACTGTGAATGACAAGCTAGCATGACCTACCCTTCTTCAGCATTCCGTCTTACAATAGCATCAACTGTTGCTCTGAGGGAGTTGACCGCAGCTGCTGGGAGGAGTTTGACTGTGTGGCCACCATCACCATCTCTAGCTGTGAAGGGTAGCAGTTGACACCACACGCCATGCTCTTCAAGGAGTGACTTGGTGATCTGTCGAGATGTCCTTTCGGACTCCAAGGTGATGTTATACTCCTTCAGCCACCTTGAAAAAAGGAAATACTTGTACATTAACAACACTCAGTGCTGTTGCTAGTTCTGTAATAATTGAAGACAGAATAAGTGTGATATTCCCTCCAGTCTGTTTCTTCACAAAAAAAAACAACAAAAAACAAGAAGATAGTACAGTACAGTGTATGGGTGCCAGGGGCTGCATTGTAAGAAGCTTATATTTGGTGGGCTAGATGGCAAGGGTCAGGCCCAGTGTCATGTCTTTTAACTGACCATACTTGATATTTTGATGAGTTTAAGAGCTAAAAGTAACATACCTCTTTAATTCCCTTGTCTGCCTGTAGGTCATGTTCAAGTCCACCTTTGCAGCCAACAAGTGGCCATCAGGAATCCGGATCTGATCCAGGGAAACTGACTTCAGCAGATCCTGCAGCTCGTCTCGGGGAACCAGCCGAAGCTCACGAGCCAACTGCAGCCCTGTGTCCCCTCCACTTGTCACCTGTCGGAGGGCCTGCAGCTCATGGGCTCTGCGCCGTGCTGTTGTTGGTGTGACATCTGTGGTGGCCTTCCTTGCCTTAGTCACTTTGCACAATGTGATGGGCTGCACAATGTACAAAAAACAAAAACATAAATGCCATATAATGGACTGTACATGTACTAGGAATAAATTTTCTCGAATTATAGTCTCATAACTTTCATACTTCTATAATGATACACCTATAATAAAGGAACAGTTTACTAAATTAAATCAATTCTGATGTCATATATTCAGCAGATTTATGTAAAACTTTTAAGTGCCATTATCTTTTTAACATCCTTGTTTTTTGCATCAATACAGAAAAATGATGAAGAAAATATTTTTAAAAATGCTGTTGAATGTATGTGGAACTGGTAATTTGTAACTCATGGCAGAAGTGATGGATAATGAACTGTGATTCTACAGGATGCAATGTTAATGAAGAAAATTTAAAAAAAAATGCTGTTGAATATATGTGCAGCATGAGTAGATGAAACTAGTCATTTATAATTAATTACTCATGTTAGAAGTGATGGATAATGCACTGTGATTCTAAAAGATGCAGACAAAATTACCTGTCCTCCAGTTGTGCACTTGATTGTTGTCTTGTCTGTTGAGGTAGCCATCTTTCGTCGGATTAAAGGCGTTAGAAGGTTCTCCTCCCATTGACTTAGTGGTGCTGTCTTTGACTGTGACACAATCTGTGCGACCACTCTTATTGCATCGTTTGTGTTGACTGCTAGATCTGTGTCACAGGTGTCATTATTGCCACTGACAGTGGTGTTACAAGAGTCATTATTGTCACTGACAGTGGTATTACAAGACTCATTGTTTGGGCAGACAGTGGTGTTACAGGTAACACTGTGACATAAAGTGGTGGTGTCACAGGAGACACTACTCTGACAGAGGGTGGTGGTGTCACAGGTAAGGCTCTCCCCATGCCTTTCTTTTGGCCTCCCAGCCCGACTCTTTGCCTTACTAGGCCTACCGCCTTTCTTGGATCTCTGAAAGTTCTCACAGATGGTACAGTTCTCACTGTGATTTACCCAAGATGTTCTCCTTCCACAGCCATGATACCTTGGTTTCTTGAGCTTGGCCCTGCACTTCGTACATAGGAAAGGGGGGTGCCGGTACGATTTATCGGTCTCAATGTTGATGAGAAACGTGTGCTTCAAATCCTCTGCAAAGTCCTTACATGACAGTAGTTTGTACCCTCGTCTCCTTTCTTCATATGTTTGCACACTGAAACCGCACACTCGACATAAATGTCTTAGTCTGTCCACGTGTGTCGCCAGGGTCGCCTGGGCCATCGTAACTTCCGGGTTTCCCCGGGGCAACTCCCCTGGCCACGCCCCCCACAACTAGCGTCCTTTACACTCTTAAAAAATTTGTCACATAGAACAGACCTATACTAAGTTGAAAACAAACACTTTACCTAGCTAAAACACGTTCCGGAATTTTTTAGAAAACCCACTGAGTGAAGAAACTTGACGATCTCTGGGAGCTGCAACTTAGAGCGGCTTACGTAATACGCACGGAAGAAAGAAACTACGCGTATCATCCGATATCGGCAAACGACTGTTTATTGGTATGAAAACTGTATGCAATCGTCAGTTAACTGCACAAAATATGAAGGTACACAATATACCTAGGTGTAGCAATGAAAAAACGGAAGAGTCAGACGAATTTTATTGCATAAATCCAGCTTTATTTTTCACATTCAGCAAATTTTCCGATGTGCCGGTCGGCCGCCATTATGACGCTCACCATAGCAACGGTACTCTCGTTTGTCTCGCGCGCAAGATCTCGCGCTAGGCGAGATTTCAACTAAATGTTTGATTTCGGCGTTCCAGAACAGGGGTGAGGCGCACCACCAGAAAAAAAATCCTATTGACGTAATTTGCAGGACTTTGCACAAAATGTTGAATACTGTGTTCAGGGTACTACACTGCCGGCAAAGGTAAAATAATACTTGCTGCGATTTGCATGTACAAGTGTATAGAGAAATGTAACCTTTTATTTACTTCAATGTTCATGAGAAAATTGGGTGAAATAGAGATACCAAGAAGATACCGTAATTATAAAGCTGCCGAAAAATATTACTCTCATTTCCCAAATAAATCAAACATACCCTCCGGAATAAAAGTACCCTCAGAAAAACTTCAAAATCTAATAAACATACCCCCCCCCCCCCGAATAAATGTACCCCCCGGAAAATGACCAACAACGTTCATTTTAAAATGCTCTTACATGCCATTGAGGTGTTTGTCACTTGCAGTCTAATCTATATCTGCTGGACCTAAACCAATGTCATACATTTTACATGCGATTTGAAGAACACATGCAAAATTACTATATATTAATACAGAGTCATGGTAAACAACATTTATACAGTTGTATAAAATTTAAAAAAAGAAAAACTATTTTTTAGCCTGGTACAATTTTTATTTAGAAATAGCAAAGAAGTAATTAATTTTGGCCAAGAGATCAAATAGAGGCGCAAACGCGGTGCTAGATTTAATTTGTTTCATTATCGGCTCTCTACCGATGTCTGTAACTCTGCAGTGCTCACAAATGTCGCTAGAGGGCGTTGCATATTCTCTAAATAAAATCCAAGATGGCCGCTATTGTTTACATCTCGGCCAATAACTACCGCGAGTTTTGGATAAATTTTTGCGTTTATACGCACATTAAAACAAGTTGACTACGGATGAAACTTCTCTATGAACATTTCCTAATGAAAAATGGGTCATTGTTACCACAAAGTTTGTAGCTTTACATGGGTTTGGAAGCCCTTACTTTGACAAATGATTTACGTAACTTGATTTTTTTCCAGGAGCACCGTGCGCCTGTGATTTCAAATCTAGTCGCATTCTCAAAATTCTGGGCGCATATGCGCCTAAAACAGGCGCAGTCACGAGCGCTGATGTATCAAAAACATCCTAGAAATACCAAAGCTACTGATCTTGCTAAGGTAGTAGGTTTGTAAGATTTTATTCATTAAAAAACACATAGCTGCCATGCATAGGCTGAATTGCGTGTTTCTGTACAATGGTGATTTTAAGAAAGTACGCTACTTGTCTATTTTATACTTGAACACAATTAAAATTAATGATAATTAAAAACAGGCTAGCCATGTACTGTATATACAAGCTTAAACATTCTTCCAAGGTAGACAGGTGACAAGAAGCGCATGACAAAAGGATTGGCAATCCGTAATACATCATATGGATAGTTGACTAAATTAGCTATGTTGCTGGAGACTGGTTATACAGGGATATTGTGTGATACAAGAAAGATCCTCTTAAATGTTCAGTTCTGCAAACAGGCAGTGTGAGCTGATCAGAGTTTCTTAGAGTTCTACCGGTCTGCTGTTTTCTCTCACCTGGGACCATGTGATGCAGTGGATGGTCACTGGAACGCATCTGGTGGAGAAGTGCTACTACTGCGTTTTCACGTTTAAGTTATCGTAGTTATATTTCTCATTTCCGTAAATTTCCTTTTCATTAAAGTGTGTTAATTAAGTTACAAATAGGAAGGAGGAGGGCCCTGTATAAGCCCTTAGGGCTTCCCGCCCCCTCCTGCACATAGTATTTGTCTTGTGTAAATTTCTTACTTTTTATTTCAAAGTTTGTGCAAATAAATAAACAAACAAACAAACAAACGTCTGGACTGGAGAGTGGGCAGGGGGGTTGCCGACAGTAGGACAGGCAGAATCTTTGCCTTTGTACTTGACATAATACAGCCCTTGTAGCACGTCGGCAGAACGTACTGCGCCTGCGCAAAACCCTGCTTTTCACGGTTTTCGTTGGATGTTTGGTCAACGTTGCATCAAAATTTTGCCTGTTGCAGACGAGATCTTTTCCTATACAACATCTGAAAACTACAGACAGGCTGTCAACCTTATATGCTGTAATACAACTTTATATGAGACGTTCTGCCAAAGTGCTATGCACAATACATTACGGGTTTTGCGCAGGTGCAGTACGTTCTGCCGGCATGCCAGCCATTGTACTTGACCTAATAATCAATCCACAAGGACAACTACTCACCACTGGCAGTCCATGGCAGTCCCATCCAAACCTCCTCTCCACATGGAAGCCACTTTGATGGGCCCATCTGGTCACGATGTCCTTAATAGTACCCGCCAGGATGTGGCCGTAGTGGGGCAGGCCGGTTGCGAAGGGAGGTCCATCGTAGAAGGAGTACCTGGGGAGAAGACTGGAGCTTAGGCCCACGGATTTACACGGGGCAAAAAAATCATTTGTCCTGGCACATTCAACACGTGGGGCCGCGCGGCGCTACAGCGGCGCGTGTCGTAGGACAGATTTTTTTAGCGTATAAACAGGCCCGCCACCGCCGCGTGACGCCGTGCAGCGGTTTTCGTGTAGGGTGTGCCACACAAATATCACCACGCGTCAGTGGCGGGCCTAGCCTGTTTATACACTAAAAAATCTGTCCCACGACGCGTTGAATGTCCCAGGACAAATGATTTTTTTTGCCCCGTGTAAATTGGGCCTTAGACATGACTTTTCTATACCTGTATGATGACGAAGTCTTTTTGGCGACACCTCTGGGGCTAGTCTGTTATTATATAATATCCGACAAGCGATCACAGAATTAAGAATAAGTTGTCGTAAACTAAACATAGAATCTTGAAATCCTGACAGCAATGTTGTTATCCTGACACATTTCCAGATTTCAGAGACAATGCATTCCTGATATGTTCCCATCTGACACCCGACCTTCCCGTGCACTGTGGACACTCGACTCTTACCTCAGCGTGTGAAATACTAGGTTTCCCAGTTGCGATGTGCAACCATATTTTGCTTGATGCAACCTATTTCTACACCCAGGTAGCCCAGTGCACTACCTAAATTTTGTGGTAAGGATGCCCCTTTCTTCCATTGGGAACTGTTTATTGAGAAGTTCCCATGGAAGAGCTCATCACTTCAAGTAAGGGGAAACAACTCTGTGTCAGAAATGTATATATGCACATTGCATTCTAACAAAGTTAATCATAATGTTGAAGAGTTTAAATTTGGGGCAACCTGGAATTTTGATGGGCAGCCTAGCTTTCATCCTAGGTTGCCACTGGGCAACCTGGCTCATAAAAAGTATTTCGTACACTGTACCTGGGCTTTCCCTTGGACTGTTTAAGTGATGTCTGAAAAGCGTTCAGTTGTTTCCAGAGCCTCATCACCTCCTCTTCAGCACGAGGAAAATCCATCCTCTCAGGCACCGGTTCCACCATGGTTGTAGGCTAAAAAAGAAGGATGGTGGGTCACATGACTGTGATGCTGATCCAGGACAGCACATCGGCAGAACGTACTGCCCCTGCGCAAAACCCTGATTTTTCACGTTTTTCGTTGGATGTTTGGTTGACGTTGCATCCAAATTTTGTCTGTTGCAGACGATATCTTTTCCTATACAACATCTGAAAACTACAGACAGGCTGTCAACCTTATATGCTCTAATACAACCTTACATGAGACGTTCTGCCAAAGTGATATGACTCCTTTGCAGGCATTTCAGGTGTGGTCAGCGTTTTTTTTGGGGGGGGGGGCTGGTCGCTGATTTGTACTTTTTTCGAATTTCCACCATTTTCTGATTGGCCAAGTGTTCTAATCACACACATTCCAGGGAAGGCAGTCAGAAGCGTGTGCAATCAGAAAATTTGGCCAATGAGAAAATAGTGCAAATTAGATAAAAGTGCAAATAAGCTTCATATTAACCAATTTACAAACAGCAAGCGAATTAACATTACCTGCACCTGCAACAGGACGTGTACTAAACATGAGTAACACCTTTTTCATGACCCTTCACAAATTCGCTACAGCAGCAGTTTTCTTGCACAGCAGCCCTAACAGCTCTCCAACCCTTCTAAAGAAGGTTTCTCTGTTATGTGATACCAAGGGATTTCAAGACATGTTCACGAGTACAATTTAGCTCCATCATATACAGAACTTAACAGAAGTTATGTGAGCTTCACTGATATCCATTTTACAGCTGAGCACCACCAAACTTAGCGCAAAGCGTAGAGACTCTGTAGTAGAGTTAAAAATAATTTCATATTTCCAGCGGGCAGGCAGCGTTCGCCCTCCCCCATATACAGCTACACGACTGGGGCCCCGTAGCCTAGAAACAAACGCTGCCTGTCCGCTAGAAAGTCTACGCAGGAGGCTAGCCTACACACAAGAAGGTTCAAATCTGAAAATTTTGAACCTCCTCGCTACACCATCAGACTGCACCAGAACAGATTCCACATGGTTTTTACCTTCGTATCCAGAAGTTGTCAGCCGAGTTGAAGTTGTGCGCGTTCAATCTTGGCTACAGAAACTGCACGGACACAAACTAAGGATCCTGTCTATGATCACTTGTAGCTCCTGGTGAAAATATGTTGAAACACCACTTTATTATTGCAAAAGAACCGGGATTCAGGCCACATGTACCTACCTACCTCCGTGTCAAAGTGCATGGGCTATTCTATTATTTAGCGTGGGGTACATGTGAGTAGTTTATTTAGCACCTTTCAAGTTTATTTGCTTGTATGCGAACTTGTAGAGTGTAAGCTCATTAAATATTGTTGATTTATTTATAAAAACCGGTACAGAACAGTAACTGCACCACACAGTATGCTACCAAATAACTTGCATTTCTGCCATGCGACCCTAATTCAAACATAAACCGCTCCGATTCGCCTGTTCTCGTTTCTTCTCGCGAGATCATTAGGGCTTCTTCTTCAATATTACATAGTTTAGAGGGATTATTGTTTGTGTTCCGTGTTTTATTTTTTCATAATTATACTCTTCGTAAAAAGTGATACCTCTGTCTAGATAAGAAGCCTTCCTTTCTTTGCTTTGTAAAGAACTGCAGTACTAACTCTCGCCGCAACGCGACCTACTTTACATATCAAGCGTAAATGCCCCTCGGTGATTGGTTAACTATTTTTGGGCAGTGAGTAATCAGCTGTTAATTGGCGGGAACGATTTCGCAACGTCGTCCTACGTTGAGGAAACGTCGGACTACATTGTTTGCCCAAGCGCGTCTCCAAAACAGTTCATTCAACGTGTAGACGACGCACGACGGAGAACGTTTTCCTGTGTACTAATACAGTAACGCTTTCAACAAATGTGCAGCAACAAGATGCAGTCACTAATACGGAGAAAACGTATTCGCAGGGGAAAGAAGAAGAGATCCACCCCGCTGGCGGCACCACGATTCCCTCGGCGGAAGACTGAAGGATCGCCGTTGGCGTGTAGAGCTAACCGCCATCGCTTCAGCCGGCAACCGTGCCTTCGACCGTGTCACAGTGTGCGTGCTCCGGCCAATACCACTCAGTTCTTGATGGGCGACCGTTTCTGTTCTTCAACTGACACTTTGGAAAGCTCCAGATTTCTCGAGCAGTGTTCCCCGGCGTCACACGCTCTCAACAGAAGAACCCCCAGCCCCGCCAGGGACCCAGAACACATCGACTTCATCTACCAGTCGCCGGACGACGACGACGCCAGACAAACTTTCATGGAACAAGACTTTACCGAGGTATACGACACTTTTCTGTGCAGTTTTAACCAACCAGACTTTGCCGAAGAACTTGAAGCCTTTGACGGGCGTCCGTCCCACACACTACCGCCAAGAAGAAACGACGAAGACGATATTTGCTACTATCCGGCACCAGAAGATCAGGAACTTTCTGTAGCTTTCATGGTGAAGGACTTTGAAGACATGTGTGAGGAGATATATACCGATAACATGTACGTGAAATCAACATTCCTACTGATGTGCAACGGTGGAGAAATGGACACGAAATCCCGCAGTTTGGAGCAGGCATTGAGAAGAGTTGGACTGTTGGGAGAGTGCAGAGGCGAAGCAGAACACTGAGACGTGTTGGCATGTCGAGACATGACGAAACATCCAAGATGGCGACGAAAAGACTAGAGGACGAAGTCACGAACGGACTAGGGGACGAAAAGTCTGGTAACCAATAGATGTGGCAAGTGTATGAGCCCTGTTGTTGTTTGGTTTATATAGTACGTACACTTGCTCTCAGGTCTGTTTCTCTTCCCACAGGTACCAGACTTGAGGCCAGGGGACAGATATGGTTGTCATGGTGACCAAACCACACCCTGGTTCACCCATCCAACCCCACCAAGGCTTGTCTCAGGTAAATATCACATGTGGTCTGGTTGGAAATTTGATACATTGGCAACATGTAAATATATTTCCCTTTTTTTAGTTTTTCCGCAGTTTTGTAATCCACACTACAAAATTTGACATACTGTGCCAGTAACATTAGATTAACATAGATTAGATGCCCTGTGTTATAAATATTAATAATGTCCTAGTATTATGCTGATTGTGCAGTTCTTGCTCCCCTTTCAGACAATGGGACTTCAGGGTTGGCTGACTGACAGGTACAAGTACCACTCCTACCAGTCTTTGGTTCTTGTCATGTAAATATGTAATTTACATAGCATAGTTCTCACTTGACTGTTGAGCGCAGGGGCCCCCTATGCTGTGATTTGGTTCCCCTACACTGGGACACTGTCTTTCAACCACTGTAGAGGTGTTTCTTTTAGGGGAGAACCTTGTGACCCTTCAAAAAAATTTTAAAAAATGACAAATTTGACTTTAAAATGAAGATATAACAGAGGGAAAACATAACTTTACAAAGTCAGTCCATCAATAAGCAGGAAATAGTGTCTCAGGGGGTTATGAATTTAAAAAATTTTCAGGGAGAATATCAGACCCCCTGCTGTTGTCATGTTTTTTGGACTCAATGCACGGCTTGGACCACAGAAAGTTGTCCTTCTGTACCTGACCCCTACGCTGTGAAAAATTCTGGTGAGAACGCTGCATAGAATGATTTAATAGTGAGCTTGAACAAAAAAACTGTCATAGTATTAAGTAAAGCTTCATATGTGCTAGCTATACCAGGCATTATGTTTAACTAATAATATCAGAACACTTTCACATTGACATTTGTTTGCAACACCACATAGTCACATGCTATGCTGTGGTTAAGTATAGACCTGTTCATAGATTCCGTACCAGCAAGTATTAGAAGACATGAGCTTGCCTGACTGATTTTGAAGAACATTGTTTTGTTTTCTTTGAATCAAGGGCCTAGCCATGGAGACTGTGAGTATACTGATTACGCTGACGTCTGTTTTACATTGATGTTCTTGTAACAATGTTAGTCGATATACATGTAATACATGTACATGTACTAGTAAATTGTAGGAAATCATTGAAATCATGACTGAACTTCCACGAATAATTTCATCATGTTGGTGAATGATTGAATAGCAAAGTTCTTTCTTCACAATAAAGTAACTCAATATTGTTGGTTAACAAGATATATTGTATATGACAATACCTTTGGAACCGCACATCTCACTATGTTGTAACAAATTACTCTTGTATGTCACAATCACTTTGTATTTGGGACTGCATTGTAACACCTAGCTTCAGTGCACAGTACCGGTAAACCAGTCATATTTAAAGAAAATGGTTGATACTAATGTACAGGTGATTTTGCAATTACTGACAGTTATCTAATGAAGATAGTCATTGAAACATTGGCTCTTCTTAAACAACTGGTTGTGAATAAAGAACTTTGCCATTGACGAGTGAACTTGTTTGAGCCACAAGTTCAGTTCAGTCTAAGAAGATGTGAAAGAACAAAAATTAAAAATCTATTGTTCGGTATACCATACTCTGTGTGTTTAGTCATTTGTTCCACCTTCCTGACCACTTAGATTTCATAATGAAGACAATTTTTTTTTGCCAAACTTTTTTTTATTCGCACGCTCGCATAAGTTTTGGGGTTCCCAGAGGATGTCATCCATATAATCAAATCAACATGGCCTAAGCTATACATGTAAAACATGGGACAGCTCCATTGGATCAACCTGCAGAAAGCAGCTCTCAAGTCAAGTTCACAAACGAGTTTGGAGACCTCATACATGTACTCTGAAATATTTAGAGCTTTAGTAAATTTTGTTGTTTTATTTTGTCTCGTCCATTATGGAAATAAGGTTGTAGTTAGCAATATGCGATTAGACTGAAGTTGGGATGCAACAAACAGGACAGAAGCGTAGTCTTACTATATCTCAAGACATAGCCGTGATGACTCAGGAAGCTGCTTTTACGAATTTCTATGTATTTACTGGCTTCTGAATCGTGGGGCATCCGGTCGAAGTTTTGACAGGCTGGCCCCTACCAGTGCTGAAGCGGCCAACACTGGACACCAAGTGTTAACATGACTTCGGCACTGGAGATCTTGGACGGAAGCCGCCTCACCACTGTACACCGAGTGCTGAGAAAGGAACCTGTAAAGTGTTACTGCGGTACTTTTGTTTCTAGAGGGGTACTAGTATTAATGAGTGATACATGTACCAAGGACATTACACACAATATAATGTCCTTGGTGATACCAATGACAATGATCTTTGTTGCATATTCATGCCCAGAAGTTAGCCTGGTATCCATTCCTATTGTAGGTGCCAAGTCTTTTGTCGTCTCCACAAATAACAATACAGAGAGGACAAAAGAGACTCAGCAGCTATGATAGAAATGGATACCAGGGTAAAATGTACTGCAAGATATGAGAACAAGGCCATGTCTTTTCCTAGATACATAAATCTCTGACCTAAAGTACAGACTGTACTTCCAGTGTTTCCATGTCAAAATCCTTTCAGGATCAATTTGTACCCCAAAGTTTCTGAACCAATTATAGGGACAGATTCCACTGAGAGTGCACTTATTGAATTGTTATACAAGTGGGTGCAAAGTCTTTTTTCTACATTTCATTGAATGATTGGATCAAGTACTGTTATCACATTGCCAATTTTGGGTTTGGCAATCTTAAAGGCCCTAGACTTAAATCACCATTTTGTAGTGGTGGACACTTGTTCAAAATTTCTTTTTCAAAATTATAATCAAAATCCTGTCTCTGTAATCTAGACATTTTATGTACAAGGGAATTGAAACTTTAAGAACATTTTCCAAACAACTAGCACCACTTAGACGATGTCTTAACTCCAATAATTGATAAAATTGTACTTCCAGTCAAGTGAAGATGAAGTTTTAAATCATGACATTGTCAAGGTTGTTGAGGCCAGTAGAGTGGAGTCTTGGAGGGCACTGGTGCGATGTACAGACTGGTCCAGGGCACTGATGCAGTCCTGCATCCTCAGGGCGGCTGACTGGCTAATTGATGCTGAGGAGAAAAACAACTCTTTATCATAAATGTATAAATGCACATTGCACTCTAACAAAGTTAATCATAATGTAGAGGAGTTTAAATTGCGGGCAACCTGGAATTTTGCTGGGCAACCTAGCTTTCATCCTAGGTTGCCACTGGGCAACCTGGCTCAAAAAAGTATTTCGTACACTGCAAAAGATATCTTCTGAATTCTTTATAACAATGAGTAAAGCAGGACTCAAGAGGATGAACAAAATAATACAATCATTTGTTTTCTAAAAGCTGGGTTTGCTTACCTAGACTGTTGAATGTGCCATTGTGTCTGTCTGACACTTGGTCTCCCTGTGGGTCAGTTCCATGGCAAATACTTCTGTACGAGGTCCTCAGTGTGTCCACACTGGTCAGGAGCTGGGAGGAATACAATATAGAATACTAGAGTTCCACTTGCCTCTAATGTTTTTTTTTAGATTTTTATTATTTTTTCTAGTTTACTTGAAAAGAAGCACTTGCAGCCAGAATTACCGGTTCTAGCACGTCGGCAGAACGTACTGCGCCTGCGCACAACCCTGATTTTTCACGTTTTTCGTTGGATGTTTGGTTAACATTGCATCAAAATTTTGCCTGTTGCAGACGATATCTTTTCCTATACAACATCTGAAAACTACAGACAGGCTGTCAACCTTACATGCTCTAATACAACCTTATATGAGACGTTCTGCCAAAGTGCTATGCACAATGCATTATGGGTTTCACGCAGGTGCAGTACGTTCTGCCGACGTGCTACCGGTACTGCTTTTACCACAAATACATGTAGTAAAACATGCTTAATTATCAGCACAGTTTACAATTTCTGTCTTTGCATTAATAAAGCATTCATTTTGAAACACTTTTCACTGTATTTACTATTTGCTTTAGCCCTGATGTAAAATTACTATAGTATGAAGACAGCTCTCTACCTTTAAAAGAGCCACACATTGAGCATACTTACATGTACCTGGCGAGTTCCATATATGATATGTGATGAAATTTGACAGACTCTCAGAAAGTGAAATGTCTTTAATTTTGTGGTAATTTCTAACTGGTGATGGTAATAGTATTAGGAATGGAATTTAATAAACTTTGATATGAAAAGATTTGCTTTATTTGTGTGTGGGTATTGTCTGTAATTGTCGTGAATGAAGTATGCATGAAGTGTGCGGGAGGGCGTGATGTCGATCGTGAAAAGCAGACATTCTTTAAACTTAAAATTAAAGACCTCATGACACGGAAGGGAGTAGGTAAAACACATATGAATATCAACTACACATACCATATGCAGTAGCTTGAAATTGTTTTTCACAATGACTGAGAAACTAAGTTTGTACGGCCTTCCAAAAGTGTCTTTTTGGAGACGTTCTGGCAAGCTTCCCAATCACCAACCTCGGCAAATGTTTTTGCATCTCAATATTTTATTTTTGCATTTCTGTGCTCATTCCGAAAAAAATACAGAAATGTAAAAATAAAACGTAGAGATGTAAATGTCTGCCGGGACTGGCTTGTGCTGACTTTTCCGAGGCGGGGCATTGAAATTTGGAATGTAACAGGAGAACCGTGTATATTTATTGTAAACGTGTCTGTTAACCAGGTAATACTAGTTATGTCAACTACTATCAGATAAGGTCGTATTTTGGTGTCATGAGCACTTTAAGCAATCATTGACGGAATTTTTTCACGTTTACGTTAATTTTTGTTTTTTTTTTACAATTTTACCGTCAACACGAATTGGGTTGACCTGGGGTTGACAGTAAAAAAATTCGAGCTGACAAATTCCTGTCCCAGCCTGCCATACCTGGGTGAAGTGAGTGAGGAGACTGTGGACTCTTTTGAAGGCAGGGCCCAGCTCACTCAGAGTCGGAGGGGCCCGGTTGCACCACGGGCGCAGTTCCTGCTCGTAGCAGTACGAGAACCCAGTCAGCAGCTGTTCTAACTCCGACAAAACCAGCCCAAGGGTCCGACTCACTTTGCTGACAGAGGTGGGGTCAGGTTCTCCATACGTGTGCTGCAACACAAAAGGTAACGACTTTGATATACAGTGTAATGATTTTTCTGTTTACTTCACAAAAATCTAAGATTTTGAAGAAACAAAGCTGTTAGTTTTGTAGCTGAACTAGGGATATCCTTCCATCATATATACACAGTTATTTGGCTTCCAAATTATTCCCTGGAAGAGACGGTCGCTAGACTCGAGGGTGTGCAGACTCGAATGGAAACCCGAAAAAAACTGGGGTGTGCCCCCTAAACGAAGAAAGGCCTTATCATCCTAGTTGTTGCAGTCTTTCTATTTATCAACATGTTGTCGGCCGGCACAGATGACAATGTAGTGTTCAGCGTGCAAGATAAAATTCATAAATGGTCCTGAGTGTTCACCTTCCTCTGTAGGTCCTGCAGCTGAGCTGTGCCGATCTCCAGCTGTCGGCTTAGCCCTGCCGATGCTTCCAGTAAGGTACTTACATCAGGGGGGTCTGGGCTGAAGGACAGATTGAGGGCCCAATTTACACGGGGCAAAAAAATCTTTTGTCCTGGGAGATTCAATGCGCGGTGCCGCGCGGCGGCACAGCGGGGCGTGTCGTAGGACAGATTTTTTTAGCATATAAACAGCGCGCGGCAATATTTGTGTGGCGCACCCTGGAGGTGCCACACAAAAACAGCCATGTGGCTCAGCGCGGCGGTGGGGGGGCCTGTTTATACGATCAAAAAATCTGTCCTACGACACGCGCCGCTGTGCCACCGCACGTCGAATGTCCCAGGACAAATTTTTTTTGCCCTGTGTAAATTGGGCCTGAATCATACACGGTAACCTATATTTCATTTCTACACGTTTTCACTAACAAACAGGAATTTTGAGGCAGACATCTCATTTTCAAGCACTGTACGGTTGATTTAACATTACGGTTGATTACACCTTCGTCTCTGGCACTATTGACTCTGTGAATAACTTCATTATGTTGGTAGGTAACAGTAGTGTAACATGTTGGTAGGTAACAGTAGTGTAACGAAGGACTAAATCACACTCCTGGCAGTCCGCCAGACTGATCATGGGGCCAATAAATGTCCGGAAGTGAGAGATTGTGTAACACAGGCTACATAAAGAGTTTCTTTGCTGCCATTGACTCAGATTTCAAAGCTATATAGCATGATTGTTTGTTTTAACCATTCTTTAGGCCACACCAAGTAATTTTTATGGATGGCATCAGCGTGCACATTGATTTTTGTCTGATTTCGGGGAAAAAAACAAGAAATTTTGTCAGCCTCCGACGGTGGTCAATATGCCAAAATGGGCAATATATCGTAAACGTCTATCAGTTTAGAGACTACCGGTATCAGGGATCCAGCAAACTTGAGGCACATGTACAACTGCTTGCATTTGATGCCAAGTGTTAACAGTCTAAGGTGTTCCATTGCATAAGAAACTGTAGTAGCTACCAGATGGTACAACAAGCTCTTTTCTACAACTATTGTTATGGTAAATCGAGATGTATACACATCTACAAGGGCAGGTAATACTGTTGAATACAGGAATAAATGACCTGTTGGTTGTAATACAGTCAAAACTGCCCAAGAAGACCACTCAAGGAAGCAATAAAATCTGGTCTATGTGGACAGGTGGTCACTATAGACAGGATTCTTAATGCTTGTGTCAATGGGAAAATTATCTGAGGGACCACCAAAAAGTGGTCACACTGGCCAGGTGGTCCTTATGTAGAGGTGGTCATTTGGACAGGTTTGACTGTATAATGTTTTGTCGCCTCAATTCTTGTTTCACAAGGTTTATGATTTCAAAATTTGAAATTGTTGGAATCTTCTTTTTTTGCCTGCCTTGTTTTCTTTTCGCCCTATCGCATTAAATTTGGAGTCTGCGGAGGATGTCATCCATAAAATTTACTTGCTGTGGCCTTATTCATGAAAGCTTAAATCAGCCTGCAGGCTGCTTTTTATGATGGTAAGATGTGTCCTGACTGACCCTGATCCCTTCTGGTGCCCAGCGTCTGTCCATCCTTTCTCCACACTATGTTTGATGTCTGGTGGCAGGAGGTCCAGTTGGTGAGAGAACATGGCCTGGAAGGTGTACTGTCTGCTCAATCTGTCCATTAGATGGGAGTCGGCCTCAGCCTGCTCGTCCAAGGGTCTGGACTCACTACAGGACATATGTATACATGTGTATGACTGACCTGATGTGTCCAGGGCTGGACAGGTTATTTGATGTGACTGACCTGATGTGTCCAGGGCTGGACAGGTTATCTGATGTGACTGACCTGATGTGTCCAGGGCTGGACAGGCTACATGTATTTGATGTGACTGACTTGATGTGTCCAGGACTGGACAGGTTATTTGATGTGACTGACCTGATGTGTCCAGGGCTGGACAGGTTATTTGATGTGACTGACCTGATGTGTCCAGGACTGGACAGGTTATTTGATGTGACTGACCTGATGTGTCCAGGGCTGGACAGATTATCTGATATAACTGACCTGATGTGTCCAGGGCTGGACAGGCTATTTGATATGACTGACCTGATGTGTCTAGTGCTGGACAGGCTACATGTATTTGATGTGACTGACCTGATGTGTCCAGGGCTGGACAGGCTATTTGATATGACTGACCTGATGTGTCCAGGGCTGGACAGGCTACATGTATTTGATGTGACTGACCTGATGTGTCCAGGGCTAGACAGGTTATTTGATGTGACTGACCTGATGTGTCCAGGGCTAGACAGGTTATTTGATGTGACTGACCTGATGTGTCCAGGGCTGTACAGGTTATATTTGATGTGACTGACCTGATGTGTCTAGGGCTGGACAGGCTACATGTATTTGATGTGACTGACCTGATGTGTCCAGGGCTGGACAGGCTATTTGATGTGACTGACCTGATGTGTCCAGGGCTGGATAGGTTATTTGATGTGACTGACCTGCTGTGTCCAGCACTGGGCAGGCTACATGTACATGTATTTGATGTGACTGACCTGATGTGTCTGGACAGGCTATTTGATGTGACTGATCTGATGTGTCCAGGGCTGGACAGGTTATTTGATGTGACTGACCTGATGTGTCCAGGGCTGGACAGGTTATTTGATGTGACTGACCTGATGTGTCCAGGGCTGGACATGGCCCTCTGAGTGGCATCCTGAGAACTGTCGATGATACACACCATGTCTAACAACTGGTCCATGAACGATGCTTGTCCTGAAAAGGAGCAAGTGCCCTACAGAAGAAAAAAAAATAAAATTATATACATGTTTAACCTTTTCTGATTATTGACTTAATGACAGGCAAGACACACATTCTAAAGACTCCTACAAGTTCAGCCAAAGTTTTGGGTACAAATTCATTCCAGGTTGGTCTTCAGTCCTACCAACACAGATATAAACTTCTTAACTACACTAGTAATAGTAAGGCTTGTATACTTGAATTACTTCACAAGAGTACGTAAGTCTAGCTGCTGTCTAATTAATTATAGCTCTCAGTCAGTTTAGAGACACCACTATGAAAATGGCATAATTTATACACAATTCATATTCTGTACTGTAACATTATACATACTCACTCTAACAACATCAAGGTCTTCCTTCTTACAGAGTCCCAGAATGGAGGCGGAAAACAATAACCCTGAAGAAACCAGATCAAATACCAAGTAAACTGACAGCAAGTTAACTCAGTCAGAGTCTTTAAAAAGGGGAAGGTGACATGATTTCTGACGTTCCTTTTTTTGTGTGACCAGAAACGTTTTTAACATTACAAGTCTGGAACCAGTCCAGCATACCGGTACACAGCAATATGCAGGGGTCCACACAAATAAAAGGCTAGGGTTGGCGTTTTTTATAGGGTCGGTCGGGAAACAGGAAACACATTTTTTTCCTAGGCCTTAGGCCACACCGACTTAATTTTATGGATGACATCCGCGCGCGCATTGATTTTCGCCTGTTCTCAACAAAAAAAAAAAATCATGTCTTTCGAGGCTTCACGGAACTCCGGAACTCGGCTGGAACTCAGTACAGACTGCCGACTCATAAATGCCGCAAAAGGGCGGCTTATCGTAAAACGAAGGAGGAAGCTGTGACGGAGGATGAGACCTGAACAAGACTATCTACATCTACCTCCTGCAAATAAAAACTTGTTTGTTTGATGCAGTCACTGTGTCCTGTGACCCATTCGCATATATACCAGCTTTGTATTCCTGTGGTTAAGCAGCATTTTTATTGTACTGGATTTTTTTTTCTTCGCCCTCTCACATTAGTTTTGTGGTTCCCAGAGGATGTCATCCATAAAATTAAATCAGTGTGGCTTTAGCAAGGTAAGAAAAGTCTGGTTTACTTTGTTCTCTCTCTTGTGTGCTGTGGTATCCTTCAACAATGTCACTAAGCTTGGGGTCAATCCTGAAAGAAATAAAATGGACAAATCTTAGAATCAGCAGGTTATTATTTCAGTCCATACCATGGTATGGGTTGAAATATTGTTACCTTCGTCAAGAAGGTTATGTTGTCCATAGCGTTTGTGTGTGTGTGTGTGTGTTTGTTTGTACATGTGTGTGTGGTTTAGCACGATAACTCAAGAAGCTTTAGATGAATTGTCATGAAACTTGGTAGGGGGGTAGGTCTTGATGAGACCTAGAAATGATTAGATATTGGGCCCCCTGGTGGCTTTCCTTGGTACTGCAGCAGAACTTCCGGTTTTGATATCTCGTGATCTGGACTGTACTTGGTGGCAGCGAATTCCACTCTACGATTAAGTTCTAGGGAAAAATGAGTTTTTGAACACCTCAATCCTTGGTTGATAACAAATCCTAAACTATTATATACTAGTGATTCTCTAACACTTTAAAAATTTTTCACCTAACTTTTTCAAGCAATGATTACATTCACACATGTATTAATAATTATGATGAAAACTTTACTACTGAAGCTTGTGTCACCTTGTGTGAAGTGGCAAGGTGGCCTGGGGTGGCAAGGTGGTCTTGTGGTTAGGGTTGTTGACTCAGAATCTGAAGGTTCTGGGTTTGAATCCCTGGCAGGCCCCATTGTTGTGTCCTTGGGAAAGGCACTTAACACCTATTTCCTCACTCGACTCAGGTGAAAATGATCATTACCTAGCTTCGGTTACTAGTAGGGACGTCCTCTCAGGTGGGACGTAAAGCTGGAGGTCCCGTGTTTGAGGAGAGGAGAGCCACACCTCGGGCACGTTTTAAAGATCCCACCGCACTTATCGAAAAGAGTAGGGGTCCTTCCCGGTGTGAGTGGTTCAAACCTTACAGTCCGGTCTTACGCAGCTAGTACTTACTGTACAAAACTGGTGTGTTACGAGTACACCTTAAGGCGGTTTACCGGTTGTGCGAAACAAACAAACCTGACCTGCTGAACAGCCACTGCAGGAGCCGTAACCTGTGTTCTCCTGGTGTGAACATCAGCTGGGTTATCCAGGACTCATCCACACCCTCCATATATGGACAGTCCAAACTCTGAAACATCATCACATCATCACAAACTCTTCACGGCACACACCCCAGTTCAGTGACGAAAGGGTTTTGAGGGTCAGTAGTACTTAAAGCTGCATTATGTAACATTAGGACAATACAAAAAGTCAATTTTATGGTCATTTCTTTACAATGTAAGTTGAATCAACCCTACTCCATTGCAAATAAGTGTCATTCAGGAAGTGGAGGTGCCAAAATATTGCACCATACGAGTGTGTTTAAAAGCTGGAAACACAGCTGTCAGCCATGTTTGTTTACATTCTGGTATAATAATTTTTGTGGTGGTGCCACAAACTGAGTGCGCCTCGAGTGGGCTGTTTTAGTGTCAACCATTAATGTCGGGATTGTGAGATAATTGCACAAATAATGTTAGGGCTATTGTAAAAGACTGCAAGCAAGAGAAGCCCTCCAACAGTCGTCGCGGCTAGCTTCACAAAAATTTTCCAACCAACCTTGCAACCCAAAGTGCCATTATATATATAACTTATTACAAGTCACATCTTACAAAAAACATCTTTAAGCTTAGTAAAGCAACATATTGTAAAGCAGTTGACCTCAAGACTTGAAGGATAACGTTACTAACCTCGAGTCTAGACTTGAAGGAAGATGCCAACTCCGACTTTTTCCTTGAAATAGCCGCCATAATTTCTACATATCCCAGGTTGCCTTGCGCGATGGACTGTACCACTCTACACTAGGGATGCACTACCATCTGAAGGCTTCCCTAGCTTGTTTTCTAAGGCGTTTTTTTTTTAATTTTGTTTCTTCGTCTGTTTGTTTATTTTTTGTTTTTGTTTTTTATGTATAAAGCATTTAACGACATCTTGTACATTAGATCTTGATCTTGAAAAAGTACTGCTTAACACCCCTCAGTTGGGGTAAGACACGCAGAGGAGCATAAAAACACGCAGGGCCTTGGTGAGAGATCGCAACGTTTTTGATGGCCCGAGGGATTCAGGATTCTTTGACATCACAACACACACTTCGGATCGACATTTTTGGTATGGTCGTAATTTCATTATTTACAGATTCAACTCAGCAACACGTAGCTTCGACAATTACTCTGAGCAAGCAAGGAGGTTCCGGTTCAATCCTTGGAGCAAGGAGGTTCTGAAACCTCTGTGCTCTGAGTCTGAGGGGTATTCGGAATCCGGTGCCCGGCCCTGTCCGCATAAACAGCTGCCCGGACCGCAGGCATTATGGGGGTTTCGAGTATCGCATGCATGCTTTTCTGTTTTTCTGCGTGCAGCAAACATGGCAAACACACAGAGCCGGCATGGGAACCAGTGAAACACAAGAACAAGAAGCGAGTAGAAACAGATAGAAACCCCTGGCCCCGGGCCGGGACAACTAAAGAACAATCTATACGTCAAGCAACCACTGTTTTTGTTTACATCATACATGTATAACGTTACGTGCAGATTATTTGAAGACATATGCAAATTATTGGTAGGCAAATCAGCCCACTGTCACTGGCTTTTTGCCTTACCACTCTCTGTTCGTGCATCATGGCAATTGCTTGTATCAAAGAGGTTAAAAATGAAGACTTTCTTGCATAAAATTACAACAACAGAACAGAATATTGGAACATTACTTACAATAATGATAAGTTTTTTTTTAAATGTTGCACCCCTGCTGGTGAATGGATCCCTCCTATTAGGGCATTGTGCCAGTGGCGTGACATTGGCTTTGTTGGCTTACATATTTAATGAGGAATTTCTATAAATCATTCATAGGACTTTAAAATGTGACGTGTAACAAACGAGAAGAAGATCGATAGATATCTGCAAATGAAGACTTACAGGCTCACTCTCCCAACAATCAAGGACCAGGATAACCGAAAATAAACGAGCGCTGCCCACTAGAAAGCAGGAAGCTAAAAAGCTAATATTCAGTAACTGTTGTCAACTTCCCCTTTCGATTTTCCTTTTTTTTGGTTTCAGGTTGCAGTTGGAACCACTACTAGGGGGGCCTGCATGCCCTTTTTCGTAAGGTGTAATCAGGCCTTTTTAGTCTCCGTAATCCGTAGGCAGCTGCCCCAAAAATCAACGTAATTTGCACATTTGCCACAAAGCGTAAAGGCATAATCAGCTCTGAGAATTTAACGTAATTTGTAATCAGCGGCGAAAATTTTGCATAATTCACATAATCGCAATCACTACCCCCCCATGCAGGCCCTCGTAGAAAGCAGGAAGCTAAATTATTCAGTAGCTGTTATCAACTTCCCCTTTCGATTTTCCCTTTTTTTCTGGTTTCAGGTTGCAGTTGGAACCACTAGGCAGTGATGCTACTGAAACAACAAGAACAAGAGGCGAGTAGGAACAGATAAAAAACCGCTGGCCCCGGGCCGGGAATCGAACCCACGCCAAACCCGAGCACCAGTCCACATCCCAACGCTCTAACGATTTGGCTAAAAGGTCTAGACCCCAAAGACGGATCTGTTGGTAGCGCTTATAAACCCCCCACTGTTACACTACTGAAGGAGTACTAGTCCACTGCAGTCATGATGTTCCCAGGCTTGCTGGCTTCATTACTACTGTTGGTGTTGTTCCCCGGAACTTTGGGCATCAGAATCGGCGCCTTCAACGTTCGAGTCTTCGGCAGGACCAAGATGGAAAAGACAGATGTCGTCGCAGTTTTGTTACAGGTCTTGTTTTTCTTTTATGGTTCGGGTGTAGGATGTAATGCAGTCAAACCAGCACGTCGGCAGAACGTACCGCACCTGTGTGAAACCAGTAATGTATTGTGCATAGCACTTTGGCAGAACGTCTCATATAAGGTTGTATAGCATACAAGGTTGACAGGCTGTCTGTAGTTTTCAGATGTTGTATAGGAAAAGATATCGTCTGCAACAGGCAAAATTTTGATGCAACTTTGACCAAACATCCAACGAAAAACGTGAAAAATCAGGGTTTTGCGCAGGCGCAGTACGTTCTGCCGACGTGCTAGTCAAACCACTCAACTTCAGGGACTGAAGATATTGAATAGTTGTTGAGGACAGGGTGGGGTGGGCAGATGAATGTTATTTTAACCATGATGTCTAACTGGATGCAAAGAAAAGTACCTTTAGTTTTACACATTCTAACTGTTGTTCATCCTAGCTGGTATATCTTTACCATGGTGTTTATAATTATCATTGTGAAGGTTATAGTTATACAGCGTGCATCAGAAGATACGGCTTCTAATCATGGTGTTGGTGTCAATCAATTTTGGCGAGTGGGGTTGCATGGCATATCATCAGAGAGGGGGATCAGAATGTTTGGCCCAGAACCCAGAGGTCCTAGGTTCGGTTCGAGTCCAGGAGTGCCATGTCACTCTCGTGATCTTATGCCTCAGGAAAAGCACTTTGCTTGACTTTCCTCCCTTCACCCAGGTTTAAAATGGTAAATAGACAGCAGAAATGCAATTTACATCTTATATTAGTAACACATGTGCTACTTCCTTTAAAATGAGGAAGTGAAAAATATCCCAAAATGGTACAGTTTTACATTTGTCATACTTGTAAATTGTAACATAAATGTAAAATATGTCATTGTGGCACTATCATAGGTGGTAAAAAGGTAAAGCTTTTTTAGAGGCCATAGGGGCAGTGGGTTGTTAATCCACTGTGTCAGTGGCATGGCTGTATGATAAGGTGAAGCCCATCCCTCTCCTTCCACCACCTTTTAAATCCCCAACTGAAGTCAGGTACCCATTTTAACCTGGGTGAAGTGAGGAAAGTCAAGCAAAGTGCTTTTCCCAAAGGCATACATGTAGGATCAGTGACATGGCCTCTGGGCTCAGGGCCAAACAGTGACAGTGAAGCCAACTTAATTTTAGTTTGCTAAGGTTGTTCACGACTTTGTGTGTTCCTGTGATTTCCAACAATGCAGCCATGCCCACTTGCAATTTCCTAGGGCCGCCATTTTTGTCCATATATGGGACTTAAAGGGTAACGCCCAGCAGTTTGCCATGTCCAATCTCGTTGTTTGATCTGTGCCCTCAGGTGGCGGAGCGCTATGACATTCTTCTGATCCAAGAGATACGGGATGTATCTGGCACTGCCATCGACAGCTTTCTGGAACAATTGAATGGGTTTGTCATATAATATATATATATCTTCTTCTTCTTCCTTACTACGTGCTTAACCTCAATAGGCCGAGGGCTCCAAGCACGGTACGTATGAAGACGTACAAGACGGCAAGGTTTTGTTCCACTCACACCGGGAAGGACCCCTACTCTTTTCGATAAGTGTGGTGGGTTCTTTTACGTGCTCGAGGTGTGGCTCTCCTCAAACACGGGACCTCCATTATATATATATATCAAATGATGTATTTTGGGACTTCTTGGCTATTTTTGCAGTACACTGAAAAAAGTATTTTGACCACTTCTATGTATTACTTTTCGACCAAAAATTAACTATTCACAAGTCTTTCTCTCAAACAAGGATGGAAGACAATTTGATTACTACAAAGCAAATAGGTTTTAAAGCGATATTATGTAAGATTTTCACTATTTTAAACATTGTTGCTTTAAACATTTTCTTGCGCTATAAGCCTACCTGGGTTCATAATGACATTTGGGGAGTAAAAGATCAACGTCGTTGCGCCGCAAAAATGTGTTGGAAAACTGCCAACTCCTCGGCGCTAGCATGGATCGCGACCATGTTTGTTGTCAATGTTTGTTTACATTCTTTTTAGGAGCCTCCTAAAACTACAGCGGGCCTGGCGCAACTTTTTCTAGTGCTGTGCCGAGTCGTTGGAAAAGCGAAATAGCGACGCTAATATGTTGAAAGTTATTGAAAATGACAATCTAGATGAGAAAATTTCGATAATTTATAATTACAGTTTTGACGCAAAAATCTTACATAATATCGCTTTAAGTACATTACATGTACCTATTAAAGTAATGCTGTTTCTCCCCAACCCCACCCCCCAGGCGTCCAGGGAACAACTACAGCATGGTCATTAGTCCCCGTCTGGGCAGAACAACCAGTAAGGAGCAGTATGCCTTCCTGTACAGGTACATTTGTAAGGCCACACTAATTAAATCTGCTAGTGTAAACTTGTATCACTTTTCATATTGCATTTTCGAATCAAATTATTCATATTTACCATTTTGTTCCTCTCTTTCTTAGTTACACATGCCATGGTTTGAAAGTCCCATAATTGAACAAAGCTAATCTATAGATTAATTTCCTCATTCATTATGTAAATTAGCACCTGATTTGCATATATGCATCTGATCATGTCAATCATCACTTGATCTACCTACATAAATCTGTACCAAACCTGTACCAAAAATCAGAGTGATCCATCAATCCCTTCTTAAGTTATAACCTGCCAAAGTCACAAATAAAAACCACTCCCCAAGATCTCAAGATTGTTGGCATACATTGCATTTTTTTGGGAATGAATAAGGGTGTTTCAAAGGTACAATTTGACTAAGTTTCAAATAAAAATCTTGGTTTTACAAACTTTTAAAGTCAGGAACAAGTCAACAACAATAGTATTGTATCAACTAATTAGGTTAACAAAGAACTTTGATCCCATTCCTTATGCAGAAAGGGCGTAGGCCTGTCCATACCTGAAAGTTACACCTATGATGATGGGGAGGAGTCAAATGGTACTGATACCTTTGAGAGAGAACCATACATAGTCAAGCTTCACTCACAGAACACGGGTGAGTTAAAGTGCTCATGACACCAAAACACGACCTTATCTGATTGTAGTTGACATAACTAGTATTACCTGTCTAACAGACACGTTTACAATAAATATACACGGTTCTCCTGTTACATTCGAAATTTCAATGCCCCGCCTTGGAAAAGTCAGCACAAGCCAGTCCCGGCAGACATTTGCATCTGCAAAAATTTGCCGCGATTGGGAAGCTTGCTGGAACTCGAAATCAGGCGAACATTAATGCGCGCGCTGATGTCTGATGATCCATAAAAATTACTTGTTGTGGCCTTATGTAGAAGTTGGCATTAAAAGTCATATATTATGCATGTAGGTGATTCTATTCTAAAGTTACTAATGATATTGCTTCACAAAGGTATGGGGTCTTCAAACTATTGTTTTCATTGTTCTTGTTACTGTGTTTTATGCCTCTTTTACTACAAGTATCATTCAAATCACTTAAGAAAAGAATACTACATAGTATTACATTGTACATGTACATGTACAATGTACAATGTACATGTACACTGTGTTGGCGAAACTTAGCTGGATCCTTACATCTGCTTGGTGATTATGATTTGCTATCATAATGGTAAACCTATCATATGACAAAACATGCATCTATACAGCGTGCGAAATAGTTGGTTGCCCAGTTGTAATTTTGCTTGGTGCAACCTATTTCTACACCCAGGTAGCCCAGTGCACTACCTAAATTTTGTGGTAATGATGCCCCTTTCTTCCATTGGGAATTGTTTATTGAGAAGTTACCCATGGAAGAGCTCATCACTTCAGGTAAGGGGAAACAACTCTGTGTCCGAAATGTATAAATGCACATTGCATTCTAACAAAGTTAATCATAATGTAGAAGAGTTTAAATTCGGGGCAACCTGGAATTCTGTTGGGCAACCTAGCTTTCATCCTAGGTTGCCACTGGGCAACCTGGCTCAAAAAAGTATTTCGTACACTGATATGCCCTCTTCTCTCTCAGTTGTTCAGGACCTTGTCCTTATTGCCTGCCACACAAGCCCGAGTCAAGCCCGCTATGAAATTGACGCCCTTAAAGACGTGTACAATGATGTCGTCCGTCGATGGCGCATCGAGGACGTACTGATCCTAGGTGACCTGAACGCTGACTGTGACTACGTCCCAAGGTCTGCCTGGAACGATATCAGGCTGCGGACAGATGGGAGGTTCAGCTGGCTGATTGGTGATGATGTGGACACTACGGTTACTTCAACACACTGCGCATATGATCGGTGAGGTCTAGTTACCTTTGCCGAGAAGGTTGTTTTCCATAGCGTTTGTATGTGTGTGTGTGTATGTACAAATGTATGTGTGTGTGTGTGTGTGTGTATGTATGTGGTTTAGCACGATAACTCTAAAGAAGCTTTGGATGGATTGTCATGAAACTTGGTAGGTGGGTAGTTCTTCATGAGACCTAGAAATGATTAGATTTTGGGCCCCCTAGCAGCTTGTTTTGGAACTGCAGGGCGGTTTTTTTAAAAATCTTTGAGAGAGAGCTTGCTTAAGTGATTCTTGACATAATTGAATTACAATTATGCAAATCAGTATCTAATTTGCATAATTAATGAAATTCTATAAATCTGCTGTGTTCGATAATAGGGCTATGAAACACTTGTGACATGTAATTGAGAACGACAGGAACATTGGCAGATATTGATTATGTAAATGAAGACCTAATTTGCATAATTAATGGAAAATTGCTACAACTTTATAGTGGTAACTGCTGGGAATTTAATACTTGCCATATTTGGAAGTTCAGTGAAGGTGAACATCACTACACATAATTTATTCAAATAACCGGACCTCATTTGCCTAATTTATGAGGAAATGCTAGAGTAGCCTTTTTTCTCAAGATAAGACTGTCATTGGGTAGAGAATATGATCAACTGAACAGATATGATTCATGCAAATGAGGCTCTTACTTATGATAATCACTGAGAATGTATTGCTTATAATTCTTAGACTAATGATTGCTTATGATTCTTATGACTAAGCATCATGCTTATGAGATTCTTCATAATGCACATAAAACCAAATTTTTGCATAAAAATTTAACATTCGTATTAGTGCTGTGTACCCGTTCGCTGGACTCAGTTCCGGACTTGAAAAAACGTTTAGGTTCAAGTCCAAAAAAAACTGAATGGCTGGAACCAGTTCCAGACTTGGTTGGAAAAAAAAACATGTCACATACCCCTTTTCGTTCCGAACCACATAAAACCTTCCATAGATCGCAAAATCTATGCCGCAAAATGAAGAAAACATTGCCATCAGGCATTGTCAAGTGTCAGCCTCCATGTTATGTGGCCACAGTTTTGGCCAGACAACATTGCAAGGTTGCCAACACACAATTTTGTATATATTGTGGGTTTAGGTCCGGACTTACAAGTCTGGAACTGAACCTAAACCTCTGGACTTGAACCCGGACTTGAACCTAAACGTGGGTTTAGGTACACAGCACTAATGCGTATCTTACCTTACCCGTGTGTTAACCAGTGCAGTTGTGTAGGTTATATTGGTGTGACCTTACCCGTGTGTTAACCAGTGCAGTTGTGTAGGTTATATTGGTGTGACCTTACCTGTGTGTTGCGTAGGTTTGTTGGCTCAGGTTCCTCCCTGCTGTCAGCTGTTGTCAGTGGAACTGTGCAGGTGTACAACTTCCAGTCTCAGTATGGCCTGACACAGAGTCAGGTAGGCAAAATGAATATTAAACTTAAGTTATTTTTTATACATCTTCAATTGTTCTTTCAACAGTATTACTACCAGTCCATTCCACCCATGGATCTGGGTATGTTTGCACAAGTAAGAAATACATAGTATTTGGGCTTCTTTTTATGATTAGGCCACAGCAAGTAAATTTTATGGATGACATCCTCCGTAGGCTCCAAAATTAATGCAATAGGGCAAAAGAAACAAGGCAGGCAAAAAAAACAAGATTCCTACATTTTCAAATTTTGAGATCATAAACCTTGTTAAACAAGAATTGAAGTGACAAAACATGATATCACAAACAAGAGGTCTTTTATTTTTCTTTAGAACAATTGTAGAAAAGAGCTACATGTAGCTTGTCCTACCATTATGGGCATGCAACTGCTACACTGGGTATTCATATGCGATGGAACACCTTGGACTGTCAACACTTGCCATCAAACGCGAGCAACTGTGCCTCAAGTTTGCTGGATCCCTAATGGTCTCAGAACCGATAGACGTTTATCATTTTTGGCATGTTGACCACCGTCAGAGGGCAAAAAAAAATTTTTTTTTCCGAAATCAGCCGAAAATTAATGCGCGTGCTGATGTCATCCATAAAAATTACTTGCTGTGGCCTAATACCAAACTAAGAGTTGACTTTTGAATTATTCTAGATTTGGCATGATATAAATTCCTTGTCACAAGTTTCAGGCATTGTCATAATGAAGCACATTATTATTTCTGGTTTTGAATGTACATTGTTGCTATATTACTGCATGTTGTGTGGCACTGGTGAGTCATTCTGACTTATCATAGCTGTGTATTGTAGGAGGTTTTAGAGGGGGAATTTGACTAAAAGAAACATAATTCAAGAATTACCCGGTATGCCTGTCACCTCCAATCTTCTAGAAACAGTGTGGGAAATACTTTTTTTGAGCCAGGTTGCCCATGGCCAGTGGCAACCTAGGATGAAAGCTAGGTTGCCCATCAAAATTCCAGGTTGCCCCAAATTTAAACTCTTCTACATTATGATTAACTTTGTTAGAATGCAATGTGCATTTATACATTTCTGACATTTCTGAGTTGTTTCCCCTTACCTGAAGTGATGAGCTCTTCCACGGGAACTTCTCAGTAAACAGTTCCCAATGGAAGAAAGGGGCATCCTTACCACAAAATTTAGGTAGTGCACTGGGCTACCTGGGTGTAAAAATAGGTTGCAGCAAGCAAAATAACCGTTGCACGGCACAACTGGGCAACCTAGTATTTCGTACACTGTGATGTAAGATTTAGTAAATTACATGAACAAACATATGATTATTTCTGTTGACTGTGTATCTGAACAGGCAGAAGCAGTGAGTGACCACTTTCCTATTGAGCTGGAGCTGGCCAAACGACGACTCACTAATGATATTGGTAGGTCATTGTTGTCAATCTTCATTAAGCACATTAACCAGGTGAAATGGAGGAGAGACTTATACAGGGTACAGGGCTCGAAATACCCAATTGCTCATTTGTCCAGTACAAGCTAATTTTGTTTGGTGCAATACTTCTGTGTAAACATAATATTTTGAAATGTTTGCAGTGATTTACGTTTCGTGTTTTTTGTGGTGACCTTTCCACCGCAAATCATGATACCGTGCACAATTGTGTTCAAATTCAATAGACTAAGTGTTTTAGTTACTGTACTGTAGAATTGTTTCAGTTGCAAACTTGAAACACTGTGAAAACCTTCTTTGCCCTCCTACCATGATTCCATGCAAAAATAATGCATTTGCAGTATTAGCAATATGACTATGATGAGGAAGTTATGCTCATTTTTTTAACAAGTATTTGCACATATTCCAACTGAAAATTGTATTATTATGTTCCAGTACTTCTTTACATGTTGAACTTGAGAGCAGAATTGTTCCCAGTAAGGGAACCCACAACCAATTACAAAATACATTTTTCAGCACTTCAACAATTACACATTGATTTCACGGAGCAAATTATGACATTAAGTATGAACTGTTTTCACCGTCGAAGTCAGTCTTAAACTTCCTTTCCTCCTTAACAAGTTACTGACAAGAGCAGAGGAGGTCAGGCTGGAGGGAGAGCAGACCTCACCAGAACAACTTTGGGTTCCCTCATCGTCACTGCCTGCCTGTTGACAATACATGTACTTTAGGACTGTTTCAAAACATTGACAAGGGAGCAAAGCAGGAGTTTTAAAGACCTCATGACACGGAAGAAAGGAGGTAAAAGACATAATTATAAATATCAAATAATTTTTATACATACCATATGTAGTAGCTTGAAATTGTTTTTAATCACTATGACTGAGAAACTAAGTTTGTACGGCCTTTCAAAAGTGTATTTTTGGAGACGTTCTGGCAAGCTTCCCAATCGCGGCAAATTTTTGCATCTCTATGTTTTATTTCTGCATTTCTGTGCTTTTTCCGGAGCTGACATCACGGGGTGCCATGCTTTTTGTATAAGAAGACCACTTGTCTAAGTTCAAGACCACTTTTCCTCGGTCTCCTGGGTGGTCAACTTAGACAATTGCAAGTTAGTCTAATGTCTAATCACAGGGGAATCATGAACTCTTTGCAACCTTCAAGCAGCAGCTATAATTATAGGTCATTAGTACCCAGGTATTTGTATCAGGGCAATTATGATTTTGATGATGATGATTTAAATTTCTGTATGTGAGAAGTTTTGTGTAGGTGATAACTGGAATTCAACTGTAGCAATGAGTGTATTGAGTAAACTATACTAAGTTGTGTGAGGGAGACATCTTCATGAGATTAGTGATGTAGAACTAAATTAAGAAGACAATCATGTACTGTGACTTGTGAATTTGTATCGACCAACCATAAGGGTCCGGTCGTACCTTCGCAGATTTCTTAAGCGTTTTTGGGATCAAAAGTCGTGCATGTGTATCCCCGTAGCCAGGATTTTGCGGGGGGTTCTTCCTACTGTCCAAGGGAGCAACGAACGCCGTAGGCACGAGGCAAGCGACGAAGGCACGAGCATCCTAGGGGGGTCCGGGGGCATCCTCCCCCAGAAAATTTTGAAAATTGAACCTTCTGAAATGGCATTTCCTGCGTTTTTGCAAGGATTTCGAAGGGAAATCAGAGACATATAGGATTCCAGTCCCGCTGGTGATACAAATCAGTCCCTGCACCTATTAAAGAAAAATCTTGGACCTTTAGATAAAAAGTGGAGCCCAACCTTTTAGCTTGTGTGGGGGGTTCTTCCGAACCACCCCTGGCTACAGGCATGACAAACTTGGCTTTGACCCCTGAAAAAACTTCTTGTTCTTCCCAGATTACATTTGTATGCTTCACCTCTGTGACTTCACTGATAAACAAGTCAAGATACTTACTAGTCTAGAGTATTTTTTAAGTATTGCATATTAATAGCAGATGAACTTCATCAAGAAAAGTCAGTTGTTGTCGATACTGGATTTTCTTTTATTCTTCTAAATCTCAAGTTCAGAACTTACCAGATGGCATGTGCACTGTATATTCATATATGAATTGCCAATGATGACTGTACAATTGTGTCTCTTAAGAGTGTATCAATATTTTCTTTATATTTGAAGTGTGTAAGATTTTTATTATAATTAATATTCTGTGTCCAAGACACTTTGAACTATCTATTTGTAACTGAGGACCCCAAGGGATAAAAGATGAGAGTTTTTAAGCCAAATGGTGTGAACTGACTGATGAATTGTAAGTGTTCCTCATTGATTATACAATAAGATCCTCATTTTAAAGAACGATTGTATTCTCCTCCCAGTGACAGTCTTACCTTAACAAAGAACTTGAAGACTATTCTTAGCATTTCCTCATAAATTATGTAAATTAGGTCCTAATGTGAATAAGTTATGTATGTTAATGTGAAATTCCCAGCAGTTACCACTATGAAGTTATAGCATTTCTCAGTAATTATGCAAATTAGGTGTTCATTTACCATAATCAATATCTGCTGTCAGTTGCTATAACCACCAAATACATGTAAAACCACCGAGTGAGCACCTACACATTGTCAAATGCTACCTAAAACACAACCTTCTTGAAAAGGTAAAGATTAACAAATTTCCATGCCAAAATGCATCTGGAGGGTCCTCTCATCTCTTTAATTTGCCATGTTTCACAGCCTTTTGTAGTTGTAGGATGGTCTTCCCTCTCGAATCTTTGAATGTGGTCTCTCATGGTTCCCTCCACTGACCCTTGACCCAACAGTGTTTGTGAACAGTACTCAGACTTGCAGCACTGGTCCAACAGGTGAGAAGCTTGAGGAGAATGACTTAGTAACACCCACATAATTCATGGGTCAGCAGTCAGCATTGTTAGAGGGCCTGCATGGGGGGGGGGGGGGGGGGGGGGGGGGGTAGTGATTATGAATTACGCAAAATTTTCGCCGCCGATTACGAATTACCTTAAATTCTCAGAGCTGATTACGACTTTGTGCTTTGAAACAAAACACAAAAGGTTCTATATGCCTGGCCACAGACCATGTTTTTTCCTGTTTGCATTTGAAAGTTTTCAACTGCCACCTAGCTAGTCTTTATGTTTATATTTGTCTTTATATTGAATGTTTTTAATTTTAAAAAACTTTCGGGTTCATAAACTTTTAATAGTCTTCTTGGTTCATTTTCATCAGGTATTTTTTAGCTATGACAAATACTTCCATAAACTCATGAGTAAAGGTGTCTATGCACCTGTTTTGTCCTCCCTTCCACTTGTATATTTGTACTCGTGGTGAACTCAACTAACAAACAAATAAACAAACAAATGAGCCAACAACTCTTTTATTCAATCCATCATGTGTAACAGCATGTAGCATTCTTTTTACTTGTCGGTGTGTTCAAGGTTACTGTTGGCTGTTGACATAAATTAGTAGATATTTCCCACCCCAAGGCCACCCTATGAAATTAAGATTTGATCATCATCTTGATAAACAACCTGCTCTAATCTCTGAACACCAGTGAAACGAACTTAAGTCATTTAGACATCATCACACTGTCATATCCCTTTACACCCATATCTGTCCACCCGGCAAAGAAAAGTAATCAGCAAAGATTACTGGCACATATTAAGCACCTGCATGTTGCAATTGTTCCCATCCTAGTTACATTTGTAATCTCTGCTGATTCTACTCTATTTACTATGATCATGTTTTTCTTTGTCGTCTCTTGATGCCGATGTGATCACAATTTCTGGTCTAGGAAGTTCCCTGTCTGGAATTACAATTGAAAAATTAATGGTAGATTCTACAATTGTTCTTCAGCCTTTTCAGGTTAGGGAAGCGTTTTAGAAGAGACTTTGCTGTGTGTGTTTACTCCTCTTCATCCGAGGATGATGAGGATGATGAAGATGACTCACTGCTGCTGGATGAGTCAGCCTTGCCTTCTGCTTTAGCCAGCTCTTTCTGCAGGACAGTGAGATGGAATAGCATTCAATAACAAGAATATCATCGATCTTAAGGTTGCCGTTCCGACGTCGAAGGGACACTAACGTCGCCATTCGAACATCCGAACGGCTTAACACATTTCCTACCTACATATTTTGTTCCATTTCGTTCTTTTTTGTTCCATTTCGTTCCATTTCACACTTTCTGTGGTCCCCATTTTTTGTAACTCATGATTTGAAGTAAGTTTTTGAAATGAAGCGGCTAAGGCCACACCAATTTGATTTGTTGGATCTCTGTCTGATTTTTTGCAAAAAATTAATGAAGCAGGCGGGCAAAAAAAGCAGGTCTAGGCAGATATCCTGTGATGCTTTCAAATTGTAACCATAAAAGCCACAAAGTCAAGATACTAGGCTGGCTTATAATTCAAACAATGAATTTTAGACTTTTAATCATATCACATTTATTTAGATGGAGAAACTGTAATAACTGAAGAAGACTGTCTTCAATTGTAGGTGCCAAAATATATTGAGCATTTTAGCGTTGATTTAGTGACTTGGGGGGGGGGGGAATCAGAAAAAATGAAGTGGGTGAATCTATGAACCAACAAATGAAATTGGTGTGGCCTACTAAGCATTCAAAATTTAGGAACTTTTACTACAGTCACCATATATGAGAAATTATGTTCAAAGTCACTGTTTCTACGAAACTTCTCAGAAAGGTAAAAATTAGATCACAGAATATGTTATATCAGACAACTTCTGATGAGTAGAGAGACCTTTACTAATTAACTATATCAAATGTTTAACAATCAGTGACTGATAAATTCAGGACTTGCCTGGTGGTACTTGTTAAGAATGTCCCATGATGCTGCGATGAACTGTTCCTCAGAAATGCCAGCATCTGCGAGCGGACAGAAGCACAAACCAACATGAACACCTTCAGATTAAGTAATAATAACTCGTTGTCAATATAGAGTACAACATGGGGTATTCCGTATCGCCCGAGGTATCAGCCCGACTGCGATCCCACTCGCAGGAGGGCCGGGACCAAGGGCGATGCGGAATACACCGTGTTGTACAAAATGTATTTTATTTATGTCATACCCACCCGAGAAAACACATTTCGCCCTAACCGCGTGTGCCGCTTTCGAAAATTCAAATACAAGATTCGGACATTGGAATTGATGTTGTTGCATTTTTTGGTTTTAAGAGACACCATATTTTTGCTCATTTCGCATTGAAAGGCGTGTTTTCTTGGGTTGAGTCGGGTCGCGGGAGGGCCGATACCTCGGGCAATACGGAATACTAGTACCCCGTATATGTACCAGATATCTCTGGCCATAATTTAGCTATAGTCAATGTAAGTCCAATGGAACAACCATCTTAGGAATTCAGTGACAATTGTGTCTTGGTCATCAGTAATTCTATTAACTTATGCTGACAAAGATTGACAATGCAATTTCGGGTATGCCTAAATACCTCAACCGCCCTCAACCCCCCTCAACCGCCCTCAACCCCCCACTTCCTGGGCTAATATGCAGTGTACATGTGCTAAGAACCCTTGTTTACACTCTGTATACATTGTCTATACGATTATAAATGAAAATCACATAGTAACGTCTAAGTATTTGCGATTTTTTTCAAGTTATAACTTTTAATATATCATAAGTGGAGTTACCGTCTTTAGGGAGTGATACACCCCACAAAATATCCGCCCTAAAGTATTGAGCGCTAAAATCCACCACCAGAAACATGATGTTTAAAGAGGTTTCCCTCTATATCTGCTGAGTTTCCGTGCTGCACAAGCTTTTTCACTTTCCTTATTTTGACTTGAAACTTACGGCACGATGCGTTCTGGCGGCGCAACGTAAACAAACAAGATGGCGGACCCTGTTCCTCGGGCGCATGGCGCACCGTAAAAAAACTGGTAAAACGCCAGAGTTACAGTGATTTTCCTATTTATAATTGCATAGGCAATGTATCCAGAGCGTTAAAATGCGTTCTTAGCACATGTTCACTGCATATTAGCCCAGGAAGTGGGGGGTTGAGGGGGGTTGAGGGCGGTTGAGGTATTTAGGCATACCGTGCAAATTTCTACTCACCATCCCTCTCTACCTGCTTGAGGATGTCCTTGATGACATGTTTGGGGATGCCCTTCTCGTTCTCCTTGGCTCCGACCAGGGTGTTGATGGCCCTGTCAGCCTCCCTGTCATCCAGGAAGCCACTCCCCTTCCCTTTCTTGTCATGTTGTTGGAAAGCTTCAGCAGCAGCGGCCTGGCAGGCATCCTGGGGAGAAGAAGAACTACCTCAGTCTGTAAAAAGTTGCTAGTTTTGAACTAGTCCGGACCGGTTCGGGACTGGTTTAATCAGACTGAGTGTGGGCCCTGCTGCTAAATATATGTATTATGTAGCACGTCTGCAGAACGTACTGCGCCTGCGCGAAACCCATAATGTACTGTGCATAGCACTTCAACGTCTCATATAAGATTTAGAGCATAATAATAACAAGGCTGACAGCCTGTCTGTAGTTTTCAGATGTTGTATAGGAAAAGATATCGTCGCCAACAGGCAAAATTTTGATGCAACGTTGACCAAACATCCAACGAAAAACGTGAAAAATCAGGGTTTTGCACAGGCGCAGTACGTTCTGCTGACGTGCTGTATTTAAATAAATAATGTCAGGGCAGAGACTCCGATCTGGTAGAATCAGCAATTCTGCTGGCAAAGATCCCGATTGGAGTCAACAGTAATAACTCTGATCAGGATCTCTGGGGGCGATGCTACCGGCAGAGAGAATGAAGTCTATTGCTAACTTATTACATTTCCCAACATATCCTAAAAATTAAACATTCAATCACATTACTGGTAGCTACTGATATTATTTAAATAGCCTGTGCTTACCATAAAACCTAAATCTCTTTTAATGCTGTACATACATGTATGATACTGAACATGAATCACAGATTGTACCAATAACTGAAGAGACTCCAATCGGGATCTCTGCCGGTAGAATGACAGATTCTACTGAATCGGAGTCTACCCTGACATATATAATAAAATGGTAACATTACATCTGTTGTTTACAGAACACAAGGTACATGTACCTACTAACTTCTATGATCCCACCCACCACCACACCCTGCACCTTGTAATGAGTAAACAAGAATGGTGAAAAGAGAGTGGCTGGAAACATCCAGCATCCCCAGAAAGAAAAAGAGACATGACAGTCTCTTTGCTTTGTTCTCCATGCAAAATGACCCAAGCTAACACGTTGGCAGAACGTACTGCACCTGTCGAAACCTGTAATGTATTGTACATCAGCACTTTGGCAGAACGTCTCAAATAAGGTTGTATTAGAGCATATAAGGTTGACAGCCTGTCTGTAGTTTTTACTACTTCAGATGTTGTATAGGCCACACCAATTTTATTTGTTGCTTCTCGGATTTTTTCAGAAAAAATATGAAGCGACAGGGCGAAAAAAAAAAATAAATAAAAACAGGCCTGGGCATCTTATTATAGCCCCAAATGCTAGAATAGGTGCCATGAAGTCAACACAAAAGACTGGGTTAAAATTTAAACAATGAATTTTGAACTTTTAATCAAACCACTGCATTGGTAGATGTAACAACTGTAACAATTAGGAAGAAAATGACTTTCGTCAACTGTTGGAGGCAAAATATGAGCATTTTTTAGTTGATTCAGAACCAGAATTTTTTTTTTTTTTTTGCAAATCAGAAAAAAATGAAGCGGCGAATCCGAGAGGCAACAAATTAAATTGGTGTGGCCATAGGAAAAGATATCGTCTGCAGCAGGCAAAATTTTGATGCAACGTTGACCAAACATCCAACGAAAAACGTGAAAAATCAGGGTTTTGCGCAGCCGCAGTACGTTCTGCCGACGTGCTACCCAAGCTAATGTTAGTACAGACATTATAAGAAGAAAATTTGAGCTGTACCTCGTCGTCTAGGAGCTCTTCCACATTCTTCCTGACCCTGTCCTTGTCCATTTTCTTCCTGAACATCTTTTTAAGGAAGTCCATATTGACCCAGCACGTTGAACCTATCATAGTATCAAAGAGTAAAGGAAAGGATGCATGTCGGTTATTATTATAAATTTAACAAAAGCTCAGAGACTTCAGATGTATCTCCGTACCACCACTTACTGACATCAAAAGCTAAGATCTGCCACCCAAAAAACAAGATGATAAAATAGCATCATTGTCTTTGACAAAAGATCATAGAAAATGCTAATAAGATAGAAATTGCTCATAAATTATGCAAAGTTAGTCCTATTTTGCATAATATGCATTTAACTGTGTACATGTCTGTCTAAGCTTACCTAAGTTCCCCAAATTCTTCTGAAATAGCCTGACTCTTAACGGCCGGCTGCCCCGAAGGTTGCCGACCCCCAATTATACTCCCCGAGCCACAACTTCAGACAATATCACCAAATTGCCTTTAGATTGACATATAAATTTGGGCAGTAACATTAGCCCCAAGCTGCCTTTAACGTTTCAGAACTAAAATCAGCCCTTTTCGGGTTCTGAATATTCTGTAAACCAAGTGGACAAATGGAACTACTTACCTTCAGTGTCAGAATAAGTGGTGCAGTGTGGACAGCCTGTGTCAGACAAGTGTGACTACTAGACAAGTATGTAGGTGTGGTCCTGATGAAATGTCTCACCTTCTTGTGGTTGGACCAGTGACTCACTATGGGGGGTTTTCAACCTCTGTATTTTAGTCCAATACAATAGAATGTCTTCAGAAACAATCTTTTTGATTTACTGATAATAGATACTCTTTTGTAAAAGGAAAAGACTTGTTAAAGTCTTAAAAGTTGGAGTCCAATTTGAAATTCTTCTTCTTTCTTCTGAAATGGTCCCAAAAGCTAATAAAATTTGAGTCAAGCCCCAGGGGCATCATTCTCTGGGCTTTTACAATCTGTCACAGGTTTGTTGGGAAGCAAGTATGACATAATTTGGGTCACCGTGTTTTGCTCAATTGTCATTTTCATCATAATCAAAGATTTCCAGTCTTCAACTTGTCCTTGTATTCCTTCCGGGTCATGCTGTGTGCTGGCTTGCTGCCACTACCAAATATTGCATTGCCTGGAGAAAGTTTAAGATTAGCTCCTGTCCATCCTGACAGGCACCTTCCCTTCAAAACACCTGGCATTTTTAGGTGTTCAACTCCTGCATGTGACCACCCATGCCACTGCCTTTGATCTCTAGTGTTCAATGCTACAACTGTTACAACATTATTAAACCCTTGATTAGATGAATCTGCAGTGTCAAACCCCGTGATGAGATGCCTCCAGCTGTCCTACATGCTAGACTTACTGCTGGCAGTTGCACTGACTCCAGTGGTACAGGTGTAACAGTGAGGTTTCAAGTGCTATGAACTGACTCGTTTGACGGGTCCGGACCTCTTGGTCTTTGAGTGGTTATGGCGTTGACTCCCCAAGCTGGCTGCCACGGGTTCGATTCCCGGGGTACCAGGGATGTCTTTAAAGTTTCTACTCCTGCCTGTGCGTTTCTATGTGCTTCAGATTCAAGGACGAATCTTGAAAAGAAAAGGGGGAGTAGTGTAACAGTGAGGTTTCAAGTGCTACGAACTGACTCGTCTGACAGGTCTGGACCCTTTTGGCTGAAGTGTTAGGGCGTCGGGGTTTCAATCTGGCAGCCAGGGTTCGATTAATATTCCCGGGGCCACTGGGTTTCTGTGCTACTCGCCTCTTGTTTCACAGGCATGTTGAACAAGCCAGCGACTGCTTTCATCAAAGTACACTCACTCACAGTTACGAGAAAGACCGAGGAAAACCTGGATGGAGTGTGTGGTCTCACCAGTGTGACCCACTGGACAGAGCTGCCTGGAAACATGACGACCAGCTGACTGCAGCCCTGTAACCCATGTCACTCTGCATGGGACTCCTGCAGTAGTATAACGGGATAACCAAATACTGGATACTACTAGGACTATACTATTACTATTACTACTATTTAAACTACTACTACTTTGGGGTTGATTCATGTCCAGAATTGTCATGTGATCATTTTAAAAAATTCAAATCAGAAAAATAGTGAAGCAGTGAAAACAAAACCAATTTATGTGGGCGTGGTGCCATCTGACTCACTCACTCATCTTAAGTTTGCTTTTCATGTTTCCTTTCCTCCTCTGCGAGAAAGTCTGATGCGATTATGTTCCAGGGATGTTAGAGGATATTGATCGTGAACCGATGGAGAGTGGGTTCAAAAAAGTAGCAAAACCTGGACGTAAGTCTAAGTTTCCTAAATCTCAAAACAGATGTGGTTCAGTTTGTAGGTTCACTTTGAAGGTGATCTAATGGAAGAGAGCACAAACAAAATAGTCATGTACCTCAAAAACATGCGTGTCTGACAAGCTGAACCCTACATCTGCTTGGAAGTAAACATTTCTACATAGACACTAGCTGTTCAAACCCTTAGTAACCACTGTGAAGGCTAATTATTAGTTTCCGTGAAGGTCATGTGTTGTTTGCGCAAGAAATTAATGTTCTACAGACATGTGACCCGGACACACAAGGACAACTGAAGTTGGGGTCGTCATCGACTACGATGGACGAACATCATCATCATCACAGACACGTGAAGGATTTTTCAAGAGCTCTTTTATTTCATGCAGTGCACATCATCTGTTAACTACACATCATAATATGCTCTGTATCTTTTTTGAAACAAATGACCATTTCAGATCTGGTCATTCTTGACTGGGCACTAGTCATCATCGTCATCGTCCTCCTCCTGTTATAAAAAGACAGATTCCAAGTCAAGGACATAACAGAACAAAACAAAGCCAGTGGACAGCGGCTATTACTACTGTAACAACAAATTGTATGACACTGGAAACATTTTGAACACTGCTCAAGGCTTGGGGATATCTGATTTGACCTGCGATTTACCTGCAGGGATCACCATGCATGCAATTTACACATCCTATAGTGTATCATACAGGGTTAAGCAAAAGTCAACCAAGCAAGCAACCAACCAGTCATGATCAATCATCTAACAAAACAATTACTAATAGATAACAATTAAGCCATAAGCCCAACCAACCTACTAAGTAGCACGTTGGCAGAACGTACTGCGCCTGCGCAGAAAACCCTGATTTTTCAAGTTTTTCGTTGGATGTTTGGTCAACATTGCATCAAAATTTTAACTGTTGCATTCGATATCTTTTCCTATACAACATCTGAAAACTACAGACAGGCTGTCAACCTTATATGCTCTAATACAACCTTATATGAGATGTTCTGCCAAAGTGCTTAATGCACAATACATTACGGGTTTCACGCAGGTGCAGTACGTTCTGCCGACGTGCTCCTACTAGTCAACAAAGCAACTAATTAACCAGCTTACAGCAAATAAATGCCAGAAATGATATGAAATGAAAAGTCAGATTAAAATGTACTATGCAACCCAGCCCCCCCCCCCCCCATTATCAGCCTCAATCATATGTCATGATATCTAAACTTAAATACTCCTTGGACTTCAGTGATTAAAGTCTTACCTCCTGCATCTTCTTGAAGAAAGCTCGGGCCCGCTTCCCGAACTCTTCCTTGGAGATCTTTCCGTCCTCTGGAAGGTCAGATCAGGTAACAAGACGTTTAGTGCAAATGACAAGATATTAAGCAACGAACTAAGACAAATGACAAGGTAATGTTCTGTACAACAATGCAACATGGGATTATACGGAAAATTAAAGTAAAATGTACGACGGATATACATGTAAGATGTGCCAAACAAGTACAAACGATACTGTTTGACATGCATTGCCCCAGGCAGCCCTACATAGCAACACTATTGCTGGTTACTAAGTGAATAAAAGAACAAAAAAACACTATATACCGTCTTTATCCAATTTTTCGAAAAACTTGTCGAACTGTTTGTCCGAAATAGCCTTTTCGTCGTCATCTGCACCCAGCTTTAAAACAGAACAGAACAAATGTTAGTGAGGATTTAGAGAAATGGTCCAAGAAGAGGAGACAGACAAAACAAGATATTAGAATGAAAGTTCATCTGTGTCAACTTGGTAGATTCCATAATGGTAAAGTTTAACTTTAATCCAACCATGGAGGTTAAAGTAGAACACGAGAAGGGAACTGAGGAATTTTCGGTCGAACTCGTCAACTCTCTTTGAACTGTGACAGTGGGAGATTCCGTCTTCCCGCCACTTTCAATTCACTCCTGACGTCATCACGCTTCCGACTTCCGGAACGACGTCAGCAAGTGGATCATTCATCTGACAAAGGTTGACGAGTTCGACCGAAAATTCATGGTGAGTTCTCTTCTTGTGTTGGATTAAAGTTAAACTTTACCATTAAAAAACGAGATATTAGTTTGCTGCAAGTGCAAATATATTACCAGAAAATTAAGAGCCATAAACTGGCCTAAGTATATGTACATGTACATGTACCTTCCAAGCAAACATGTGACTTTGTTCATCTCATTTGCGGCATTTCGTATGTGAATTTTTTTCACAGGAATCTTCTTTTCACCCCACACCGATGCGGAAATTTTTTTATGTCTTCTTGTCACTGAACATTAGAAATGCCACGGCCACATACAAAAATTACCAAATAAGTCACATCAGTTGCATTCTCCCACGGCAGAGTCCCACCCGCGCCAATACGAATTACCTTGGGAGCTCCCAAGGCAATTCGTATTGGTGCGGGTTGGACTCTGCCGTGGGAGAATGCATCAGTTGATGATTTTCTCTTTCCAAATATCGTAAATTGTCCAAAGTTTGAAAGTCTTATCTTAACCTACCAAATTTAATTACAATCCACCCATAGCTTCTTGAGGTATTGTGCTAAAGGCTACCAAAAACATAACCTTCTTAATAGCAAAGGTAATAAAAACAGTGTTTGATAGAACGGGAAGGATAAAATTCCATTTTTCCTTATCAGTACCAACGTATTACTACTAACCACGTTATTCAGTGCCTCGAAGAGTTCGTCCTTCTCCAAGAAACCACTGCCGTCTGTGTCCAGCTTCTCAAAGGCACTGTTAACAGCCTCCTTCACATTGTCCTGAAAACAAACAAAATAGTCTAACAAACCGTAACAGAAACAAACAACTTTCATAGTCCATGTATGAAAACTATCACAGCGTGCAAAATACTAGGTTGCCCAGTTGCACCGTGCAACCATATTTTGCTTGGTGCAACCTATTTCTACACCCAGGTAGCCCAGTGCACTACCTAAATTTTGTGGTAAGGATGCCCCTTTCTTCCATTGGAAACTTTCTTCCATTGGGAAGTTGTTTATTGAGAAGTTCCAATGGAAGAGCTCATCACTTCAGGTAAGGGGAAACAACTCTGTGTCAGAAATGTATAAATGCACATTGCATTCTAACAAAGTTAATCATAACGTTTAAATTTGGGGCAACCTGGAATTTTGGGCCACTGGGCAACCTGGCTCAAAAAAGTATTTCGTACACTGTATCAATACTCTGCTAATAACCTTTGATGACTCATACATGTATGTACGTCAGAAAGGGAAAACACGGTCAGTGAAGCTAGGGATAGGATTGAAAACAGACATTTGAAACACACAGATACGATTATGTCGCAATGGTCTTATGGCCCTGAGCATATAAATGGAAACATTTTTGACTGTAGGATGGCATGTTCTCATCTGTGTTCCAGGCCTACAGAATATGTTCTGGACTACAGTTCTGTACTACATGTTTTAAAAAACACAATTTAGTGGAAAATTTACCTCTCCCTCCATTAGACTCTGAATGGCTGTTTTTATCTTTCCTTTTCCCATCTTCTTTGTTCTGTTTTTCTTCCCCTTTTTTGGTGGCATGTTGGGGTCTTGGTGTCTTGCTTCTCAAATTCCGGTTGCTTTAGCTAGAAGTTGGGCATGAAACAGTTTAACAGCAATCAGTGACATCAGTGTCAACATCATCAAATACAATTATGCTTGATTGATCAATATTATTAGAAAAATAAACAAGTTGGATAAGGTCATCACTAAGTTTGTAGATATTTAGTACACCCTGTATATATGATTTATGCATACATGTATGTGCACGGATGCCATTGACACATGCCCTTCTCCTTAAATTCTTGGACCTGGGGAGGCTTGCACATCAGAAACACACACAGACAGACATGTAATAGGGTGCTCTAGCACTGTATTATTATATATCCCTTACAGACAGATAGACACACAGACACAGACACACAGACACACAGACAAACACATACAGACATTTCCTACCTAGTAGACATATTTCGTTCCATTTCGCTCCATTTCGTTCTATTTCATTCCATTTCATACTTTCTAGGGTCCCGACAGATAGACACACTCACACAGATGAAGGGAGCTGCCAGAAAATGATAAATTAATATAATAGTAACTAATATCCATGGCAAGGTGTTAGTGCTTACTCCATAATTATTCTGACCCCCAGACTCTGGCATTTTGTCTAGTGAGGCGGAGTTGGCATCAGTTTAAATTACAAGTGTCAAACCTTGGCATGTGGACCAACAGGTTCTCTAAGTACAGTTGTGTATTGTGCAGGCCGTAAGTGCCATGGGGTCTTCAAGCTACAAACTGTATAGATGACCTCACCACCAGCAAGGGTGCGGTCTGTACAAACTAACCAATTTTACTCACATTGTGAAGAACTTTGCTAAGACTTTTTCAAAACATGATGAATTCAACGACCCCATACAATACTGGGTACAATTCGTAAACTTCAAATCGCTTACACCAATTATTAATGAAATTCATGAATGACGCGCTAGACGGGCACTGGAATCGGACCTTCACTTCATCCCTCAGAGGCAAGATAGTCGACGAACAGAAGAAAGAAAGCGTCCACCCTCACACACACACGCACGCACGCACGCACACACACACACACACAAACACACACACACACACACACACAAACACACACAGTGTCACTGTAGCCACGGCGACTGTTGGAGAGCTTTAAGTCTCTTGCTTGCAGTCTTATACATTAGCCCTACATGTATCAACAGTCGCGGAGCCCTCCATTACGGTACACGAACAAATGTGCGAAACTCCGTGCCGGATTACACTTGGAGTTCAAACTCTGCAAGTCCCTCAATTCCTAACAACTTTACCTAGGGCTTAGAATGTACAAGACTGCAAGCAAGAGAAGCCCTCCAACAGTCGCCGCAGCTATATATAGTGTCACTGTTGCTTACTAATAGGCGTTAGCTACGAATGATAAGACCTACCCTTGGGTCCAACTCGGCTGACGTCTGAAGTCAAAGTAACCAGTCAGGCCGCCCCAGAACTGACGTCACCCAGACGGAATCTTTGGGCGGGTCTCCAAGTGGGCTCAATCAGCCGGACATAAACTGTTCAAGGTTGTCTAAGGGGTTTAGCAGCAAGGCGATTAAAAAAATTACGCTGAGACATACAAATAACAAACTCTCATGTACGAACCTTCATATTAACCTTTGAATTAATTGAAATTGAAATTCTTTATTGCAAATTCATGCCCGAGGGCTAATTGCAAACTGAAAAGGACAAAGAGTACAGAATGTATAATGAAGAATGGTATAAAACCAGTACTACTTCTACTAATCTAACTTTCTATTTCTACTTTTTAAAAACTAACAAGACGCCGTAGGCAACAATTCTCCGTGAAGTTTTATTATTTGCAGATTTGAATATTGAACATAGTGGGAGTATACACAATCTTTATCATTATTTTTATCATCATATAGTTTATCTGTTATTGCACATATTTACATATATTGACTGCAAATTGAGCAAAGGGGAACGTGAGTTTCCGCTGCCAACACAGAAAAAGGAAGACCGCTCAAATCAACTGCATAACGAAACAACATGATCACCACAGCGCACACGTAAAACACCGGCCCACATGCATAACCACTACGATAAAAACAAAAACACTTGCACAGGTAACTGCGCAACTGGCGGTCAGTCTAAAACCATTTCAACAATTTTTTTAAAACAAATACCGCTCAAGACAACTGCATAACAAAGCAACATGATCACCACAGCAGCGGTTAGCACAGTTGCACACGGAACAAAATTTATACTATATCTTGGCGCATTCGCCGCGCTCCGACCAATTTCAGGTCGCTATATTATAAGGCATGGTAAATCCAAATTTAACGCACACACGCACATATGACAACAACAGCTACGATTACGAGCCTAAACCCACAACAATAATTTTACCACATTCGGTACATGTCAACTACATCGTAAAAAAACCGTACCACACGGCCACATCCCTGCAGCATTGCCATGTCAACGGCACGCTCCCGTCATGACACGCTACACCGGCCGGGCCACAACATTTCATACACAACAGGAAAAATAGGGGGGAGTCACAAATATGGCAATCACCACAATATAAAAAACGCTACGGTAAAAACAAAGACACCTGCATCAACACGGACATAACGGCACACCACATGCCCAAAGTCATAGAAATACAACGTACACAAACATGACTTTTACGTGCGAACACATTTCACAATTCCGGCCCATTCATAAACCATTACGGTCCGCATCTGGTCGGCATTAAAAACCGCACCGCACATCTGCATGAAGGATTCTTTCCCCCCCCCCCCCCCCCCCCGCCACCCCGCTATTCAAAACAACGGGTTTTTCGCGGCCGGTCCCATGTGCCCCTAAATGTAGGGGTGCTTTTCGAATATTATCTTGACCGCGAAAACACCTACGGTAAATATTGATATACGTGCATCACCACTGGCATGCCTGCAGACGACGTATAAAATTAAATGCCGATTGAACAAAGGGAACCGTGAGTTTTAGCTGCGAACACGAAAAACCGGCTGACCCGAATACTCCTGCAGGAGGTATACCTCCTTCACGGAGTAATAACGTATGTATCTGACAAAAAGAGGATATGTAATACAGAAATAGAGCAACATGGTAACTACCATGATTCTATTTCTAGTTAAGCTATTGTGGGGTTTGACTTCTTCTCTGGAGGCAGTGGGAGATGAAATTGCCAACTTTATTAATATTGTCACGCGAGTATTTAATAATTTAACGAATTCAATGTGGATACAGAATAGAACAGTTTGTGGATTATGTCTGCTTGGATGCCGGAAAATTAATAAAAGGTGGCGATTTACGGGGTCATCCGGACCAGACAGGCCAGGTCCTTCAAAAATACTGCGGCTGCGCGCAACCCTGTCCGCCACACGATCTCGGTCGGTAGCCTCTACCAGGCTTGAGGGCGCGGCTAGAAATAGTAGAAATTGGCCAAATAGAGAGAGAGTTAGTCAGCCAGTTTACAGTTTGCCGGCCCCATCGCGCGTTAATTAATTTACGGCTTAAATGATCTGAACTCCGAAGCTACTGTCTTTGTACAGAAAACGAGCGGATTAGTTTTATTAGTTTTATTGCCTTTCAAGTCAGCGATATTCCACAGGCTTGAGGGGCCGGCAAACTGTAAACTGGCTGACTAACTCTCTCTCTATTTGGCCTCGGCGTGTTATCTCTCTATTTGGCCAATTTCTACTATTTCCAGCCGCGCCCTCAAGCCTGGTTACCTGGTAGAGGCTACTCGGTCGGCGCTGTCAACTTTGATTATGGATCTCCTGGTGGCTCTCTATGGTACTGCAGAAGAACTTCGGAATCCGTTTTTTTTTATATTTCGAGTTCTAGACTTGCTATGGTCATGATCTTTTTTTAATGGTAGATAAGTCTTGGACTCGTGAAGAAGTGGTATAGCTTTGAAGACCATTTTAATTGAGAATTTGAAAGAGAACAAGGCAAAGGAAAACAAATGTTGTGTTTCCTGTTCCAGTCCTGAAAAAATTAGGATCGGTAGGTAGAGAATATCTTTTTTTTAGACTTTGGTGAAAACTTGTTCTGCTTGAAAACAAAGTATTTGTAAGACTATCGGACTTCCCGGTACCCCCACAGTAGGGACCACAATATGATATTGAACAGAGCCCCACTGTGAAAATAGTTCATAGCATCCAACCGCACATTCCAAGAAATTACCAATTACATTTTGACTCTAGAAACTGCTAAATTTAGATATGCATAATGCAATTAGAATACCCTTCTTTGCTAAAAACAAAGACTTCCAAGCTTTGGATAAGTTGCGAAATTTTTGCAACGAAGATTATTAACTGAAATAATTTATGCAAAAATTGACCTTATTTGCATAATCAATTAGAAACCTTTCGAATACGTCAGTTGTAAAGGATAACATCATTTGGCGAAGTAGGCTTTTGGATACTATCTTGGCTACCGAACGATCTGCTTGGAGATTAACCGATTGACTGATGTGACATTTATCTGGATATTAGTGCTGTGTACCTAAACCAACATTTAGGTTCAGGTCCAGATTCAAGTCCAGAGGTTTAGTTTCAGTTCCGGACTTGTAAGTCCGGACCTAAACCCACGGTATATACAAAATTGCATGTTGGCAACCTTGCAATGTTGTCTGGGCGAAACTGTGGCCACATAATATGGAGAAAGACGACTTCGTTCCATTTCGTTCCATTTCGTTCCATTTCACACTTTCTGGGGTCCCCTTGACAATGCCCAATGGCAATGTTTTCTTCATTTTGCAGCACATGCAGATTTTGCGATCTATGGAAGGTTTTATGTGGTTTGGAACGAAAAGGGGTATGTGACATGGTTTTTTTTTCAACCAAGTCCGGAACTGGTTCTCGCCATTCAGGTTTTTTTGGACTTGAACCTAAACGTTTTTACAAGTCCGGAACCGAGTCCAGCGAACCGGTACACATCACTACTGGATATACATTGTGTATCATACCGTTGACTAACTGGATCGCTGGCTTGCTGAATCGATGTACATGTTTGCTAAAACTTGCGGCTCCCCAGTTTCAACCAAAAGTCTGATACCAGAACAAGTTGTCCTGTTTCATAAATAGAGCATACAACACGGGGCGATGCGGAATACACCGTGTTGTATGCTATTTATATCATACCCACCTTAGAAAACACGTCTTTCAAGGCGAAATGAGCGAAAATTTGGTGTCCCTGAACCAAAAAACTGCAGCAACATCAATTCCAACGTCCGAATCCTGTATTCGAATGTTCGAAAGCGTTCGAATCGTTCTATGGAAGCCGTTTTATACAACTGTGTTGTACGGGTGGATAACACGGCCTCACAAACACTGTATTGCTGCCCAGGTATGATATAACAAGGAATATATAAATAGTCTGACCAGACAAATTGTACGTTATATACCGTTTATTATCACTGGATTTGTGACTTGAGAACGACGGAGATGGTGTAACAAAGTGTACGCGGACATCTAGTCAGTTAGAACATTGAGCGGCCAAAACTTCGCCAGATCGCTCAGCGGCCTATAGCCTGGGTACCACCCTACCGTGGCCGATAGGGACAAGTCTGCTCAACACACTAACTTTTTTCTTCCGTACACTGACTTTGTCTTCCTTACACTCCTGGAGAAGACAAAAGTTAGTGTGTTGAGCAGACTTGTCCCTATCGGCCACGGTACAATCCTATTTGTATGCTGGGGCTCCCATACTCGCTCCCTAAAAAATAGTCTGGAGACGGTTAGATCTGAATGGGCTGGAAATTGAATATTTTAGGGAGCGAGTATGGGAGCCCCGGCATACAAATAGGATGGTACCGTGGCCGATAGGGACAAGGGATACCCAGGCTATCAGCAGCCCTCAATCCGCCGAAAAGGTATTTCTGTGTTGGGAAACACTCTGAGTGTTTTGAACCCGGGTTTATTTGATGGAGACAATGGCGAATGTTTGGTCGTCCAATGGTCTATTGTCTGTGTAAACAGGACATCACTAATACTAATACAACAACCATGCATGCACATGTACATGTACAAGCCGCGCATTTGCTTTTATATGTGACAGAAAACGATATATTGCCGCATAGAAACAACTATGCAGCCAGGAAGGGGAAGTCAGAAATGAGGGATGTATGCAACCTACATGCAGGCTAAACTGTTTCTGGTACGATTGTGTGAACAAGGAGCATAAGCCACCTCGGTTTGAAATACATTTATATTCTACTTTCTGTCATATATGTTTCAGTTACACTTTTGTACTTTGTTACTTTGTAATGCTGGTAGTTTGAATGGTCCACAAATCACATGTATATGCATGCATTGATTTCTTGTAAAAATGATAAACAATTCTAGCTGTAAAACTCGTGGGTCTGCTGGTTAGCTTTATCTTTTGAATCACTCTTTGAATCAGTGAAAAACTCATTTCAAATTACTAGCGTGAAGTCGTTTTTTTCGAAGACCAGTGACCATAGTGCTTATACCTGGACAAGACATGGTGAAGGGAGTCAATTGAATAAGCGTAACATTTTAGAGCCTTACGGTAAGTCTGAAAGTTACGGAACTGTTCTTAGATACAAATTACACGTGACGTTTAGCTCTAGTAGAAAGGACTCTTCCGTCTAGTCGTCCTCCTCGTCGTCATCTTCATCACTGTCTTCCTCCTGTAACGTAAGGACGGGATTTTACAAATATTGTCGTAAGACATGATGTTGCCTTTGAAGTTATTTTCACAGTGAGTGAATACGGCTTGGCCACCGCAGTAGTGGCAAGACATTGGACGTTACACTTGCAGAACAAGGGGCATTCCAAAACCTACCAGAAAATTTACAAAAACTACGAGATTATCAATTCCTACGTTTTGGAACACATTCTAGTCCTTGTTGTGGTTACGTGGTTACAGAGCCTTCGGTCACAGTAAGTAATTTTTATGGATGACATCGATATCACGCGCGCATTAATTTTCGCCTGATTTCGAAAAAAAAATTTGTTGCCTTCTGACGGTGGTCAACATGCCGAAAATGGGCAAATAGTTGTACAGGTCTATCGGTTCAGAGACCATCAGGGACTGGCCAGCAAACTTGAGGCACAATTGCTTGCGTTTGTTGGGAAGTGTTGACTCTCCAAGGTGTTCCATCGCATATGAGTGCCCAGTATAGTAGCTGTATGCCCATAATGGTACCACAAGCTCTTTTCTACAATTGTTCTAGTTAATCGAGATGCGTACGCATCTACAAGAACAGGTGAATACAGGAATATAAGACCTGTTGGTTGTACAGTAATATCATGTTTTGTCGCTTCAATTCTTGTTGAACAAGGTTTATGATCTGAAAATTTGAAAATGTAGGAATCTTTTTTTTTGGCTCGCTTTGTTTTTTTTCGCCCTATCGCATTAAATTTGGAGTCTGCGGAGGATGTCATCCATAAAATTTACGTGCTGTGGCCTTAGATATCTAAGCTCAAGGGGATCTCACTACAGGTATGCAAAAGAGGACAGCATAGGTTTTGTACGAACGTTTACCTTCTGAAGTTGTTTGAAAAGTCTCTTCGCCAACTTCTTGAATTCGTCCTTGGATATCTTTTGATCCCCTAAAAATTACAAGAAAGGATTTCAAGAATATCATTTATCATGTCCACGTACATGGAAAATACTATTGTAATGTCATTATGAAACCAGATAGGCTTATAGCGCAAGAACATGTGTAAAAAGCAACGATGTTTAAAATAGTGAAAATCTTACATAGTATCGCTTTAAAATGTACTCAATGTAACATTTTGTTGACAAAACTGAATAACGGAATCTTCCTGTTGTACATGTTATTTAAAGGCACATTTTAGCACATTTGCGTCATTCACAGTCAAGGCGAAGGGAAGCGTCTATAAGAGAACTGAAAAGGATTTTGAAAGATCCCTCACACCCATGCCACGCTTTCATTCACCCGACTGAGGAACCGCGATACGAACTGAGACGCAGATCGCAGTACAGCCGGACTAAAAGACACAAACACTCCTTTATGGCGAGGGCCATGAAAGACAAAATCTAGGCTAAGTCCCATATTCCTTGTCGTAGGATTGCTCATGCACATTCCCTTATGCACACTATGTACTTCTTTTTTATCACCGTGTGTCCATTATGTCGTCCACGTACTTTTATACCATATTTACGATATTTTAATTAATCGTCATGTAATGTAATACATGTATCTTTTTAACTGATGGAATGTTGTTAATTGACATAATTGTTTTTCAATTGACAAAATGTAAAATCAACACAATTCAGTCGAGCTAAAGACTGCCAAGTTGATTTAAAAAAGTTTGATTTTTGATTTTGATATCCTCACCGTCAGTGTCTAGTTTCCCGAAGAACTTCTCAAACTTTTTCTCAGGGATCGCTGTCTCGTTCTCCTCGGCACCGATCTGGGAAACAAAATCACATGAAACATCAATATAGTTGACCTGTTTCTCTTGAACCTTTAAGTCCTATGGAAGAATTCGTATTTTATCTAGTAAACAAGAAATTTTCCAACACCTGAATTGTCAGAGCAGCAGAACCCATACATAGGAAAACACGGCTACTCTACATTACAACACTGTTTCTTTGGCTTAACAAAATATCATTGGTGAAAGTTTCGACTCCGTTGAAATGAAACGTTGAGATATCAGAAATGGATAGTCGTAGCTCTCCCAACTTTTGGCTCTATTTTACACTTTTTACAGTTCATTTTAATAGGGTACAAAGCGTTGTCACTAAGCACTAATTACACTGCGCTCTCATTGGTCATCCGTAATAACCTAATTAACTAACCCCAAATCACTCTGTACCCATTTCTTCGGAGACATCCGCAACACCGAAAAGCAAGGTGGGGGCCGTCACGTAGGTTCGGGCAATAAGGGTTTTCAAGCGAGCAGAATCAGGGACCCACCCACCCACTCACCTTAGATATAAATGCCCATTTCCAGGGTCTAGGCTCTCTCCTCGCGACTTCGGCACTGTCCCATAACTTTAATATGCAGGATGACCCGATGAATTATTATTATTATTATTATTATTATTATTATTATTATTATTATTATTATTAATGTAGCATGCAAAGGTTGTCACCAGGGTATTGAGCGCGTCCAACAGTTCTGCCTTCTCCAAGAACCCGCTTCCGTCCGTGTCGAGTTCTGAGAACGCCTTGTCTGCCGCCTGCTCAAAGGTGTCCTGAGGACCAGTCAAGAAGAACACAGATCAGAACTACATAGTTAAGTCGCTAGAATCTTAGGTCATGGAACAGTAGTTCATCAAATTGATAAAAACAAGTCTGAGTTGAATAACATTGACTATGGTAGATGATTTCATTTATTAAACCTTAAACCCGATCAGCCTTTTTGCACGAGGTGTGAAAGAGGCCATCTACATCAGGGCTCTACAACCATCCCTCAACAGAGACGGGGGGCGCCACAGACTTTCTGCAACTTACGATCCACTGCTCACGGAGTCACGTGTGTCATCTGCATGCATAACGTGACGTCATGGAAGCTCATTCCTTGACAAAGACTGGAGTTGTACAGTCAAAAATTTGGGTAAGTCCAATTTCTTGTGTTGGAAATTTCACTTTAAACTCGTTCATAATAGCCTTAGGTGCTGTCATCGCAAATTGACAGTCAAGTCAAGTTCTAAGAACATTGTCAATAAAACCGCCCGCTCATTTATCAGACGGAACAGTGCTAGTGGGACACAGAAATATCACTGACTTGTGACGTGGAAACCAGCCAACATACTAGTACTTTACATGTCTCACACATGGCGGATACAAATACCCTGCCCACACAACCCTCACCTCCCCCTGCATCAGGCCTTTGATTGTTGCCCGAACTTCTTTCATCGCCATCTTCTTTTGCTTTCCCTTCTTGTTCTTGGGTGGCATGGTGGTTTATGGTGGTCTATCTGTGATTCTGGTAACTGGAACTTGAAAACGAGAAAAAGCCAACAAATGTTATAAATCTTATCTTGAAAGTTCATCTGTGTTGGTGGAAGTCATATTGCATTTATGGCACGAGTTTAAACTGTGATTTCCAACACAAGAAATTGGACTTACCCAAATTTTCGACTGTACAACTCCAGTCTTTGTCAAGGAATGAGAAATCCACCGCTTCCGTGACGTCACCTTATGCGGATGACACACGTGACTCCTCAACAGAGACGGGGGCGCCACAGACTTTCTGTAACTTACGATCCACTGCTCACGGAGTCACGTGTGTCATCTGCATAACGTGACGTCACGGAAGCGGTGGATTTCTCATTCCTTGACAAAGACTGGAGTTGTACAGTCGAAAATTTGGGTAAGTCCAATTTCTTGTGTTGGAAATTACTAGTACAGTTTAAACCATAAATGTTATAAATGATACGTTTATTGCAAATTCTTTCCCAGAGGCTTATCTATCTATCTATCTCTATCTGTCTATCTATCTATCCATCTATCTATCTATCTATAAATATCTATAAATATATAAATATCGATAAGAGTAGGGGTCCATCCCAGTGTGAGAGGATCAAAGATATACATGTGTAGCTCTAGTGTTTATATATATATATATATATATATATATATATTTCGTTCACAATATATATATTGTGTTCGACCAGTGCTAGGTTGGCCATCAATATTTTAGGTTGCCCAGTTACAATGCTTTCATGAAAATCAATCATTAGCTATTGTACTTAGTAACTTGGCAACAAAGAATTCAAACTACTGAACACACAAGTCTACAATAAAATATCGCATTATTTATTTATTTATTTCAAAATGTCTTGGAGGTTCCCAAGGACACAGGTGTATATTGAGGTAAAGTTTCTACTTTGCAACGTGCTAGCCTGTTTATTTCAGATGGCAAGCCGCCTGTACAGACATCGCTCATATTCTGGTCGAGGCTAGCCTAGGTGTCACACTAGCTGTGCCTACGTGCAATCCAATTTGTAAGGGGACTCCTTGCACTCGCCGGCCTGAAAAAAAAGCAAGTGCAAGGCGCTCCTGTACACATCGGATGGCATCCAGGCTAGGCCGAGGCGGGACACAGTTTATTTCAGAAGCATCAGCCGGTCGCTGTACTAAAATCTTCAAAAGGTTGCTTTGTAGGCAACAAATGAAAACTTTTATGCGCGCCCGGCAACCTGGCGTTTCCCACAAGTCTCGCACAGAAAACATGACTTGCGCGAGAGAGTGCGAGAATGGCTATTTCAAACCCTGTGATGTTGTTGGCGAGGAAATCAGGATCATAACCATAACTTTATGTCAAATATCGTCAAGATCTATTCATAACAATTTGCATTATCCTGGCAATAACGCTGGATCAATGATAAAAAGGATTCCTGACAGGCAACCGGCCGTAGAGTGACTAAATAATTGATTTACCAGAGAGTAGGCGTCGGTTGGCAGGATTCAAAATCATTGTTTGATACACACGCAGGCGTCATGTTGTATACACACACACACACACACACACACACACACACACAGACAGACACACACACTCACAGACATACACACAGACACACAGACACACACACACAGAGACACACACACACAGACAGACACACACACACACACACACACAGACACACACGCACACACACACACACACACACACACACACACACACACACACACACACACACACACACACACACACACACACACACACACACACACACACACACATACACACATCATACTCTCCAAGCAGAGGTTTGGTCTTGGGCTTATTTTTGGCGTGTTTTTAGGCTTTTTTTTATCGGTCTTTCTTTTTTTCACTGATTTTTTTTTTATCCCAACCCCCCAAAAAAATTCAGTGAAAAAAGAAAGCCTAATAAAAAAAGTCTAAAAACACGCCAAAAATAAACCCAAACCTCTGCTTGGAGAGTACACGTATCACACACACACACACGTCGACGCAAACCACTGGACCGAAAGGTCACAGAACGTAAGTAGATTCATTTGACTAATTTCTATTTTCACCCTACAATTGTGATTGGCTGATTTAAATTCCACCTGACGTGCTAATAAAGATTGACAGATAACCTTTATTGTACATTCAAGTACATGTGAACAGATGAAAATGTATATACATGTTTGCAGTACAAACAGGACTACTGATACAAATCTAACTACACAATAGCACTAAAACAACACTAATACAGAGGTTCGGCTTCTTCTCGTTTCTTTGTGATGTTAAGAATATGATCTGAAATGGGTTTGTCTAATACAGGATGATCAAAGCGCATAAGAAAGATGAATTTTTCAATATTACTATTATTAGACAAGGATTGGAAGTGGGCTTTGCTTTCTTTGTAATGTTAAGAATATAATCTGAAATGGGTTTGTTTAATAAAGGATGATCAAAGCGCACAAGAAAGATGAATTTTTCATAAGAAAGATGAATTTTTCAATATAAGACAAGGATTGGAAGTGGGCTTTGCTGATGTGGCCCAGGCGACCTTTTCTTATCTGCGGTGCCCCGCGGGGACTACCACGCACACAATTTTCATACCGCATGAGAAGGCGATTTGTAGATGCCCTCCGCGTATCGATCTCTTGGAAGGTGAACAATGAAGGAAGGTTGTTGCTTGAGAGGTAGAAAAGATGTAATATCACTAGCAGACGTTAACATGTAAATCAACGAATTGAGGTTGAACGGAGCCAAGCAGCGTTCAAAATGAGTGGAAACCCACATCTTTACATTGATCTTGCTAAAATACTTTGTGGTGAACCGGAGAATAGTCAATAAGCCCATCCGCTAATCATTTCACTCCAACTCACGCTCCATGTGTCCCTCCATGAAGCTTTCCTTCGTTTTCAATGTTGTCGATAACAAAGGGGAGAATACACGAAGCATTGGCTCCTGTTTATGACGTATTGCGCCCAGCTATATGGCGCCCAGTTATGGAGCTCTGTTAGCTCAGGTGTTCTGTCTAAATGCCGAGTTACTTGCAACAACTGCTTTAGAAATATTATGAATTTACCTCGGAGATGTAGTGCTAGTGAGATGTTTGTCTACCACTATACCGACACATTTGATATTAGGAGGAGGTGGATTTGTTATTCTTTCTTAAAACGATTACTTTCCTCCCACAACGCAATCATCATTCGCTTTCTAAGATCTGCCTTTTACAAGAACTCTTTCTTCCGAAGGACTTACAATTTACTGTGCATCTAGGTTTGTTTTCTATATCATTTGTATGTCTCTAGAGTTTTGTATTATTTTAATGATGTACTGTGTTTTATGGGTTTTCTTACCTGAAATGAAGAATGAATGAATGAATGAAGCGCGAAGAATGCGATTCTAATGATGAATGTTTCCAAACTTTTCCATCTCTCCAGGTTTAGTCTCCACCTACTCTCCAATGCCAAGCAGAGGTTTGGGTTTTGGGCTTATTTTTCTTTATTTTTTATTAAACTTGCGACAGCAAGACACGTGGAGCACATAGGCAGCAGATTAAGCTGATACTGTGCTCCACACATTACAAACATTACATACAACAATTAACAGTCAGAAATTACATAATATCAGATACAAAATAGCTGTGCAATTAAAAAACAATGGCAATTTGACAGGCTACTGCCTAAATGGTCGACAGTTGCTTTTTGCACGCCCTCTTAAAAGCAACGAGGCTATGGGCGTCTCTGACTGACTGAGGTAGTGATGTAGTGTGTGGAATAAAACTGTTTTTTTATCCAAAAAGATTCCAGTGCAAAAAAAGAAATCCCTATAAAAAGCCTCAAAACACGCCAAAAATAAGCCCCAAACCCAAACCTTTGCTTGGAGAGTAGTCTCCCACCTAGGAGCACATAGAATGGTAATGTACCGAACCACTCTAGATTGGGACCGCACGTGGAGCAAGTGGAGCCTTTAAGCTGAATATGAAATTCAAACTGGCCATTATGCGATTTGCCGGCTATAGCTAGTTACTGAATTGTGGCAAAGATACCTCAAGGGAAAATATTACCATTTCTCACCCTGTGTTGCCCTGTCACAAGCACGATTCCATCAGTGTACGAACGTTAGCGTCAATCAAGAAGGTTTAAAAAGAGACCTCCTAGCGTTCCTTGCGTCAATTAATCGACCGACGCTGAATGTGGCTAAAGCCCCTGTCACCATGGTTTAGAGTAGGTCGGGAGCAAGGTCGGCTGTTTTTGGTTGCGCCAGCATTCGGTGTGGGACCGGGGAGGTTCGGCCATGGTTGGCTGGTGTTCAGGAGTAGGTAGGGACGTAGTTGGCAGTCAAATTTGACTCAAATTTAAGTCAATTTAACTACATTCGTATAGAAAGGTTATGGTGGCCTAAATCTGTTCCCGAATTTAGCCGGCTATAGCCAACCTTGGTCGGCTGGTATTCGGTATCTCCAAGCAGATCTTTCGGAGTTTTCGGTTACTGTCTTTGCATGCAGCCACCGAAAGATCTGCTTGGAGATTAGTATTCGGGGGAAGGATGAATGTGTGACAAGGACTGAATGTGTGACAAGGACTTTAAGGCGTCGATCGATATGTACATGTTCAGATCCAATTCTGATCCAACTCTCCAATTCTGTCCGCGTGTCGATCTTGGCGGTGCATGAAGTCTTTTATATGTTACTGAAATCTCATCCACTCGTACTGCGCACATGACAACCCGGTGACGTTTACAAAAATAACATAATATCGTGGACGGCTGCTTGACAACGACTTATATCGTTCGTGAATCTAAATTAATTAATGGCATTGAAATATGCAGCCGTGAACGGTTGAAAAGACAAAGATAAGCGTTCAAACGAATTAACCACCCCAAACCTTACCCATGTAAGAACTGCTGCTTGGTTGTGTTGGAAATCAAATTTCGAACATTTCTCTCGGTTTGAGACGGATCATCACAGAAACAGCCCTTTAGCAGTGACCATCACAGAAAGTTTTGTAGACAAAGATCCACCACATGAATACACCTTGTGAACAACTATGATGGTGACTAGCTGACCGACACACCCACAGAGGCCCATTGTATGAAAACTATACTAGATTCACTAAACCGAGACGCTCTCATAAACCCTACTCTCAGACAAGCATTACAGCGATAGGGACTGTTCGTTCCCCATGAAGTTCAGGCCATATAGTCCTAATACTTGTACAAGCCATTCTTTCCAGTTGACAGACAATGTGACTGACTCTACAGCACTGTAGTGTAGTCTCTACCAGACTATTAAACTACGCTGGCCATAATAGGGAGATATTTGCCAGGGGAGTTTGGCCGCCTTAATTGTGGTTTGACTGGCCGCGCAGGAGGGGGAAACTAACCCTCCCGCGGACCGACTCTACTGGCCAGCTATTCCCTTCTTCTACGATCCGTACCCCCCGTAGTAGGAATTCGAAGGCCTGGTGGAGGCCAGTCAACCTCAAGGCGGCCAGACTCCCCTGGCAAATATCTCCCTATTATAGCCCACGCAGTTAGTCTGGTAGAGACTAGCTAACTGTAGTGTGTGAAGGTGTTGTGTGTGTGCAGAAACTCACCGGCGCCGTGCTTCTTCTTCCCAGAGAGCTTCTAGAGGAATGGCCTCTGGTCTCAGCAAAGATGGTGCGTGGTATCTGTGGGCGTGGCCATGATTCTGATCGTCCTCACCAGGGCAACGTCAAGTCAATTCGATGTTATGGCGCTATCGCGTGCTACATTGACGTGTGATTATTGCATTTTTTATCACTTTGCATTTCGAAATGATAAATGGCGATCGACGTCTTAGAATTTTCGTATAGTGAAGAGGTTTTCCGGAAAACTGCTAATGTATCAGGCACAGGGATGTTCCATCGTCCTAGAATGTCATGTTTCAATGTGCAAAGACTCAAATTCAAGCTCACGTCCTTTAAATTGCACCGTAAACGTTCTAACAGGAAATGTTTTCTGACCACTCAGCGTGCTCCAGATTGCGAACGGATAACAGATAACCTTTATTGACTTTATTGTACATTCATGATCATGCCCTATCGGGCTAAGTACAGGTGAACAGATGAAAATGTATATACATGTTTGCAGTACAAACAGGACTACTGATACAATCTAACTACATTAGCACTATAACAACACTAATACAGAGGTTCGGCTTCTTCCGTTTCTTTGTGAATCTGAAATGGGTTTGTTTGATACAGGATGATCAAAGCGCATAAGAAAGATGAATTTTTCAATATTAGACAAGGATTGGAAGTATAAAAACGTTCTTGTACTATATTTAAAAGATTAAATCTATCGATACTATATACGGCAAAATGGACTTCCATTCCTCTACCTTGTTCAAACTACAAAAGATAAACGCTGGGGCCCCAAACCCCGGATATCGGCGACAGGCCAAGAATGATGTCAGCATACGCGTGCGAGAATGGTTCACTGAACTTGTTTCAATATTCATTCTCCCGTCAGCCATGAAGCTGTTTGTTGTCTGTGGGGAAAAAGATGATCTATTGTGAGGAAAGGTTGGTTGAAATGTCACCATCACAGCGGGATAGGTGCGGTCACAAATGTGGTGTCACCCTTAACGCTTAATATATATATGATGCAGTACAAAATTTCAGAACGAGTAAATCTGGTTACTTAATTGCTCTATAAGATTTTGTGTACGTAACCGCTTTGTAAGATCTGGTGTAGGTAATATCTTTGTAAGATTTGGTGTAAGATTCTAAAATGTGCCGTGTTTTTTTTTTATGTCTAATATTTGGCCACTACTGTTAAAGCTGCATTAGGACGATACAAAAAGTCAATTTTCTGGTCATTTCTTTACAAAGTAAGTTGAATCGACCCTACTCCGTTTGCAAATAAGTGCCATTCAGGAAGTGGAGGTGCCAAAATATGACGCCTTACGAGTGTGTTTAAAAGCTGTCAGCCATGTTTGTTTGCATACTGGTATTTTGTGGTGGTGCCACAAACTGAGTGTGCTGTTTTAGTACCAACCATAAATGTCAGAAATGTGAGATAATTGCACAAATAAAATGTTGAAAGTGAAAGTAAATTACAATCACGCAAGGATTTTTTCCATTAAAATATTTCAATTTTTTATGCCCCTTTACTTTTAGCATTGGACTACAGGGCACACATCATCTTTGTCCTGTAGCTATAGATTTCATGTTCCTCTATCTCAGGTAGGAAGAAAAGTAGAGTGGCGATCCTGGATAATGAGGTTTTACACAATGTTATTACACACATGTACACACACATGTACACACACACATACATACACATATAAACACACATGTACACACACACACACACACGTACACACACATGTACACACACACAGACATACACCATATAAACACACATGTACACACACACACACACAATGTACACACACATGTACACACACAGAGACATACACATATAAATACACATGTACACACACACACATGTACACACACATGTACACACACACAGACATACACATAAACACACATGTACACACACACACACACACGTGCACACACAGACATACACATATAAATACACATGTACACACACACAGACATACACATATAAACACACAATCATGTACACACACACAGACATACACATATAAACACACACAAACACGGATACACAAGTACACACACATACACAAACATGAACACATGTACATACAAACATGCACACATACATGTAAACAGACACACAAAATACACACAACACACATGAACACATGTACATACAAACACACACACATGAGCATCGGTACTCTTTAGCCAATGCAGTACTCAAGAATCCTGGTTTAATACAGTTTTTATTGATGATGATATTAAATCAGAAATTAAAGTGCAGAAGGTACATCATCACACATCAAGTTCCTACTATCATAGCAGATGATATTATATTCCAACATTCATAGCCTACTTATCGTGAAACTACAACAGAAACAGATAAAATTTCCAAGAAATTGAAGTTCTTTACAGCAGAGAATGTACAAAGTTACACAACTGTGTGCACCCCACAGTTTTTGTATAATACAACATGACAACATGAACCAATCTACAAATCAAACAAATCCATAGAACCATTGTACACCTTGAGCTAACATATCCGCTGTTACTTCTATATAGATTATTGCAGGTGCATTGTAATCCCCGGTATAGTAAATATAGGCAACAGCTTTCAGGAATTACAAGGAAGTATTTACAATGGAGGTTTGCTAGAATCTTGATAGATACATGTAAGCTAGAAAGGTACAATACCGTAGTGTACAAAATGGTAGTTGTAGCTGCTGTACAAATGTGCGAGTCCCCTGATAACTGGTGGTTGACTATAACAATTAACCCTCGCTGGACTTACATGTATTTGTGTGCTCATTATGTTCACCCGCACACTACCTAACCTTACACTTCCACACTACCAACAATACAGTAGTCCAGACTGGTGAGACACATACTTGTAGATGGTATAATTATCCATTTGTATATATACACCTGCAAGTGCCCCCAGGACATGGCAAGGGTTGAACAACGTCAGACAAGTGGTTGATATAGAGAAGAAAGGAAAGACTGTTTTGGAATCAGAGGATGGTGAGAATGGAAGAAGTAAATTTTGGTAGACACACCCCTGTGCTGAAACCATCATGCTGCATACAGCAAGTCGGCAGAACGTTAACGTACTGCACCTGCGCGAAACCCGTAATGTATTGTGCATAGCGCTTTGGTAGAACGTCTAATATAAGGTTGTATTAGAGCATATAAGGTTGACAGCCTGTCTGTAGTTTTCAGATGTTGTATAGGAAAAGATGTTGTCTGCAACTGGCAAAATTTTGATGCAACGTTGACCAAACATCCAACGAAAAACGTGAAAAATCAGGGTTTTTGTGCAGGCGCAGTACGTTCTGCCGACATACTACTAATACACAATCTATGAAGTCAAACAAACTTAGAAAATTGTTTTATGACAAGAGTCCTTTTAGGCCAAGGCAATTTACAAAATAAGGGTATGCAGGAACATGCTGTTGCATGTATTGATAGCATCACTAAATTGTACATAAATTTTTGAAATATATTTACTGCCAAACATGCATTTACTATTATAATACAGAATTACTACACCTGGTACAACAGCAACAAAACAGGAGAGAAAAAAAGGAAAAAAGTCTCTTCCATTTAACTATTTTACTATTTAATTATTTACAACAACTCTTTGCAGGTTCCACAGAGTCATGAAAGGAATATTGATCGGCAAATTAAAGAACATTCCCATCCAAAATAACATCCCAACATCCAAGTAAATGATACAGTATACATGTAAGTTTACATGTAACAGTTTTACAGTTTGGTATGCTACAAAAAATGAGTTAGGTTAGAACAAAATTTGAGCAATTTTTACAACACACAGGCTACACCAATTTAGTTTCTTGGTTCTCTGAGTTGCACACTTTATTCTGATTTGGAGAAAAAAAGATAAAAATGCACCATTGAAGATCAACCCCCAAATGGTCAAATGTCGGCACTAACAGATTACGGAAGTCACTGTTTTTCCAGTTGTTATGTTTTTTTTATTTTTTATGTATCAATGCATTAAAAAGAAGGAAAGCCATTTCCATGGTTTGAACTGTTAACCATGGTATGTTTGACTTTAATTTTGGTAGTGTTTGGGTCTATTACAGGATGACCATTTCTTTTTTTTTTCCTTTATTTTTATTTTGCTTATTTATTTTGCAAACACATGCAAGAACCATTATCAGACTGGTGTGGCCTAAATACATTGATTCTAACCCAAAGCACCAATTTGAAAGCTCTTCATCCAAAATCTTGTGTGCGTGCAATTATATGAGCCATGCAAAACTTCTGGAATGTACTTGGTTATTCTGGGAAGAACTAGTCCACAATACTGGTTAAAGCGATATTATGTACTAAGATTTTCACTATTTTAAACATCTTGTTTTACACATTTTCTTGCGCTATAAGCCTACCTGGGTTCATAATGACATTTGGGGAGTAAAAAAATCAACGTCGTTGCGCTGCAAAAACGTGTTCGAAGATACCCAAACGAAAACCGTTGTTTGTTTACATTCTTTTTAGGAGCCTCCTAAAAAATACAGCAGGCCCGGCGCAACTATTTCTCGCCGGAAAAGCAAAATAGCGATGCTAATATGTTGAAATTTAGTGCAAATAACAATCTAGGTGAGAAAATTTCAGTTATTTATATTTACAGTTTTGGCACAAAAATCTTACATAATATCGCTTTAAGTACTGGGAAGGTAAAGTTCGTTTTCTCAAGCATAAAACTGTACCAAGTTGTAATGTACACGTGACAGTAGTATACAATGTCATGTAAACGTGTGACCTGCAAACCTGTTAGAAAGTGTTCAAATGTTGGCAAAAAGTTGATATATCAGCATCCAAAATCCAAATCATCCAAGTGGTAAAAAGTAAGGACTGGAAAACCAAGTCTTTCAAGCCAGCTGCTTCGTGAGATCACAGGGAAACTTTTCTTATTAATGACATATTAGAAATATATTATAATTGTATTGAATCCCGAGGGACAGAAAGTGAGACCCCGTGTTCATTTATGATATTCTAGTCTGTATGACAGGGTGCAAATACTGTAAAAATCACTTTATGTTCACGGTAGCAAAAGTTGGTGGTCTGAGAAAAATGGACATGTTCCTGGAACTAAGACTGCAGGTTAGTTCATTTGTGTTGTTTTAAAACCACTTGCAGGGAATATAACACCTTCAACGCACTACAAATGTTGTCAACATATTTTTTTTAAAACTTCAGTTAATGATTAATATTTATTCACAGTTTCTTACAACCCAGGGGCATAGTTCGAACAATGGACAAATAGCTGACATTGTCACTGTGAAAGACACCATATTGTGATTCAACATATTGTTCAGAGGTAGTCTGAAACCCAGCCATGAATGCTAGTGTAACAATAATATAACAACACAGTTAGAGGGGTCCCCTGGGCCCTACTAGGGTTTGGGTTGGCGTTAGGAAGGGCATCCAGCCGTAAAAATCTATTCTTGCTTCAAAACAGACTTGCACTTGATGCAAGCACCCAGTACGGGGAAAAAAAAGATGTTTAAAACTGGATAGAGAGAGAGAGAGAGAGAGAGAGAGCGGAATATGTGCTGTATTTTGCCGGTTCTAGTCCCTCTTTTGGACGGGGCTGGTCACCTGTTCGATCAAGTGCGAGCGCACGTGTCTACATCGTGTTCGAAACAGGTGATCTATACCGGTTTCAAGAGAGGGACTTTAGAACCGGCCGGTTATAAGTTGAATAAAATCAGTTGCGTTTGAGTTTTCATCCTAGTCGGACGTGTATTTGTTTCACTAGTACCTGCTCTGTTTTACCTCTGCTCTGCCTTCTTGAAGACAGAGACAGAGCAGAGGGAAAATGGACCTCGTATAGTGTTCACAGCTGGGTTTTAGGCTATTCACAAGGAAGCTAATGCTTCATGTTCACCACTTTAAAGTACTATCGTAACTGCTTTACCTGTACTATGCTATAAATGACTTTGTAAAGATAGGAGGGTAAGAGACAAGGCAAGAACTGGCCATGGGATGGGTTACTGCTTTTAACTGTAAGGAGAGTTCCCATCGGCACTACATACTTCACAAGTGCCCTACATGTACTTGCAGTGTACGAAATACTTTTTTGAGCCAGGTTGCCCAGTGGCAACCTAGGATGAAAGCCAGGTTGCCCATCAAAATTCCAGGTTGCCCCGAATTTAAACTCTTCTACATTATGATTAACTTTGTTAGAATGCAATGTGCATTTATACATTTCGGACACAGAGTTGTTTCCCCTTACCTGAAGTGATGAGCTCTTCCATGGGAACTTCTCAATAAACAGTTCCCAATGGAAGAAAGGGGCATCCTTACCACAAAATTTAGGTAGTGCACTGAGCTACCTGGGTGTAGAAATAGGTTGCACCAAGCAAAATATGGTTGCACGATGCAACTGGGCAACCTAGTATTTCGCACGCTGACTTGTGAATCATTTTTAAAATTTTAGACTACATGCTTTCTTGGTGTGATTAAAAAATACTGTACTAATTATCTCTCTTTGGGTATCATCTGAATTTTGGCTGCAAGCTACATGTACATTGTAAAAATTTAAGTTACCCTTCACACCCTAAGATCTTACAGTAATGTAGAAAAGCAGGATGCTATAGAAGCTACCATTGACTTTCTTCCCATCTGGACAACACAAGGTAATAGAAGGTAAAACACAGTATGTACACACAGTGTGGCTGATCTTGATAAAACTCAAGTCCAGTCAGACATTGGACAATCTTAAATTATAATGTAAACATTCATGAAAACAGAAGCGGGGGAGGGTAAATGTGCACTAGGTAAAAGCCATGTTGATTTGATTATATGGATGACATCCTCTGGCAAACACCCAAAACTGATGCGAGCATGCATCCAAAAAAAAAGTTGCCTTCATTATGAAATCTACGTGTTTCATTATTTCAAGGTTGAACAAATGACTTAACACACAGAGTATGGTATGGCGAATAATAGATTCTTCTTCATTTCTATTTCTTCACATTTTCTTCTTTTCCTTTGGAATTGATTTTGGCATTCTACAACATCAATATCGTTTTCCAATATTTTTTTTTGGTGCAATTTATGGTATATATTTTGCTCATTTTGCAGCTGCTTTGTACAATTTACAGTATGGTCAAACACTTTTTTTTTTGGAAACGGACAAAAATTCATTTGCATGCGGATGTCATTAAATATAATAAAATCAACATAGCCTAAGCTGCTTTACATTTTTGTGTTCAACTTAGGGATAATCATTCCAAACCATTTCTTACCATGGATAGGGAAAATGGGATCACTGGATCTTAAATGCAACAAAGGTACAACTACTGTACATGTGTATAGTATTGTACCTAAGCCACAATAATGCAAAATTTCAGTAAAATGTCCTTCTTTTGCCTGTATACAACTTTCCATTACAAAAAACCCCCCTTAAACAGTGGAATAGTCCAAAACAACAAAAACTTCCAGGTACATGTACCTGCCATTTCATTGGGATAGAATCTAAGAAATTGGAAGAGACAAGAAATCAGTTCAAATGTTTACAATGTTCTGTCTGTTGACTGAATGATAAGTTTATTTATTCGACACAATGAATCTAACTTGAAGTGTGACATTTTCTTGTCCAAAGAATAATAATGCAGTACTCTGACTTGGGAGCTGTCGTTTGTGGCAACTGGGACAAAATCTGCAGGGCTGGTCGTCCTCTAAAGCTCGCCCGACGAGAGTGACAGCAGGACGGGGAATAGGACAAACATCATGGCCACCACCAGGATCCCCATCGGCACAAGACACAGGTACATCAACTGGGGACGGCAGAGGCACACAGTCACTTAGCATTCCTCACAACTTCTCATTCAATCGAACTTACAAACACAGCAATCATCAAGAATATGACTAGTGCTGTGTACCAGTTTGCTGGACTCAGTTCTGAACTTGTAAAAACGTTTAGGTTCAAGTAAAAAAAAAAACTGAATTGTGGGAACCAGTTCCGGACTTGGTTTGAAAAAAAAAACAGGTCACATACCCCTTTTCGTTCCGAACCACATAAAACCTGCCATAGATCGCAAAATCTGTGCTGCAAAATGAAGAAAACATTGCCATTGGGCATTGTCAAGTGTCGGCCTCCATGTTATGTGGTCACAGTTTCGCCCAGACAACATTGTAAGGTTGCCAGCATGCAATTTTGTATATACTACTGAACCTAAACCTTTGGACTTGAATCCGGACCTGAACCTAAACGCGAGTTTAGGTACACAGCACTAAATATGACACAAAAATCTGTGCAGATGAAAGATAACTTCCAGTCACTCCAGGTAAGCTTGAGAAAAGGAAAGTTGTTTGATTTGATTTATAGACAATTCATGAAGATCGCATTAAAAACACCAATGTACAGGTTAAAGGCATGGAGAAGGGAAAGATGGCAGCAAGCACACTGTACAGTACAACTTTCTGCCTAATGTAGCGCAGTGTGTGGTACAGTAGTCTGTATGCTGCAGTGCAGCTAGTGTGGGATACAGTCAATTCATGAATCCCTTCCTGACGTATCCCATTACTGGATTATAGATAGTTCAATTCCTTGTTAAAGCCACACCAATTCTATTTGTTGCTTCTCGGATTTTTTCAGAAAAAATATGAAGCGACAGGGCGAAAAAAATGAATAAATAAAAACAGGCCTGGCCATCCTATTATAGCCCCAAATGCTAGAATAGGTGCCATGAAGTCAACACAAAAGACTGAGTTAAAATTTAAACGTTGAATTTTGAACTTTTAATCGAACCACTGCATTGGTAGATTTGTAACAATTAGGAAGAAAATGACTTTCTTCAACTGTTGGAGGCAAAATATGAGCATTTTTTAGTTGATTCAGAACCAGAATTTTTTTTTTTTTTTTTGCAAATCAGAAAAAAATGAAGAGGCAAATCCGAGAAGCAACAAATTAAATTGGTGTGGCCTAATCTGTAACTAAATTTTACAAACTTGGGTGATTTTGTATTAATAAAAGTGTGTTCTTTTAGAAAATAATACTGGCCTCTGCTCTTGAGTCTGTGTTTAATGATGTGCTTAACTTGGTAAACTAGTGTCTACTGGTCAACTCCATTTCACAAATAGGATGGGTGGGCAGCAACAGAAGAAGCAGGCTCAAAGAAGGGGTAACATTTTCCGCTACATGATTGTGCTGATCGCGGTCGGGATGAACAATGGGGCAAAAAATCAGGACCAATAAAAAGCAGCCGTAATGGCCAGATGGCAGGCTTATAGAGTTGGTCACTTGGGCAAGTTTGACTGTTCATGTGTATCATGATTTACCTGTATGTTGGATAATCAGTTCTTCACCCCGACCAATCGAAGCTGGACATTCCTCTAGAATTGGTACATTCCTCTCTCCGCGCGGATACTTTCATTTCCAACATGGCTCAGTTTTCAATCAAAAACGTTTCTTACCTTCCGAGCTGACACCATTTGCCATCTCACTGTTAGGGTCAAAACTCCAGATGTTGTGATTTAGAAGAACTAGGAAGAGATTTGTCGGGTGAACGGCCAATTTCACGGGCCAGTGAAATGTCCCTTGCCGCTGAGAAATGTACCAATTCCTGAGACATATACGCTTATAACTGGAGAAACGGCCGCTTTCCTAGAGGAATGTACGCTTGAAAGTGGAGGAATATCCGCTTTCCTAGAGGAATATACCACCAATTCTATAGGAATGTCCAGCTTCGAATGGTCGGGGTGTTCTTGAGTGCTGCTGTGTTAGTTTGGATGTCTGTTGTCAGTGACAGAGAGGGGATAACACAATAAAAACACACTCAGCAGCCATTAGTCCTTTGTTAGCGTTAGCTCAGTGCCACTAGCCTGGGTACCATCCTGGTTTGTTTACGTCCGCTCCCACAGTCGCTCCGACCAACCAGCCAAACTATGTGTATATACATGTACTGTATAAATTCGAGGGGATTTATTCCTCAGCTAATCGACATCTCGCACACGTATGCAGTCGTCCCTCAGTAAGACATCTGGAGCAGCAAAGTTCCCGTTTAGAACTTTATTTCAGCCTGTCACAGGACCGGTTTCGCCTGTGTGGCTAAATGTCTTACTGAGGGACGACTGCGTACGTGTGCAAGATGTCGGTTAGCTGAGGAATGAATCCCTTCGAATTATTGTGTATACACTGTGTTTTACCTTCTATCACCTTGTGTTGTCTAGATGGGAAGAAAGTCAATGGTAGCATCTATAGCATCTTGCTTTTCTACATTACTGTAAGATCTTAGGGTGTGAAGGGTAACTTGGTTGGTCGGAGCGACTGTGGGAGCGGACGTGAATTAACCAGGATGGCACCCAGGCTACAGTGCCACAGCCAAGCAGCAAAAATCGGCGCTGAAATTTGAAACCAATTACCCCATGTACGACGCCACGGTCTACACCCAGGCCACTCACATTTCTGCTCCTGGTGGCCACCATCTTGTACTCGACCTTCAGGCCTCTGATGTCGTCCTTCAGCTGCTCCGTCTCCCGCTGGCTGTTCTTCAGTCTCTCCTGGAGAAGTTCCACCTCAGCCCTGGCAGATCCACACTGTAATACACATTTGTTTATTTGTTTATTTGAGTTTACCACAAGTACATTGTCAATATACAAGTGGAAGGGAGGACAAAACAGGTGCATAGACACCTTTACAAAGTTGTCCTCCCAAACACTAATATAAATACTGATTACAATATTAAATACAAAACAGACTACAATATTAAACATCATAACATGAGATACAAATTTCTACAAAATATCATACATTAAACATGAACATACTATACAATACAATGTCGTGAAATATCATACATATATACAAAAATGGTAAAGATTAAAAACAAGTAGTAATACTAATGTAGTACTAATGAGGTTGTAAAGCATTAGTTATGTTTACCAAAGGAAAACATATTGTTTTTGCTCAGTTTCCTCTTCTTCTCCAAACAAATAATGTCAATGACCTAGACCAGACATCTGTCACCATGGTAACTTGTGCACTAGTGCTGTAGCGCCCTGTGGTGTTGGGTTACATTTTGTAGCAGGACAGAGCTTGAGTTGCTGGTCACCATATATTATGTATATGAATGTGTTTGAGTAAGAATAAACAGAGCAGTAGTTTATTGGACATGACCATGTGACGGTAAACATCATGCATTTGCTTTGCAAATGTTACCTTTCTAGTTGGACAATGATTTGTGTTTGTTTACTTGGTTTCTTAGTTATTATTTTACGTAAGTTATTACTTAACGTAATTATTACCTCCATGAAATGTCATGGAGGTAATATTTTCAGTTGCGTTTGTTTGTCAGTCATTCTGTCTGTCATTCTGTTGGTCAACAAGATAACTCAACGCACGGCTGGATGGATTGGTGCATTGATAGGGTGTGACAAAACTGGAAATGATGAGATTTTGGGCCCCCTAGTGTGCACCCTTAACTTCTGTGATATACGTCCCACTGTTTTCAAAGTTTTGAGAAATATTCAGGTGGTTTTACATTGTACATGTAATATATAACGTAAATGATTGTTCATGGTTTTCGTGGTGACCTTTCATCGCAAAGTCATTCCAATCCAAAGACATGATCTGTCTTGCTCGCACGTCGGCAGAACGTACTGCACCTGCGCATAACCCTGATTTTTCACGTTTTTCGTTGGATGTTTGGTCAACGTTGCATCAAAATTTTGCCTGTTGCAGACAACATCTTTTCCTATACAACATCTGAAAACTACAGACAGGCTGTCAACCTTATATGCTCTAATACAACCTTATATGAGACGTTCTGCCAAAGTGCTATGTACAATACATTACGGGTTTCGTGCAGGTGCAGTACATTCTGCCGACGTGCTTGTCTTGCTATGCATTACTATCATTGTAACTGTTAAAGGTCACAAATTCCTCCTTGCCCCTCCTACATGTAGTCCTACTGTGAAGTTTAGTCCAGGGCTCTAGCCAGCTCGAAATGCTTTTCCGTCAGCCCAGGTTCGTGATCGGATTTGGAAGGAGCAGTGCTGTAGGCGCGACACGAGTGCCAAAGGCGCTCGCAATCTAGGGGGGTTCGTTGACTACAATGTAAAAGGGAAATTTTGGATTTTCAAGCCTTCAAAAACACAATTCCCCGCATTTTGAGAAGCAAATCATGGGGTTTAGAGTGGTTGTTGATTTTGTTTGTCAAGGTTGACGGATTGGTGTCAAAATTTTTCCGTCAGACGCCGCAAAGTTCCGGTAATTTACAGAAAAACGGGTGCTGGCTAGAGCCCTGATTGAGTCCCCGTGAACTTAAATCAATTTACAGTATTTCAATACGTTGCATCTACTGTTTCTACATTCAGAAACAAAGGTCATTCCTGTCCAAATGACAGCCATGTTATCCATCTTTTGAAATGTTAGCTGTAACATATACAATCTATCATCATCATCATGAACATATATCATGTATATTTAGAAAATCTGTCATGTACTGAATTGAAAAAAGTAAATCATGACGTAAAGCACCCATTATTTATAGTTGCTTGCAACTGATAGTAATGTAAAGCAAAAACTACATGACATGTACATGTATTTGGTAACCGAGATGTTGGTTGCTAACAATAGACTGTACACGGACAGGGCTCAAAATAATACCTGCATACGTAGGCAAATTGCAGTTGTGCATGTATTGTAGACTTCTATATGTACATGTATCTAAGGCCAGATATCACTCTTGGGCCATTACAGATATTACGTTTGGCCATTGAAGGCTATACATGTAGTTAAATGTCGATCTCAAAAATTCTTCTGCACCAGAAAGTCACAAGGGTCTGCCTCCCAAATATACAGTCAAACTTTAAGAAAACAGGGGGTTGACAAGCTCAAATTCTGAGAAAAGCTGACAACAGTAAACAAACCCTACATGACATGACATGACACCTCAATTTCTCATGACCATCCGCTATGGCCATGCAAGACCTAACCACTCAGTATTAACTAGGGACTAAACTTGTGTTCCCATTTTGGGGCCTTCACTGCACAATACAATGGTGACGTCAGCCCTTCTGACCTGTCCATGATAAAACCAGCCTGTGACACACGGGCATTGTGGCCCTGTAGAGTTGTTGAATTCAGCATGCAACAAGACCTAGCTCGATCACTTCGGAAGTCTCACAAGTCACAACATATACATGTACCAATCATATAGAATCGCCTGGACATTCGGTCTCATTGGACAAAGTAAGAATCTTGGACTCCGAGCCAGACTTTTTTGCACGAGGTGTAAGAGAGGCCATCTACATCAGGGCATTACAACCATCCCTCAACAGAGACGGGGGGCGCCACAGACTTTCTGCAACTTACGATCCACTGTTCACGGAGTCACGTGTGTCATCTGCATAACGTGACGTCACAGAAGCGGTGGATTGCTCATTCCTTGACAAAGACTGGAGTTGTACAGTCGAAAATTTGGGTAAGTCCAATTCCTTGTGTTGGAAATTACAGTTTAAATTCGTGCCATAAGATCCAAAATGGTAGGTACTGTTGTGCACTAACTACCAGGTATTGTCATACACTTTGGGTCATACACACATGTTGAGGTGTATTATGCAAAAGGCAGTTCTCACAAGTAATAATGAACGACATAAGTATGATACTTAGTCATGACTCTCCTTTACGCAAAGCAATTATGTTTTTATCCAGTGCCACAACAGAGTAAACAAGTTACCTGGAAGGGTCATGCTTGATATATTTCAGAAGTAATTTGACATTGCATATTCCATCAGTTTTTTTCCTGACTGGACGATAGCTAGTATATTTTAAAAGTACAGCTGCACAGGTGTGCCCTGCAGCTGTACAGGATTGCCCTGCAGAATGAGCAGTGTTGCTTGACTCTACCCACCTCCTGTCTGCTCTTGTCAGTCTCTCGATGGGCCTCGTTCAGCTCCATCCTCCACTCTATAGCCTTGTTGTCTGTTTTGTCTTTCTGTGCCTGGTACTTCATCTCAAACTCACGATTGGCCGCCTCCAGTCTGTTGACTTCAGCTGTCAACTTGGTGGTCTCCTTCCTGGCTCTGCGCAAACAGGTACAGGTGTCACAAAATATCTAGCCTGAGCGTCAGCCTTGTTAGCTTTCGGTCCGCTCCCCAAGATCCGCTCCCCGCCAACAATAACTTGGGGAGCAGACCGAAAGCTAAGAAGGCTGACACTCAGGCTACAAAATATCAAGATTATGCCAAAGAAGCCATCTGAATATTTTTGTGCTTTAGCCACTTAACTCACACCTAAATTGCCCATTTTCAGTTTTGGAGTTAACATCATGCCAGCGTCATTTCACTGTAAGGAAAAACCGTGTATTTCACATACATGAGCACGTCGCAGAACGTACTGCACCTGCGTGAAACCCGTAATGTATTGTGCATAGCACTTTGGCAGAACGTCTCATATAAGGTTGTATTAGAGCATATAAGATTGACAGCCTGTCTGTAGTTTTCAGATGTTGTATAGGAAAAGATATCGTCTGCAACAGGCAAAATTTTGATGCAATGTTTTGATGCAAGGTTTTGCGCAGGCGCAGTACGTTCTGCGGACGTGCTATATACATGTACATGTATTCTTCCAGTTCCACATACATCTAACTGAACTGAACTGAACTGTGGTGCCCCCCATCTCTGTTGAGGGATGGTTGTAAAGCCCTGATGTAGACTTTCTGCAACTTACGATCCACTGCTCACGGAGTCACGTGTGTCATCTGCATAACGTGACGTCACGGAAGCGGTGGATTTCTCATTCCTTGACAAAGACTGGAGTTGTACAGTCGAAAATTTGGGTAAGTCCAATTCCTTGTGTTGGAAATTACAGTTTAAACTCGTTCATAATGACTTCTACCAACACAGATGAACTTTCAAGATAAGCACTACCCACCTGTTGAGGTCCTCCTCTAGACTCTGTACCCTCTTCCTCAAGGTACCACACTCTTCCTTGTAGGACATTTCTGGATAAAGATGACAGCAGTGGTTTAAAATTTGGGTTAATATATATTCTATGAAGTTGGGTGGAGGGAAGGTGACAGCAATGTTAGTAACCACTAGTGCTGTGTACCGGTTCCCTGGACTCAATTCCGGACTTGTAAAAATATTTAGGTTCAAGTCCATAAAAACCTGAATGGCAGGAACCAGTTCCGGACTTGGTTGGAAAAAAACACATGTCACATACCCCTTTTCGTTCCGAACCACATAAAACCTTCCGTAGATCACAAAACCTGTGCTGCAAAATGAAGAAAACATTGTCATTGGGCATTGTCAAGTGTCAGCCTCCATGTTATGTGGCCACAGTTTCGCCCAGACAACATTGCAAGGTTGCCAACATGCAATTTTGCATCTACAGTGGGTTTAGGTCTGGACTTACAAGTCAGGAACTGAACCTAAACCTCTGGACTTGAATCCGGACCTGAACCTACATTTTGTAAATTTGTGTTTAGGTACACAGCGCTAGTAACCACTGTTCAAAAACATGGTAACAGGGTTTTCAATTCACAAGTTGTGGGTTCATACCTTCTGGGCGTTAAGCCATTTTGTACAATGTTGATGCAAGTTACAGGCTGGACATACTGATATGGTAAAGGATGTTTGAAAACGTCCACATACTGTAAAAAGCCTGTTTACAACACTTTTGAACAGGCACTTCACAGTACATGCATTTGACATGACTACACACACCTTTATTTCTGCACTAAATCTAGTTCGTGAATAGTTTCATCAGGTTGGTAAGTCACTGAATAAAGAGACTCTTTCTACACAAACAAGTGTTTTATTCAGCCGACGTTTTGGTGACTGTCTGTCTGTCGGTAAATGACTGTCATGTACAAATCACAACTCCTATATGTTTGGAACCGCATTGCGGAGTCTGTTATCCGTAACTGTTTTTAACTGACCACAATTATGTATATATCCAACTCCTGTACGTTTGGGACCGCGTTGTAAATACAGTTCCCTGAAACAGTGCATGTGTACGTGTAGATATGTAAATACGTTTGGGAACGCATCTATAGCAGCGACACCTGTGCTGCAGTGCAATGTGAACCAGTCAGAATTGCCCTGAGGAAGGTGACAGACGGTCACCGAAACGTCGGCTGAATAAAACACTTGGTTGTGTAGAAAGAGACTTTATTCACCAAATCTAGTTGTAGTTCAGCCTGTGTGAGTGTAATAGTAATGTACATGGTACCTTTATTTTTGCCACCTTGCTCACTGTTCTTCCGGACTCTGTTGTCCTTGTTGTCCTGTGTGACCTTTAACCTCTCCAGCTCACACTGACACTCTTGCAGTTGACCTGAGCATGGCAAACCACACACCTTTAGTATACATGTACAGTGTATGTACATACAGGAAATGAACAGTTCAACCAGCACATTTCACACTGTTCTGTTAACAATCTGGCAGACATAGCCGTACCCCTGTGAAAGATAGAACATGCGAATTCTGTAATCATTTATATGTTGAAAACGAGACACATTTTTTACTTGACTGTAACTTATACGAAGACGAACGCCAAAATTCAAAACTTTACAATTAGACAAGATATGTAAGAAAATGTCAAAGCAAGCCACTTTCAAATACTTGATGTCATGCAGGAATGAACGTATAGTAGACATAGTATGCAGCTATGTTTCCAGATGTTTCAAAAAGAGGGAAGAAACGCTGATCAACAGATATATAGTATAGTTTTGTAAGCTGTAATATTTAGACTTTTAGGACTTAGCATTAGAATGTAGTATTTCAGTATTCAATATACTCCCTGTTTTATATCCCATAGACCATGATATGGTCACATGTGCATTTAGCCCATTTGGGCATGAATATGCAATAAAGATTCATTCATTGTTAATATTGGCCCCTTTCAGCCAAGTAAGGGTAAAAAAAAAAAAAGAAGAGCTTACAAACACGTACTGTAACAGTTATACAAGTTAGTAGTTACACGACACTACCGGTAGTACAGTAATAATTGCTGGAGGCCCGAGTCAGCTGACAGAAATGCCCTATGTGGCAGAGAATTTCATTCTCAAATTTCAGTGAATGTTCAGTCAAACCAAAGCTGGAATATCGGGGACTTTGGCCCATGGACAGTTCGGCCCCCAGCCGATCAGGACATTTCGGCCTCAGACCGTGGATGTTTTGGGCCTCAGGAATCTGGGGAGAAACTGCACCACAATCCTTCAAGCAAACCTACTTTTTATATTTCAGCCATACCATGGTATGGATGAAATATATTGTTTTCTCTCATGTTTCTCCTTCTCCTCCTGTCATTTGGTCAAATGGATAAACTCTGCTGCCATTTTTCAACCAAATGAAAATTTGGCATGGAGGTAGAGTGGGCAAATACCCTCGACCGTTTTTTTAATTTTTTTGATACATGCATTTGAAAAGTTTTTATAATGTTTTTTTGGGCCATTTTTCGACAAAAAATGGATTTTTGAATCCTGAGCCCTGGTATTACAACCAAATGATCTGAAATGCGGTATAAGGGTTCCTCGAACGTGTGTCTACAGAATAGCAGTCACATATGTCTGCCTTTCTAGTCTTAATGTGCATTAGTATTGATGTTGTCAGAATCTGTAAAACACACTCAGGTGTGTGTGTGTGTCTTACCTCTCAGTTTCTCTGCTTCATTCTGGCTTTCCTTACTACTTTGCTGCGCTCTAACAAGTTGCTCTGTGAAGTGACACAAAAAAACAACAAATCATTGCCTGTTTTTGCTTTCTGCACATGACACATAAACTGTAACATGACATTAACATCATAGAAGAACTATAACAAGACTGGCAATGAAAACATACATTGCCATGGCGACGGTGGTTGCTGTTAGGGTTATTGTTTGCATGGCACTGCGGCCCTGCCATCATTTCATGATTTTGAGGAAGACTTGGTACCTATACAGATACAGTGCACTCCTCCCCTGAGTGTATAGTGAATGAGCCCCGGGGTCACAGAAAGTAGGGCATCCGGGGTAGAGAGGTCTTCCCAAAGCAGGGTCCCAAAGGTTTCCAGGAATGTGGGCATAGATGTGGGTCAGAGACATGCCTGTGGACATTCCATTCCTGTGCACAAAATGCCTGTACGATTCCTAGAATTCTTGCGAATTGCACACAATACTGTACCATTAGGCTCCTCCCTGAGACGTCGCCAAAAGGCAGACCAATACATAATGTTTCTTACCTTTTAGGCTTTTTGCTTCTTGGTGATTTTCCTTGGAAGCCCTCTCCTCCTCTATCAGACGATCTAGTGGTGAGGGGACACACCACACATGTCAGAACACCCAACTCAAGGACTTAAGACAAAGATTTAGATGTACTTTTTTTATAATCAACTCCTTATTTTCAATGCGTACTTATTTTCCTACATTGATTTGCATGGTTGGATCAAGACCTTGGTTAGATGAAAACCAACAAAACCATAGAAATGTACAATATTGTAATTTTTGAAGTAATGTATTGCTATGTATTATATTGTAAACAAGGACTCCAAGATAAGAATACAATCTTGTATCACTGATGGAGATTCTAAATAAAAATAAACAAACAACATTAAAAGAGATAAAAGATATTTGGGCAAAATTTACCAATGTTTTTGTTTATCAAGTTAATCACCTGGACAACCTGTTTATTTCTAACACTTTTATTTGTGAGTTTCATCCTCTTGTAGTCTTCCTGTGGAATCACTTACTAGTGGCTTCAGTTTGTCAAGTTTGAATGGATGTCAAATCAGAATGTTTAGAACTTGCATATAGATTATTTTAGGTTGTCATGAAAAATCAACAGTATGTTAGAAGGCAAATATTAGATTCTGGATTATAGTGAAGTTTGCAACAACAACCAAAAACAAACATACACAGTCACACAAGTCTCAGGCAAGGTTGCACTAGCACGTCGGCAGAACGTACTGCGCCTGCGCAAAACCCTAATTTTTCACGTTTTTCGTTGGATGTTTGGTCAACGTTGCATCAAAACTTTGCCTGTTGCAGACGATATCTTTTCCTATACAACATCTGAAAACTACAGACAGGCAGTTAACCTTATATGATCTAATACAACCTTATATGAGACGTTCTGCCAAAGTGCTATGCACAATACATTACGGGTTTCGCGCAGGTGCAGTACGTTTTGCCGACGTGCTGGTTGCACTCAATTTTAGCAATGTGTATCACAAAATTCAAACTTTTTTCTCAAGTGTGCGGATTCCTTTTGCGGCACCCCTACATGTACAATGGATTGTTCTAAAAACTGGACATTTTTTGCATGGAAATGGCAGGAATAGACCACACCAAGTTTGTTAGAGGGGTGTTAAGATTAGGTGGAAGTGTTTGTAAGAAACAGCCTCCAGTTTAATTCCGGACTACTTCCCATATCTCCGCAACCTTACATCTAGATGGGCTAATGCCGTTAACTACAGGTAAAAATGATGTAAGAAAAGGACCCCTTAGGGGTTAACCCAATTCTACAGAATTCTGGGAACCGGAGCCAGAATTCTGCAGAATTGGGTTAACCCTTATGTATGTATGTATAATTTCATTTCAATTTTGAGTTATAATTAGTTTTGGTTAGTATAGAGGAGGAGGGCTTAGAATAAGCTAACTAAGCTTTATCCCTCCTCCTGCACCTTATTTTATTTATTATTATTGTGTATATTCTTTTTCTGTGCAAATAAATAAACAAACAAACAAACAAACCCTTATGGGGTCCTCGATGGCTGCTACGTATTTCTTACATCATTTTTACCTGTAGTTAACGACATTAGCCCATCTAGATGTAAGGTTGCGGAGATATGGGAAGTAGTCCGGAATTAAACTGGAAGTCTGGAATTAAACTGGAGGCTGTTAAGAAGGTTTGAGGAACACCGCAGCCCAAGAACTGACCTCTCAGCGCAAGAATCTGTTGCTTGACATCATGTGCAGTACCTTCAGCCTTGTTAAGCTGGTCTGTTGTTTGCAAAGGAAAAAAAAACAGACAGAAGAAAAAGTACTGAGAGTGCACTTACAACAAACAATGGTGACGCTACTGTGGCATTTAGACATGGACTAAGACCACACTGATTAAATGTCTTGGTTCTTGGTATTGTCATGAAATTAATGGAGTGGGTGAGTGAACAAAAATAAAAACAAAAATAAAAAAAAGAAAATCAACAATTTTGAAAATAAAATGCACTGATAAATGGAACAGCTAAAAATACAAGGACTTTCTCTAACTGTTGGCACTATAGGATATGAGCATTTTGGGGTTGATTCATATCCTGAATGGTACAAGATATGAAGCGGGCAAATCCAAGAACCAAGGAATCCAAAACTGGTGAGGTCTAAAGTAAGGCTACTATGAATGCATTCTACAGATAGGTGCAAGCACTAGTAGAGCCAAAAAGTCTACCGGACATTAGACATTCTCGAGATTTTTCCGGAAATTTTTTAGACATACTCCAAGAATATCTTTCTTGTGTCTTTATAGGGTTCTTTTGGGGAGGACTTGCTTGTTGTGTTTTCAATTGTTTAGGAAATGTCTATCAGAATGCCTTTAGAAAAACTGTGAAAACTCTCATGCATGCACTGCACAAAGCCAAGGCAATTTATAGGGCGGGACGCTAATATCTTTATAAGTACGCATTGTGCTAAACAAAGGACTGTCTCCTAGGGGAGTCCCTACCTGACGTGTGAAGAGACTATGGATATAAAATGTCTATTTCCAGTTATTTCAATGACATTTTTCAGTAAACATGTCTACTTACATGTAATGTCTTTCTGTCTGGCCTTTGTTCAATGTCCAAATCATTTCTAATGTCCGCTAGACTTTTTATAGACATTTTAGGCTCTACTAGTGAAGAAATGGGAACTACATGTAGTTACTATGGGTGGATATCTAGTACTAAAAAGGAAGGCCTACAAAAAATAGAGTTGCAATCTACACATGGGGAAACAACACACCAGCTTCAGAACAATTGTCCAGGAGTACATTTGTGTAGGTCTGGACATTATTCTGTTTGCATTTTGAACTGTACAATATCTTACTAGTACATGTATACCTTTGGACTTTCAACAGTACTTTTTTTTGTTAGGCCACGCTGACTTAATTTTATGGATGACATCCTCTGAAGACCCCCAAACTAGTGTGCGCGAGCAAAAAAAAAAAAGTCCAGCCAAAAAAAAAATGCTGCTAAACCACAGGAATACAAAGCTGGTATCAGGCGGTGGTGGAAGGGTCGCAAAGCATGACGGGTAATTTTTCCGGTCTGAACCGCGGCGGGCTCATTTGTGCTGTCAGCGGTCGCCGCGAGCGGACGTGTGTAGAGCTCAAATACACATTCAAAATGGCTGCCGCTCGATCGTCGCGTTCTTCCCGGTACTGTTTTGATCGTCACGAACGCGTTTACGGGCCATCTACTTGTCCCCAAAATGCGTCAGGTTCGTGCAGACTTTGTTCACGGTGTAATTTTTGTAGCGTAGCAATTCTGATTAGTACAATAATGGAATAAATAGCGTAAAAGGACGACCATCACAACAGTGATGCAGTCGATCGAAAGCTACAGAAACTATATCCTTCGCATGTGACACGACGGATCTTATAACCTCTACCACTGCATATTAAGTTCCAGTTGAGAAAAATGATGCACCGCATATGTAGTTGTCTTTGTTGTTTCGTTTAGATTTGTAAATTTTGTTGGGTTTCGTTGTTCATTGAGGGGGAGGGGGGCGATACGTTCCGTACTTACCTTACGCGAGCCATGTGTATGTTTGGGCATGGAGTTATAAAAGGATACTCCATGGTTTGGGCGATAATTTGTGAAATTTATATCGATACAAGGCTTCAAACTTACATTTAGATTGTTCTTATCCCCACAGACTGGGTGTTGCAGGACCTGTCACATAGAATGAGGTCATGATGGGGGCTGCCGTGATATACTATAGCTGTCTATGCCTCATGCTGGCTACACGTGCCAAGGAATTACTTTTTGAACATCCCACAGAGCTGAATACTGACATAAATATATAAAGGATACTGACATAAATATATATGTGAACAGATTATTTATGGTACATACATTTCATGTGCACTTATTCTTGATATAACATGGTGCTTTATGTATGTATATATACCTGTATATATGGTTATAAATAAATACATAATGTATTGTACCAATGTAGATTTGTTCAATGTGTACACAATTCCTGTATTTGCAAAGAAGAATTGTAGAAACAGTTGCAACAATATTTGATTGCACAGGGTAAATGAATTGATAGATAGGGAGCATTAACTGTCTCGACTTAGTGAGTGTTATAATAAATTTATTTGATGAAATGTTGCACAACACTCTACATGTATGCCAGAGGAAAGTGTTGTATTATTGTCTTATTTTTATAGAACCAAGTAAATAATGGTGTAGTCTAAGTTGGCTTTTTTGTAAGCCAGTAAGGTAATGCTTATTCCAACTAATATTGGATATGAAATGAATGATAAGCCAGCTTTGTACATGCAGTTTGTATTATAAAGGGTAAGGTAAGGTTTGGATCATTTTTGTGGTCTCCAAAACTATCTACCATTTTAGATTCTCTATGCCTCTCTAAGGGTTGTTGTGTAAAGATTTTAATGAATTTTGACTGTACATTGTATGTATGCAGGTTGTACATGCATTTTGTGTGTACTGTAATGCAGCCAGCTGTTGCCTCGTTGCATGCCTGCGAAGCTGGTGTGTTATACCGAAGTGCGGTTATACTGGCTATACAGATACAGATACTATTCACATTGATCCTGTCAGGTGACACAGATTCCTCCACAAGTCCTTCTTACCATGGTTTACCACTTCGCAGTCAGATACATGTGTCGTACTTGTTCAGTTAGATTGAAGATTGCACTAATGTGCAGAATGCTGCTACTCCTTTTATCATTGTGCAATGAATAGCTACATAATACTAGTAGCCTACATTGTATGAATAGCTTCATTCAAATTATTTTTTGACAAAAGCATAAGGTTGCAGGAACAGTTGAAATACTATATGCAAAAGGCTGCAAGACCCTATTCTTTGCAATAAAAATTGTATTAATTCTATGTAACTTGTGAGAACTACATGTTGGAAATTCTCTTATGTGCCTTTAGATGAAATTTAGACAAAGCAGTTAAGTTGCAAGAAATACATTTTTATTAAAAATGGTCAACATATCCTATGCAGAAGTCTGGAAATAGTAAAAATAGTGGAACAAGGGAAAGGGGACACTAAACCTGATGACAGGGACATTTTCACTGTCATGTTCACACTAGGGTACATACTGAAATTACATTGTTCAACTGTATTTTAAATCTCTTGTAATTTTGCTGTCAGTATGTTTATATGTTTTGAACCCTGGAAGATTAGTCATTGACTAAAGGGTATCAAAATAAACGAACAAATTTACATGTAACAAAAAAGTGGATGTCTGAGGGAATGGGTATTGGGGGGATTGTAGACTTTGGCTCTAGACAGTTCTTCCTGGCATCTGAATCCTGCATATGTTTGTCATCCCTGGAGCTGCAAACCTTGACTCTCCGATATGGCTCGGGTCTTGATATACACCAGACTAGTAGAAAAAAGAAAGTATGGTCAGGTAAGCAACATACAAATGTACAGGGGAGCTGATTGATAAATGAAATGTTACAGAAATTTTAGGTACAAACTGAAGAGCCGGTATTACCTTAGTGGTGTCTATGGAAGCTGTGTGTCAGTTTATATTATTTGATGGACAAATTAGGCATGAACAACAGGCCTATCCTAAGAAAAGGTAGGTATACTGTACTTGAGAGCCACATTCACTTTATAAAGCACCCAGCAACACATATTGACATAAACATAGCATTTTTTATCACTGCATTTCTTCAGCTTTCTCTTTCTCATAATTTTCGCCATCTCAATATGTCAAAAATCAAACAGAACCAAAAATAAAAGGTTTCATGGAGGACATGAAAGGTTTCATGTGTGGACAAATTATGCAGAAGCAAGTTTACACTCGACAGCACAATTTTTCCACACACCCCTCCCCCTTTATCGTCAACAAAACGGACACCCTCATTCGATATCGAGCGATAATAACACATGGATTAAGTCGCTAAACTCGGAAAGATCCTAAAGTTGTCTGTAATTGTTTCAGAATAATCAATACTGGGAAACTCAGTTGTATAATATTTAGACGCCAGCATATTAGCGAACATCAGCCTGGCCGCCATCTTGGATTACATTTCGCCAAAATTCGTCGTGCACCGTCATGTATTTGCCCCGATAGTGGCCGAACGATTGTGGGATCACCCGGGATCAATTACGTTTTTGGGGAGTTTAAGATACATACTACACATATTTGTTAAGATTGTACAATGAACCCTTTCGGAAAATCACAAACTAGACCGCTGAAAATAGCACAAAATCGAGAAAATTGTAATGCTACGTTTAGGCACTCACGAACCTTGTATAATTACGGCAGAAATATCGGGGAAAAGCGTCGTACCTGTGTACAGCAATAGTCCTCCAGCGACATAGGAATGTCTCCTTGACAGTTTGGTGCAACTCTGAACTTTCAAAATTATGCCATTTTAGAGAAAATCAAGAAGATTCCGAGGTAGAAAAATCGCTGCCTAAACGAAAGTTCTCCAAAACCTAGCGCCCTGATTGGCCGACGCGGTCACGTGGGACCCCTCCACCACCGCCTGGCTGGTATTGTGAATTTGCGGTAGTACACAGCGACTTTTACGACAAGCCAGCACATGCTGGCCTCTTGCGGCATTTATCAGTCGGCACTGCACTGATTTCTGGAGTTCCGTGGAGCCTCGGTAGCCTGGGTGCCATCCATAGCATGTCCAGAACACAGATGTTGTAAACCAGACGTTCTGCTGCAGTACCAAGTAAAGTGGCCAGGGGGTCCAGGACCTAATCATGTCTTCATTTTGCCAACACCTATATCCACAACTTCTTGCGTTATGTTGTTCACAGACACACACACAGACCCAAAACATTTATTGACCTTCTTGGCAAAGGTAACTAGATAGTAAAATCAACTGTCAAAGTACATGTAACATCCCTGGTCCTGGCCAGAACCGAGGGCGATGCGGAATACACCGTGTTGTATTTTATTCATGTCATACCCACCCAAGAAAACACGCCTTTCAATGCCAAATGAGCAAAAATTTGGTGTCCCTGAACCAAAAAAATGCAACAACATCAATTCCAAAGTCCGAATCCTGTATTCGAATTTTCGAAAGCGGCACACGGTTAGGGCGAAACGCATTCGAATCGTTCTATGGAAGCCCAGTCGGTACCGTAAAGTACCGACCGGTCGGGAACACCGTTATCGAACGTTATCGCCGCCCGGGTATGATATAATGTATTAGTCCTTATTCAAGTGCCCAGAATGATCCAGCTAACAGTACCTTGTAGTTCAAAACAATGGTTGGAGCGCTCCCTGGCGATAGACTGGGCCTCTTGAAGTTGTTCTCTCAGCTGGCGGATCTCTTCCACCCGTTGTCGGGTGTCGCCCTGAGCTGCCGTCATCTCTGCTGCAGGAGAAACATTCACAATTTTGATTCATTCATTTTATGAAGATTTTCCACATTTGTGGAAGGATTGACACAACAGGTGACTGTCACCTTTTCAAGATGTCGACCCTGAGACCAGACTGTAAGATGTGAACCACTCACAATGGGAAGGACCTCTACTCTTTTCGATAAGTGGGATCTTTAACTTGGTCGAGGTGTGACTCTCCTCAAACATGCAACCTCCAGCTTTACATCCTATCCTAGAAGACGGATAAAGAGCAATCGACTCTCAGCATATGTTTCTCCCTGCAGCAACTTCATTCACCTACAAAGCAAACAGCACTTATTGCTGCTGACTTTTGACTCATTTCTCCTTTTAATGAAAAGATTATGTGTATAGTTGTACAGTATTGAAATTTTATGAGGTAATCAAATCAGGTATTCCCGAGCTTATCCCGCCAAAAGAAGTATTGCCATACATTACGTATGGTAGGGCATTAATTTTGGCTCTAAGGTCTGATGCAGAATATATATTGTCACAGTTGTGTGAAGCCATGCACTGGCAGTTCAGCACGTCGGCAGAACGTACTGCACCTGCGCGACACCCGTAATGTATTGTGCATAGCACTTTGGCAGAACGTCTCATATAAGGTTGTATTAGAGCATACAAGGTTGACAGCCTGTCTGTAGTTTTCAGATGTTGTATAGGAAAAGATATCGTCTGCAACAGGCAAAACTTTGATGCAACGTTGACCAAACATCCAACGAAAAACGTGAAAAATTGGGGTTTTGCGCAGGCGCAGTACGTTCTGCGGACGTGCTTGGCAGTTCATATCTGCTCCATGGACCTAAGGCCTAGGAAAAAAAATGTTGTGCTTCTGGTTTCCTAACCGACCCTAGTAAAAACCCACCAACCCTTGACTTTTTTTTTGTTGACCTCTGGTAATGCCATCAAATTTTCTAGCAGACATCTGAATTTCAAACCCTCTGAAACGTTACTTCAGGGATTTTCAGAAGCGAATTTTCATTGAGTAAATCTGGCGAAATATTTGTTCCTTCACCACAAGGAAATGGAGGAGGGCTTCTAAAGACAGCCCTGGCCCTGATGCATTTTCAGTTTTACATCGTTAAAAACTGTATTTGTTGGACTACTTCAGTCGAAATCTAAAAAATTGAAAAATAAACTAGAAAGGTAACATTTGCAAAGCAAAATGCATAATGTTTAACTTTGCATACATGTATGGTCTGCTCTGTTAATTCTTACTCAAACACATTCACATATACATGTATGGTGACAGGAGTCTAAATCCCTCCTACTATAAAATTGCAACATGATGTAACCCAACACTAGTTACCATGGTAACAGACAGTCTGGTTCAGGTCACTGAGGTCACTGTTTGGAGAAGAAGAAGAAGAGGAAACGTAGCAAAAACATTATGTTTTCCTTCGGTAAACATAAAAAGAGAAACCCAACATTTTTTTCCTGGGCCTAACATACCTCTTAGTTCCTCCAGCTCAGACTTGTCTTCGAAGCTGATGTCATCTACACTTCCATTTTGTGTGGCCTTTTCTGTGTTTGAGACATGCAAGAGGTATAGAGGGCTGGATTAGCATCAGGAGTCATCAAGAAAGCACCTTTAAATTTCTACACAGTTCAGCTTTAAAGGGGCATCGTGTAACATTTTTGCACAAAAAATTGAAATATTTTAAATTAAAAAATCTTGGTGTTAAGTTACGTTTAGCAGTGGGTATATAAATGTGTAGCTTGGTTTAGTGTATGTATGTGTAACACGACTCCAGGAAGACTAGTATGTATCTATTAGATAATCTGTACAAACTAATGAGATCGATTAAATAAACATGTACACTCTGCATACCTTCAGTTTGGAGCCCAGAATCAGATGTGCATTCCTCTGTCCCTGGCCTTAACCTGGATTCCAGTTCTGCAGATTTGGCCAGTCTGTCTTCTGCTCTTTTTAATGTTTCTTTAGTTTCAACAAGCTCCTCTGTATAGAAATGGCCATAAATTACATTAATAATTATATATTATCGTCGTACATGTAGCTCGAAAGTTCATTTATGTTAGTAGACATCATTCTGCTCATTCCTTGACAAAGATTGGAGTTGAACAGTGGAAAATTTGGATAAGTCCAATTTTTTGTGTTGGAAATTCCTTTTTTCAGAATTATCAATTAATATATACATCTGTATCATCACAATGCCAAACGATCTTTCTCAGGTCTATCATGATTGAAAAAGATGACATGAAGAAAACTCACCTCGTAGTCTTTGCACCTGTTCAGTTGTGCACCTGCTATCCAGCTGCGTTTCTTGAGTCTGTGCACACGTGGCGTTGTCGTGGACGTGGTTATTGAGCTCCGTGCCCATGGCCTCCTTCTGAACAAGGTCCTTCCTCAACCACTGCAAGTTCTGACGTTCAGATTGGGACAGCTTGTCTGGTAGGGGGGGGGGGGGGGAGACAAACTCAGCATAGGGTGTAGGAGTTTTCTTCTTACACAATCACCCCCATCAAACTCCTTTCAAGCCGTACCTGGAAATTCGTGCTGTACCCGCTCTAAAATTCTGGCCATACCCGGAAATTCTGGCCGTACCCGCGAAAATTTCAAGCCGTACCCGGTAATTCGTGCCGTACCCTGTACTTTTTCGCTGTATCCAATGGCGGATATCGCTCAGCCCCGGCCGAGAAGCGGTCTGGAGAGAACGGCCGGCCGAGCGAAGTGTTCTCAAGATTGGGCGCGATTTGTACGACGCCATTCGGCAGATAGGTGGCCAGGAATATTTACCAGAGCATAGGCTATATGTGGTTGTGTATCGTTGCCGTACAGTGTATTTAGACACGATTTCCAAGTGACTACGCACCGTGGCTGAGCGATATCCGCCATTGGGTACGGCAAAAAAGTACAGGGTACGGCACAAATTACCGGGTACGGCTAGAAATTTTCGCGGGTACGGCACGAATTTCTGGGTACGGCCAGAATTTTTGAGCGGGTACGGCACAAATTACCGGGTACGGCTTGAAAGGAGTTTGATGGGGGTGCACAACCAGTAAAAGTTCCTCACCTGCTTAGGTTTCGATGTCTATCAGACACCTTCCTCAGAGCTTCTGACTGGAGTTCTGCTTCTCGCCGCTATTTGTAGCCGAAGTAGGTGGCGCTTTTGCGGCGAGAATACAGTCAGAAGCTCTGAGGAACGTTCCAAGAGTAGACGGGTCCATTCCGTGAACAAGGTTGATGGAGTCAACCGAAAATTTGGGGTAAGTCCCAATTCTTTGTAGTCAGTAGTGTTGGAAGTTAAAGCTTAGTCTTTATTTCATAATGACTTGTACCAACACAGGTGAACTTTCATGCTATGTCTGATAGACATTGAAACGTAAGCAGGTGAGGAACTTACTGGTTGTGTAAGAAAAAAAACTCCTATACCCTATACATGTATTCTACCAACCTGATGAAATTATTTACTAAACTAAGCACAGTTTTACAATTTCAACAGAAAATGGAAACTTAATATAGTTCTTTCCTTCCTGAGAAAGCAAATGATTTTTCAAAGTATTTTTAGCAACTGCACATCCATTCTTACCTTTCAGCTGTTTAATGATCTCGTTTTTAGCTTCATTCTGAAGTTTAGATTCCTCTAGTTGCCCTGCAAATGGCAAGATTACAATACGATGAGTTTCAAAGTAAGGTCGCCATTTTGTTTGTGTGTTTTTTTTTGCGAGTGCCACTTTTATAAGACTTGCAACTTGTAGGACTTATCGTAGGCTGCTAGGATACTGATGAGTTTCTCAATATCTTCTGTTAATTTTGCAATATCTTACAGTAAATTTGCCAGTTGATTCATATGTAATTTCCTTTACCAAAAAGGTTATGTTTTCGGTAGCATTTGTGTCAAATCAATCGTGGCATGTAATACGTGATGTTGAAATGTTGTTCACATGGTTAACATAATTGATAAATATAATGGGACATCCCACGGTGGTCAGAATGCTGGTCAAAAATCCTAACACGTAGCTCATACATATTGATGAGACATCGATGTCAATCACTTCATTCACTATTGGCAACAATAGCTGATTGGTTCACGCTTTTACAGGCGTGCACTAGAAATGTTTTTGTCACACCTAGAGCGGCAGATTTTTCCCCGGGAACTTGTCCTTTCATATGCGCGGTTTTCCCCGCCCCTATTGTTCTATATTACGCACAATTAACAATACCCAAGCTCTCATACGAGCCGTTTTCACTACAAGTTCGTTATGCCACCAACAGTAAAACCGCAACTGTGCTACAATTTTGTCGATTCCGTAACTCAAACTGCCAAAAACTTCCACGGGGAATCAAAATTCCCGGGTCCAGTCGCCCGCGCGACTGTGGAATTCAGACGACGTGGAATCCGCCGTAAACAGCACAGAACATCTAACGTTAACGTTACCATTTGCAACGTTCTTATTTAGGCACATAAAAACAGTCCTTGTACTTGCAGTATGTTGATATCGATGAAGATAAATATTTGTATCTAATAATTAGTAATACACATTCTTCGGAGCTCAGTACGCACTGGTAAGGTTACCCGCTAAGTCTTCGATCAAAAACAGTACTAGTACCGGCGTGTCATCCTAAATTTACTACGACAAATACACAACGTATATTATTCTTCATACTCTCTAAAAACCTACCTTATAAATTCCTGCATTCTTGTTGTGATAGTTACTGAACGAGGTCTAAAAGCTGGGAACACTGCGGCGCGGTAACTGTACACAGTACAGATATGACATGACAGACGCCATTGTTTGACCTGCGTGTCGAATTTTTGGGCGTACGCTGGACATACGTTTTGCAAAATTGTAACGTTCTAGAGTCCATGATAGAAAAAAATAACCTGACAAGGAAAATTAAAGATATTACTAGTAAATCCTTGGAGTTGAGAGAAGGAAAGAAGTTGTTTTTACGACAATAGAACTGGATTAGACTATTAGAGTTAGGCCAGTTCTTTGTTTACAAACCGACGCCATTCTACTTTCACGGTTCTTGTTGTAGCTCACGTACGTCCATCATCCAAGTGCATTTCGAGGCGTGTGGCACTGTTAATTATTTAGACAATTACTTGTTTAACTTTCTATACCTATCAACCGAAGTTACCGGTCAATGCAATGTTCAGTTTCTTGCTCGTGCCGACACAATTTATGTGATTTTTTTTCAAATGCTTCCAACCCGCAATTTTGGTTCGGTTGTACGGTGTGAATCGTTACGCAGATAAATATATGTACTACCAATACCCCGTTAAAAACGCATGTACAGTGCTTTTAAAGCTGTCGTTTGCGGGGAAGATTTTCTTCAGGCAAGAAAAACCTTCTCGGTCGGACCAGTGTTTCGGTCAGTTCGCACATTTGAAATTGCCCGCTCGGCTTGGAAAACAAAAGCGGCGCGGTAGTCGATTTGCATGTAATTGCACTACTAAACAATGAAGTTCGATAATAAGTCTCTTTGAGTGAGACCGCCAAGCTGATTATAGATCGAAAACAAACCCTACTGCCACGTGAAAATTTTGAATAAAGGGTACATTTGATATTTTGCTCCATAACTTTTGATTCACAAAGGATTTTTTCACAAAAACACCAGCAATCGGAAGAGTAGAGTCCCGCCGCCATCTTAATGACGCGTTCGTGTTGTTCTATAGGGGCTCATGGGAATTATACGCTATTTTAGGCCAAAATTTACCCAGAAAATTAAGAAAACGATTTTAGATTTTGCAGACATCGAGTTTGATACAATAGAAATAAAAAATTATTGGTAGTATTGTAAAGTAGGACTTCAACTAATGTTTAGTGCATGAATTGGAAAAAAATCCTTTGTGGAAAGGTCACAAGGTTCAAAGTTCAGTGACCGAAAGTTGCCTGTACTATACACGAGAGAAAGAAGGATTTTTTGAACGCTGCATTTTGCTGTCACGTTTTTACTTCTGCTTATTTAAAAAGTCAACCTGTCTACTTTTCAATTCTTTCTGTTGTTTCTTGACATGAATATCCGACCATGCGTTATTTTGAGAGATATTTGCAGTGTTTACGGGTGCATAGTGCTTGGGACAGGGACGCGGGAGGCACCCCGCTGTGAGTGGGAGGCGCACTTACGCATAGCAACGCGGACAAAGGGCATAGCAACCGACCACCGTGTCCTCTGAAATTATGAATGTAAGTTCAAATGTGCAAGATATTTCAATTTAAATACTCTCTGGTAAGTCACTCAGAACCCACTAGTTTGGAATGCGTTCATACAGTATGCAGGGCCTCGGGGTGGGGAGTGCCCCACGAATTTTGCGATGTGGATTACATATTGACATCATCAAGCAGTGTACGAAATACTTTTTTGAGCCAGGTTGCCCAGTGGCAACCTAGGATGAAAGCTGGGTTGCCCATCAAAATTCCAGGTTGCCCCAAATTTCAACTCTTCTACATTATGATTAGCTTTGTTAGAATGCAATGTGCATTTATACATTTCTGACACAGAATTGTTTCCCCTTACCTGAAGTGATGAGCTCTTCCATGGGAACTTCTCAATAAACAGTTCCCAATGGAAGAAAGGGGCATCCTTACCACAAAATTTAGGTAGTGCACTGGGCTACCTGGGTGTAGATATAGGTTGCACCAAGCAAAATATGGTTGCACAGCGCAACTGGGCAACCTAGTATTTTGTACGCTGACAACATCAGTCACTCACTTCTGATCTCAGTAAGAGCTGACTCCACTAGTTCTTCTGCTCTGTCTTCAAAACTGGACAGCTTTTCTGTAGGTGCAATGATCGCAATGTCAGAAATGTTACTGATGCATGAGAACTACTGGTAATAACCTGATACCCCCAGTATCCCTATCCTCCCTAGATGTCTGGTAAAATCATATTATTTTGTAAATTAATAGATATCTTCACTTAACTATTATATAGTCATATGCTGACCTACATGTACATGTATATGTACATGTAACTGTGCAATAAACAAAACTAAATGAACACTAAAGTATTTTCTACTTAAATAACAGAAACATTTTGGGAACAGGAATTTGCAGAAGAAAAATTTTGTGTTTGTAGAAATTGAAATGACTTCCAGGCTTCCAGTCTTTAAAATGTCTTCCAGTCTTACCATATAGAGTGGTCGTCGTGCATTACAAATGTAAATTGTACCAGCATTCAGTATTAGCGTTCTGGAGGCTACAGGACTAAAAGACAGCTCACAATGCTTGTTGTAGTGTGTTACCAGGGTACAAGGTGACACTTTACATGTAGGTCTCCAGTGCACTTTTGACACCGTTGAACTGTGCTGCAAGGCACGCGTACATTGCATACAGTGCTTCACTCCGACATAATTTTTTTCTAAACACTAACAGATACTGTAGCAGATTTTTCCTTACCCTCTAAGTCAGCGACTTGTTGGGCACTGGTGTTGGCATCTTCCTGGGCTCTGTCTAGCTGACCTGTATGAAGGAGAAGAACCAGCAATGGTAATGTCACCAAATTCTCTTCTTGGATATACATGATTGTACAGTGTACGAAATACTTTTTTGAGCCAGGTTGCCCAGTGGCAACCTACAATGAAAGCTAGGTTGCCCATCAAAATTCCAGGTTGCCCGAAATTTAAACTCTTCTACATTATGATTAACTTTGTTAGAATGCAATGTGCATTTATACATTTCTGACACACAGTTGTTTCCCCTTACCTGAAGTGATGAGTTCTTCCATAAGAACTTCTCAATAAACAGTTCCCAATGGAAGAAAGGGGCATCCTTACCTCAAAATTTAAGTACATGTAGTGCACTGGGCTACCTGGGTGTAGAAATAGGTTGCACCAAGCAAAATATGGTTGCACGGTGCAACTGGGCAACCTAGTATTTCGTACGCTGTTCTGTCAATGACATTATAGATGTACATGTATGTGTATTCCACAGTCAAAGTCCACTAACGTCAAGTCCCACCTTTGAAATCTTCCATCCTCTGTCTACTTTGTTCCAACATTTCTTCTTTCTCCAACAACGATGCTGTCAGGAAAATGACAATTTTTAGAAAAACACGTAGCTTAGCAATTTTACAAAATGTTTAGGACAGCCAATGTTCACTAAAATTGTAAGAGAAATTGTGAACGAGACACTGATTTGAAAAAAGGGACTCTTTCTACACAACCAAGACTAGTGTTTTATTCAGCCGACGTTTCGGTGACCGTCTGTCACCTTCCTCAGGGCAATTCTGACCGGTTCACATTGCATGTGTAGATAATGTAAATACGTTTGGGAACGCATCTATAGCAGCGACACCTATGCTGCAGTGCAATGTGAATAAAACACTTGATTGTGTAGAAAGAGCATCTTTATTTAGTGACGTACCAACCTGATCAAACAATTCACAGAAGACACTGACTTACCTTTAAAATGCACAATTTCTTTCAATCTGTCTGTTGTCTCTGTGAGGTCCTGAGATGTAAGGGCATCTACAAAAGGATAGTCATTGCAATTCAAAAATTGAAACAAATTTGTCACATTTTTCCATACCATATGTATGGATGAAATATATTGTTTTCTCTCATGTTTCTTCTTCTTCTCCTTCTCCTCCTGCTATTTCGTTAAATGGATTCAATTTCTTCATTTCTTGGCCAACTGACCTGAAATTTGGCATGGAGGTAGCGTGACTTTTCCCCCAGACGTTTTGTTTTTTCTTCATTTTTTTGATACAGGCTTTGAAAAATGTTTTTTTTGTTGTTTTTTTGGTCATTTTCAGGCAATAAATGTACATTTTGGGACCTGGAGCCCTGGTATTAAAATCCGAATGACTCTTAATTTGGTATAGGGATACCTTGGACCCACACAAAGTCATTCATGCTTTTGACATACATTTGTACATGTACACCACTTTCAAAATAGGGCTTTTTTGCTATTTTTAGACAAAAAATGTACATTCTTGGCTCCTGTGCCCTAATACTATTTTTGTTTTGTCAATATCCATCAGTGCAATGATGAGCAGGGATTAAATACATGTATTGATCAATGTAAGTACAAATGCATTACGCCAAAAACAGTTACAAATGCATTACATTACCAGACTTGTTAATCTATGTATATGGACTCAAACTAGGGGTGGATATTGGTTAGTGTTCTAGCCAGCAACCTAGACAGGATTTTGCCGCTGATGACGGACAAAAATATTGCCCAATCCGTCATCTTGGACAGACAAATATCGGCGTGTCAAAAATATGGAAAGAGATGTCATTAAACTAAGCTTAGTCTACCAGCAAAATTTGCCCCTTAAAATGCAGGAAATGGCATATCAGAGGGTCAAGATTTCAAAATTTTCACAGGGAAGCATGCCCCCCGGACCTTGGATTGTTGCGCCTTGCTCCTTGTGCCTTTAGCACTCGACAATCATGATGTTATGTCAAACAAATTTGAGATGACGGGAGAAAATTTCAGACTGGCTAGAACACTGGCATTGGTATAGAAAATTCAGGTCCAGGTCCAGTCCAGGTTCAGAGGATGAGGTCCAGGTCTGGACCTGATTATGGTAGCACGGTAGTGCTATGTCCAGCACGTTGGCAGAACGTACTGCACCTGTGCGAAACCCGTAATGTATTGTGCATAGCACTTTGGTAGAACGTCTCATATAAGGTTGTATTACAGCATATAAGGTTGACAGTTATTGGAATGACTTTGTGTCATGGTGGCGTGACACCTTTCTAGAACATATTGTACTAACGAAAACGGATATTATGTATGGTAAAATTGAAAAGCAGGAAAAGAATAGACACCTGAATCAATGTTTATTATATGCAAAATATGATATCTTTAAAAGCGTATCTTCGAATAACAAGCCTTATTTCTGTAACACATTACATGTATGTTCAGGCGATAATATTCGAGACCAACTTTCTTTGTAACCTGTTACACTTTAAGAATGTATTATTCTATTTGTATTAGGGGGGCTTGCCACAAGGTTTTTCTTTGTACTTATATGTAATATTTAATAAAAATTATTAAAAAAAAAAATATATAAGGTTGACAGCCTGTCTGTAGTTTTCAGATGCTGTATAGGAAAATATATCGTCTGCAACAGGCAAAATTTTGATGCAACGTTGACCAAACATCTAACGAAAAACGTGAAAAATCAGGGTTTTGCGCAGGCGCAGTACGTTCTGCCGACGTGCTCTTTGGGTTACATCTAGGTGGTTAAGTGGTTATGCAAAACAAACACTGACCTGCAGCGCCATCAGCCATCTCCACATTGTTGAGGTAGTCAAGTTGTACAGTGATGGGAACTACAATGGAGGGGAGACAGAATTCTATTAGCAAGAAAGTTAACTCTCAGACCCAGAACTGTTCGATTTACTAAGAGCTCGATCTACTATATGACCAAGCTGTTGAACGATATGTAAGTTTTCCGAGCTTAATTTGTAACATACTGGATGTTATGCCGGCCGAGCATTTTGATTGTACCGTCGTCATTGTTTATCATATGTATAAGTCTGTGTAGTGTAAGTCTGAATTTTCAAGCTTTTAACTTGTAAGAGGTCGACAATTCAGCCATTTACATGTAGGCTGCCACAGACGTTTAACCTGTGTATATTTATGTGAATAAACCAGTCATCATCATTATCATCATTCTGTGTTTGTAGTATACAATGTACATGTATGGCTCGTTCTCATTTAATTAAATGTACAGAATAGTGATTTTCAGGGTCGAAAAATAGATGAATTGATTTTTGGGGCACACCTAACTAATTTTTTAGGAAAACATCTCAATTTTTGATTACCAAAAAAAAAAACCCAGCTTATAACCTTCACCAAGAAGGTTATGTTTTCGTGGCATGACAAGCCGCCAGGGGGCCCAAAATCTAATCATTTTGAGGTCTCATCAAGAGCTACCTACCTACCAAATATCAAGATAATCTATTAAAGCCTTCTCGTGTTATCGCGATCACACATACACACAGATACACGCACACACGAATGCCACTGAAAACATAACCTTCTTGGCGAAGGTAATAATAAAGGAACGTACTTGTTATGTCTGGTTCATCATCCTCATTATTGTTCTCTGCGGAAATGTCCACTTGAACTCCTGTGGGTGAAAGAAGTTGGGCCAAGTTTTAGTAACGTTACACATACGTTACACGAATGTACATGCACATGCATACCTGTATCTGTACTACTTCCAAGACATGAAAACATATCCTGGTCTACCAATTTTCGGATATTCAAATACAAAGTAAATTTTTGGTTAGTTGGGAAACTTCAGATACATGTACATACCCTGGTCTTCTACTGGCCTCTCTCTCTGTGAGTCATGATTTTGCTCCAATCGTGCTGAAAAAAAACAAAATGTAAACATTGTAAACGGTTACAAACATAACAGACAAACATATATATGTCAGTGACAGGTTCATCAAGCAGGGTTGCTGATGAAGTAAATAAGAAAAAAAACTTGAAGCAAAAGGATAGTGTAACAAATATACAACCTAAAACATAAACATACTGAAAATCTCAAATATATTCAAAAGTTGAAATCTGTAAAATACAACAAGATTTAGCAACCTGCAAACTTGCACCAGTGTACGAAATACTTTTTTGAGCCAGGTTGCCCAGTGGCCAGTGGCAACTGCCCATTAAAATTCCAGGTTGCCCGCTTCTACATTATAATTAACTTTGTTAGAATGCAACGTGCATTTACACATTTCTGACAAAGAGTTGTTTCTCCTTACTTGAGATCTTCCATGGGAACTTCTCCATAAACAGTTCCCAATGGAAGAAAGGGGCATCCTTACCACAAAATTTAGGTAGTGCACTGGGCTACCTGGGTGTAGAAATAGGTTGCACCAAGCAAAATATGGTTGCACAGTGCAACTGGGCAACCTAGTATTTTGTACGTTGATTGCACTGTAAGTCTTTAAAAAATATGAAGAAATTTGAAGAGACTTTACTTTTCATGGCTACAAGTTGTTCTTTGCTGAAGTCATTTTCAGCCTGAAGGGCCTCTAGTTTAGCCAACAGATTCTCCTCTTTGCTAGACAGGTCCCTTATCCTCTTCTCCAGCTCATCTTTGTCCTGGTTAGTCTTTCGTGTTGCCTCCTCATGTTTTCTCTCTGCATCCCTCATCTTCTCCGAAAGTTCTTGGAGATCTTTCAGCTGGAGGACATTAAGTTGGTCTACATTAGTAGATGTAGGGGCAAATATATCATGCCTGTAGCCAGGATTTTGTTTGGGGGGGATCTTTCTACTGTCCAACGGATCAATGAGCTTCCTAGGGGGGTCCGGGGGCATGCTCCCCCAGAAGATTTTGAAAATTGAACCTTCTAAAATGGCATTTCCTGCGTTTTTGAGAGGAATTCAAAGGGAAAATCAGAGACAAATAGGATTCCAGTCCCACTGGTGATACAAATCAGTCCACTTATTAAAGGAAAATCTTGGACCTTTAGACAAAAAGTGGACCTTTTAGCTTGTGTGTGGGAACCCCCCGAACCCCCCTGGCTACGGGCATGTATATTTACTTCCTTTTTAAACACAAGAGGACTAAGTTGGAGAATTTCTAATCCCTTCTTGAGTTATATTCTTCCAAACTCACACAAAATGCCTCTGCAGTCTCAAAAAAGCTGCTAGAGGGCGCAAACCTTTACCACTTTTTCCCGGGTCCAAAAGCAAACAGTGGACACAAAGACTGGAGGTTCTGCTGCAACATCACAGAAAGCCGCTGGGGGGACCATAATCAAGCTTATTCTTGAATAAAGAGACTCTTTCTACACAATCAAGTGTTTTGTTCAGCCGACGTTTCGGTGACCGTCTTGCACCTTCCTCAGGGCAATTCTGACTGGTTCACATTGCACTGCAGCATAGGTGTCCTGTACGTTTTGTAAATACAGTTCCCTATAACAGTGCATGTCTACGTGTAGATATGCAAATACGTTTGGGAACGCATCTACAGCAGCGACACCTACATGTATGCTGCAGTGCAATGTGAACCAGTCAGAATTGCGCTGAGGAAGGTGACAGACGGTCACCGAAACGTCGGCTGAATAAAACACTTGGTTGTGTAGAAAGAGTCTTTGTTCAGTGACTTACCAACTGATGAAAGTATTCACGGATGCAAACTTATTCTTTGTTTTAACTGAGCTACAGACCTAATATCATAAACTTTAAGATTCCTTCCCAATGTACAAGTTCACCATCACAGAACTAAAATTATAACCTTTATGACAAAGGTAATAACCACATTGTATCTGTTCCAATGAAGGATAATAAAAAAAATTGATGCTGAGGCCTAGGAAAAAAATGTTGTGTTTCCTGTTTCAGTCCTGAAAAAATTAGGGTCGGTAGGTAGGGATTATCTTTTTTTTTTCTTTTTTAGACTTTGGCGATCTCTAGTGATCCAACTTATACAATACAGTATTTTAACAAAGTAAAAATTGCATGAGGACACTTATATTTTCAACGTCAATGTTGGAAAACCGATTGTACAATGTTTCATCACTCAGGTGCCACATCATGGAGCTAGAAAAGGTCGATCGGCTCGAAAAATTTATGCTCCTTGCAGGGGTCCACACAAAAAAGGCTAGGGTTGGCAGGTTTTTTCTAGGGTCGATCGGGAAACAGGAAACTGAGTCTTTAGGCCACCCCAATTTAATTTGTTGCTTCTCGGATTCGCCTCTTCATTTTTTTCTGATTTGCAAAAACAAAAAAAAATATCTGGTTCTGAATCAACTCAAAAATGCTCATATTTTGCCTCCAACAGTTGAAGAAAGTCCTTTTCTTCCTAGTTGTTACAATTTTTACATCTACCAATGCAGTGGTTTGATTAAAAGTTCAAAATTCAATGTTTAAATTTTAACCCAATCTTTTGTGTTGACTTCATGGCACCTATTCTAACATTTGGGGCTATAATAGGATGCCCAGGCCTGTTTTTATTTTTATTTTTATTTTTTTTTCGCCCTGTCGCTTCATATTTTTTCTGAAAAAATCCGAGAAGCAACAAATAAAATTGGTGTGGACTTAGTACCTTGTCTGAATGTTTTGCTGCCAAGGCCTTCAGCTCTTCCTGCGACATCTCATACGACTCCTTCAGGTGTGTGCACTCATCTTCCACGTTGCTGCAGGTGCGCTCGGTGTCAGACAGCTTGGTTACTATCTCCAGCTTCTCTTGAAATATTCTTCTCAACGATTCCTGCAGTCATGATCAGAAAAAAAAAGTGCTTTGTAAGCTTCACGAAGGGAACATCCCATAGTACTACTCAAGTGCCATACCACACATGATAATGGTTACTGAACGCGTGATTGATGTCTGTTCTAGTGCTCACTTTGCGTTATTTAGTGTACCTTGATGTTCGAATACCCACTCTGTGAAATTGCCTTTGCCTTTGCCCTGAGTCTTTTCTGCATATGTTTTACTGATAATTATTTTACCCTGTGAACACTGGTTTCAGATGTTTTAATTTGTAAATAATATAAAATGATGTTTTAATAATTATGTAGTATGATGTTTTTAAATCCCGATATAACACTTCTGTTAAGCTTTAATTACATATACAAACTATGTCAAGAAACCCCATGCAATTCAGCCTATGGCTGCCAAGTGGGATTTGCTGTTTCAAGGAATTGAATCAAATAAACCATTATTATACATGTAGTAGACAAAAAGACTGGTGCTCAAGAAGACTGGTACATGTATGCCATAGTTTAAAGCTTAAGTCCTTCCCACACCATATGGTCGCAGTACACAGAATTTATGGGCGAACCCCGTAGTCAAAAGTAGTACGGGCACAAAGTACATGTACACATGTAGTGCGGCACAATACTTGAGAAAGCTGCACAGATTCTTCTGTATACAACAGCGAGGTGAAAACTGTGCTGAATGCTAGAGGAATGTGTCAGGTTTGAATTATGATGTTTGTTCGGCCGGCGTAGTCTGGCGCCTGGATCTTGTTACCGCCTAGTACTGTGCGTCGGCTGCAGTTCACATGACCCCAGCATAGCACTTTTATAAAAGTGGGTTTTACAAAGGAACGATTTTCACATATTTTGTAGGTTGTAACCTCAACCCAAACATATTGCTTGTGTACACTACTATAAATTTTGCAGCGTCGAACCTTCTCACTTTGGGCTCCTTAACTATAGAAATCCCCATAGGGCAAAAACTGTGTACTGCTACCATATGGTGTATAGGACACCGTCCATCTCTGTTTCATTCGTACTTCAGCTGTGCAAGCACAGATAATACTTCAGCATGCGGCTAAAATGTAGTCTACCGGTAGCACTGTGTTCAACTTCCATACTCTTTCCCATACAGGCTGAGTGCAAAAAGCATCAGTATGTGCCACTTCTAAAGTCTTTGGTATTACTCGTTCGTGGAATCGAGCAAACTGTACTCAACTTTGCCGTGGTGTGTGTTGCTGCTACTGGTAAGTAATGCATTAAAGGTGAAGTCTAATTCTCAAACCTTAGCTGTGTTCTCGTAGGTGTGCTTGTCCTCCTGCAAGGCCACTAGTTCCTTCCGCAGGCTCTCTTCGGTCTGGTTCTTGGCAAAGGCCTGCAGTTGGCTCTCTAGCACCTAGGGGGAGCCGGGTACTGGTGTTAACTCTTGGCACTTGATCACCACATGAGAACATTATAACGGCCACACTGATACTCCTGACTTTCTAAATTGCTGAATGACAGTCTCCAATACCATACCTCACATGACTGTTAAACGAGTATGATTTCTAGTATTCTGTGATGTAGATGTGGATATTAATGACAGATATGTATGTTGTGGAATCTTCTTAGCCATAACTTTCATAGTTCTATGGTTTTTAATGTGTTTATAAGATACTTTACATCTTGTCGAATGTCCTTCCCAAACCTGGCTTTACATGTACATTGGTTTTTAATTCAGTTCTCGGTCGAACTGCGACAAAACAATAAAGATATTTATCTATTTACTCAGAAATTGTAACAAGACAATACAAAGTGTGCACTGGGCAGCAAGTATATGCTGATAGCGTGCACACCCAACACATACAGCACATATGACATAAGAACAACAATACATAGTTAAAACAAGATACATACCCGAGTAACATTATCTAATGACTCACACCTGCAATTTTAATAATTTATAACTGTACAACAAATAAATGGTTGGCGTGGCTCAGCAGGAAGAAGCACAGAATCTTTTTGATTGGGCAATGAACGTGTGGAGTGCATCTGTAAGTTTTGTGTTTGTGTCAAGATTGTGAGCTGAAGAACCCTGGAGCAGGACAGATGTGGTTAGATGTTGTTGAGTAGTTGAAAGATATGTTGTATCTTGTATCTGTATCTTGTAAATAAATAAATAAACTGACCTCCAGTCTGGAGAGGAGCCTGTCCTCGTCGATGAGTGCCTGCCAGCTGGACTCGGAGGCCTCCTGTGTTTCTGCCATCACTCTCTGCAGCATGGCCAACTTGTTCTCCAGCATCTGTTCTCTGTGAGCAGCTTCCTACATGTACACATGTTACACCATGTTACTGAGAAGTCTGTCTAAAGCCCCTGTCACACATTCAGAAACTTCCCCCGAACACCAGCCGACCAGGGTAGCAGGGCTCTAGCCAGCAACAGTTTATCCGTCAATTACCGGAACTTTGCGGCGTGTGACGGAGATTTTTTACAACCAATCCGTCAACCTTGACAGACAAAATTGACAAAAATCATGGGTAAAAATATAAAAACAACCGAAGGAGCCTTACTAACCTGTAGATACTGCTGCAGCTGGTACAGATCCTGTGCCTGGATCTGGATCACACTGGGAGGACCCATCTGTAGGGAACACAACAGAACAACTTCAGATCCTGGGGATTCATCATTTAAAGGTTAAGTGTTAGTTGCTGGTCCATTCTTTTTTCCCATGTTTTAAAGTTATTTCAGTTAAACCAACAAATTAAAATGTGTGGCCTTATATATATGTGCATGCACTAGGGCTGTGTACCGGTACAGTTAGTACCAATACTGTACCGAAAAAATTGATTAGGTACAGGTCCAAAATACCTAATCCCTAGTCCCAGAGACAGGGCAGTGTGTTTGTGTTACAGACTGACAGTGTTAACTACCTGGAAAGATTAAAAAACTTACCATAAACTGTAAAGTTTATCAATGTTTATCTCATTATTGAAGAAGTTCAGAAGAACATGTTAATCTGTTTAATTGTTCAGGTACAGGTTCAGGTCCAGACCTGTACCTACATGTAAACCCGTGTACCTGTACCCGGACCTAAAATTTGTTTAGGTACACATAGCGCTAGACTCAGTTCCGGACTTGTAAAAACGTTTAGGTTCAAGTCCAAAAAAAGCTGAATTGCGGGAACCGGTTCCGGACTTGGTTGGAAAAAAAACAACAATGTCACATACCCCTTTCGTTCTGAACCACATAAAACCTTCAATAGATCGAAAATCTGTGCTGCAAAATGAAGAAAACATTGCCATCGGGCATTGTCAAGTGTCGGCCTCCATGTTATATGGCCACAGTTTCGCCCAGACAACATTGCAAGGTTGCCAACATGCAATTTTGTATATCCCGTGGATTTAGGTCATGGAACTGAACCTAAACCTCTGGACTTGAATCCGGACCTGAACCTAAACGTGGGTACACAGCACTAGGTACACAGCTCTAGCATGCACAAAAAATATAGATATGAATGTAGATATGAATATAGATATGAACTGACCAGTGGCAGCGGCGGTCCCGGAGCCATGCCATTTCTTGGTTTGAATTCCGTGCCATCTGGGTTGTACAAGTGGATCTGTGCTATGATGCAGCCATGTGTCACTGGAAAAAAAATCACAACCATGTCATGGGAAATACATACTGGTCAGAAAGCAACTAGAAAGGCAGACATTTGCTCTGGAGCAAATGCAGAAAATGGCTTCACCACATCCAACGTACCAAAAATGGAAAAAGAATGGACTCTTCCAGGGACACCTGTCATGAAAATGACTTTTCCATACACAGTTGAATTTTTAAAAAATTGCCCCCCTTGATGCACAAATGGACTCTTCCATTGACCTCTATGTTATGTTATAACTTATAACTCTTCCAGTGTGCTCTATGTAATGTTATGGATCAGTCTAAAATTACTTCCGCACATAATATGTACTTTTTTTAATAATTACCACCTTTTCCAATATTCAGTTTTGTAAAAAAAAATGCCCCCTTTCAAGAATCGGCTGTCCAGAGATTCAGGCCGGAAACATTTCCATACAAAATATGAACTTTATCATAAGAACGCCATTCCAAAATTGACTTAAATAAAGTGTCCCCCCTATTCAATAATGGAATCTTCCAGTAGTCCCATTGTAATGTCCGCAAAAACTTCAAGTACTTATGATAACGTACTTGTACTGTGCTCTATAACGTACTTGTACTGTGCTCTATAACGTACTTGTACTGTGCTCTATAACGTACTTGTACTGTGCTCTATATAACGTACTTGTACTGTGCTCTATAACGTACTTGTACTGTGCTCTATAACGTACTTGTACTGTGCTCTATAACGTACTTGTACTGTGCTCTATAACGTACTTGTACTGTGCTCTATAACATACTTTTACTGTGCTCTATAACGTACTTGTACTGTGCTCTATAACGTACTTGTACTGTGCTCTATAACGTACTTTTACTGTGCTCTATAACGTACTTGTTCTCTGCTCTATAACGTACTTGTACTGTGCTCTATAATGTACTTGTACTGTGCTCTATAACGTACTTGTACTGTGCTCTATAACGTACTTGTACTGTGCTCTATAATGTACTTGTACTCTGCTCTATAACGTACTTGTACTGTGCTCTATAATGTACTTGTACTGTGCTCTATAACGTACTTGTACTGTGCTCTATAACGTACTTGTACTGTGCTCCACCAATGCGGAACCGATGCATTGTGTATCTATAACTTAAGTCCTGCATAACAGCATAGTTTTGTGCATGCCTAAATATAATATGGATATTCATGGCGGATGTTTATATATACAGTCAAACCTGTCTATAGTGGTCACTCAAGGGACTGGCCAAATGTGACCACTATGGACAGGTGACCACTATAGAGAAAAGGCCAGTTAGTTCAACCTGAGTAAAAAAGTGACACATGCTTTCAGTACCCACAGAGATGTCTTTATTCTCAAACATTCATTGCACATGTAAGCCCCTTTTAGATGTACATGTATATAGTTCAATTGTTGTTCTTTTGCTTTAGTTGTGGGCTTGAAAAAAAAAAGAAGTTGAAAAATACATAGCAATGAGTGTGACATTAATGATAAATCAAAGATGCACGTGATATGCTCAGTTGGTCTACTAGGACTATAAAACCATTCCCACTAAAACATACAAAATCCAATCATGCAAACAGATTCTTTTGTATCTAGATGCCGTTCATTTAGTTAACAACAAAATAATTGCTCTTCAGATGTCACTGGTTGTTCGTTTGTGGTCGTTTTTGAACATGAAAATGTAGCGAAAACTTTCCTTTGTTTACAGCGGCTTGGGTTTTCCCGCGTCGGTTGTCTGTCTCTGCCATTATGCCAATGTGGCAGTCAACAGAAAATTTGCTCCTTTTAGGCTTATATCTTTTATAAAAAAAACATTGTAGTCTTAGATTTACATCTTTAACGTTAATAGTAATGTATTATGACGGTTTTAATAGCGTATTCACGCTATTTGATTCTATAAAATAAAATAAAATTAGATACATTTACCTCCGTAACAGTGGAGTCTTCCGATGACCCTAATTGACCTTTTCTTCCACCAAGCTAGCGCCATTTTGAAATTTTCGAAACTCATTTTCTCAGCCCAAATTTCTTGAATTATACCCAGGAAAAACGGGAATTGGGCACATATTTATGCGTTTTAAGGAATTGTAAAACCAAATATGGATATTTCTTAGTTTTTTTTGTAAAGAAAATTCCTGTAATCTTCGCCGATTCCACCAAATGCATGAAAGCACCATGCGCCACGCACGGCACGCACTGGCGTTTTGGGAAAAGTCGGAAACGCAGAAATCAAAGGTGACCGTAGACACTTCGTGTCAAAATGAAGGTTTCTTTATTTCAAATACATAATTATGGAGTCTAAAGTCAGTTCACATTTTAATAATGCAGCGGTGAAAATTATCACAAGGTTCAATTATATAACACCCGGAAGTGGGGTGGTGTTACGGCCGTGGTGCTGAGCGGGTTACGGCCAGCCCACAGCGGCCGGCCGCGACCGCAATCGGCAGTGTTGATATGCCGGCGGGACCGGAATGGGGTGACCGCTGGCTGCGTTGGACAAGTGACCGCTATAGCACAATTCTTAATGCTTAGGTCAATGGGAAAAATTCAAGGGACCGAAAAAATGTGACCGCAATGGCCAGGTGACCTCTATACAAAGGTGACCGCTAGTACAGGTTTGACTGTATGCAGCAATATGCAACATTGCACTGTACCTTTTCTGGAGTTTTCCATGACATCCACCCCAAACTGAATGATATCTCCGGAGTGGATCTCGTGGGCTGGGCTCTCCTCAGACCCTTTACTCAGTCTCTGGTTGTTCACAAACGTACCGTTGCTGCTCTTCGTATCTTGCAAGAAGAACTGTAAAATAAACAGGAAATCAGAGATTTCAGACTTGAAAAAAAAGTGAACGTGCATGTCGGGTGAGCGACAACAGCCGGGATTCGAACCCCCAACCTCTTAGTCCAGAGGTACATGTAGGGTCGCTAACCACTGGACTACGCACACCACACGCTACGCTACTTGTGGAAAGAGTTTTGGGTTTTCGTAAATGTATTGGAACTGTGGAGGGGATTGTATGATAAAATATATCATATCACTTCCTGAATTCCTCCACATACTGTTCACTCCCATACATGCTGGGTCGCCTTCGGGCTTGACCTATCAATCAACTGTCAAAACCACCTCCCACCCCCCATGCAACCGTCATAATTTAGACACAAAACAATTAAACTCACAAGTCAGCCACCCAAAGCAATACTTCCGTCCCGAGAAGTAAAAACCTGGTTTGTACCCTTGATTAACATAGTTAACATTTACATACATGTCCTAAAATGATTATCTGTAACTAGTTGCTTCGCTGACCTTGTGAAAATGTAAAGAAGCTGTATGGTACATTGTCTTCTAGTATATTGCCACATCTTTTTTTAATTCATTGGTTCTCTGATTTACAAATAAAAACAAGAAATCTGATCTTCCAAACCTTCCCGAAGAGAATATAACGCATAATTGTACAGTCCCATCTCCCAAATAAATGTACCAAACCCAGGTAAAGCTACAAATTTTGCAGTAACATTATATGACCCATTTTCCATTGGGCAATGTTCATTGGGAAGTTTTATCCGTAGTCCACTTGTTTTAATGCGCCTATAAGCGCAAAAATTCATCCGAAACACGCGGTAGTGATCAGCTGAGACGAAAACATTAGCGGCCATCTTGGATTATCGCAAACTCATGATAAATCTCGTGAAAACACGCGAGAGAATATGCAACGCCCTCTAGTGACATTGGAGAGACTGCAGGGTTACAGATATTGGTAGAGAGCCTATGATGAAACAAATCAAATCTTGCACTGCGTTTCCGCCGCTATTTAATCTCTTGGGGCAAAATTAGGTACTTCTTTGCTGTTGTTCCTATATGAAAAATTTTACTAAGCTGAAAAAGATTTTTTAATTGTATACTGTATAATAGCTTTTGTGTTTACTACTGACTCTATAATATATACTAGTAATTTTGCATGTATTTTTCAAAATTTGCATGTAAAATGTTTGCCAACATGCAATTTTTTCAAAATTTGATAGTAACTTGTTCCTGCTCATATATGATACAATATGCAATGTAATGATTAACAACAAATTGTGTACATAAAATAAACTCTGAGATAAAATGTAGATGGGTACTCAGATATAGATTAGACAGCACGTCGGCAGAACGTAATGCGCCTGCGCAAAACCTGGATTTTCGCTGGATTTTTGGTCAACGTTGCATCAGAATTTTGCCTGTTGCAGACGATATCTTTTTCTACACAACATTTGAAAACTACAGACGGGATGTCACCCTTATATACGCAAATTCGACCTTATATGAGACGTTCTGCCGAAGTGCTATGCATAATACATTACGGGTTTCGCGCAGGCGCAGTACGTTCTGCCAACGTGCTAGATTAGACTGCAGTTGACATAGTATTACACCTCAATGACCTATAAGAACGCATTTTAAAATGAACAAGAGTCCAGTGGACACAACTCCGTGAAGTGAGTATGACGTTTGCGGGGTGGCTATGGTGTTGATAGCTTCCTAACTCTTGTCAGTCTTGATATGAAATTTGAAGTGAAAACTATTTATAGGCTTTGCTTTATGGGTTTGATATAACAGACAGTGATATATATATGTGTTGAAATACTTTTGACAGAATGGGCGAAGGTGATACTAGTAACTGCCAACGAATTAACTCAATAGAACCATCAGGTAGACTCTACAATATTTTTTTTTGCAATTTGCAACATGCATCTGCGCATTTTGCAGCTTCTTTGCAGCATGGTGGCAATTTTTTTGGGGTGGGTGGGAGTGGACGAAAATTGATGGGCACGTGGATGTCATCCATCCTAAAGGCGGTTTACCGGTTATGTGAAACAAACAAACAAAAACAAACAAACAAACAAGTCAGTGTGGCCTTATCCAGCACAGAATACACGGTAACAATACTGCGATCGTGTTTGGCTGCCCATAGTCATCTGTACATGTAACCATTACGGAGGTAACATACGATAAGTTGTCATAATGATAAGGCCACAGCAAGTAATTTTTATGGATGACATCAGCGCGCGCATTGATTTTCGCCTGATTTCACACAAAAAATAAGAATTTTTTTGCCTTCTGACAGTGGTCAACATGCCGAAAATGGGCAAATATGTGGTAAACGTCTATCGGTGCAGAGACCATCAGGGATGAAGCAAACTTGGGGCACAATTGCGTTTGATGACAAGCATTGACAGTCTAAGGTGCATAATCGGCTATCGAAACAAGTGATCAAGGTGATCACTGTCCTCGGTTGTGCGAGACAGGAACTTGTGGAGGCACTTTGTGGTGTCGCCGTAACAGGATGAACTGAACTGAAAAAAGGTGCTCCATTGCATATGAATACCCAGCAGGGGTCGAAATACCCCTCTGTGTACGTGTGCAACTTGGTGCAAGTAAATTTGGTGTCGTGCAAGTAATTTTTTGCCGGTATGCACCGCGGTGCAAGTTTGCTTTATCCGCTATTACTAACAGGTACATGTAGTACCTGTAGAAATACCCAATAAAGAACTGGATCATGGAAAGGGAACAAAACCAGAATCCATGATTGAAGTTTTTATTAAAGTTACTACTACTAATACATGTACTTTTGGTTGTGTTTGTTTTATTTTTGGGGGGTGCAACTAGTAGGGTGCAAGTATTTTTTTTTCATCTGCACCAGTGCAAGTTGGCTCCAAAATCTATTTCGACCCCTGCCCAGTGTAGTAGCTGTATGCAACACACCCACCCACTGGTGCTCAACATGTGGGCGAGGTTTCCTGGCCAGGATTGGCCTTATCAGCCACCTCCTGACCCATCAGCCGAGACAGTGACGGGCCAAGGACATTGGTCATCCTCGACAACGAGGGACGAACAAGAGAGAAAAGCTGTATGCCCATAATGATAGGACAAGCTCTTTTCTACAATTGTTCTAGTCAAGCGAGGTGCGCACACATCTACAAGAACAGGTGAATACAGGAATAAAAGACCTGTTGCCAGTGTTGGTTGTGATATCATGTTTTGTCGCTTCAAATCTTGTTGAACAAGGTTTATGATCTGAAAATTTGAAAATATTCACCTGAATACAGGTCAGTCGGTACCCTTCCCAGGGTAATGAGACCGTTCATATAGTTCAGACAGTATTGGCAGTTCAGTATGAGAAGTTGTAGCCGTAACGGGCCTGGTGATTTTTCCATTCCAGAGCTAGTTTAGTCTTGAAGGCATTCACTGAACTACAGGTCACTGTTGCTGCTGAGAGTTTATTCCAGATAGGGGTTGCTCTTGTTGGAAAGAAGTTTGATCTGTGCGCGTTTGACTTCTGGATCTGGAATTTATATGCATGCCCTCTGGTATTTTTTGACAGACTCGACATAAACATTGACCTACTACTACAGAGGTTACAATGGTTTCCTGTAAAATGTAGGAATCTTGTTTTTTTCGCCCTATCGCATTAACTTTGGAGTCTGCGGAGGATGTCATCCATAAAATTTACTTACTGTGGCCTAACATACCATGAGTTGTCATAAATGACAATGATAGTAACGTACAACATGTGGATGAAGTTCAACTTCTTCAGTACAAGAAGGAGGAATTGTCCTGATAACAAGCAGTGTGTTTACAGGGTTCCATATCTTATATCAAACTCACCTTTGAATTTTCAAACCACAAGAGGGCATGGTTCCGGGACAGGACCTTGCAGTCGAAGATGCAGTTGTTGGGGGCGGGTCTGGCCCTGGCCACCGAGCGACCAATCTTCATCGCCTCGGTTAGTAAAACTCGTCGCTCCTGGAAGGGATGCGAGTTCGGGCGGCACGTCAGAATAGCCATGGACGTCATGTTGCTGTCCTACAGCTACGATCCTTCGTACAAAAATAGAGAAAACAGAATCCAACTCTGGCGTTGGTGGTATACAGACCGACCCGCTGTTACTATTTCCTCTTCCGGGATCCGCGGCAAATTGATAATGTTTTGGGAGATGTCAGTTTTAAACCAGTAAATCAAGCAACCCTTGCACTAGTTCCTTTTACTATGTAAAATCTGGACCTGACAGTTTTTGTTAGAAGTTAGCACAAGTAAACAGAGTCCCTGCGCCTGGACTTTGTTGCCTACACGTACAACTTTGGCCGATAGCCACAGGCAAACTCCTTGCTCCATCCGGTTGGGCAAATTTCCGTCCGTCACTGACTACTTTGAATAACGTTTCCCGTGTAGCGGTTATCATTCAGGCAGCATCATTCAGATTGTAGGGTTATACGATTTCTGTAATGTTTCCTTTTTAGATTTTCGGAATGATCTCCATCGCTTGTTCCTGCAGTTGAAGTTGGCATTCGAGGTGACCCGCCATCTTGAAGCCGATGGTCGACTTTTACCTTCTTCACTTTCCCCGTCAGTGGTGCCTTGGTGAGGTGAACACCGCTCAGATCGAACAAGAGATCCCTGTTGAATGATTCGGCGGTATCGTAGCCTTAGAGAAACCTCAGTTGTAAAACAAGCCGGAGAAAATCGCGAGGCTTCCGTTCTTCAGTCGCAACTCAGACGCCATGATGGTTTGTTTTCTGTCGCAGTACGCACGCGTGGACGATACCATTATGGCTAGTCAATAGGTAGGACTCTGTGCTAAAGCAAGGTAAAAGGTTGGTGGAAAAAGCGGTCCAGTCCAGACTGGTCTGAAGGTGGAAAAAACCGCTCCGACCTCTTTTGCGTGTAGTTGCGCCCCCTGCTGGCAGTAGGTGCGACACCGTGGTTTATTTCCTAAGTACAAGTCCCGATCAGTTTAATTGCGAGATTCACTCCCAAAGACGTTTTTGGCGTTACAATTCAATAATATGTTATCATATAGCCAGGTGGCGTTGACCAATCAGAAGCCCCCGTTTCCTATTAATTATGACGCCGTAATGTCACAGTTAGCATGATAGAAGTATTGCAAAATCATCCCAAGCGGTCTTTATTTCATAAATGGTCCTTTGTTGCGAGATAAAGACCACTTGACCATTATGGGAGTAAACGGTTATGCAGGGGGTGCACTCTTAATTTTGCTAACATTAATTCATTCGTGCATAAACATTTCTTTCATTGCAGTTCCAAGCTCCGAACACCGGGCTGAACCCTACTTGGCGATTCCTGATTGATTATTATTATTTTTTTATTCCAACATGTAATGACAAGACATGGTGACGGCACACTCAAGTTTTTTTTAAACTCATTTTAATGCCGCCACCAAATGACAGAGGACAATACAATACAAATATACACCTGGGTGAGGTGAGGAAAGTCGTGTTAAGTGCCTTTCCCAAGGGCACAAGATCAGGGGCATTGCAGGGTTCGAACCCGGGACCTCTTGGTTCCGAGTCGAACACGCTACCGTTTACGCCACACGACCCCATACGATTGATTATTGTCTTGAGCACTTAAAGCTACTTACTTTGTTCAAATGAAGAGTTGATTAAAGTTATGAAAACGTAAACTCTTTGAGGAACATTTCTGGTTATCCATTACAAAGGTCAAGTTAAACGTGTTCAGCATTAAAAAAACATTTGCGGGGGGTGAAAGTAGCCCTGTCCGTTTAACACAACCGAAGACGCCGACACAGCAAGCTTCAACACAGTCTCTACTAAATAATAAAACAAGGTAAAACAAATTATATATGTTGAATTAAAGAGACCTTCGAAAACCTTTGATGCAGTATTAACGTTACACAGCGTTTGCCGATCCCATCACCATATATGGGGGAAGATATCGATCTTCTTCGTCAAACGAAAAGTTGTTCTAGAACCGCGAACTCATTGACTAGCAACGGCGTTCGATGCGATTTGTTTACAGTTGCGACTGACTGTTCTAAGAGACGGACGCAGAATTGATCTGCTACGTTCCTTACGTTGACTTGAGACTTGGAGTACAGTCTTGAGACGATATGTCGAGACGACGTGGCCGCCGAAGAAACCGGCGGTCTCGCGCCGCTACCCTTCCTACTCTCCAAGCAGAGGTAGGATCTAAAAACACGCCAAAAATAAGCCCAAAATCCTACCTCTGCTTGGAGAGTAGCCCTTCCCTCCTTTCCGGTCTTTGAGAAGCCCGATGAGCAGCAGCTAGCGCAGGACGAACGACGGCGGTCGTTCAAAGTGGTTTTGATCACGTTGCTGCTATTTGTGGGAGTGACGACGGTGAGTTGTCTACCTCATCACTTTATCTAACCATCATTTTAACATTAGCAATACAGTTATTATCCGTTAGATCGCTGAAGTATGACATTGTAACATACGTACAAGGCAGACGGAGGTAGTTTAGTGTTGGCTTCTTGCGGATAGTTTTTTTATGTTTACCGAAGGAAAACATATTGTTTTTGCTACGTTTCTTCCTCTTCTTCCTCTTCTTCCTCTTCTCCAAACTGTGACCTCTGACCGGGTCAACGACCTGCACCAGACTGTCTGTTACCATGGTAACTGGTGTTGGGTTACATCATGTTGCAATTTTATAGCAGGAGGGATTTAGACTCCTGTCTGACCACATATGATATATGAATGTGTTTGAGCAAGGAGGTTAACCTCCTTGGTTTGAGTAAGAATTAACAGAGCAGACCATATGCGAAGGTAAACATTATGCATTTGCTTTGCAAATGTTACTTTTCTAGTTTCCTTTATTATTATAACCGTTAGGTAGGTAGATGGTCGACTAGCGGGATTATACCGCTCAGACGGCCCGGGGTTATACCGCCTTACGGGGCCCGGGGTGACATACCGTTTCGTTGTCTGATACAAGATGGGGTCGCCAGGTCTTCGTTGGGGGTGATGATGTAAATCACCATGCTTTTTGAAAGGTTTGGCGGGTTCTTTAACGTGCGTCGGGTGTGGCTCTCTAGCCTCTACCAGGCTTGAGGGCACGGCTGGAAATAGTAGAAATTGGCCAAATAGAGAGCGATAACACGCCGAGGGAGTTAGCCATCCAGTTTACAGTTTGCCGGCTCCACAAGGCTCCTTTCTGGCTCCTAATGACGTAATATTCCATAATAATCGATCACTACCTAAGTCTGAATTTGCGCAAACTATGAAGGTGCTACAGTTGTCTTATGATAAAATAAATATATCAATACATAAATCGTGTCACATACCGTAAAAATGATTTTTTTCCCTTTCAGGTGGTCGCCGTGACTATCGAGGTTCCGTCCCGCTCAACCCCCGCACCAGACGAGGCTTCTGCCGACCTCCCCCCGTACAGAGCCTGGGGAGGAGATACCAATGATCGTGCGACCGAGCGCTTGAAGAAGGCCCTCCGTGTACGCTACCACGTGGCGAAGATCCACGGCGAGACAGATATTGCCAAGATTTTGCAGAGGCATCTTGTTGAGAAGATGGCTGCGAATGACGACAGCCATCACCCTCAGATGCCTACTGTCTCACCAGGTATGCATATGTGGCCCTATAGAACATGTGGCGTTTGTGTGTACTGTACTAAAACCATACCACTGTATGTGGTTCATTTTGAAAACACAATAAGCTATCTTGTAGTTTTGTAAGTTTCCCGTTAGCGCCTGAAATGCCCCTTGTTTTACATTATCCAATATCTTGCCACTACTGTTACCAGGTATCCAGGACGGCGAGTCAGCCTTGTTTGAAGACTGGAAGTTCATTGCTTCTGGAGAGAACCACGCCAACAACATTTGGATCCGTACGCGACGTCGTGTTGGAAACCCCAGTGCTGTTCCCCGCCGTAAGGATGAGCCGAATGTGCGATCAGAATCAGAAGACGACGAGAAACATGGCTTCATGGACTTTGACATGACGACAGGAGACAACCACTCCAACAATCCTCGAGTGAGACAGCGGGTTGGACAGCACACTGATGTCCCCCACCGCAAGGACGAACCAAAGGTACGGTCAGAATTAAATCAGCTTGATAATATAATGGGCAAACTACGCGTACGTATGTTGTTTTGTGTCCACGTGTTTTAAAAAGACAACAGGAGCTATTAGACATATAGATTAATTCGCAACAGTATATAGTGTTTTAATGTTTGTTTTTGTTTCAGTGTTTTATACACTGTAGACCACATGTGGTCATCTTGGCATTTAGTCCTTCGGCATGGATGTGCAATAAATATTATTATTATTATCATTAAAGCACGATGAGCGACATGGCACCATGGACTTTGACTTGACGACAGGAGACAACATCTTCAATAATCCCCGAGTGCGACATCGGGTTGGAAAGTTCACTGATGTTCCCCACCGCAAGGATGAACCAAAGGTACGGTCAGAATTAGATTATAATGGGCAAACTACACCGTACACGTATGTTATTTTGTCTCTACGTGTTTTAAAAAGAGAAAAGCTATTAGGGATATAGATTCACAACAGTACATAGTGTTTTAATGTTTGTTTTTGTTTCAGTCTTACACTGTAGACCACAAGTGGTCATTTTTGCATCTAGCCCTTCGGGCATGGATGTGCAATAAAGATGATTATTATTATCATTAAAGCACGATGAGCGACATGGCACCAAGGATTTTGACATAATGACTGAAGACAACCACTCCAACAATCCTCGTGTGCGACAGCGGGTCGGAAAGCACACTGATGTTCCCCACCGCAAGGACGAACCAAAGGTACGGTCAGAATTATGGGCAAAGTACATGTATGCGTGTATGTATGTATGTATGTATGTATGTATGTATGTATGTATGTATGTATGTATGCATGTATGACACTTTCTAAGGACATGACACAAGCTTTTTAATAATATAAAATACATTGAAATTCATAAAGATACAACGGAAATATGATCGAACAAAGTTGAATATTCCGAAAATTTAGTTTTGTCTGCACGTTTTTTTAGAAAGAGAGAAGAAGCTACATGTATTAGACATGTAAATTTGCAACAATATATAGTGTTTTGATGTTATTAGATTTTAGTGTTTTATATACTATAAACCAGATGTGGTCATCTTTGCATTTTGCCCTTCGGAGCATGAATATGCAATCAAAATTGTTATTATTTTTTCATTATCAAAGGACGACGAGAGACATGGCACCATGGGTTGGGACTTGACGACTGAAGACAACCTCTTCAACAATCCTCGTGTGCGACAACGAGTCGCGAAAATCCTCCCCGACTCTCCCGAAACAGCCCCTGTGGATGAGGGTCGCGGCCGCACCCAAGTGCCCACCGCCCCAACAGATGCCGAAGTCGACAAGCTGGATCTATCCAAGAAGAGCGTGAACAAGAAGACGCCTCCAGATGAGACCTCAGCGGACTACGCCTCTCCCACCACTACTAAGACGACCCAGTTGACGCCACAAACGAATATGTACAAAATGTACACTTCTGCCATCGACCTCAAACCAAACGGTGGCATCGACAACTCGGAAACGGTCGCTGCGATAGACAAGGTGCTTCTACTGGAGAACGCCAGGGCAGACCTGGATCTGTACATGAGCTCTGAAGTGGCAGAACACATGAAGAAGCACGAGAGGAAGTTCCGCGAACTCAAGCGCAGAAGGCAGGCGAAAACGGCCGCGCTGGTAGTGATTGGAGTGTTTGTGGCGGGCTCGGTTGCTTATAGCACGGTGCAGATCGCCTAATCAGTTGTACATGTACTTTGTATTTGTCTACAGATCGACGGGGGATTGCAATGTGTATTTTGATGACTGAATAACACTTGCAATGATGATGTTTCTCAAGATAGTCTTATCAGTGCCAAGACTATGAGTTTAAGGTCCACAATGTATCTCGGTTGCTTATAGCATGGTACATGGCGCAGATCACATAGTCAGAAGTTGTACATGTACATGGTATTTGTCTACAAATAGGTTGTGGAGGGGGGTACAATTTGTATTTTTATGAAATACTACTTCCGATAACAAGCACCAATGACTGTTTCTCAAGATGATAGTGTTATCCATGCCAAGACTATGAGTCTATGGTCCACTGTCTATCTCAGTGCTTATAACACGGTGCAGATCACCTAGCAGAAGTTGTACATGTACATGGTATTTGTCTACAGAAAGGCTGTGAAGGGGGGGGGGTAAAATTTGTATTTTGATGAAATACTACTTCCGATAACAAGCACCAATGACTGTTTCTCAAGATGATAGTGTTATCCATGCCAAGACTATGAGTATATGGTCCACTAGCTATCTCGGTAACTAATAGTATATGTTGCAGATCACATAGTCAGAAGTTGTAACGTTACATGTACATGGTATTTGTCTACAGCTCAGTTGTGGAGGGGGGGGGGTAAAATTTGTATTTTGATGAAATACTACTTCCGATAACAAGCACCAATGACTGTTTCTCAAGATGATAGTGTTATCCATGCCAAGACTATGAGTCTATGGTCTACTGTCTATCTCAGTTGCGTATAACATGGTACAGATCACCTAGCAGAAGTTGTACATGTACATGGTATTTGTCTACAAATAGGTTGTGGAGGGGGGTACAATTTGTATTTTTATGAAATACTACTTCCGATATCAAACATCAATGATTGTTTCTCAAGATGATAGTGTTATCCATGGCAAGACTACGGTCTATGGTCCACTAGCTATCTCGGTAACTAATAGCATATGGCGCAGATCACATAGTCAGAAGTTGTAACGTTACATGTACATGGTATTTGTCTACAGCTCAGTTGTGGAGGGGGGGGGGGGGAGGGTAAAATTTGTATTTTGATGAAATACTACTTCCGATAACAAGCACCAATGATTGTTTCTCAATATGATAGTGTTATCCATGCCAACACTGTGAGTCTATAGCCCACTGTCTATCTCGGTTGCTTATGTTATATAGCATGGTGCAGGTCACATACTCATACCAAGGATTAAGTGGGGTCGGTGACGAAGTGGGGTCGGTGGCGCAGCGGTAGCGCTTTCGGCTCGGGGCCAAGAGGTCCCGGGTTCGATCCCGGGTTCGATCCCCACCCATGTCACCGATCTTGTGCCCTTGGGAAAGGCACTTTACACGACTTTCCTCACTTCTGATGAGTACCTAGCTTCGGTTAGGAACGTCCCTCGGATAGGACGTAAAATGGAGGTCCCGTGTTTGGGGAGAGCCACACCTCGAGCACGTAAAAGAACCCACCACACCTTTCGAAAAAGAGTAGGGGCATGCCCCGGTGTGCGATGGTACAAAATTCTACTGACTGGGAGTTGGTGGTTCACTACAAATCACCCGGGCGGAGGCGTGGCGAACCCCGTCTCGTATTAGCCACAAAAAGGCGGCAGAATCTTCAGCCAGTTGAAGGCGGCTGCCTCAAATGAAAGAAGAAGAAGAAGGAGATGTACACGTTGTCTACAAATCGACTGGGGGCAACATTTTGGTGAAATAAATTTCCAATGATAAATCGAGAGCAATATAAAATATGGTTTCTCAAGATGGTAGTTTTATCTGTGCAAAGTCAATGACCAAAACCAAGGTTCTCATTTCTTGAATCATAATAGCTGACATGCATCTATATTACCATTGGACTAGATGAACCACTAACTTTACATTTCAAGTATACATAAAATATCTTTTCCTGAATCTGTTATATTATTAAAATAGATACATGCACCAGAAAGTCTCCACAAGAAATGCTAGTCACTTACGTTTCTACTGTCCCGGTCTAAAAATCCAATAGCAAAACGCACTGTATCTTATTTGGTTTACATACTTTATTGCATCTGTAAGTATTTGTTTGAACGCTCCCCCAGTTTTGTCAATAAGATTTGTCATGTTGTTACTGTAATAACATCGATCTGTTGTCGATTAAACACAGTTTTGGGCGAAAGATGGAACCCATGCCATGACTTGTTGGAAATGTGGTCGACAACGAGAAGTACCAGAAGAGAGATTCTAAAAGAAGAGTCATGATTTGAAAATTACTAAATTGACATTTTTACATGACTATAGGAGTCAAATGTTGTGAAAGTAAGACAAGAGGGTGGCGCTACCTAGTGTATGTGTGAACGTGTGTGCGTGTGTGTGTGTGTGTGTGTGTGTGTGTGTGTGTGTGTGTGTGTGTGTGTGTGTGTGTTTGCGCCTCTCTGCCTGCATGCGTGCACGAGCGAATGACCGAGCGAGTGAGTGTGTGTGGGTGTGTGTGTGTGTGTGTGTGTGTGTGTGTGTGTGTGTGGATATGATGTTCAGCACCAAGGACAGGTCTGATTGCCAGGGGCTATAATCACGGTGCTGATTACTTGTGGCGGTGACGATGGTGAGTTTTGGACCTCACTACTTGATCTTCCTATCTTTTATCAGCAATTTGGACTTTTCTGTTGGCCCGCTGAAGTCCGACCTTGTAACGTACGTAAAAAGCAGGTGGTCACGAGGCTAGTTTATTTTGACTCCCCCTTTAAATCGGAGAGGTAAAAAGTTGCAGTACTAGAAAGAATCTGAAAGATACACTAAAATGCCCGCAAAAACAGGACTCAAACACTGAGACTAAGCCAGATCCTTTACATCTGCTTGTAGAGTGCTACAACGCCACTTGTTGACATATCCTATATTGCAGGCTCTCAAGAAACATGTAGGTGATCACGTGATACAGTTGTTTACCTCCGCGATCAGCTGATCAGCTGCCGCCTGGTAATCATTGAAGGAAACGCTGACTATGTAAATCTGCAGGCGGCCTGACCGGTGACCGTACGTATGATATAATTTAGCGTGTTCTGTCGCTCATTGTCTCTGGATCGGGGACATTGACAACTCTTTTGGGGTTGGATCACTCGTCAGACTTGAAAATATCTAACGTAACAACTTCCCGCTGGCCCCACAGCTATAAACCCAGTCAATTTTGGTCAACGGAGAAAAACGTGAGTGAGGAAAACAATGACATCTCTTTGATACGGCTCAGGTCATAATTTAGGTGAGTTCAAAACCATTTTTGTTTCATGCAAGTCTTGTGTTCTATCTTGGGTTGGTATTTCTATCAGCTTTTCTCCTCAGTCTGAGCAAGGAGGTTGAAGCTCCTGGTCTGGGTGTTACTTTTTTTGTTGCGTGTTTACCATGTTCGCCATATATTCATGATTGCGTCATGATCTTGTGGGAAACGGACCGTCGTCACCTCCAACGTGTACTACCGTTATACGCACAAAAGATCCTTGAACCTATATACTAAGTCTTGCACTTATTTGACCACGATGAGCTTACTTTTCACTTTGATATGGTGATGGTGCCTACTGTATTTTTGTGACTAACTCTAAAGTCCTTGGTTTCAGTGGCACTATTAGTTTAAAACTTGGAAAAACAACATTAAAGAAGTTCCTCATTGCCCCAAGGGGTCCAGTGACAGTGGAAAAAGCTGAAGTTTAAGTTGAATGAATTCACTAGAAAACACATGATTTCCATGCAGAAATGGCATTAAGTAATGCTCTGAAGCACATGTCACAGGGGAGATTGGAATCCAGGGGAGATTGGAATCAAGGTTTTAATTTATTGTTTCTAACCCTAAAATGTGCTGCATACTACTCACTTAAGTGACAGTGTCTATAGCTAACTTCAAAAACTAGTGAGAAGTATGCAGCACATTTTAGGGTTAGAAACAATCATTAAAAAAACCTTGATTCCAATCTTCCCTGGATTCCAATCTCCCCTGTGACATTATATATAAAAAAAATTTATGTGATATGGCTAGCCTGGCAAATTGACCTTTGTCCTGGGCTAGGACTCCACATTTATAGCCAGGTTAGGGGTCATAAACGTGTGTCTTAATGAAAAGAAGTTGTATAAAGGGAAAGAAGACTTCTGCCTATCTGTTCAAACATCCTATTAATTATAAGTCATTAGCTGACAGAGATGCATTAAAGGGGCATTATGTAACATTTTTGCTCCAAAAATTGAAATATCTCAATTGAAAAAATCTTTGTGTGATTGTAATTTACTTCCACTTTTCAACATATTTGTGCAATTATCTCACATTTTTGACATTTATGGTTGGCGCTAAAACAGCCCACACGAGGCGCACTCAGTTTGTGGTGCCACCCTAAACTTAACCAGAATGTAAACAAACATGACTGACAGCTGTGTTTCCAACTTTTAACACACTCGTAAGGCGTCATATTTTGGCACCTCCACTTCCCGAGTGGCACTCATTTGCAGTGGAGTAGGGTTGATTCAACCTACTTTGTAAAGAAATGACAAGAAAATTTACTTTTTGTGTCGTCCTAATGTTACATAATGCAGCTTTGAAACACGGCAACATGCATCACTTTATCAGGTTCACCGCGGTTTTGCATAGTACAAAGAGCAATAAGATGAATACATAATACTAATTGCAAAGTTGACACACTGTGATGGTAGATGTCCGTTTCCACTCATGACCATTCCCTTTCTTTTGTGCAGGTCAAGCAATTTAGGGCTCTACAGTACCTACTAAGGACGGCATCATCATGCCGAGGAAGACAGTGGTCCTTCTCTTGACCATAGCTGTAGTTGGAACTGTCCTAGTGACCTACTACAATGGTGTACCAGCCAGCCAGATACTACATCTATTTGATTCCCCAGTGGAGACTCAGAATTATGATTCATACGACTATTCTGGAAGCGACTTTTATGACAAACACAGGAATTCGGGGCACAATGCAGAAGTGGCTGTTTCTGTGACGAACACGAACAGGTCTACTAAAAAACCACACCAAAAATGGGTAACGAAAGCCTCAGAGCCTTTACCAACAGCAACGGTAAAGAGAAAGGGTGTCTCAATGGAGGGATTTAGGAAGACAAGGTACTTGAGGTTCAACAAGACTGCACCCCAGTGGTTCTCTCGAGCTGATGTGGAGAGAATGATATTTCTGGCTACAGCGAACATTTCCCATGTCCTGCCCCATCCACATGCGTCCCTCAACCCCATAGTGTTTGATGACAATCGGGACAGGACGCACCAGATCTCTGACACCGAACAGTGTGAATCTCAGTGTGGCTTATTGAAAAGTGGCCTGGACATCTATGAGGTGCTTTCCTTTCACCTGGATCGCGTTCTTGGTCTGAACAGGACGTTGCCAGCCATCGCGAGAAAATTCCACGGACTTTCCCAGCTGGGCTACCGTTTCCAGGACGGTAAGGCACGTCCACTCATCTGGTGGGACCTGGACATCGCACATGGGGGCAAGTTTCAGAATGATCAGGTCTGGATGTTAATTGAGTGATATTTACCTGACAGTGTGTAAATCGTCCAATAATTTTCAGCTAACCATTGCAGATTATCCAGTAATTGTTTCACAAAGAAGCTTAACTGGGGGCCCGCATGCCCTTTTCCGTAGAGCGTAATCGGCCGTTTTAATTCTACGTAGAGCATAGACGGACCGCTCTAATTCAACATAGAGCATAATCAGTGCATTTTGCGTGGAGCGTAATTCGCCGTTTTATTTCACGTAATGCGTTGTAGCTACCCGGAATTTATCGTAAAGCGTAATGGGGGAGGCTTCTTGAATTCAGCGTAATATGTAGCCGGCTCTCAGAATTTAGCGTAGAGCGTTGTCGGAACCCCCCCATGCAGGCCCCCTTAACTAATGTATTAGGCTCTTAATTGATGCCAACAAGCGTATTGAGTTACGAATAGACTGGATGACGTGACCTGGTAACATACGTAACAGGTCATGTCCCCATGTGGCGGTCAGCCATCTTTGGTCACCATCTTGTTTGTCGTTGTTAAAGATCCACGCTTTGATCACACTACTGTCACTTGGAGTCGTTGATCGTGTAGAGCAGTGGGTATTTCGTCAACCCACAGTCCTTAGTAACAAATGCACTGCAACTCAGTTCAGGGACCGCACACGACACCAAGCATTTCAAATTTTTGTTTCCTCCTCCAAGCTTTCCTTCCTCCTTGAAAATGGGCATAGGCCATTAGAGAGGGCCTGCATGGGGGGGTAGTGATTACGAATTACGCAAAATTTTCGCCGCCGATTACGATTTACGTTAAATTCTCAGAGCTGATTTATATCATATTAATTACGCCATTACGCTTTGCGGCAAATGTACTACATGTATTACAATTACGTTGATTTTTGGGGCGGCTGCCTACAGATTACAAAGACTAAAAAGGCCTGATTACGCCTTACGAAAAAGGGCATGCAAGCCCCCATTAGAATTTTAAGATGGGTTTTGAAGACATGTAGTGGTGTGTTCTAGTAGGATCACAAGATAAGCATTAACAATGGATCTCTGGCAGCCTCCCAGTAGGATTGTTTTGTTCATCTGTCATGTTTCATGTGTATTGTATCACATTTATAAAATAGTGTAGTATTAGACAAGTATTGAAATTTAGAACTCAGTTACCGGTAGTTACCAATTTGATATGTTGTACCTTTGAAGAACGTGCCATACATTGTACCTGTTACAATTGTCGTGCAATAAAGTTTGATTTGATTTGATGATTTGATTTGATGTCATCCCGTCCCAGAACTCCCTTGAGCTGAGCTGGCTGAACTACACGACCGTTCTAAAGAACCGGTGCTGGGCGGATGGGACCACCCCTGACCCAGAACAGTTCTGCACCCCCATCAAGCATATTGAGTGGAGCAAGCTTGCTATTTTTGATTTCCTACTGCAGGTGAGAACGACAGTCAGTTAGGCCCGATTTACAATTTAAGGGGCAAAAAAATCATTTGTCCTGGAAGATGCGTGGCCCCACAGCGGCACGTGTCGTAGGACAGATTTTTTGAGCGTATAAACAGGCCCGCCACCGCCACCGCCACCCTCCAGGGTGCGCCACACAAATATCGCCGCGTGTTGGTGGCGGGCCTGTTTATACGCTCAAAAAATCTGTCCTACGACACGTGCCGCTGTGGGGCCACGCATCTTCCAGGACAAATGATTTTTTTGCCCCGTGTATATCGGGCCTTAGGAAGCACTGAAAGTCATTTGTAGAACTGTATGTAGTGTGAGACCCCAATTAGAACTGTAGTGTGAGACTCAGAGTGAAAGTAACACATACAGGGAATAAGGGATATAAAGAACTGTGTTGTAAGATTATATAAGTCAGTTTTCTGATTTTCTGTAAGTTGTTAGAGCTCTGTATTTTAAGTTAAAATACAGAGCTCTTACAACTAACAGAACAACAGAAAACTGACCTAAGGGACAGTTCCAAGGCCCTCATGGCCACCTGTTACACATGCATAAAACGTTCCTAGCAGTGTTCCCATCAAACTAAACCTAGATTCTAAATATGATTATTTGAAAGTTGGAACAACCCTTTGTTGTATCAGCTTGGTATCAGCTCTGTCTTATGCTATTTTCTATTAACTTAAACTTGTACAATAATCAATACAGGTCTTCGACCGTCTAGATCGCAACTGTTGCGGATTCAATGAGACACTAGAAACAGAAGAGGAAGCATGTTTTACAGGTACAAACAACAGACCAACATTTATGGATTTTTTTTTTGGGGGGGGGGTCGATTTATCTGTCTTCCACTTTAGTCGGAAGCCTTTTATGATAACTGGTGAAAATTATTTCAAAGCAATATTAGAAGTGTAGGGTTTATGGAGAAAGCTAGGCTGTCAGTACCAGCACGTCGGCTCAATGTACAGTGCACCTGCGTGAAACCCGTAATGTATTGTGCATAGCACTTTGGCAGAACATCTCATATAAGGTTGTATTAGAGCATATAAGGTTGACCGCCAGTGTGTAGTTTTCAGATGTTGTATAGGAAAAGGTATCGTCTGCAACGGGCAGAATTTTGATGCAACGTTGACCAAACATCCAACAAAAACGTGAAAAATCAGGGTTTTGTGCAGGCGCAGAATGCATCTATAGCAGCGACACCTATGCTGCAGTGCAACGTGAACCAGTCAGAATTGCCCTGAGGAAGGTGACAGATGGTCACCGAAATGTCGGCTGAATAAAACACTTGGTTGTATAGAAAGAGTCTCTTTATTCAGTGACTAATAAATTACCAACCTGATGAAACTATTCACCGATGTGTCATTTCATATTAGATGGCAGGCATCTTGAGTGTAAAACCCCTGAGGTGCTGATGCTTGTACATATGCTAACTCGGAATTCAGACCGGAGTCGCCTTGTCTACATTGACAATGCAGGGAGACCATTTCGCTCCAGGAAAAACCTAGACTGGCGGTTACTACAGGGCATAGATGAGTAAGTACCCTATAACAACACTTTTACACCATGTTCAAAGTCCTGCACAACACCATCTCTGTCCCCCACACCTCTCGTCTCGTCCCGGCAGCTCGGTGCTCCCGCTGCACTAATCATGCTTTAAAGCTGCAGACCATTGCGAGTAAGAACAACTATTACAGGCTCTCGTTCTTCCCTCGCACCATCAATGAGAGGAATGAACTTGAGCCCAGTGTGGCGGAGGCGAAGTCCATCTCCCAGTTCAAAGCTGAGCTGGGACGAGCTTTGCTGCACTGAGCTGCCCCCTGTCCTTTGTACATAATGTAAATATATATGTGTAATTATTTCACTTGTCCTGTCCTTGCACTAGTCTGCGTCTATTCCCTTTTTACCCTTTGTTTGCACACAGCACCATCACATCGGGATGCGTGCCTGCTAATAATCCGCTATGTTGCGGGATAAGCAGTACAGAAGACAACTCCTTGATGATCTTGCAATGGAGAAAGATCACTCTCAGACTGGTTCCCTTCTAGAAGTGTTTGTTGGGGAATTCTAACACTCCACATTCTTAATTCTAAAGTATGGTTGTGTGGGTGTGCCATTTCTAGGGATTTTTAGACTATTCTTCAATTTAACTGTTCGTTTTTATCAGGCTATTTGTACTTAGCCCTCAAGCAAGAATTTGCTATATTCACCATATACCAAAATACACCATGTTGTATTTTATTTCTGTCATATCCACCCGAGAAAACATACATTTCATGTACCAAACGTTTGGGAAATTTGGTGTCCCTAAACAAAATCAATTCCAACGTCTGAATCCGGAATTCGAATATTCGAAAGCGGCACACTTGGCACCTGCAAAAAAAAATTTGAATTATTCTATGGAACTTTTGGAAGCCTGTGTGATTTAAACCAAATAGAACCCCATGTGATACCGCTAGTTATCACATGGGCCGGAACACCCGTATGAAACGCTATCGCGGCCCAGGTATGATGTAACCTGTGATATCCATGTTTGTCTGCAGGTGTAACAACGTAACGCAATATAACAACGCAACGGAATATAACAGCGTAACGGAATATAACAACGTAACGGAATATAACAACGTAACGGAATATGTGTTGTACTCTTGCCGGAACTCGCAATGTAACAGAATATGTGCTGTATTTTTCCAGTTCTAGCCCCTCCTTCGGACGGGGCTGGTCACCTGTTCGATCATGTGCGAGCGCACGTGTCTGCATCGTGTTTGAACAGGTGATCTATACCTGTTCGAAGGAAGGGACTCGAGAACCGGCCAGTTATAAGTTGACATTTGAGTTTTCATCCTAGTCAGACGTGTATTTGTTTCACAGGTTTCCCGAGGGTCCGATCGCCCTGCTCAGGGAACCCTCTCGACTCCGCCGCCACCTCTTACAGTCCCTGCACATTGACAAGGCTTTCTGGAATTCCGTTGGGACCAGGACTATACTGGAGGTGGTACAGAATGTCGTTAACAGAGGGCAGTTATTAGTGAAGTACATTGACAAAAACAATATTGCTGTGGTGCCAGATTATTAACTACCGGTAATTGTATCGCTTTAATTTTGATAACAGTATAACAGTGTATTATGTTGTGCAATTATCGACAAAATCATGAAAATTGTTAGATTTGACAGGAGTAAATGTATTTTTTTAAACGTTGTTATTTGATAAACAGTATGCTGTAGGTTTTTTTGCACCTCTACAAAGCATGTTGACTTTGATTTTAATATCGTCATTTTATTTAAGCAGAATGATATGCGTTATTGAAGGAAGAACCAATAGCAAGGGCCAGTGTAATTTTGTTAAAGACACATTTTCATTAATACAAAATTGACCAAATTTGTCAAATTTAGTCACAGATCGACAAGGAATTGAACTATTTTTAATCCAGTAACTGAGTAGTGACCCTCTATTCACCAGTTTCAGCCTTCCCAGAATGCACCGTCAGCGCACTTCCGATTCTAGTGGAAAAGGGAATAACGCAAACGTGCCTGAGATTTTATGACAGTTCTCTCAGCGCGGGAAAGGCGAAGCAACCATTAGTAGGAGGATGGTAGTTATTTCTACGATGGTTCTCTTTTTACCACGATTGAAAGAGAAAAAACGTAAGAAAGCAAGTTTGAAACTCCAAACAGATGTGAAACTAACGGGGCAGAAAAGACAGGAAAACAAACTTCACGTCAACTGATTCAAATCTATCAGTTCATATTCGGATGCATCACCTTCAAATATACCAATTTTGAATTGTCAGAATTAATGTTGCAGTGTATTTTTCGACTAGCTTTCATGAATAATTCACATTCCGGCTTGATGCGGCAACAGCTAGGCCATCTTGCTTTGACTTTCCCTGAGAGAACTGTCGTAAAATCGCAGGCACATTTGCGTTATTCCGCTTTCCACTAAAATCGGAAGTGCGCTGACGGTGCATTCTGGGAAGTGTGAAACTGGTGAATGCAGACCCATGTGTGGGGATGATGGGAATGATGCTGACCTTAAGTATGGATTCCAATGGGATAATTGCTGAAGGTCCAGGTCTTTTTTTTTTGCTCAAAGCAAAGAAAATTTATGAACTATGCACTCACACATTGAATTATTTTCAAGATCACCCCTAGATTTAATAATGTAGGGTGCACCCTTGTCTCTTTCTGCCAACATCTGTCATTTCTGATGCAAAGTTTTTTCTACGGGTTTTATCCTAAGTGATACTTTTTGTGCATTATTTTTTAAATGAAAATAATAGTTTTCTGGGGTGTGCCCCCTTAATTCAAACAATGAATTTTGAACTTCAATCAAATTGATGCACCAACTAGGAAGACAAAGACTTTCTTCAACTGTTCACTACCTAAATGGTACATGTCATGTATTTTTTTTTTGAAATCAGAAAAATGACCCGGGCGAATCCGAGAAGCGAATTAAATTGGTGTGGCCTTACCATTCCTGTATTCCACTCTAGAACCCTGGTAACAACTTCTCAGCTTAAGTTCTGTATCTGTATAGCCGGTATAACTGCCCTTCGGCGTAACACACCAGCTTCGCAGGCACGCGGCGCGGCGGCAGCTGGCTACATTACACCGAACGGCCTGTTACACCTAACCTTTGAACGTCTAACTCTAGACATTGTTTAAAACTATCTAGTGACGATGCCCCTACTGTACTTGGTGGCAGCGAGTTCCACTCTACGATTGTTCTAGGGAAAAATGAGTTTTTGAACGCCTCAATCCTTGGTTGATAGCTCTGGTACTTGAAGGCATGACTATTTCTTGTTCCTCAAAATGACAGCTAGTGAAATCGCACTTGTGCTAACCAACATTTGCGTTGGATGTTGACGTAAACAATTACAAAGATCGCAATTGTTTGCTTTCTCATTAAGTACTGGAAGGGTGCCAAGTAAAAATCAGAACTCACTGATTGAAAATGCCTCGTTTTTAATATCAAGAAATTCTCATGATATACGCATCACTGTACAATATTAGTAGTCTCGCTCTCTAAGGCTTTTAAATACAGCTGTTTCTAAGGATTTCCGAAAAATATACTGGAATTAAAACGCTGAATAGATATAATAGTGCATCTTATCATGCATGTACAAGTGAGCACAAATTCTATCTACTACAGACCAGCATGGATTTCATAACAGTTCGCTCTCTAAGGCTTTTAAATACAGCTGTTTCTAAGGATTTCTGAACAATATACTGGAATCAAAACACTGAATAGATAATAGTGCATCTTATCATGCATGTACAAGTGAACACAAATTCTATCTACTACAGACCAGCATGGATTTCATAACAGTAAGTAGATTAGTAACACTAAACCAATCATGTGAGGGTACCAAACATCAAACGTTTCTGGAACATGGAACACTTCTTCATGATCTCCAGAAAGTTCTTTTTGTGGGAAACCAATGTTATAGTGGTCTACACTTGTGCTATCCGAACCCGTTAGTGGCCGTTACATGTCAATAGGAAGACAAGCTTTTCTTTTTAAGGTACACCAAATAACAACTATTTTATACAAAAATACTATGCTAAAGATAAGAGTTCAAAAACAAAGCAGCATGACAGAAAACTGGCAAAATACCAGGTTTGTTTTCAGTACAGCTGTCTGTCAAGCAGTATTCAAGCAAAACCACACAGATTCCTTCATACCTCTGCATAAAACCAGTGTGATATCATGTGAACAAAGATGTTGAATACAGTGCTTCTGACCATTCATTGACGAATATCTTTTGATGTGTACCTCAACAATTTTGACTGTACATGGTAGTCTGAAAGTAACCTCTCAGAATTATGCTGCTTTGTATCGTTTTATCCATTCAAGAGCCAATCAAGTTATGGACTGTTGCACCAATCATGAACTGTTCTGGCCAAGAACTAGGCTGAGTCTCTTCTGCGGGGCAGATCCGTATTTTTGGAAGTGAGAGTCCTTAAGCTTCACTTTTATAATAAGACCCAGAAGATGGATAAGAAGAATAGGATGCAGAAGATGGGTAGGATGCAGAAGAGGGGTAGGAGTAAGAGGAGGGAGATGGGTAGGAGGCAGGAGACGGGTAGGAGTAAGAGGAGGGAGATGGGTAGGAGGCAGGAGACGGGTAAGAGTAAGAGGAGGGAGATGGGTAGGAGGCAGGAGACGGGTAGGAGGCAGGAGACGGGTAGGAGTAAGAGGAGGGAGATGGGTAGGAGGCAGGAGACGGGTAGGAGTAAGAGGAGGGAGATGGGTAGGAGGCGGGAGATGGGTAGGAGTAAGAGGAGGGAGATGGGTAGGAGGCAGGAGACGGGTAGGAGTAAGAGGAGGGAGATGGGTAGGAGGCGGGAGATGGGTAGGGGTAGGGAGATGGGTAGGAGGCAGGAGATGGGTAGGAGTAAGAGGAGGGAGATGGGTAGGAGGCGGGAGATGGGTAGGAGGCGGGAGATGGGTAGGGGTAGGGAGATGGGTAGGAGGCAGGAGATGGGTAGGAGGCAGGAGATGGGTAGGAGTAAGAGGAGGGAGAGGGAGATGGGTAGGAGTAAGAGGAGGGAGAGGGAGATGGGTAGGAGTAAGAGGAGGGAGATGGGTAGGAGGCAGGAGATGGGTAGGAGGCAGGAGATGGGTAGGAGTAAGAGGAGGGAGATGGGTAGGAGTAAGAGGAGGGAGATGGGTAGGAGGCAGGAGATGGGTAGGAGTAAGAGGAGGGAGAGGGAGATGGGTAGGAGTAAGAGGAGGGAGATGGGTAGGAGTAAGAGGAGGGAGATGGGTAGGAGGCAGGAGATGGGTAGGAGTAAGAGGAGGGAGAGGGAGATGGGTAGGAGTAAGAGGAGGGAGATGGAGATGGGTAGGAGTAAGAGGAGGGAGATGGAGATGGGTAGGAGTAAGAGGAGGGAGATGGGTAGGAGTAAGAGGAGGGAGATGGAGATGGGTAGGAGTAAGAGGAGGGAGATGGAGATGGGTAGGAGTAAGAGGAGGGAGATGGGTAGGAGTAAGAGGAGGGAGATGGAGATGGGTAGGAGTAAGAGGAGGGAGATGGAGATGGGTAGGAGTAAGAGGAGGGAGATGGGTAGGAGTAAGAGGAGGGAGATGGGTAGGAGTAAGAGGAGGGAGATGGGTAGGAAGAAGACGGGTATGAGGGATACGGATAAGCCGAAAGAGCAGGAACTGGGGGAAGTGCAGGCGCAGGTGCAGGCACAGGTGCAGGCACAGGTGCTGGAACGGGCGCAGGTGCTGGAACGGGCGCAGGTGCTGGAACGGGCGCAGGTGCTGGAACAGGCGCAGGTGCTGGAACAGGCGCAGGTGCTGGAACAGGCGCAGGTGCTGGAACAGGCGCAGGTGCTGGAACAGGTGCTGGTGCAGGTGCTGGAACTGGTGCAGGTGCTGGTGCACTAGCTGGCTCTTTTGGGTACTCATATGGTGGGTCCAGTTCACGAACTCGATCCTTTCTCGAAGCTTCTTTTAGATTTTGTTCATCTAGTTTTACAGGCACGCCATTAACAGTCTGAAAAAAAGAAAACATTGTAATGATGTCAGCTTTCATATGCACATTGTTAAATCTGTTGAGCTGGTATCTCAAAAAATGGCCAGTAATTTCCAGTTATTGGAAAAGTAGAAAATTTATTCTTTTAGAATTTGACCGTACACTTCCTAGTGTGTTTTGGGGTTTACTGTACACCGAAAACTTGCACTTGAAAAGTCTATACAGTAGGTGATTATATGCAAATTAGCTGATTCTCAAGGCATTTCAAAACTTCTTTTTTTCACTAAGCTTGGGGCTGGCCAGAAAAGAAACAAAAAAGCTCATATTGTTATATTCTAGAGTACAAAAATCGTTCTGCCATTTTTAGCAGCGATTTTCAATGTTAAACTTTTACACACACAAAAAAAGTATAGTATAAAAAAAAATGAGCAACCAGCAGAGAAAAGCCTCATAATGTTCAAATCAAAGTTATTTTCAAACAGGTTTCACGCACAAATGTTTCAAATTTGCACTGCGCATTTTTTGTTACATATGCATGCTGAAGGGACATTTCCACGTGGACGATTTTGACGCACAGAATTTTTGAAAATTGAAAATATTTGAAAATACCGTATCAAATATTTTCTATCGAATGGTTTGAACCACTTGAAATCATTGAAAGTTTTATTTGCAAAGCCATGCCCGAAGGCTAATTGCTTTTGACAAAGTCAACGGTACTGATACGGTACAATACAATAATAGGAAAGAGACAACTACTGTCTAGGAAAACCTATACATCTACTACTACGCTTGCTATTATGAGGTTTTACTTCTTTGAAGGCAGTGGATAATGAATAGTCTCACGTGTTGCATCTTTGAAAAGATGAAAGGATGGGGAAATTGTGGTTAAATTGTTTGAAATAAATCTGTTTCTGTCTCTCTTATATAGTGAGAACACTGGCTAATATTGGTATATTTGGAAATCCATGCTGAGTTTCGGTTCAGTTGTTTTATTTTGGCGTCTATAATGGTCGGCATCTAGCCTACTCTGCCGGCGTTCCGGGATCGGGGGGAGGCGTACTAGGGTTGGCGGCCGGAGCTTCTAACGCGTGCGATCTACGTTTGATCAGAAAATCGCCCCCCCCCCAAAAAAGCCGACCGATCCCGGAACGCCGGCAAAGGAGGCTAGTCGGCATCATCTGTACTCACCAGTACGTGCATTAGAAGCACTGACAGAAGGAACCCTGCTACTTTCATCGTCGTAGTTTTGTCGTGGAACTCTGAAAAACAAGTAATCAGAGATTTCAAACTTCCAGAAAGTAGATATGGTTTGCGTCAATGTAATGTAGCAATGCAGGAGATATAATAAACGTTATGTCCTATGCAGTACTAGTATCTGAAGACCACGATGTACTGTTTTATTTGTTTTACTTCGAAACCTTTTAGCCTGCAACAGGCTAATCTTCCAATGCTCAATACATAAATAACATGAATACATAGTACAAAAGAATACAGTAAATACAATAAAAGGACATAACAATATCACAAGATCAACAACGGCTGGAAGCTTTCTTGAAGCGGGGTAGATCACACAGTGTCTTAATGTAAGATGGTAGTTCATTCTATAGGCTATATACGCCCATTCTTCGTTAACGTGTGCAATTGCTGTCGCATGATAGTAGCGGCCCACAAAATTTTTAAAACATGCAATAACTGCGTATCTTGTGCTTTCCTGTTATCAGTACATGATAGTAATATACTAAGTTATGTTTTACCGCAACTGTCAGCTGCCTTCGGGTCGTCCAGGCGAAGATTTTGCTAAGAAACACGCTAAAATCACCTGTCGCAACCACTAGTAACGCACAAAACGTCGGGTTCAAACAATGAAAACGTGTGAGTTGACTAAATTTTCAGTCATAATTTACACCTATCCACCAAACCGTCTTGCCACAGGTGGATGAACTTGTCCAGCTGGCGTCCATACTAAATCTGATGTCGTTTTATTTTTGTCGCAAGGTTTTGTCTAACTTACGTTACCGAAAGATAGACGGGTATAATTCGCCCACGAAAAGATATTTCACAATAATTTTCACACTGTCTTATCCACTATACTGTGTTTTTGCGAAACAAATCCATAGCAGGGAGAACAAAACACGAGTATCGGAAAAATGACAACAAAAAACAGCGTTAGGCCGTTTGTCAATCTTTAATTCTAACTTACGTTACCATGGTTATTCGGATGATATCCCATTGAGATTAGAGACAGAGACTTGCACTTCCATTCATCAGAAAGAGGGTCATCAGATATACATTTGCATGTAAATTTTATAGTGTAAGGGCTGACGGCTTAGATTGTATTGATCATCATAAGCATAATTCTAACTTACGTTACCGTCTAACTTACGTTACCATTTTTTTCTTCACTGTGTTATCGAATTTACAGGAAAAGGATACGATGCAAAGTTCGATTAACAGCATTTTATCAACTGTAACAATACTGTAGTTGGCCTTGTCTTGTACAGAAGGTTTACTCTCCCTGCTTTAATCTCCAAGCAGATGTAGCACGTGAGCTTGTTTTGGCTATTTGGTGGTGTTTTTGGTGGTTTGTTCCGGAGATTACCATTTCTACAGACAAAAAACTTAATATCTCGAAAAGTATAGGTGGTAGCACCGTACAAAATTGGCAAAAGATGGTCGACAATACTGGTAACAAGTTCAGCACATTTGTTAGGTATTTGGAAGAACTTTATTTTTCACCATTTTCTACCCCCAATTGCACACGTTAACGGAGAATGGGCGTATAGCGCAATAGCACGATACAGAAAGGTACGTTTCCTACTGTTCGTTCTTGGTTTGGGTAGTCTGTAGTTGTTGCATAGGGAAAGCTCTGGTGTTATAAGTGTGAGATACATGAACTGGGACAAAGGAGTTGTAGATATTCTGTGAGTAAGTCAACAGTGTTCGGGGCGTGTTCAGGGATCAAATTTGACTCCAGTTGAACCCAAATTCGTGTCGATTCATGTAGAAAGGTAGGCGTGGCCTAAATCTGGTCAGAGTGCTCCCGAACGCCAGCCGAACCTGGTCGGCTGGCGTCGGGAACAGATTCGGGGGAACGTCATGAATGTGTGACAGGGGCTTTAAGATAAGTGAAAGTTAACCCATGGGCGGGGCGAGGTTTCTGTGTATATCTCCAGTCCCGCCCACCGAGGGGATTTCTAGTCTCCCAGAGGGCGAAGTGTTGTTGTTTTGATGGTGATGATGGCGTCATCGATGCGGTTGAGGCCTATCTTGGGGATCAAGATGCAACCTTCTTCCACCAGGGGAATAGCAAAGCTGGAACATCGCTGGACCAAGTGCATTGAAGTTTATAGAGGGGATGAGTTGAAAAATAGTGTCAAAACAATCTTTCTGCTACGACGTTCTTTAGGAGAGGCCGAGAACTTTTTGAACAACCCTCGTAGTAAACAAATTATTTAAATTAGAAAACAAAAAAATAGAGCAAGGTGGTGCTACAGTTCGGGGAAGCCGATGCAAAACTAAACACGTTGTTTTCATGTTAAACATTTCTTCTATCTATGAAGTTGAATAAGAACGATGGTTGTGCTTCCGCCGCGTCGCCGAATTTGAAAGAAACCTGTGGTGGCCGATTTTATAGCCTGGGCGCCAGACTGTTTCAAGAGCCCGCACAGGTCAACTCTTCGGGTCTATTATATTAGCCTCCACCAGGCCTTCCTACGGGGGTACGAATCGTAGAATTCGGCAAAAGAGAAGGGAATAGCTGGTCAGTAGAGTCGGTCCGCGAGAGGGTTATTTAGTCAAACCATAAGGCGGCGAAACTCCCCTGGCAAATATCTCCCTATTATGGCCAGCGTAGTTAGTCTGGTAGAGACTAGGGGTATATAGCCAACATGAGTTACTTACTTACCCTAGAGCCAAGGAGCTGGCCAATAATAAACTTTGGCTTCCCCGAAAACAAAAGCATTTTGATGGATATGATTTAAGGAAAATTACTCTGAGAAAGGAACTTGGAACACCATAAATTACTAGAGGCCTATCAAAATACTTTTCGGCCATGCTGAGACATGGCGGTGCGTACATCAATTGAGAACGGCGAATGTTTCATATACAATGTAGTACATGAGATCATAAGAAATAAGTTAACAATAATAGAAAATCAAATGAAAGCGTAAGGGGATAATTGGATTCAGTGATCGCTCGCGTGTAACTTCTTCTATATGGCCAAGCAAAAGGCAGCTTGGTCATACCACAGAGAACGGAAAAGGACTCGTCACAAGAATGTAGTAGTATCTAAACCTGTTGGAGCCGGACTAGATTATAAGAAGATCATTGTCGACAAGATTACCCTGCCAGGAGCCTCCTTCCTCTAATGATATTGATATTACAACCAATATTTGTATACATGTGTTGTAGCAAAGTTTTACTCTCCGAGCAGAGGTTTGGGTTTTGGCTTATATTTTTGGCGTGTTTTTATGTTTTTTTATCGGGCTTTCTTTTTTGCACTGGTATCTTTTTTTACGCAAACCCAACAGAGGCAGAGGCAAAAAAAGATATCAGTGCAAAAATTTTGAGAAAGCCCGAGAAAAAAAACTCTAAAAACACGCCAAAAAAAAGCCAAAACCCAAACCTCTGTTGGGTTGTAAAAAAAGTTACCAGTGCAAAAAAGAAAGCCCGATAAAAAAAGCATAAAAACACGCCAAAAATAAGCCCAAACCCAAACCTCTGCTTGGAGAGTAGCAAAGTTTGGAACCTGTCTCTAAATCTAGGTCTGAACCTGGCCATCTCGAAATCCAAGTCTGGACTTTTATCAAGTTACAAGACATTTTTAAATTTTATCAAGTTATAGCTTTTCCGAAAACACAGCTTTCCTTTTCGATACATTAGGCCACAGCAAGTAAATTCTATCCTCCGCAGACTCCAAAATGTAATGCGATAGGGCGAAAAAACCCACAAGGCGGACCAAAAAAAAAAAGATTCCTACAATTTCAAATTTTGAGGTCATAAACCTTGCCAAACAAGAATTGAGGCAACAAAACATGATATCACAACCAACAGGTCTTTCATTCCTGTATTCAACAGTATTGCCTGCGCATGTATATGTGTATACACCTCCAAAGTAGAAAAATTGTAGAAAAGAGCTTGTCGTACCATCTACTCCACTGGGTATTCATATGCAATGGAGCACCGTAGACTGTCAACACTTGTCATCAAACGCAAGCAATTGTGCCTCAAGTTTGATTCATCCCAGATGGTCTCTGAACCGATAGACGTTTACGACATATTTCCCCAGTTCTGGCATGTTGACCACCGTCATCAAGGCAAAAAAGTTGTTTTTCTTTCGAAATCAGGCGAAAATCAATGCGCGCGCTGATGTCATCCATAAAAATTACTTAGTGGCCTTAGCTCCACTAAACTGGATCCAAAAGTCCTGAGAAACAAAATATCCGCCAGGAAAAAACTAATTGAGATCAGGGTACCGCAACCTACTTTTAGGCACACATGATTTCTTTAATTTGTTCCCTTCTCAGAAGGGGGTTTCCTCAATTTAGTCCAAGATACTGAATGTTGTTTTCATTATCGTTATAGATTAGACCTTACAGATTTAGGTCAGAGGATGTTACAAGTCAGGCCTGTTACAAGTTGTGCACGCAAGTTCCTCTGATATGATTTCTTGGAAAGCTTGCGATGTCTTGCAGAGCACCCCAGGACCGCCTCTTCTAACTCAAACCATCCCTTGCCTGTAAACTCTCTACCCTGTTCCAGCTGCCCGGTGATTGGATCCAAGTTACTCCAGAACAGTTGGTTCCAGATTCTGCTAGTTGGGACTACTCTCCAAGCAGAGGTTTGGGTTTTGGGCTTATTTTTGGCGTGTTTTTAGGCTTTTTTTATCGGGCTTTCTTTTTTTCCACTGAAATTTTGTTTCATCCCAATTTCAGTGAAAAAAGAAAGCCCGATAAAAAAAGCCTAAAAACACGCCAAAAATAGCCCCAAACCCAAACCTCTGCTTGGAGAGTAAGTTGGGACAAGGGGACAGCAATGTACCCTCTACCAGGCTTTAGAAGCGGCTGGAAAGAGTAGAAGTTGGCCAAATAGACAGATAACATGCCAGGGGAGTTGGTCCGCTAATGCTGAGGTCACATTTCTAAACCGGGGCCCGGCCGGGCAGTCTTATGGAACGAAAAGTATGATATAAAATTCAACAAAGCACAAAAAAGTTCAAAAATTAATATTGGGAACTATTTGCGTATATTCTTGATATAAATTGTTGATTTTTCGTCAATAGAAACAGCCCGACCGGGCCCCGCCCCGGTTTGGAAATGTGACCTCAGCATAAGGGGCACAGTTTGCCGCTCCCGATAACTGTACTCTTTAATAGTGAACCAACTCCCCTGACATATTACCTGTCTATTTGGCCACCTTCTACTCTTTCTAGCCGCTTCCCGAAGCCTGGTAGAGGCTAACGGCAATGAGATCCACAAGACAGGGAAAGTCTTGATATACTCAGCTTTTTCAGTGTTTTTTTTCAGTGCCATATTTCACATTATGAGTTCGAAAAATTAGTGCAAACATTTAGCTCTGCCGTAGAGCTAAAATTGAGGATTCGAATTGAGATGACAACTCCATTCCTGGATGATTAGCCTCTACCAGGCTTCGGAAGGGGGCTGGAAAGAGTAGAAATGGGCCAAATAGAAGGATAACACGCCAGGGGGGTTGGTCCGCGAGAGAGAACATTTCGCTAGAGAGTACATAATTTTCCCGTTCGGACGGGGGAAAATGTACTCTCTCGCGGACCAACTCCCCTGGCATTTTATCCTTCTATTTGGCCCATTTCTATCTACTCTTTCCAGCCCCCTTCCGAAGCCTGGTAGAGGCTACTTGATGATGTGCTAGTTGTTTCACCGAATGTTGTTCTTCCGATTTATTTTCCGACCGTGCATTTTTCCACGACACTAACTATTTAGAGACTTGCGCCCGTCCTATAATTTCCACCATTCACAGTATGTCTCTATTTTAATAGCGTAACCCTATCTTTGCATTTTGAGGGACGATATGCGGATGGTGCAATTTTACGGTTCAGAACTTGCTGATAACCTGCTGAACATTGAAGTTGGTTCACACCGTTACCGCATGGGCATTGAAAATCCGTGACAAAATTGATACAGAAGATATAATCCATCAACGAGTAAAGAGACGCACCATACAACTTCAGAAGACGCACCATACAACTTTAGAGAACAATCACCAGAGGGGAAAACACAAAATTAAGCACCAAGAAAGGAAAAAGAAGCACCTAGAGACCACGTCTAGCGGAAAAATAGACGTTAAGCAAGGACATCAACAACAACAACAACAACTTCAAACACTGTACTCAGAGAAAAACACAGCGATCTATTACAGTTGGTTCTGCCCTACTGAATAAGCATTCAAACGAAAATATCTAGTTCTCACTGAAGATGGTTTTCAAATCTTTCGCTTTTCTCTTCTCACTTTCTGATTCCATCTGACTCTCTGGACAAAGGAGACGATGGGTCATGAGAGACGCCTTCAAGATGGGGATATTAATTCTAAAGCGGTCTTGCCCAAGTTATACCCCCAGAGACCTGAAGAGCAGTGTAACTATGTTGCGTAGGTGCCTGCGCACACGGACAAAACTTTAAGAACAGTTTAGAAGTCCATGAACTAATATCTTTGAAGCACGTAGCAGTATACTAGTATTTGGAAGGCATTGGAACTTGTTAGTTCTTTGCACTATCAAAGTAAGGAAATCTCCTATGTCATGACATCAACGAACCATGAAGACAACGAATTTGAATTGAAAGATGAAAGGATGGAGAAACAGACATCCGTAACCATCTCATTTTCAATGTGACAATTTTAAAGTAGACTTTATTATACAGGTATATGCATGTACCCGCCTATCTATTTTCTCGCCGAGGTTTGTAAGAAGTCTTTGAAGTCGGACCTTCCGAACGCCTCGACTCTCTAGCACAGAGGGTCAGTGGTGAAGAGGCGGCCCAGTGAAAGTGTTTCGGACCAAGATCATCCAAAAGTTCAGTGTAAAAGTAAGTCTAATGTAAGGAAATGTGTTTACTTATAAAGTCTAAGTAAGTATTTGCCTACCTGATGATCACAAACAACGCGTCGGGACGACCCTGCTGCTGTCCACTGTTTGTCGGAGAGAGTGTTGGATGTCAACCTTCTCTGGACCTCGGACTGGCGAGTAATGACCACGGGAGGACTGGTCAGTACTGATGAAGGGAGTTGAAGCTAGCCTAGAGTCCAGCCTTCTTAGCTCTGGTCCGCTGGTAGCTCGGGGTAGCGGATCTTGGGAAGGCTAACAAGGCTGGACTCCAGGCTAAGTTGAAGCCGGTTCAGGGCGGTTGGCCATCTGTGACTGATCTTACGTCCTTGCCAGGTCAGCAAGGTCTATGGTTGGTTGCCGAGTGGTCAACATGTGGGAGGGTACGGTTTCACCAATTCACAACGTGGTCTAGTGCAGGCCTGGTCTAGTGGTACAGAACACCAAATAATAAAAGCCAAATAAAGTTCTTACATGTTCTATCTAAACACCAATGTCGAAAGAAAGAAAAAAACAATTTCCGAAAACAAAGTGCTTGTAATTATAATTTTGTAAAGTTTGTGGTATTTAAAGGCTAGCATGTGGTTTGAATAAATGAAGAGAACCCCTGAAGGAGACACCAGTAATGGTCATCGCGGGAGACAGGGACGGGGTGGGAGATCAATGGATGGCGCCCGTGGTATTTCTTTAATTTGTAACAGTTATACGCTGAAAGGTCACTCTGCTCCAGGACATTTATGGCTCACCTATTTATTTCTCTGTATGCAATGCAGGTTACAAAGTCTATGTGCAATGTTATTTTTCTAACTGTCTTCTCATCTACACCAACATTAGTGTAAACAGTTTCAAGTCGAGATTTGATGAACACATGAAAGCACACCCAGTCGTCTACAACTACAAAGCTTTGGACCATCCATTACGTATTACGTCCAGAGATGTCAGTAAATTGAAGAGCGGCCCAAACTGGAGCAGGACTCCTACCCGGCTTGAAGAACTCTACTCTACTCTACTCTACTCTACTCTACTCTACTCTACTCTACTCTACTCTACTCTACTCTACTCTACTCTACTCTACTCTACTCTACTCTACTCTACTCTACTCTACTCTACTCTACTCTACTCTACTCTACTCTACTCTACTCTACTCTACTCTTAGAGTAATATACGCCCATTCTCCGTTAACGTGTGCAATTGGGGGTAGAAAATGGTGAAAAATAAAGTTCTTCCAAATACCTAACAAATGTGCTGAACTTGTTACCAGTATTGTCGACTATCTTTTGCCAATTTTGTACGGTGCTACCACCTATACTTTTCGAGATATTAAGTTTTTTGTCTGTAGAAATGGTAATCTCCACCAAAGACACCACCAAATAGCCAAAACAAGCTCACGTGCTACATCTGCTTGGAGATTAAAGCAGGGAGAGTAAACCTTCTGTACTATGATTTTCTAGCAAGACAAGGCCAACTACAGTATTGTTACAGTTGATAAAATGCTGTTAATCGAACTTTGCATCGTATCCTTTTCCTGTAAATTCGATAACACAGTGAAGAAAAAAATGATAACGTAGGTTAGACGATAACGTAGGTTAGAATTATGCTTATGATGATCAATACAATCCAAGCCGTCAGCCCTTACACTATAAAATTTACATGCAAATGTATATCTGATGACCCTCTTTCTGATGAATGGAGGTGTAAGTATCTGTCTCTAATCTCAATGGGATATTATCCGAATAACCATGATAACGTAGGTTAGAATTGAAAATTGACAAACGGCCTGACGCTGTTTGTTGTTGTCATTTTTCCGATACTCGTGTTTTGTTCTCCCTGCCATGGATTTGTTTCGCAAAAACACAGTCTAGCGGATAAGACAGTGTGAAAATTATTGTGAAATGTCTTTTCGTGGGCGAATTATACTCGTCTATCTTTCCATAACGTAGGTTAGACAAAACCTTGCGACAAAACTAAAACGGCATCAGATTTAGTATGGACGCCAGCTGGACAAGTTCATCCACCTGTGGCAAGACAGTTTGGTGGATAGGTGTAGATTATGACTGAAAATTAAGTCAACTCACACGTTTTCATTGTTTGAACCCGACGTTTTGTGCGTTACTAGTGGTTGCGACAGGTGATTTTAGCGTGTTTCTTAGCAAAATCTTCGCCTGGACGACCCGAAGGCAGCTGACAGTTGCGGTAAAACATAACTTAGTATATTACTATCATGTACTGATAACAGGAAAGCACAAGATACGCAGTTATTGCTTCTTTTTAAAACTTGGTGGCCCGCTACTATCATGCGACAGCAATTGCACACGTTAACGAAGAATGGGCGTATAAAGAATCACGTGCACGCTAAAAATAGAGTTCCCATCTGATCGCATATGGTTGTTTTTGCTGTCCTTTTTCTGACAGACGTATTTTACAGTCGACAGCCGACTTGAGTGTTCTGATTATAGACAGCCGTCCCTGGGTGAGATTAGGCCCGGGGATATCCCACCATTGAAGCCTTCCCCGTAAAATGGCCTAAAATAACAGAGCGGACGGGCAACGCTCCCAGAACCCAGAAGAGCCAGGGGAGGTCCCAATGGGATGTTTCCTAGGCTGAGTGTGGGACAGGCTGCCTGGTGACACCCGACGGCCCTTATACCGGAGCCAACGGACCATAAAATAAAGAAAACCGCGAAAGACTCGCAACAACAACAACAAGAACACACACGCACACACGCACGCACGCACGCACGCACGCACGCACGCACGCACGCACGCACGCACGCACGCACACACACACACACACACACACACACACACACACACACACACACACATACATCAACGCGCAACAGACACATACACACACACACACACGCACGCCCACTCTAACACACACTAGTACATCGCCGACTGAGTGAGACTGCCTTCTTTAGTGAATGTAGCAGCGCAGAATCGAAAAGGATTCTTTTCACCTTCCTTCGACAAGAAGCGTTTATTTGTTCCTTCTGTGGTTGAACTATAAAAGATGAGCTATAGATTGATCGTTGTGGCATTTGCTTTCTGAATGAATCTGCTTTATCTTCCTCCGGATCCAGTCGGGTAGAAATAAGCATGTGACATAAAATTCTCTGTCGAGGGACGATTTTTGACAAAATGAAATAACGCGATATCGCCAGGTAAATCAAGAGTAAATATACTGTTTATATAATCCAGCTGTCTACAGTACCAAGCCAGTATGACGTCACTTTCACTCTCCTGACAGCCTGACACACTCCTCAATAGCCTGGAATCCATCTTATCTCTACGAGCTATTTGCGGTTACTAGAACCGGCAAAGTAGAACCGGCAAATAGTTCGTAGGGATGGATTCCAGGAAGTGTTTGGTGTTTTCAGCAGTCAATTGATACTGAACTGTAAACTCTGGCTCAGTTTGGTTCATTTTCCTAGGGATTCTTGTAAAATCCCGCTGGTTGCTGCCTTGGCCATATGGGTCAAATTCCGTGGACCTATGGGCCCGAGTTCGATGCCCTGGCTCAGCCTGGCTCGGACATGTTGTGAGGGATTGCAGTCATTTCGGACGTCACGGTGACCTAAAGCCGGCGGTCCCGTGTATAAGCGCAAAACCTCTTCACGTATACAGAACCCAACACACTTATCTAGAAGAATAGGGTGCTTGGCTATAAAGTCGTAGCCTCTACCAGGCTTCGGGAAGCGGCTGTAAAAAGTAGCAATTTCTACTTTTTCCGGCAGCTTCCCGCAACCCTGGTAGAGTCTAATATTTAAAAGGCGAGCTATAGCGCACTGCACTAGTATCTACTTGAAAAATCATAATATGCTTTTATCTCAGTTGAGGATGACCCGTAGCCCAAACCACACAACACACAGCACCAAGTCGCCGGCCACACACACCAGTACTTTCAAGGAGGACCGTACGAGAATAAAAGGCAGGAGGAGAGTGTCTGCTTAGTTGCTCCCCGGGCTACCCTCGACCGAGTGTCTGTTCCTTCCGAGTGTCCCATACCCGGACGGTTTACTCCTCGCCGGTGTTGTTAGAGCGGGTTGGAAGGTAATTGTAGCATATCTTTCAGATGGCCGCACAGTTAATCTAATGTCTGAAGCAAAGTAGGCATGCAACTTTGCCCTCAAACCCTAGAAGTCATAAGTTTGCCTAACTATGGTAGTAAGCAGTGCGCACTCCACAGTTTACCTCTCTACCCCTTGAAAAATTAAGTATGATCCTGTTTAGTGGCTATGACTAGCCTACCACACACATCACATGTACTATGCTGACACTGGTTAAACAACAGTTCCCTGTTCACCTGAAGCTTCTGCAACTCACACAGAAGTCTTTACGACAGACATAGGTATCTGCTGGTCTGAATCAAAGAAAGCTCTTTAGTTCCATTGGAGTCAGCGCACTCCCTAGTCCTCATGCCTCCCCACTACCCTGTTATTGTCCGTATTGATGGTAATATCACCCTCCCCCCTGGTCCATACTACTAATGTCCTGTTGTATTAGAAACCTCGCAACTCAACGCAGATGGTATGAGAATTTGCCAATAGATGAGTGTGGTATGTAATCCGTATATTTGGTACTGTTGAAATCAACTATACGATCGTGGCAACTTCGCACGCAGAACTCACGATGGGTTTGTTAGAATTTGGGTATGCGGTTGGTTAATCATTCTGGAAATACTAGTAGTGATCCTTGGGCAGTTTAGTCAGCAGTAGTATTTTCAGGTAGCATAATGTGTACTATAGTAACACCCCCCAATATAACCTTCTCGGTAAAGGTAATAAAACGTGCTGTATTATGGAGGATGGAACACGTACTCTCAACAAGTGGTAAGAAACACTGGCAAATCGGAAACAGGGTAAGAATTTCCAAGAATACACATGTACATATGGCTTGGTATTAATAAAACTGCACCGTCTTCTTGGAAGAGACACTGTCCTACATGTTGAGACAAGTGGAGCCTGGAGGCTATTATAAGACCTTATCATGAACATGAGGGCCTGCATGCCCTTTTTCGTTATCAGGCCTTTTTAGTCTACGTAATCCGTGATCCGTAGGCAGCCGCTCCAAAAAATCAACTTAATTCGTAATAGTACATTAGCCGCAAAGCGTAAAGTCGTAATCAGCTCTGAGAATTTAACGTACATGTAATTCGTAATCGGCGGCGAAAATTTTGCGTAATTCGTAATCATTCGATGTTGCAAGCCTGGCGTTACTCTATCGATATTTCCACGGCAGATGCTCTGCTGAACTTCACTCCCTTGTACCCCCACTCCGAACATTCTCTGCAAGAACACGCTTTGCCACCTCAACAGCAGAAAATCACCCTTTCTTCCTCAATACTCCATCACTCAAGAGAAAATTCCATGCCGACAGTTTCTTCCCCAGAACCACTTTATTGTGGAACAGGCTTCCCCGTGAATGTTTCCCCACTTGGTACGACCTCCAACGGTTCAAATCTGGGGTAAACAAACATCTGACCATGCAGTCCTCACTGTAACCCAAAACATACAAGTGGCTCTCACGAGCCTTGTTTTGAGGTGAAAACCGAAGTAAATGAAAAAAAAAAATCACTAAAACCCGCCCCCCCCCATGCAGGCCCTCTATCATGGCCCAGGCTAGCCACGCCAGCCGTAACTTGACATCACATAACCTTCACCTTCACTTCAGTGTAAAACACATCATGGATCATCATGACATACGCCTACGGAAGGAATGCAATCAGTTTATCTTTTATCTATTTATTTTATTCGTTTTGGCTGAAGATACAGCCAAGGCTGACAAAACTAGCACGGGGCGAACCTTGAGGCTAATACGAGACAGGGTTCGCCAGGACTCTGTCCGGGTGATTTGTAGTGAGGCCACAGCAAGTAAATTTTATGGATGACATCCTCCGCAGACTCCAAAATTAATGCGATAGGGCGAAAAACAAAAACATGGCGGGCAAAAGAAACAAGATGGACAGACCCTTGTGGCTTTCTGGTGCAGAAGAATTTTTCCCGCATTTTGAGAGACAAATTGAGACACAGCATTGGTACATGTACACATAGTTTTAGAACAAGGTCACAAAAGTAACGTTCAGCTCCCCATTATTATTTATTCGTTTTGGCTGAAGATACAGCCAAGGCTGCCAAAAAGGCACGGGGCGAACCTTGAGGCTAATACGAGACAGGGATCGCCAGGACTCCGTCCGGGTGATTTGTAGTGAATCACCAACTCCGGACTGTAGCGTTTTTGAGCCATCGCACGCCATGCCTCTTTTGCGAAAGGTGTAGTGGGTTCTTTCCTGGACCATCCCCAAAACCCCACAATGACAATCAGCTAGAGAGAAAGTCAACAGGAGCGGCCTCAACTGGACTGATGCCCTAGTCCTACCTGGCCGTAGATGCTACTCTACTCTACTCTACTCCACTCTACTCTACTCTACTCTAAAGTTTAGGTCGTGCCGCTGTGAGGTGTGGCTTAATCCAAAAAATTTAAACACGACACCTCCATAACGTCCTATCCGAGGGACGTCCCAAACCTAAGTTTATTTCCACCTAGCCTGTGTTACACAAGCTCTCGGCCGGAGGTTAATGACCCCCGCCTTTTTTTGGGGGGTGGGGGCGGCAACCTAGGGGCGGCGGCCGCCAGGAGCGCGGTTAGTCCGCTAATTTCCACCTGAATCGAGTGAGTGAAATCGAATATCTTACGAGGAATGCCTCAAACTATAGAAGACTTGGTATGACGATATCCAAACGCGAAACGAATGTGACAATGAAGAATGGCTATGACAAGCTGCTTTCCGTGGTGAATATTGGAATAGAGCAGTACTGGGTAAACTATGAAGGTTTAATAGACATTTGCTTCGCCCAAGGCAACGCCGATAGCTTCAGTCGAGGCAAGGAGGTTATAGTGGAGACGGGTCTGTAGCCTGTACCCAGGGTTTTCGGGGCAGACGTCACAGTTGCGTTGCAATTGTAGTCTTTGAAAATCCTTTTTTCTTTTCAAAATTTTGGTCCAGTTTTGAGACTTTTGGGCTAGGAGGGGCAGGTAGGGTCTAAACGTTCCTACTTTGGTCAAGTTTTCTTGATTTCACCAGTTTAGTGGGCGTTTAATACATGAGAGACCTGAGTGATGAGATCTTGCCTGCCCAGAGCGGATGGATACGTGAGAAAATTAGGTCAGAAATAGGGTTTGTTTACTGTTGTCAGCTGTTATCGGAGTTTGAGCTGGTCAACCCCCTGTTTTCTTTCTATATTTGGGAGGCAGACCCTTGTGGCTTTCTGGTGCAGAATAATTTTTCCGCATTTTGAGAGACAAATTGAGACACAGCATTGGTAGTCATAGGGAAACCACTTTAGAACAAGGTCACTAGGGTTCATGTACACATGGAAACCATTTTAGAACAAGGTCACTAGGGTTCAGCTCTCCATATGTGACAGAAAATCCCAGAAGTTCTTCCAAGTAGCCAATGCTCAGGCCATTCTCGACGTTATTTATTCGTTTTGGCTGAAGATATACAGCCAAGGTAGCCTAGCTGACTAAACCGCGCTCCTGGCGGCCGACGCCCCTACTAAGGTTGCCGCCCCCCTTGGGGTGGGGGTCATTAACCTCCGGCCGAGAGCTTGTAAACACAGGCTACAGCCAAGGCTGGGGCGAACCTTGAGGCTAATACGAGACAGGGGTTCGCCAGGACTCCGCCCACTCCGGGTGATTTGTAGTGAATCACCAATTAACTCCGGACTGCATAGTTTTTGAACCATCACACGCCATGCCTCTACTCTTTTGCCGCTGAAAGGTGTGGTGGGAAAGGTGTGGTGGGAAAGGTGTGGTGCGAAAGGTGTGGTGGGAAAGGTGTGGTGGGAAAGGTGTGGTGCGAAAGGTGTGGTGGGAAAGGTGTGGTGGGAAAGGTGTGGTGGGAAAGGTGTGGTGCGAAAGGTGTGGTGGGAAAGGTGTGGTGGGAAAGGTGTGGTGGGAAAGGTGTGGTGGGAAAGGTGTGGTGGGAAAGGTGTGGTGCGAAAGGTGTGGTGGGAAAGGTGTGGTGGGAAAGGTGTGGTGGGAAAGGTGTGGTGGGAAAGGTGTGGTGCGAAAGGTGTGGTGGGAAAGCCGTGGTGCGAAAGGTGTGGTGGATTATCTTTGAAAATCCTTTTTCTTTTGAAAATTTTGGTCCAGTTTTGAGACTTTTGGGCTAGAAGGGGCAGGTAGGGTCTAAACGTTCTTACTTTGGTCAAGTTTTCTTGATTTCACCAGTTTAGTGGACGCTAAATGAGAGACCTGAGTGATGAGGTCTTGCCTGCCCAGAGCGGATGGATACATGAGAAAATTAGGTCAGAAATAGGGTTTGTTTACTGTTGTCAGCTGTTGTCGGAGTTTGAGCTGGTCAACCCCCTGTTTTCTTTCTATATTTGGGAGGCAGATCCTTGTGGCTTTCTGATGGAGAAGAATTTTTGAGATTGAAATGTGGGAAAGTACTTTTATAAGTCCTTGTTTTAGTGCATTTAACCCTAGGTGTCTATGGGCACATCTGCTCTTCGCGGCCCGGCAGGCTTGCCTCGTATTGGATCTTCAACAAGGCACTAAACCTGGCCATAAGCCTGCAAGGTCTGCCCCACCCAAGCCAATTTTGAATCGCCCGGTCAACATCCCGCCATGCCCCCCAGGCGAAGGTAGCCAAGGTCAACAACTCCACCCGATGACGGCGGCCTTCCCTAGCCTCTACCAGGCTTGTGGGCACGGCTGGAAATAGTAGAAATTGGCCAAATAGAGAGAGATAACACGCCGAGGGAGTTAGCCATCCAGTTTACAGTTTGCAACACATCACAACCCTGTCTCTACCAGACTAACTGCGCGGGCTATAATAGGGAGATATTTGCAAGGGGAGTCTGGCCGCCTTGAGGTTGACTGGCTTCGGCGGGGGAAAACTAACCCTCCCGCGGACCGACTCTACTGGCCAGCTATTCCCTTCTTTTGCCGAATTCTACGATCCGTACCCCCGTAGGAAGGCCTGGTGGAGGCTTCGGCGGGGGAAAACTAACCCTCCCGCGGACCGACTCTACTGGCCAGCTATTCCCTTCTTTTGCCGAATTCTACGATCCGTACCCCCGTAGGAAGGCCTGGTGGAGGCTAGGAACAGCGCACACTCATTGGCCATGCCAAGAAGAATTCAGGGACGGCGTTCTGTACTGAAACTGGGACATGGGGATAATGGCCTGGGACAACAGCTGCTCCCAAGGACGCACGTCCCTCGCGTGATAAAGTCATTAAAGATCCTAAAGATGGTCCATGACACTCCCCTGCAGTTTCAGAACAAGCTGCTAGGGGGACCAAACCAGGCCACTCATTCTTGACGCAAAAAGGTATCTGCCACGAATAAATCAAGACCATAGCATGTCCAGGACAAAAGATACAAGAACCGGAAGTTCTGCTGCAGTACCAAGGTCAGCCACAAGGAGGCCCACATTGGACAATGACTTTCATCTTCATAAGACCTAACGCTACCAACATACCAAATATCATCACAATTCATAAAGGCCTTATGTTGACCACAAATATGCGGAATCACAGACAGACAGACACACACAAGCACACACACACACAGACAGTCCAAAAACAATACCTCCATTTTTCATGGAAGTAATAAACGCTCCAAGAAGTCTGCGAAGGAGGCTGCCCAAAAGTAGCCTCCTTAGCTTTGCAGGCGTTTTCCACGGGGGGAGGGGGGGAGGTAGGGCTGATTTTTTTCCCGGCGCGGTCGGCGTTTTTTTTTTGGGGGGGGGGGGTGCCCTGTATTCCCACGGGAGGGAATACAGGGTTGCCGGCAAAATCTTTATCGCGTGCTATCTTGTGATCAGAACATCGTAGAATTTGCAAATAAGCACCCCCCCCCCCAAAAAAAAAACGCCGACCGCGCCGGGAAAAAATCAGCCCTACCTCCCCCCTTCCCCCCGCGGGTGGAAAACGCCTGCAAAGGAGGCTAGCCAGGGCACATTCATGACCGGTGTTCCGGAGTTCCACCCCCGTCTGGAGCACAGTGGTATGTTCCAGAGGATGGGTCTCAACATGGCGGCTGCCAGAGAGGAGAGTCCCAGAGGCCCGGAGTCGCCTTTTTCCCCTCACCGTCACACTGCCAGGCTTCCCCAGAGTCCCACGCTACCTTGGGACAGGTTCTCCAACTGGCTTCACTGTATCTGTGTAGTCACGTTCGATTTAGAGCTCGGGCAGGCCATGGAGGTAGGTGTTTTCGTCACCGCTCCACGGAGCTTAGCTTTGTTGGTTTTGACGAGATAACAAAGAACCTTGTCCTCTAGTAGCGCCGCTGAGATGCTGTAGAAGTACATTTACTTCCCCGGATGCCAACACGTGCTCAATCAGAAACATTTGATGGGTTGCATGGATACTGAAGCAAATGGGAGTGAAAAAATGTCGCTCCAATTATTTGTAAACAAATTGATTTTTTGATCCCGGACGCTGGGTCAGGCACTGGATCAGGGGGGAGGGGGGGAGTGCCAGACAAAATTGACCAATATAGGAGTCTAAAAATATATACAGTATTTAGAACACACTTTATTAATTTCACTACCTACCTATTTTGTACATACAGTTGTATTTGTTTCTCGTTGTTGTTGTCCTTGCTTTACGTCTATTATCTTGCTAGACGTGGTCTTTAGGTGCTGGGTTTCACTTCAATGGTTCAGGTTTGTCAAATTTGTTGTTGGAAGTGTTTTATTTGAGCAAGGAGGTTATATAGGAAGGAGCGAGGATGGTATTACTCTCCATTCAACTATGTTTGTAGCGGGTGTGAACAGTCAAGTTCACGTCAAGATGAGAATTACCCTCATTTGCATAGATTTTCTTGTGTCCTTTTGTTTTCATGCCCGATTGATGCTTGATTAGAGCCTAATTTGCATAATTGCCATTCTAATTACTAGTATGTTAAGCCACACTAAGCTACTAACATACCAAAAATCATGACAATCTGCCAAACAGTTCTTGAGTTATCCTCCTCAAAATATTTTTCAACAAACGCTCCTGCAATTCCAGAAAAAAGCTGCTAGGGGGCCAAAACTCGCGTCACTTCTTTCTGAGCACAAGAGCTATTTACCACCCAAACTTCATGATCCTTGCATTTCCGAACCGGAATCATTTTGAGGTTTCATCAAGACCTACGTACCCATCTACCAAATATCAAGACAATCCACCCAAGTCTTCTGGAGTTATCATGTTGACACACACACGCACACACACACACACACACACACACACACACACACACACACACAAATGGCACCGAAAACATAACCTTCTTGGCGAAGGTAATGACAGAGCATTCATACGCAGGCTGCAGTCCAGATACTAGAGTAGTTTCTAAAACTTAGTAAAAGCTAGCACCCCCCACCCCTACCCCATGCAGAACTGAACCCTATACAATCTTGAATCTGAATCTTACTGCAGTGTTGGTCTACATTGTGATGTACTTTAAAGAAATATGCATGCAAAATACATCAACACAAGTTGAACTTGAAGATGTCACATATGCATGCTTTGTTGTCCTATTAGTTAATCTTTATCTGTTATTTTTCAGCTTGTTTACCCAGGCCATATCAAGCTGTCTGAGAAAGAGGTAAGAGTATTTTATAACAGCAGCGTACAAAATACTAGGTTGCCCTGGCCCCAGTTGCACTGTGCAACCATATTTTGCTTGGTGCAACCTATTTCTACAGCCAGGTAGCCCAGTGCACTACCTAAATTTTGTGGTAAGGATGCCCCTTTCTTCCATTGGGAACTGTTTATTGAGAAGTTCCCATGGAAGAGCTCATCACTTCAGGTAAGGGGAAACAACTCTGTGTCAGAAATGTATAAGTTCACATTGCGTTGTAACAAAGTTAATCACAATGTAGAAGTGTTCAAATTCGGGGCAACCTGGAATTTTCATGGGCAACCTAGCATTCATCCTACTATTTCCTAGGTTGCCACTGGGCAACCTGGCTGAAAAAAGTCTTTCGTACACTGAACAGAGATAAACATCTGGCAGCTATAGCCTTCCATGACCTTATGCCTTTGCCAAATGATGTCAATCTTTATGACTGATGTATTCTACTATTTTGTTGAGTATGCAAATAAGGTCCTCACTTGCATATGTTATATCAGTTGATGATCTTCTCTACCCAAATAGTACGTACAAGTGGTCTGAAGTTTGAAAGTCTTACCTTACTGTAACTATATTTGTTTTCACAGAAAATGAACATTTGTTACTTGTCATTTCCGGACTCCAACTCTGGTAAGTATGATGAGATAAACGCTTCTCATTCTTCCATGAAAGAAAAAATTTACATGTTGGTTCAACTTACTGATGTCTGCCACTAAAAAGATGCCAGATACAAAATGTATGTATACATTTGTATACAATGTACTTCCTTCCTTCCTTCCTTCCTTCCTTCCTTCCTTCCTTCCTTCCTTCCTTCCTTCCTTCCTTCCTTCCTTCCTTCCTTCCTTCCTTCCTTCCTTCCTTCCTTCCTTCCTTCCTTCCTTCCTTCCTTCCTTCCTACCTTCCTACCTTCCTTCCTTCCTTCCTTCCTTCCTTCCTTCCTTCCTTCCTTCCTTCCTTCCTTCCTTCCTTCCTTCCTTCCTTCCTTCCTTCCTTCCTTCCTACCTTCCTTTCTACCTACCTTCCTTCCTTCCTTCCTTCCTTCCTTCCTTCCTACCTTCCTACCTTCCTTCCTTCCTACCTTCCTTCCTTCCTTCCTTCCTACCTTCCTTCCTTCCTTCCTACCTTCCATCCTAACTTCCTTCCTTCCATCCTTCCTTCTGTCCTTCCTTTATTGCTTGCTTGTTTCCTTCTTTCCTTCGTTTGTTCGTTCGTTCTTTCCTTCGTTCCTTCCTTCCTCCTGGTTCACATATTGCACTGCAGCACTGACCACAAAATGTATATATCCAACTCTGGTACGTTTGGGACCGCATTGTAAATACAGTTCCCTGAAACAGTGCATGTGTAGGTGTAGATATGTAAATATGTTTGGGAATGCATCTATAGCAGCGACACCTATGCTGCAGTGCAATGTGAACCAGTCAGAATTGCCCTGAGGAAGGTGACAGACGGTCACCGAAACGTCGGCTGAATAAAACACTTGGTTGTGTAGAAAGAGTCTCTTTATTCAGTGACTTACCAACCTGATGAAACTATTCACGAACAGTGGGTTTTCTGTATTTCCTAGGCTGTATGGGAGATACACAGTTCTGTTTCCGGATACGTCAGAGCCCAGGTCGGAAGGCACCTTCACACACAGACACACAATGGGAGAGGGACGCACCAGTCTACTTACATCGGGACCACGCCCATTACTATGGTTACGTGTATTTCCGCCAAGTCAAGGACAGTCTTCAAGGAGAGGATACTTCCAGAAGGTGTGTATGCCAGCGTGCAAAATACTAGGGCCAAGGAAAAAAAATGTTGTGTTTCCTGTTTCAGTCCTGAAAAAATTAGGGTCGGTAGGTAGGGATTATCTTATCTTATTTTTATTTTTTTATTTTTTTAAAGACTTAGGTTATTGGTGTGTACAGGGGTTTTTCTAAACAGGGAATAAGGGCGCTGCTCCCTCATGTAACCAGCCAGCTCCCTCATGTCAATTTCAGATTGAACATTCTAGCATTACAAACTGTGTTACTCTTGTAAAAATTTGCATCGCTCCCTTGCCAAGCTAGTGATCTGCTCCCTAGAAAAACCCCTGGTGTACATATAAGCAGAACATGTTGGAAAATCGATTGCGCACTATTTCATCACTCAGGTACTCAGCTGTCAGATCATGAGGCTAGAAAAGGTCAATCAGCTTGAAAAATTTATGTCCCTAGGCCTTGCAGTGGTAGTGACACAGCAATATGCAGGGGTCCACACAAAAATAAGGCTAGGGTCGGCGTTTTTTTTTAAGGGTCGGTCGGGAAACAGGAAAAACACAACATTTATTTTCCTAGGGCCTAGGTTGCCCAGTTGCACCGTGCAACCATCTTTTGCTTGGTGCAACCTATTTCTACACCCAGGTAGCCCAGTGCACTACCTAAATTTTGTGGTAAGGATGCCCCTTTCTTCCATTGGGAACTATTCATTGACAAGTTCCCATGGAAGAGCTCATCACTTCAGGTAAGGGGAAACAATTCTGTGTCAGAAATGTATAAATGCACATTGCATTCTAACAAAGTTAATCATAATGTAGAAGAGTTTTAATTTTGGGGCAACATGGAATTTTGATGGACAACCTAGCTTTCATCCTAGGTTGCCACTGGGCAACCTGGCTCAAAAAGTATTTCGTGCACTGATGTCTGTGTGTGTATGTGTGTGTATATGTCTGTGTGTATGTCTGTGTGTATGTATGTGCAGTGGTCGAAAATACTTTTTTTCAGTGCTCTGCAATATTGCAGAAGAGTCAAAATTTCGTCCTGCAATTTGGAAATACTTTCTGCAAATACACAAGCCCCCATATTACAACCTTCTCAAACCAATAATGCCTATTTTTACATCATGTATAGCTTTGTAAATCTGTAGCATTACTAAAATTCTTCAAAATATCACTTTTTTTAATATTAGAATTTATATAGATCCTTCTGTACAGAAAATTTATCATTTCCTGCTATCATGTCATGACACCACTGAAAGGATATGATCCCATTTTTTAGCAAACTACTATGGCTCTGTATTGGAAGCATATAAATTTATCATTGCAAAATACATGGCAAAATGGTCGGAATTGCTCAACTTTGACCCCAAATTTCCTTATATGGGACCATTATAGTCAGCTGGAAAACGCCGCCAGGTTCGTGCGGCGCGGGTTTTCAGTCTATTCACAGCGCTGCTACTTTGCTAAATTGAAGACTATTGAATCCGGACCCTATTTTTCCTTCTGCAAAATTGCAGATTGTATGATTTTTTTCTTCTGCAATTTTGAAAATCTATCTGCAAATTGCAGACTGCAGACGGTTATTTCGAACACTGATGTGTGTATGTGTGTGTGTATGCAGACAGCCCAATGATTTTGAGGACGTTTCAGTTTATTTCAGTTTATTTGTATATATAAATATACATTCTGCCAGATGGCGCTTGCTGTCATGTCTAAAGCCTGCATTTTCTGATTGCAATCTGAAGTTTTTATTTTTTCTCCTCCACAGTCGCTAGTGCTGATCACTCGGCTTCCCTTCAGCAACCTCTTCAACTTCCTGGCAGAGGTCGTCGCTCCGGAGAGTAGTACTTCGACAACGGAGAACCCTGTCTGGAGGCAGCAGCCTGTCATGACATTGACCAGTGGCCTCTCTCCCCAGCCGGGGGAGACCCTGTCACTGCCTATGATGGGGATGGTCATTCAGGTGAGATTATGGCACGAGTTTAAACTGTAATTTCCAACACAAGAAATTGGACTTACCCAAATTTTCGACTGTCAAACTCCAGTCTTTGTCAAGGGATTAGCAATCCACCGCTTCCGTGACGTCACGTTATGCAGATGACTCACGTGACTCCGTGAGCAGTGGATTGTAAGTTGCAGAAAGTCTGTGGCGCCCCCCGTCTGTTGAGGGATGGTTGTAAAGCCCTGATGTAGATGGCTTCTTTAACACCTCGTGCAAAAAAGTCTGGCTCAGAGTCCAAGATTCTTACTTTGTCCCATGAGACCGAATGTCCAGGCAATTCTATATGTATATGTTGTTATTTACATGTATTTATTTGTGTTGTTATTTTTTTAGGTACGAATACCGTCCAAACAGGACAAGTTTAGCGACTACCCCTGTCCAGGTCATCCACCAACAATCTACTGTAAGTTCTGACTTTACTATCCTGTGTTATCAAGCCTCACCAAAGTACATGTAACACATGGGTTACATAGTTGTAGCACGTCGGCAGAACATACTGCACCTGCGAGAAACCCATAATGTATTGTGCATAGCACTTTGTCAGAATGTCTCATACATGTATATGGTTGTATTAGAGGTTGACAGCCTGTCTGTAGTTTTCAGACGTTGTATAGGAAAAGATATCGTCTGCAACAGGCAAAATTTTGATGCAACGTTGACCAAACATTCACCAAAAAACGTGAGAAATCAGGGTTTTGCGCAGGCGCAGTACGTTCTGCCGACGTGCTAGGAGTAAAGTGTTGCAAAGCAGTATGGGTAAGGGGAGAATTTGCCATCTGTGACTGCCTTGTTTTCTAAAGTAATAGAACTATCTATCAAACACTACAGTGGATATACGTTACATTTGATTTTGCCAGTTAGCCGTGGAGTATATCATTCATTATAACTAATATAAGATCATGCATCTGATACCACTTTAGTTACACAATACATGTTTGCTTCAAGTAATTCGATTTCCAATATGGCTGCCTTGGGATCTGGAAACTGTATTTTGTGATTTAAATTGAGCAGTGTTTTTAGTTCATGACCCTAACAATTATAATTACATTTCATGTGTACATTTGAACTGTTCCAGTCTCCAATACCTGCTCCATATGTGCTGCCTTCTCTACATGAAGTAGACATTTTCAAGTAAGTTGTCCTTCAGTTTTTTTATTATAATTCTGTATTGTCATGGAAGACTGTATTAACATGAGTGTTGTGCCTTGTATCTTTTTATGTTTGCCTAAGCATTGAGAAGTTGTGAAATTTCCCATCCAGGTGTCTCCACCCTGTACTACCACATGTACAGATGCTATGGGAACTTGTTCTCACAACAGAGGTATGGAGACTTTCATTGTCCTTTTCTATTGATGTCAACTGTAACAGTGTACCATGGAATACTTCCATGTTAGGTCAGATATATTACGCACCATAGCATCCCATTCATTTCAGAGTTTTCACACAAATTTTTTCATGGCAGAGGCCAGAGGGGTCAGGTACAGAAGTTCAACTTTGCCTCGTACAAGCCAAGTCAAAGACATGGCACAGAAGGGCACCCTCCCCTCTCAGGAAGAAATACGCGAAATGGACACAAACTGAACATTCCAAAGGCAAACACTCAGAGATACAGACAGTCTCCAATATCATACCTCACACGACTGTTAAATGAGTATGATTTCTAGTAGTAGTAGTATTCTGTGACGTAGATGTGGATTTTAATAACAGATATGTTTTTTTTTTGGGAATATTTTTGTCCATGATTCTCACAGCTCTACGGTTTTTAATGAAATGTGTTAATGTGATAATTTCTTGTTGAATGTCTTCCTCCAACATGGTTTGGACATGTACATTGGTTTTTAATTCAGTTCACGGTTGAACTGCGACAAACCAATAAAGACATCTTGTATCTTGTACATCTGAAAATCTTAGGATTCATAGCCTTTGAGATACCATTTCCTGTATTTTTGACTTGGACAGATAAATTTTGTGAAATATTATAATATTCCCTCTGTTACAGCCTTATTCTAAAGCGACATGTTGATTTTTTAATAGATTTACGAACGGTCATAGAAAGAAACACCCATAGGCTGGTTGGAAGACAGTGAGTGTAAAGGCCTAAATCACAGCATGTAGGGGATCCCTACACTCAACCTATGCTAGCTGGAACACTGCATTTAATTCACTTTGATGTTATATTATGCAGTAATATCTAACTATTCTTGCTTTGTTCAATAGTTATATCTTATAATTGTACATTACAACTATTGCAAATGTATTCACAAGTGGTAAGGTTTTGACTCCATTTTCCACACAGCCCATCATTGTGATGGCACCTTCTCCCACAGTGTGTTCTGAAACAGTGTTGGCACTTACTAGGTAAGTACTTAACAGTATACGAAATACTTTTTTGAGCCAGGTTGCCCAGTGGCTTGAACCAGCACGTCGGCAGAACGTACTGCACCTGCGCGAAACCCTTAATGTATTGTGCATAGCACTTTGGCAGAACATCTCATATAAGGTTGTATTAGAGCATATAAGGTTGACAGCCTGTCTGTAGTTTTCAGATGTTGTACAGGAAAAGATATCGTCTGCAACAGGCAAAATTTTGATGCAACGTTGACCAAACATCTAACGAAAAACGTGAAAAATCAGTGTTGTTTGCGCAGACGCAGTACGTTCTGCCGACGTGCTGCTTGAACCTAGGATGAAAGCTAGGTTGCCCATCCAAATTCCAGGTTGCCCCAAATTTAAACTCTTCGACATTGTGATTAACTTTGTTAGAATGCAATGTGAATTTATACATTTCTGACACAGAGTTGTTTCCCCTTACCAGAAGTGATGAGTTCTTCCATGGGTACTTCTCAATAAACAGTTCCCAATGGAAGAAAGGGGCATCCTTACCACAAAATTTAGGTAGTACACTGGGCTACCTGAGTGTAGAAATAGGTTGCACCAAGCAAAATATGGTTGCATATTGGAACTGGGCAACCTAGTATTTCGCACGCTGAATTTACTGATACATCTAGACAGATAAACAGGCACACCAAAACAACAATTATACGTCTTTTGAAACTCCCTGTCACAGAGGTCATAATGACAGTATATATAACATAAACTTTTTGAACATTACAACCTGTGTTGATATATTACAGTATGATCTCCCCACTGAACTTCTGCTCAGACTTCCGACCTTACTTCACCATCCATGACAGCGAGTTCAAGGAGTACACCACTAAAACACAGGCTCCGTAAGTACATTTATATCATACCCGGGCGGCGATAACGTTTGATAATGGTGTTCCGGACAGGTCCATACTTTACGGTACAGACTGGGCGTCCATAGAACAATTCGAACGCGTTTCGCCCCAACCGCGTGCGCTGCTTTTGAAAATTCGAATACAGGATTCGGACGTTGGAATTGATGTTGCAGTTTTTTTGTTTAGGGACACCAAATTTCCGCGCATTTGGCATTGAAACTGAAAGGCGTGTTTTCTTGGGTGCGTATGACATAAATAAAATACAACACGGTGTATTCTGCATCGCCCTCGGTTCCGACCCTCCCGCGAGTCGGATCATGGTCGGGCCGATACCTCGGGCAATATGGAATACACCGTGTTGTATTCTATATGTCCATGATTGGAACTGTACTCTTTTCTTGAAGATAGCATGAAGTTAGTAAGGCTGCAAGGTTAGTAAGGCTGCCTCAGGTTCGTAAGACTGTAGCTCAGGTAGGATGAATTTGTCTTGAGTATCTTTTATCCACAAAAGCAAATGAGATTAAAGGCGTGTTCCACAAGTCCATCAAGATAGGGTTGAAATATCACATAAACCTATAAAAACTGCTGTGGTGTAAAAAAAAACAACAAAATGTGCATCATTTTGCGTATACTAGCAGACGACATTCCAAGCTACATGTACATACCAATGCAGCAAAGGGATCGTGAGTGTGTAGCTGTAAAAGTATTGGACAAAACTCAGACAACAATTCTCCGATGGAGGTCACTGATGTGTATTACTGGAGGTGTATTAGTGGATTTTTATTTGCTGCATTGACCGTTACCATCTTGTGTTAAGCATAAAAGAAATATGGCAATTTTTTATGAATGTTTTTTAGCCTGATCCATACTTTCAAAATTCAGTGTGGTGCAGGTAAAATTTGTCTGGTCCAGGTTATTTTCAATGTTATATGCAGAAAAAAATATATTGAGCCCTGCATGTAGTCCAAGAATATTTGAAAGCTTGCTAATCAAATGTAAGAACATTGAGTACATGTATGTTTTACCATGTACATGTAGCTATGATTTGTTGAACTGCGAACAGCGACCTTAACATGGTAGACAGTTTCTGTTACCATAAGACCGTCTTCAATGATATGAAAACACTCTCATTTCCAGACCCCCAGTGGTGCTGGGAGTGACCAACCCTTTTTTGCCAAGACGCTGCAGCACTGGCCACATATCATTAGAATAGGGGAGATGGGAAACATAGGTAAGCAGTAGTCCTCTCTGCGTGTCTTGTCAGCATGCTCTGTACAACAGCAATCATACACAGACATCCACGTATCTATCCTTCTTCCAACTACAAATGTACATGTAGATCGTAGTTGCGTGATCTGAGTAAACTCAACGACAACGTCAACCGCTCTGTTTTCATTTATATAATTTTTTCCCCCGTAATATTTCAGTTATATCGGGATAAAACACAACAGAAACGTGACTGAACATGTTATTTTGAGTAGAAATTTCCATGTTGTTTTGACAATTTTTTTTCTATGTCAAGTTCGGTTTGGCAAAGTACTAACAGGGTCAGTGAGGGGAGTAGGGTAGCCTGGAATCCCGTCTTGTGTGTGCTCTAGTCCGCTTCAAATCCTGAACCTAGCGTTACCTTGAGTGGTGGGCGTGTCTTTAACAGTTCAAAGGCCCGTCACAGGCGATACGGCTGCGCCCAAAATTTCCTACACGTGATTACACAAACCTCTACACGTGTTTTACACAAGAGATGCAAGAGATTTAAACAAGAATTACACGATTTTTACTTGGCTTTCACATGCGTTTTACATGAGAAATGCACGGCTTTTGCACAACTTTTACACTCCTTTCACACGAGATTTGCACACGTGCAAATGGGAAGTTAAACGAGATCTGTACTGTAGCTGTCATGTTCTCAAACAAACCAAGGCTAATTATTATTTAAGATGCTGGAAGTTGACTTACTAGAATCATAGTTCAATGTGCAGGCTGTCACAGTATAAATGTACATGTAAACACAGCTATTGCTCATCTACATCTAGTTGCTGGTGGGAGACAGGTGCTCAAGACAAAGAAAAGTAGCTCTCTGAAGACAATAGATGCCAAACCAGGTGAGGGACTCTTTTTTCTGACAACCGAGCTATCTAATTTTGTATGGCACACAATGCCTAATTGATGTAGTTGCTTGGGAGTTACTTGTACTTTTGAAATAAACACCACCTAGCACCCAAGTAGTAAACTGCAGGTACATGGGCCACTCTGTTACAGCATGAAGCCATACTGTCAGGAGAAACTCAGGTCAAGCAAAAGAGATTCACCCAGCTTTGTTGCTTCTGTTTGTTGTATTCACATTTGGGAGACAGTTACACAGAAGTCCCATGTACATGTACAATGCAAGTACATTGTACATGTACATTGTACTTTTTTTATTGTCTACTTAGCACCATTCACCAAACCGGGCGCATTATGCCCTGATGCTCCAAGAGGGCTTTGCCCAGTATCAATTGGATTGGATTGGATTGTAATGGCTGCTTTACAATACATCATCAATCATATGTCATCCATTCATGTCAATTTTATTAAGCTTTAGAAAATAACAATGATGTTAAGCTGTACATACAAGTTGTGCTGGCAACAAGTGTCAGTATTAAGGTACATAACATTACATGTGTTGGTACTTGATAGTATGGTAAGGTACAGTATTTGCTGTGGGTTAACAACATTGACATATGAATTTTTGCCCAGGTGTATATACTACCTACAAGCCCTTCCTCAATAAGGACAAAAACATCCTGAAAAGATTGCAAAAGGTACATTGTTGTTATTATTTTATTATATTTAGAAATATTCAAGACTAGGATGATAGTCAGTTTGATAACACACTCGATTTGTCATTTTTGCCTTAAAGTGATATTATGTAAGATTTTTTGCGCCAAAACTGTAAATATAAATCATTGAAATTTTCTCATCTAGATTGTCATCTTCAATAACTTTCAACATATTACATGTAGCGTCGCTATTTCGCTTTTCCGGCGACTCAGCGCAGCGCGAGAATAAGTTGTGCCAGGTCCGCTGTATTTTTACGAGGCTCCTAAAAAGAATGTAAACAAACATTGACAACAAACATGGCCGCGATCCGCAATAGCGCCAAGGAGTTGGCAGTTTTCAACACACATTTTGCAGCGCAACGACGTTGATCTTTTACTCCCCAAATGTCATTATGAACCCAGGTAGCCTTATAGGGCAAGAAAATGTGTAAAACAACGGATGTTTAAAATAGTGAAAATCTTACATAATATCGCTTTAATAAATGATATGTAATATTCCAATTGTTTAACGTTACAATGGTCTTAAAGCCTTCCTAGATTCCTTCTCGATGGACTGAAAGAAATGAAATTTAGCACAGTCACTAGTCTTTTCCTAACTAAAACTGTGCCAAGTTTCATTTCAATTTCTCAATCCTTGGGTCTAGAAAAAACAAGTCTAGAAAAAACAGCCCATGTCTACAGCTCCTGTGTGACCACTCTGATGTGATGTCATTGGCTCCTTGATCACATCTTACATGTATGTTCCCTAGCTTCGGACATCTAGATAGAACAGAAAAATTCAGATTCCTTATGAAACTAGACAAACCATGTATCATTAGCTCTATATGTTCATATACAATGTATATCTACAAACTGTTTTAAGAAGCGAGAAGAAGTTGAACCTGTACATAGTAGCGAACATTAGTACATATAGTCTTAGTAAGATACTGCTTTAAGTTTTACTTCTGCTTTATTCATGACCTGTACTTAGCTCGTAAGAGCATAAACGTGCAATAAAGGTCTTTCATTCATTCATTCATGTATGCTTTGGTCCCAATTGGAAAAAGGGGCCCTACCGGGTAGTTCCTGGCTGTTTTTTGGCACTTTCGGGTGTGTCCCCTACGTGGCCCCGCGGGACAACCTGCGGCTACCGGGCTATTTTGGGGCCCCGGCAGGGACCTGAGAAGAATTTAGTTGCCTTCGTCAAGAAGGGTATGTTTTCATGGGCGTGCGTGTGTGCGTGAGTCTGTCAACAGTATAACTCGAGAAGGCTTAAATGGATTGTCTTCATATTTGGTAGGTGGGTAGGTCTTGATGAGGTCTAGAAGTGATAGGAATACGGGCCTCCTGGCGGCTCGTTATGGTACTGCAGCGGTACTTCCGGTTTGAAATATGGTGATCTGGACGAGCTAGGGTCATGATTTTTGGATGGTAGGTAGCTCTTGTGCTCGGGAAGAAGTGACATAAGTTTGGGCCCCCTAGCGGCTTGCTCTGGAACTGCAGGAGCATTTGTATGAAAATGTTCAAAGTAGGATAACTCAATAACCGGTCGAGGGATCATTCTGATATTTGGTGTGTGGGGTAGCTTAAGTGATGCTTGACATAATTAGATGACAATTATGCAAATTATGATCTAATTTGCATAATAAATGAAGCAATTCTATAATTCAGTTACCTTCCATGATACTCTACCTTCATTGTGACACATGGGCAACAGGCTGTCCCAGAGGGAGAGAAAGTCCCAGAGGGGATATTCATTAAGCAGTCCATGTAGCTGCAGGCGGTGTTGCCTTACATTTCCTGCACAGATGTTTTTTCCCTTGCCCAGTGCACGATTGCAGACTGCATCGGCAGGGGTAGTTTTCACAATCCAACTTCCATATTTAGGGGGACTAATATATCACTTCTACCTTCTTAAGTTATATAATGATAACATCCTTTGACGAAGGCATGAGATCGTTGACCTCTAGTTCTGACTTTAATTCTACCCGGGCCCCGCTGACAAAAATACCCCGTGACCTAACCGTGAGAACACCGAGAGGTACCCCTCCGGTTCCGGCAGTCCACCGGAACACTGATTTGTTGCGTCACAGACCAGATGCACAAAAATGTCAAACTAAAGGTGTGTACTTCGTAAGACTGGGTGAAATGTGTGACGTCACAGATCAGGTGATTACAACAAAGGCGTGAACTATGTATTACGTGGGTCACTACAAGACGGAGACCGACCAATGAGGGTGACAAAATTTTAACAAAATGCCACCGAAGGAAACTTTTAATGAGGGTGGCGTCTGTGGTGTAGTGGTAGAGCATCCGGCTGTCAACCAAGGAGACCCAGGTTCAATCCCCAGGGTGGACCCAGACATGTCCGAGTTAGAGGGATCCTGGGCCCTACTAATTTTGGGGTTGGCGTTAGGAAGGGCATCCAGCCGTAAAAAAATCCTGCTTCAAAAAAAACACCTGTACTTGATGCAAGCACGTCTAACCCCCGTTTCGGGGGAAAAAAAACGTTAAACTGGATAGAGAGAGGGTGACAAAATTTTACACAAAATGCCACTGAAGGAAACTTTTAATTGTGACCACGACAGCCGGTGCCCCCCAGACTCCTGAGCCCAGCCAGGACCGGCCGGGGCTACGTCCCTGACATTGGGACCAAAGCTTTACCTTACCTTTAGGCCACACCAATTTTATTTGTTGCTTCTCAGATTTTGTCAGAAAAAATATGAAGCGACAGGGCAAAAAAAAAAAAAAAAAAAAAAGGCCTGGGCATCCTATTATAGCCCCAAATGTTAGAATAGGTGCCATGAAGTCAACACAAAAGACTGGGTTAAAATTTAAACAATAAATTTTGAACTTTTAATCAAACCACTGCATTGGTAGATGTAACAACTGTAACAGCTAGGAAGAAAAGGACTTTTTTCAACTGTTGCAGGCAAAATATGAGCATTTTTGAGTTGATTCAGAACCAGAAATTTTTTTTTTTGCAAATCAGAAAAAAATGAAGCGGCGAATCCAAGAAGCAACAAATTAAATTGGTGTGGCCTTACCTTTAACTTAGCACCTGTAAGAGAGAGAGGAAAATAATGTGCGATCCATACAACATGTAGAATTTCATCTCTCTTCAGTCAGGAGAAATGGTCAGGGAGAATCTTTATTGAACTGACTTTGTAAGTCATTGATGACTTCCCTTTCTGTTCTGTAGGGTATAGCCAGTAGAAGACCAAATGAAGTGCAGACTGCCATGTTGAAGAGGTATCTCCTGGAGCTCACTCAGAGCTTTATGATCCCACTGGTGAGTCCCTTCTGGATTTGTCCCTACATGTACATACATTAGGGACAAATCCAGAAGGATAAAGTCATTTAGACTACAATGCAGGGCTCTAGCCAGCACCCGTTTTTTCTGTAAATTACCTGAACTTTGCGGCGCCTGACGGAAAAATTTTGAAACCAATCTGTCAACCTTGACAGACAAAATCAACAAAAATATAACTACATCCAAAGGACCACCGACAACCACTCTCAACCCCTTGATTTGCTGCTCAAAATGCGGGCAATTGCGTTTCTGAAGGCTTGAAAATCCAAAATTTCCCAGGAGAGCATGCCCCCGGACCCCCCTAGATTGCGAGTGCCTTTGGTGCTTGTATCGCGCCTATGGCGCTACTCACCCCAAATCGGATTACGAACACATGGACTAACGGAAAATCATTTCGAGCTGGCTAGAGCCCTACTTCAATGTTGAAAAAGTTTTGGTTTTGTATGCCTTTTCTCTGACTACATGTTTAAGGAATACTACACTCCTGCAGTAGGCATTAAAATTCCGCAGAGAGTAAATTGTTATGCTTGAATCCAGTTTGTTTTGTTCAATCTACATGTACCATAAGTTGATGACTTATTGCAGCAAGATTGTAGTGATATTCACTTATTTACTCACTCATTTACTCACTCATTTACTCACTCATTTACTCACTCATTTACTCACTCATTTACTCACTCACTCACTCACTCACTCACTCACTCACTCACTCACTCACTCACTCACTCTGTCGGTCTGTCCAAATACTTGCCCTCAGCTGACTGACTTCTGTGTTTATTTCAGGAGCGGTACGTCGCCAGTCTCATGCCTCTGCAGAGAAACGTCTCACCATGGAAGGTCTGTTCTCTGGAAAAATACACTCAATACTTGGCCCTGTAAAATCTTCTCTGTAATTAGTGACCTCCTTTGTTAAACCATCTAATTGTATTAGTTTCCTTTGCAATAGCTTTGTTTTCTGTTTATTAATCTTATAGTATATTAGCTTCATGATTTTTATTTATATGTTTTAGTTTATTTATTGTAGTTATATTTTTCATTTCCGTAAATTTCCTTTTCATTTATCATATTAATCTCATATCTATAGTAAATTTTGTTAATTAAGTTACTAATAGGAAGGAGGAGGGCCCTGTATAAGCCCTTAGGGCTTCCCGCCCCCTCCTGCACGTAGTGTTTCTCTCATGTAAATTTCTTACTTTTATTTTTTAAAGTTGTGCAAATGAATAAACAAACAAACAAAAACAAACAACAACTTCAGGCTTACATGACAAGTGCCACCAGTATTAAAACATGCATTTCTAGGAAAAGGAGGAAATGCTGTTGTGTGTGGCTGGTTGTCAAAGTGTCAGATCAAAAAATTTGTCCATGGCCTTTCCTCCCCCAGGTCAAGAAATATGGCCACGGTCCAGTGTCCCCCTATTAAAGATGAAATTTTTTTCTAGGATCCTTTTCCTACATTTGTTGCCAAATGACTTTTTTCCATAGCCCTCCCCTAGGCCATCATGTTTTTCCTTGGCCCTACCCCCTCAGAGGCTGTCCCCTTTTAATCAATCAACTTTATTGCTCAACAACTGTAACTGGTACAATGTATGGCAGAGAAGAAAGAATAAACAACAAGGGTAAATACATGAACTATACTAAAGTAGTATTCTAACAGAGTTAATCTACATGTATACTCAGTAAGCTATTCTAAGTTTCAATTCTGGTATATCTAATCTATCATATGTTTTATCCTAAGAATTAAATCGCAATTTCTATGATTCAGGAGATGTGTCAGTTATTTACAATTCAGTGTCACTTTTGTAAACATTCAGATATGAATTTTCCTAGGTACACTGATATCTGAGAAGAGCATGGCAGGAGCATATTGAAGATTTCTGGTTTTGAATGTGGCAATATAACATTAGTTTTGGAAGCGATGGAATGCATCAGCTTTGTCTGTTTTGTTCATATGTTGGACATGACATCAGAAAGTGGAATTTGTCTTCAATACCCTCCTTGCATGTTGGGCATAATCTCTAATCGGCTGGTGTATTGGAGTGTCGGCCCTTCTCGATTTCCAGACCATGTGAGCTGATTCTCAACACTGTACTGTCCCTTACTGTTATGATGTGCTAGAAATGGCTTTGGTTAATGGTTGTTCTATATGTGTTTTTCAGCAAGCTCCACGGTTAAAACCGTTTGAGCCTGAGGAGTTTCTGAAGACTGTGGAGCACTCTGGACCTCAGCTAACCTCAGGGCTAAGAGGGGACTGGGAAGGGCTGTACAGGTAAGACTGGTCTGGACTTGCGAGGCCACTGATAAAGATGTCTCCTGACCCACTGTCATCTATTAGAAAACCTTTAAAGGACAAAAACACTAATTTCACTTTTTGTGCCTTTTAACCCAAAATCCGATTTGCAAAAGGCGATTCATTGGTTTCTACCAGTCCGGAACAGATAGGGGTGATATTTGACCCAAATCCATATTCACGTTTGATGACTGCCTATTCCACCAGGAGGCTGCCGTGACGTCATGTGTACACTTTCTAATTAACTGGCCATAAAATCGCTACTCTGTTAACGTTAGTACATAAAAGAACATCTCCACGGAAAGAAAAGGATAAAGAGAGCCAGAGGACGAATAATCACCTGGGGAGAATTGAAGTAGGCTGTTGTCTGCATGTCAGTACTTCTACAATCACAACATTCGTCATATCTTCTCCGAAAGACAATACATACATGTATACTATAGAGTAAATTAGATTAAGTGTACACATTATGTCACCGTGGCCATCTGGTGGAATAGGCAGGCATCAAACGTGAACATGGATTTGGTTCAAATATCACCCCTACAGTGTATGTGTACGGGACTGGTATAAACCAATGAATCACCTTTTGCAAACAGGATTTTGGGTTGAATGGCACCAAAACTGAAATTACTTTACTTGTCCTTTAAGAAGAGGCAAATAAGAGATGGAAACAACCGTGGCATTGCAACCCATAGAGACATAGAGCCTCCTAGGATAACAGAGAAGAGGGAAAACTCTATTGAACAGCTGTGGTGATGGACACAAGCATGATGTAGGAAGATGGTACAGCACATAGGGGAAAACAAGCACGTACTGCGCCTGCGCAAAACCCTGATTTTTCACGTTTTCCGTTGGATGTTTGGTCAACGTTGCATCAACATTTTGCCTGTTGCAGACGATATCTTTTCCTATACAACATCTGAAAATTACAGACAGGCTGTAAACCTTATATGCTCTAATACAACCTTATATGAGACGTTCTGCCAAAGTGCTATGCACAATACATTACGGGTTTCGCGCAGGTGCAGTACGTTCTGTCGATGTGCTGGGAAAACATGAAAGAAAGTCTCGAAAAATGTTGGTACAACATGTGCACGATGGGAATAATGTTTTGTACCTTGTACCTTTGCTTTAGACGCTTTTTCCGATCATCCAATTTTGAGGGCTGGCTACGTGCCCGTCAGCAGGAAGTGGATGACAAGCTCCAGGCGCTCCACCTGGAGGCCCTGTGTGACGCAGTAAGTACTTAGCATGGAGGTTTGTCTGTGTGGGGGGAACGAGTAGAACAGAATTCACTTTATTTCCAACACATACAGAATTCAATTGCAATTGAAGATTTTTTACTAATCCACTGAACTTGCCGTTTCCATGATGACTGAGATCTTACTCTGTTACTTCTTTTTGTACTAAAATGATCTGTTTGTCAGAGTCGGAAATATTAAACTTGGAACTTTGTACCAGATTGAAGTTTTCCTGAAATTATGCAGGCCATTCTGTCAATTTACATGTAAATTTTCCATTCATACATACTCAAAACATGACCTTTTGGAATATAAACATTGTTCTATTCCTGTTTAATTTATTGTATTACATTTCCTATGATTTTGGGATTGTTTGTAAAAGAAAGTCACTCAGCCATCTATCAGGAGAACTCAGCTGTACAGTTTCTTGTACAACAATTTATATCATACCCGGGCGGCGATAACGTTCGATAATGGTGTTCCCGACTGGTCGGTACTTTACGGTACCGACCGGGCTTCCATAGAACGATTCGAACGCGTTTCGCCCTAACCATGTGTATTCCGCATTGCCCTCGGGCCAATACCTCAGGCGATACGGAATACACCGTGTTGTATTCTATATGCATGTTATGCCAACATCATTGCATGTATGGAAAATTTAATGTTCCTCCAATGGAATCTGTTTCTTGGGTGACTTCCTGTTGACAAAAAGGAAAAGACACTTTGGAGTACATGGGAATGACATTGAATTTGTTTTGTCTCATGGCTGGTGGTAGATACAATGTACATAGAGCATACAACACGGTGTATTCCGTATTGCCCGAGGTATCGGCCCGACCACGATCCGACTCGCGGGAGGGCCGAGACCGAGGGCGATGCGGAATACACCGTGTTGTATGCTATTTATATCATACCCACCTTAGAAAACACGTCTTTCAAGGCGAAATGAGCGAAAATTTGGTGTCCCTAAACAAAAAAAACTGCTACAACATCCATTCCAACGTCCGAATCCTGTATTCGAATTTTCGAAAGCGGCGCACACGGTTGGGCCGAAACGCGTTCGAATCGTTCTATGGAAGCCCGGTTTATACACCCGTGTTGTACGGGTGGATACAACACGGCCGGGAGCACTGTATCGCCGCCCGGGTATGATATAAAAGTGGCTACGTGAGTCGCCACGGCTAGGTTTCTTGTATGTTACTCCAACATCATTGCATGTATGGAAATGTTCTTCCAATGGAATCTGTTTCTTGCGTGACTTGATGTTGACAAAAAGGAAAAGACACTTACGTACTGGGAGTACATGTGAATGACATTAAATTTGTTTTGCCTCATATGGCTGGTGGTAGATACATGTAGTAGATTGGTGCAGATTTATTATACATGTAGTGTCTGTATCTTGGTATCAGAGGGAAGTATTTTTCTATATCTTTGTTGTTGTTTGAAGTACATGTATGATATATTGTGTGATTTCATGAACTGTTTTTAACTGACACAAATGCTGAAAAAAAGACCAGGAAAAACGTTGGAGCTCTTGCTCAATCATTTTTCAGTTCCGCAGAATGTGGTACAGTCACAATGTCGCAGCAGGGCTCTAGCCAGCACCCGTTTTTCCGTCAATTACCGGAACTTTGTGGCGCCAGACGGAAAAATTTTAAAACCAATCCGTCAACCTTGACAGACCAAATCAACAAAAGTCTTGGGTAAAAATATAAAAACATCCGAAGGACCACCAACAACTACTCTAAACCCCATAATTTGCCTCTCAAAATGCGGGAAATTTCGTTTTTTAAGGCTTCAAAATCCAAAATTTCCTGGGGGAGCATGCCCCCGGACCCCCCTAGATTGCGAGCGCCTACGGCACTCCTCCCCCCCAAATATAATCACAAACCTGGGCTGACGGAAAAACATTTCAAGCTGGCTAGAGCCCTGTGTCACAGTCAGATAGCGCTGAGCCTATCAACAAGAAGACTATGGACACCAGGATACATTGTACATACATGTATGTACATGTACATGCATTGTCCAAGCTAATGCCACCACCTTCCTCCAGCCATGTCAGAATTTAAAATTTCAGCCATACAACCAAAAAAGCAGCCACGAAAATATTACTGACAGAGGAAGTTGATGTTCTTGTGTCCCCCAAAAGTTCAGTGAGTAATATAAAGTATCATGAATTGAAAGATGCACTTGACTTCTATGAAAAGCAGGCTGCAGGCCGATTTGAACTTCTCATGAATAAAGAATGGTTCAAACAAACAAAGAAACAAACAAACAAACCCCTTTGGTAGATTTGAATCCTTTATCAAATCTGGCCTGGCTGTGACTGGGGGGTTTCTGGCTTGGTATCTTCTACCTTCCAAGCAGAGGTTTGGGTTTTGGGCTTATTTTTGGAGTGTTTTTAGGCTTTTTATTGAGCTTTCTTTTTTCAATGGAATCTTTTTTATATTTATGTTGGGTTGGGATAGAAAAAGATTCCAGTGAAAAAAGAAAGCCTGATAAAAAAGCCTAAAAACACTTCAAAAATAAGCCCAAAACCCAAACCTCTGCTTGGAGAGTAGGTATTCTCATGCAGCTACCACTTGTGAATAATAACCATACATACATGAGCATATGAGCTGTCCAAAAGAACTTTGTTTTTTGTTTTTTTTCCTTTTGTGCCTCCACCTTGCGGATTCTCTGTTTTTTTGCCTGCTTTGTTTGTTGTTCTTTGGTTGGTCGTTGGTTCAGTTTGGCTCGCCTCCCTCCCATGTGGCAGGATCTCAGTCTGTGGATCCAGGGCCGTCCTGAGGTGGAGGTCGTTGACCTGGTGCTCAAACTCAGGGAGAAAATGGTGAGTGGACCGCTGTTCAACACATCGGCAGAACGTACTGCACCTGCGCGAAACCCGTAATGCATTGTGCATAGCACTTTGGCAGAATGTCTCATATAAGGTTGTATTAGAGCATATAAGGTTGACAGCCTGTCTGTAGTTTTCAGATGTTGTATAGGAAAAGTTATCGTCTGCAACAGGCAAAATTTTGATGCAACGTTGACCAAACATCCAGCGAAAAACATGAAAAATCAGGGTTTTGCGCAGGCGCAGTACGTTCTGCCGACGTGCTTGTTGTTCCTGTATTGCTTTCTCCCAGCAGATGTTAGGAAAAAATTGTAACATCTTCCTATGGCAAGGCCTCTCTGCTGGGATGACTGTCAGAAAATGTTACATACAATCTTTTACCCCAACATCTGCTTGGAGATCAGTGTTGTTCCTTTACAATGATATTAAGGTACTTCTCAGTGCTTTTGTCAGTGTGTATATTCTTACACATGGAAACTTCACAACAGTGTATGATATGAAACATCTTCTACAACTGATACAGTCAAATACGCCAAAAACAGTTACTCAAGCAACTGGATATGATTTTGGAAACGGTCAGACGTTTCAGGTAGCATCCACTACCTTTCGTCAGTGACACTAAAGGACTGCAGGAGAATTGCTGGTTTATAAGCACAAACCATTGATTGATATGCAAATAAGTAAAGACAATTTTTTTGTGAAAGGCCAAAAGGAAACAAAAGTCAAGACAATTTTTGTGAAAGGCCAAAAGGAAGCATGGCGACAAAACTTTGTATGTCAGAGAGATTATGATACACCTCCTCCTTCCTTCCTCCTGCAGAAATTTGCAGCCTCCAACAAGGTGTGTGTGAAAGAGGAGGTCCTCCAGCGACTCAACCTGCACCTGGACGGCATCATCCGCGCCCTACCTGAGGACCTGCGCGCCATCCTCAAGTCCTCATAACACCAGTGTACCAAATCCTTTTTTGCGCCAGGTTGCCCAGTGGCAACCTAGGATGAAAGCTAGGTTGCCCATCAAAATTCCAGGTTGCCCCAAATTTCAACTCTTCTACATTATGATTAACTTTGTTAGAATGCAATGTGCATTTATACATTTCTGACACAGAGTTGTTTCGCCTTCCCATAAGTGATGAGCTCTTCCATGGGAACTTCTCAATAAACAGTTCCCAATGGAAGAAAGGGGCATCCTTACCACAAAATTTAGGTAGTGCACTGGGCTACCTGGGTGTAGAAATAGGTTGCACCAAGCAAAATATGGTTGCACGGTGCAACTGGGCAACCTAGTATTTCGCACGCTGTAACACCAACATGGAGTTGTTGCAATATGAACATCTTTTTTTTTTAATTGTACAGATCTTAAAACCATTTTAAATGAATGTTCATGTATGTAATTGTCACTGGATAATTGTTTCTGTAAATACATGTACAACCAAACGTCACCACATTATAATTACAGACTGTTGTATACGCTTGTACTTCGTAATATAAGTCTCCAATGGACAGCTATCTTTTGTCATGAAATGAACATTGTTCACTTGATTTGGAGAGCAACTGTCGGTCATGGCTATTAATAGGAGCTAACCGTCTGTATCAGGAATGTGTTTTGGTAAACCAACTCTTCTTTAAAAAAAACAACATTGGGTATCTAACTACATGTGCCTCTGATGTCCACCTTTCAAAGCTTTTTATGAGGGCACTGAGGATACCTCCTTGTGAAAGAACTGCAAAACTTTAAAAATTTGGATTGAACATTTTCTTTCTCGATGTCGAGAAATAGCTGTTTCACGATATCCGAATTCATTTTTGTATCAAATTTCCTTAATCAAAGTATTCAAAAGCCAATGATCTTGCCTCATGTATATGAAACCAGTTTTCCTACTGTACATTTTGTAAGTACATGTACATGTACATGTAGGTGCACGTTGCAGGAAGAAGTGACTGTTATAACACATTACAAAATGCACGTGTAGCTGTTTATTAATCGGTGTCTAGTAACAATTGTAAACAAAATGTATTTTGTAATTTTGGTACAAGTTGTCTCATATGAGCTAGGTGAGTTAACAATAATTTTACGTTTCCAGACTTTGTATGATACGTAGATGTACAATGTCATGTACAAAATGTATGTATACACCATATTTCGTCAGCACGTTGGCAGAACATACTGCACCTGTGCAAAACCCATAATGTATTGTGCATAGCACTTTGGCAGAACGTCTCATATAAGGTTGTATTAGAGCATGTAAGGTTGACAGCCTGTCTGTAGTTTTCAGATGTTGTATAGGAAAATATATCGTCTGCAACAGGCAAAATTTTGATGCAACGTTGACCAAACATCCAATGAAAAATGTGAAAAATCGGGGTTTTGCGCATGCGCAGTACGTTCTGCTGACGTGCTTATTTGGTCAATATTTGGAGGAAGGGACCAAACTGGTTACCTCGCACTTTCTGTACAGTGCTTCAGTTGTGACAGTCACTGTTGTTTACCTTCATTATAAAGTGTATTATCATCTCTTTCTAACTTCCACTCTTATCTGAAAATATCATTTTGAAAAGTCTTTGCCATATGTAGCTACTTCAACTTTTGAAGAGGTGCTCTAAGACTGTTATCTTTTTCGATGGAAAATGTCTTGTCTATTTTAGAAAGCACATTTTAAATCTCAAGCACGATGACTTAGTTTTGGTAGGTTTTTACTAAATTCAATAGACTACATGTATGTTTACTAGCTTAGGCCACAGCAAGTAAATTTTATGGATGACATCCTCCGCAGACTCCAAATCTAATGCGATAGGGCGGAAATAAAACAAGGCGGGCCCAAAAAACAAGATTCCTACATCTTCAAATTTTGAGGTCATAAACCTTGTCAAACAAGAATTGAGGGGACAAAACATGATATCACAACCAACAGGTCTTTTATTCCTGTATTTAACACTATTACCTGCGCATGTAGATGTGTATACATCTCCAAACTAGAAAAATTGTAGAAAAGAGCTTGTCGTACCATCATGGGAGCTACTCCACTGGGTATTCATATGCGACGGAGCACCTTATACTGTCAACACTTGCCATCAAATGCGAGCAATTGTGCCTCAAGTTTGCTTCATCCCTGATGGTCTCTGAACCGGAAGACATCTACGACATGGTTGCCCATTTTCAGCATGTTGATCATTGTCAGAAGGCAAAAAAATTATTATTTTTTTTTAAATCAGGCAAAAATCAATGCACGCTGATGTCATCCAAAAAAATTACTTGCTGTGGCCTTAGCTCAACAGTTGGCCTGTATTGAACACCACTCTTGTAAACATTGAGGTGGACAGTTGGAAGTTTACGTGATGTCTTTTGTGATTGAAGTGGGTGGGGATGGAGTCCTCTTGAATTGTTGCTGGAACAAAATGTGAGAAAGTTTTGAATGAAATGTGGTTGTTATGTGTGTCCTTGTGTTGAACTGTTTGTGTTTCTCCGTGTTTGCAAGCTTGGTGCTGATACATGTGCTAGCTTTATGTAGTGCTGTGTACCTAAAACCACGTTTAGTTTCAGGTCCGGATTCAAGTCCAGAGGTTTAGGTTCAGTTCCAGACTTGTAAGTCCGGACCTAAACCCACGGTATATACAAAATTGCATGTTGTCAACCTTGCAATGTTGTCTGGGTGAAACTGTGGCCACATAACATGGAGGCCGACACTTGACAATGCCCGATGCAATGTTTTATTCATTTTGCAGCAGAGATTTTGCGATCTATGGAAGGTTTTATGTGGTTCGGAACGAAAAGGGGTATGTGACATGTTTTTTTTCCAACCCAGTCGGGAACTGGTTCTCACCATTCAGTTTATTTTGGACTTGAACCTAAACGTTTTTACAAGTCCAGAACTGAGTCCAGTGAACTGGTACACAGCACTAGCTTTATGGTTGTTTGAGGTCATCACTGCCAAGGTTTTTATTTTTGCTCCTGAACTGACTTTGCAATGATGTACAAGTTGATGTGAAATCAGGATCAAAGTTAACTTCGATATTTTGTTTATTTTGTTGCATCATCAGAATACGTAATGCTGTAAAAAAACATTACTTCCTATTAAAAAAATAGTACAACGATAACCAGTGTTACAAGTACATGTAGTAGTTCACAAGATTTGTTGCCATAGTTGTTTTGCATTATTATTATATTTCAGGCCATACCATAGGTAATATTCATAATATGAATGAATTCTTGAAGAGGGGAGACATTATTTTTTCAAATTCAATCTTGAACAGGGGTGATTATACAAAACTTCCATAGTTTTTTTCGTGAAATATTTTCAGACATGGAGCCGTTGGAAGAGTCCATTCTTGACTGGGGGAACAATTTTTTTTAATTGGGGTCATATTCTGAAGGCTCCATTTCAGACTGGGATGACTTGGCAATAGTTTTCTTTGGGCAGAAGTTATTTTGGATTGTTCTACTTTTGTACAGGTGTGAGTTTGGAACAGTCCAACTTTTTGTGGGAGATGGACTGAAATATGCTGTTTTTGCTCCGGAGCAAATGTCGGCCTTTCTAGTATTTGACTTCATTGATATTAGCACATTCCTCAGTATCCCATTAGTTTCAGTCACTGTCCGCGTATCTCCTTAGGGTACTAAATTAACCCCACACCAATTTAAGTAATTGGTTCTCGGATTCCCCAAGTCATGGTGCTCATTGCTACATACATGTAGGAACAATAAAACATGCCTAAGCCCCTGAGGCATTGCCAAAAAAGCACAGTTGTAGGACATCCAAAAAGTTCAGAAACTTGATTTAATCGATCATATCTCTGTAAATACTTTATCAATTGCATTGTATTGTACATCATTGTAAACCTCTGTTTACCGTCCAGTAAGCTATAGTAAAGCAGTTAAGTTTAACGTGTCATATGAAAGATCATGCAGTCCAGTGTCTTTTCCTTTGTCATAACACGTATGGCAATTATAACTCTTCAACGACACAAGATCTGATCGAACTATGACTGCGATCCAAGCTGTACTCACAGCATAGTCTGATGACGTATTTCCGGTGCACTGTGTTATGATCCAGGACCGGTTCGACCACTGGCACGTGTGACCTTTAAATTTAATACGTGTCACTGAAACATTCTGTCCACCGGAACAACATACGGGTAAAATAGGTAACAATTTAGGATATTTTGGACCATATTCAAGGTAGATTATGACATTCAGTTGACAAACGCGTAGTACGGTAGCACGTCGGCAGAATGTACTGCACCTGCGCGAAACCCGTAATGTATTGTGCATAGACTTTGGCAGAACGTCTCATATAAGGTTGTATTAGAGATCATTAGAGCATATAAGGTTGACAGACTGTAGTTTTCAGATGTTGTATAGGAAAAGATATTGTCTGCAACAGGCATAATTGATTTTGATGCAACGTTGACCAAACATCCAACGAAAAACGTGAAAAATCAGGGTTTTGCGCAGGCGCAGTACGTTCTGCCGACGTGTTTAGTACGGTCCATGTGGAATCGGCTTTGTCTATGTTTATACTGGTGGATAGATCTTTACGGCCATCTACACACTGTCCCACCATGTGAGTTGAAGAGGAGGTGGTACAGGAATCACCAACATGTCACCGCACAGAAACCAGAGGTAACGTGGGTATCCAAAGTTCGTAGTGCTGTGCACCAGTTCGCTGGACTCAGTTCCGGACTTGTAAAAACGTTTAGGTTCAAGTCCAAAAAAACTTGCGGGAACCAGTTCCGGACTTGGTTGAAAAAAAAACCCATGTCACATACTATACCCCTTTTTGTTCCAAACCACATAAAACCTTCCATAGATCGCAAAATCTGTGCTACAAAATGAAGAAAACATTGCCATCGGGCATTGTGAAGTGTCGGCCTCCATGTTATGTGGCCACAGTTTCGCCCAGACAACATTGTAAGGTTGCCAACATGCAATTTTGTACATACCGTGGGTTTAGGTCCGGACTTACAAGTCCGGAACTGAACCTAAACCTCTGGACTTGAATCCGGACCTGAACCTAAACGTGGATTTAGGTACACAGCATCTTCGGCAACTGTTCTACGTAAAAGTGCATGCCTTTTGTTACTCTACGTTTCACTGTGTCCATGAAAAAACAAGCCTAAATCCTGTAACAGTCTGTGACCAAAGCTGTATACAGACATGTATTTCATTTAACAGTAGCGTTCCGCAATGTAGCTTGACAGCACCCAAAAATCACGGCAGGTTTTTGGCTCGCGTTTTAGTTCGACGGTCCAACGCAGAAAGGGATCCAAACATCGGTTACGAAGTTCCGAAGCCTCCATGTTGAATAGGAAGTTCGCTCGTCAACCTGCACGGAAAGCGTTAAACTTACCAATTCTTCAATCGTAATCGTTTTTTGCTAAACAACTTCGACACATACTCCGATCTTGCAGATATTTACCTGAAAAGTTTAGTCCATGTAGTTGTCCTCATCCCGTGCAGACAACCATGCATATTTCCGCAACACTGATTTTTAAAACCCTACCTAACTTTGGATACCCTCCCCCCCCCCGTTACAGGTTAGAAAGGGTACTCAAGGGACCAAAAAAAACAGGTGTCAAATATTTTACAAGATAATTGTTACAGTAATAACTATATTTGAATGATTTTAAAAGGGCTAATGACTATTTTATATTATGCGTATTTTGATCATTATTATGATACATATACTGCCAATTGTATCAAAGCTGTACAACTCAGCCATCGGGCTGCTAACATGCTTTTTATCCCCGGTATTGCGGAAATTTAAATGAACCAGTCTAGGTTTTGTTACGAGTGCCTTGTAACTACGTTATCGGAAATAGGTTTGCAAATAGGATTCCACGGTGAAAAAAGTTCGAATCACCAAAACTCAATCTATATTGGCATTTGATTCAAATTGGGAAGTCATAAACAAATTATGTGTTTGAGTCTGGAAAGATAACAAGATACAATATTTAGCATGAAAGTTCATCTGTGTTGGTACAAGTCATAAAGAAATAGAGACTAAGCTTTAACTTCCAACACTAACTACAAAGAATTGGGACTTACCCCAAATTCATATTCATATTCATATTGAATCTCCGGGACACTCAGTATCTTTAGAAGGGGTTAAAATCCTTGATTCTGAATCGGACTTCTTTGCAAGAGTGAAGGGGGCGGTCTACATAAGAGCTCACAGACCTACCCTTAACAGAGACGGGGGGAGACACAAGTTATCTGGCACGTATGACCCGCTACTACGGTCACGTGTCTCTGACGTCACGTTCCAAGAGTAGACGGGTCCATTCCGTGAACAAGGTTGATGGAGTCAACCGAAAATTTGGGGTAAGTCCCAATTCTTTGTAGTTAGTGTTGGAAGTTAAAGCTTAGTCTTTATTTCATAAGATACAATATTGTTGTATCAATCTTGTATCAAACTTGAGTGGTAATGTATACATGTAACTTTGCAGGATCATGAACCTGCGACCAATGCATTCTACTGCCATGGAGAACGCGTTTAAAACGCGTTAATGGCCTTCACCAGTTGAAGTTTGGTGACCATGCGTCCCCGGGGAGTTAGGAAACTGTTAGTGACCGCCATCTTGGTGACAATGAGCTGGATGTTATATACTCTTCATGGAACACTGCCCGACAGGTGACTCATAGATCACTAACTCGCCCAGATCACTCACTAACTTATAGATCACTAACTCACCCAGATCACTCACTATCTCATGGATCACTAACTCACGCAGATCACTCACTAACTCATAGATCACTCAGTTATAGATCACTAATTATATAACTCATAGATCACACACTCACGCATAGATCACACACTCACCCAGATCACTCACTAACTCATAGATCACTCAGTTATAGATCACTCTCTCATAGATCACACACGCACACACACTCACTAACTCATAGATCACTAACTCACGCAGATCACTCACTAACTCATAGATCACTCAGTTATAGATCACTAATTATATAACTCATAGATCACACACTCACGCATAGATCACACACTCACCCAGATCACTCACTAACTCATAGATCACTCAGTTATAGATCACTCTCTCATAGATCACACACGCACACACACTCACCCAGATCACTCTCTAACTCATAGATCACTAACTCACCCGGATCACTCACTAACTCATAGATCACTAACTCACGCAGATCACTCACTAACTCATAGATCACACACTCACGCATAGATCACACACTCACCCAGATCACTCACTAACTCATAGATCACTCAGTTATAGATCACTCTCTCATAGATCACACACGCACACACACTCACCCAGATCACTCTCTAACTCATAGATCACTAACTCACCCAGATCACTCACTAACTCATAGATCACACACTCACGCATAGATCACACACTCACCCAGATCACTAACTAACTCATAGATCACTCAGTTATAGATCACTCTCTCATAGATCACACACGCACACACACTCACCCAGATCACTCTCTAACTCATAGATCACTAACTCACCCGGATCACTCACTAACCCATAGATCACTCAGTTATAGATCACTCTCTCATAGATCACACACTCACGCATAGATCACACACTCACCCAGATCACTCACTAACTCATAGATCACTCACTTATATCACTCTCTCATAGATCACTCACTCATATGTTCTGTTTCATCGAAAACTGTGTGAAATGTTTTCCAAATGAAAGGTCTAATATAGATTTTAATAATAGTTGCAGGGATTTTTGGCCATATTCGTAGCTTGTATTGGCGGTAGAACGTGCTCTCCAAGCAGGGGTTTGGGTTTTGGCTTATTTTTGGCGTGTTTTTAGGCTTTTTTATCGGGCTTTCTTTTTTGCGCTGGTATCTTTTTTGGTTTTGAGTACAAAAAAATACCAGTGCAAAAAAGAAAGCCCGATAAAAAAGCCTAAAAACACGCCAAAAATAAGCCAAAACCCAAACCTTTGCTTGGAGAGTGAACGTGTCTTGTATTTTCAGCGCGCCATTTTCACCTCAAAAACCACCGAGAGAGCCCGATGCTGACGTCACGATACTCGAAGTGCAGGAGATGCTCAAACTCTGGAAACGGAATGAGAAGGAATATGGAAAACTCAGGTACTTGATTTCCAAAAATAATTTCATCAGATTGTTAAGCATATGATATTGGGATTTTCTTGTACACAACCAGGGGGATACAGACGTAGCCACGTTTGGGATTGAGTGTACGTAGCAAAAGCGCCATCTACATCGGCTACATATAGCGGCGAGAAGCGGTACTACAGTCAGAAGCTCTGAGGAAGGTGTCTGATAGACATCGAAACGTTATCAAGGCGAGGGAATCCCAGGTTGTGTACAAGAAAATCCAATATCCTCAGGTAGTTAATGTCTTAGAACACAGACTGTCTTTCCATTCTATTGGGCAAAAGTATACGCTATCGTAAGTTACGAAAGAGGAATGAAGTCAAGGTAAATTCATTGCATGTGCTCGATTTTACGTTTTGTTTTTTCGCTCAAGCTTGGTACTTTGAGGATTAAACGTAGAAAATAGATCTTAGGAGAGAATGTTGTGATGCCCTTAACTGTCGTCATAAACCCCCAATCTCTCTTGCGAGTATTGGTGTTTTTAAACAGTAAACAGTATTCAGAACTTGTACATCAGAACTGGGGAAACACAGATTAACACAGATCAACACGCTATTTATATATAGGTCAAGGATCAGCCGTGACGTGGATCCCAGGAAACACCTGCTGTATTACTCCGACTTCCGGAAGAACGTCCGGGAATTCCTGCGTCTCCAGGCCCAGAACCTGACCTACAGGTGTTTTTTTATTAAAGCAAGGAACGCACCACAAAATTTTAAATTCACTATTTTCCAGTAGTCTACACATTAAAAACTTGATATGTTCAATTTTTACATTAGTCCGCCAAATAATTACCCTGTGCACGCGTTTGAACTTCGCGCTCTCCTAGCTCGCCCGCCGCGATGGCAATGACTAATGCTTTGCTCTGACGTCTTCGTTCCGAAGCCGCTTATTTGCATATCACAGCCCAGTGATCTTCCGGTGATCTCCCAAGCGGCTTCGGAACGAAGACGTCAGATCAAAGCATTAATCATTGCCATCGCGGCGGGCGAGCTAGGAGAGCGCGAAGTTCAACGCGTGCACAGGGTAATTCTTTGGCGGACTAATGTAAAAATTGAAATATATCAACTTTTTTATGTGTAGACTACTGGAAAATAATGAATTTGAAATTTTGTGTTGCGTTCCTTGAACGACCTACAGGTTCAAAACGCCAGTGGGACACTACAACACCTGTGCTATCG